>CM074491.1:30746276-31387691 GCA_037389245.1 Oryzias sinensis | reverse complement strand
GCGAGGCTCAGCGTCTCTCCAGTTTTTGCAATTTTGCAGTATTATTCCTGCTCATTTCGGGTCTGTTCGTACTGAACAGCTTTGCTTTAACATCATACACTCGACAAGAGCTTTTGGATATCGGTGAGGACTTTACCAGCAGTTTTATCACCAATCTTCGACTCATCCCTGAGATCGCTAGAACAACCGAGTCTTCACACTCTACCCGGCCGGGCGGAAGTGCTCGCAGGCGGCGTCGGGATCGTAAACAAAGGCGGGGGAAGCGTGGAGGCGTAAGAGCCAAGCTAAAGCTAACACCGCTCCGGCTCTCTTTAACCAGCATCTTCCTCGCTAATGTGCAGTCACTGGTGAACAAAATGGATGAGTTATGACTCCGCATCACCCACTGTAAGAGACTTATGGACTGCAATGTCATGGTTTTCACAGAAACATGGCTACACAACGACGTACCCAACAATGCTATTGAGCTAGCAGGACGCTACATGCTCCGGGCAGATAGAACAGCAGATGACTCCGGCAAGACAAGAGGTGGTGGATTGTGCATTTATGTCAACAAAGCTTGGTGTACAAACACTGTCATTGTTGGAAGACACTGCTCAGCTAACCTAGAGTTTCTCATGGTTAAATGTAGACCTTTTTATCTGCCACGGGAGTTCAGTTCCACCATAATAACTGCAGTCTATATTGCACCGGATGCTAATGCCAAGCTTGCTTTGAACGAACTTCATGCAGCCATTAGTAAACAACAGACTGCTCACCCAGAGGCTGCTTTTATTGTTGCGGGTGATTTTAATCACTGCAAATTAAAAACAGTACTCCCCAAATTTCACCAGCATGTTTCCTGCCACACCAGAGGAGACAAAACTTTGGATCATGTTTATACAAATATCAATGGAGCTTACATCGCGAACCCCCTCCCCCACCTCGGACAGTCTGATCACCTTTCTTTGTTTCTCACCCCTAAGTATTCACCCCTCATCAACCGTGTGAAGCCATCAGTGAAGACCATCAAAGTATGGCCAACTGGAGCAGACACTGTACTTCAAGACAGGTTTCAACACACTGACTGGAGCATGTTTGCTTCGCAGGCTGCCTGTGGCTCTCACACGGACATTGATATCTACACCTCCTCTGTAGTGGATTACATCAACTCTACCATTGACAGTGTAACAACAGAAAAACAGATAACAACATACCCTAATCAGAAGCCATGGATGAACAAGGAGGTTCGACTCCTGCTGAAAGACCGCAACGCTGCCTTCAGGTCAGATGACGCTCAGGCCTACAGTAAATCCAGGGCTAACCTGAAAAGGGGCATCAAAAAGGCCAAGTACTGCTACAAGCTGAAGGTAGAGGAACACTTTTCCAACTCTGACCCCCGACGCATGTGGCAGGGCATCCAGATCATCAGTGACTACAAGTCAAGCAACACCACACCAACAGTCACGGACGTCTCCTTCCTTAACGAGCTAAATGACTTTTATGCTCGCTTCAACAGCAACAGCAAGGGGACGGCCACCAAAATCTCACCCTCAGCAGACCACCAACCCCTTAAACTCACCCCCTCAGATGTCCAAACTGCACTGAGCCGGATCAACGCACGCAAGGCTGCTGGCCCGGATGGCATTCCTGGACGTGTGCTTAGGGCATGTGCAGAGCAGCTTGCAGGGGTCTTCACAGACATTTTCAACCTGTCCCTCTCCCAGGCAACTGTGCCAACATGTTTTAAGTCCACATCCATTGTGCCAGTACCGAAACACTCCTCCCCAACGTGCCTGAATGACTATCGCCCCGTGGCACTCACACCCATCATTATGAAGTGCTTCGAGCGACTGGTCCTAGCACACCTCAGAGACTGCCTCCCACCCACACTGGACCCACACCAATTTGCCTACCGCAGAAATAGGAGCACAGAGGATGCAGTATGCACAGTGCTGCACTCTGCACTCACACACCTAGACAATAACAACACATATGTTAGGATGCTGTTTGTTGACTTCAGCTCAGCATTTAACACCGTCATTCCCTCCAAGCTGACCACAAAACTTGGAGACCTGGAAATCAACACCTCCCTCTGCAACTGGATTATGGACTTTCTGACCAACAGGCCTCAGCATGTTCGGTCAGGTCACACCCACTCCACCACCATCACACTTAATACTGGCGTACCAAAGGGCTGTGTGCTGATCCCATTCCTCTACTCCCTTTACACCCACGACTGCAAGCCCGTGCATGGATCCAACTCCATCATTAAGTTTGCAGATGACACCACGGTGATTGGCCTCATCAGTGACAACGATGAGACTGCCTACAGGGAAGAGGTACAGCACCTGGCCACATGGTGCGCTGACAATAACCTGCTCCTCAACACCAACAAGACCAAGGAGCTCATTGTGGACTTCAGGAAGAAGAATGGAAGCACTCATGACCCCATCCACATTAACGGGATGGTTGTTGAACGTGTTTCCAGCTTCAAGTTCCTGGGAACCACCATCTCGGAGGAACTGTCCTGGGCCACAAACACCTCCAGCCTGGTCAAGAAGGCTCACCAGCGCCTTTTCTTCCTCAGGACACTGAAGAAGAACCAGCTGTCTTCATCCATCCTGGTGAACTTTTACCGGTGTGCGATCGAGAGCATCCTAACGAGTTGCATCTCAGTCTGGTATGGGAACTGCTCAGTGGCTGACCGCAAGGTACTGCAGAGGGTGGTGAAAACTGCCCAGCGCATCACAGGGACACCACTTCCTGCTCTTGAGGACATCCAGAGGAAACGCTGTCTACGTCGAGCTCACAGGATTCTCAAGGACTCCTCTCACCCTGACCAAGGACTGTTTAACCTCCTCCCCTCCGGGAGGCGTTTCAGGAGCCTCCGGACAAGGACCACAAGATTCAGGAACAGCTTTTTCCCTAAAGCTGTCTGCTTGCTGAACTCTTCCCTCTGACACCCCTAAAACACCCCCCACACCACCATAGACTCCTCCCCCCTCTTCAACACTCTGAATCATTTATTTATTCACAACAAGCAAAAACAGTAACTTGTTATTACTTGCACTACTGTCTGTTCATCCAGAAACACTGCATAATCCATCTGCACATTGTAATATTTTATATGCACTTTACTGTCCATTGCAATACTGTTAATTATGTTCATAGTTCTGCCTTTAGTGTTCATACACTTTTACATAGCCCATCTGTATAGTATATTCATAGTACACCTATCTGTATATCGTGCTTATAGTATTAATATCTGTAAATTATGTCCATAATACTAACCCGTATAGTTATTGTACATACTATAGACCTTTATTCTGTACTTACTGCTTATTGCACTTCTGGTTAGATGCTAACTGCATTTCGTTGCCTTGTACCTACATGTGCAGTGACAATAAAGTTGAATCTAATCTAATCCATACATCAATCCATCCATTTTACCATCCTACCATCCATCCATCCATCCACCCATCTTACCATCCATCCATCCATCCATCCATCCATCCATCCATCCATCCATCCATCCATCCATCCATCTTACCATCCATCCAACCACCCATCCATCAATCCATCCATCTTACCATCCATCCATCCTACCATCCATCCATCCATCCATCCTACCATCCATCCATCCATCCATCCATCCATCTTACCATCCTACCATCCATCCATCATCCATCCATCCATTTTTCCATCCTACCATCCATCCATGATCCATCCATCCTACCATCCATCATCCATCCATCCATCCATCCATCCATCCATCCATCCATCCATCCACATCTGCTGTATACTAACGGTGGGATTATCTGGACCTCATTGAACAGTAAAGCTTACTCACGCCTGGACCATCTTACCAACCTACCATCCATCCTACAATCCATTTTACCAATCTACTATCCATGCTACCATTCATCCATCCATCCATCCATCCATCCATCCATCCATCCATCCATCCATCCATCCATCCATCCTACCATCCATCCATCAATACATCATCCATCCATCCTACAATCACTCATTCATCCATCTATCCATCCATCCATCTATCCTACCATCCATCTTACCATCCATCCATCTATCCTACCATCCATCCATCATCCATCCATCCATCCATCCATTTTTCCATCCTACCATCCATCCATCATCCATCCATCCTACCATTCATCATCCATCCATCCAACCATCCATCATCCATCCATCCATTTTTCCATCCTACCATCCATCCATGATCCATCCATCCTACCATCCATTCATTCATCCATCCATCCATCTTACGATCCATCCATGCATCCATCCATCCATGCATCCATCCATCCATGATCCATCCATCCTACCATCCATTCATCCATCCATCCATCATCCATCCATCTTACGATCCATCCATCCATGCATCCATCCATCCATGCATCCATGCATCCATCCATCCATCCATCCATCCATCCATCCATCCATCCATCCATCCATCCATCCATCCATCCATCCATCCACATCTGCTGTAAACTAACGGTGGGATTATCTGGACCTCATTGAACAGTAAAGCTTACTCACGCCTGGACCGTCTCTCTCTCCAGCAAAGCTTCGTTCAGCAGTTTGTTGAGCTCTGCTTCGTTTTCCTGAGCATCAATGACTCTTTCAGCCAGGTCTCGCAGTCTCAGCCTCCTCCGAGGGTTTGGGAAAGATGGATTCACCACCTTCGCTCAAAAGGATGTCAAAAAATAAAGGCTGTGAGTCATCCACCCAAGAGATCGCTTCCAGAAAATTATTCAATCAAGAGTGGCTTCATGACAGTGAAAATTAATTCTGAATTTCTGCCCGTCTTTTGACAAAGTTCTTGTTAGCTTTTCTGATGATGTGTGCTTTTTGGAAGCATAAAACCCTTAAGTCAAGCCTGAAATTAGTCACACCCCTGTCATTTTCATTCAGCTGGAGATGGAAAGATGTCTCTCAGAAGGTAATAGTACAATGTAAAAGAGATATTCATGTGAATAAATATATGCATATTTTTTTCTTTTCTTTACTAAATCGTACTTTTCAGGGTCTTGCCGCTTCATTAATTTTTTTCTGTGCAATGGTGCATGTTTTTGTTCTGTGTTCTGATTGGCTGTCAATCAAGCTCCTCCATGCTGTGTCATTTTTAAAAGGCAATCATTTTACCATATTTACACAAATCCTTTTGTTATCGGATCTTTGGTTTTCATTCTTTGGCCACCTACAAACAAGAGGATTTCTGACTCTCACAGACCTGTAACTTCTTCCGTAAGAGGATCCTCTGTCCTCCACTGGTTACCTTCATTAAAGGCTCCTGTTTGAACTGGTTATCTATGACAAAGACAACTGTCCACAACCTCAAACAGTCACACTCCAAACTCCACTAAGACCAAGACCAATGAGCTGTCTAAGGACACCAGAAGTTGACCTGCACCAGACTGGAACACTGAATCTGCAACAGGCTTGTTAAGATTAAGATTGTTGCTAAGCAGCTTGGTGTGAAGAAATCAACTGTTGGAGCAAATATAAGGAAATGAAAGACATACAAGACCACTGATCACCTCCCTCCATCTGGGACTCCCCACAAGATCTCACCCCTTGGGGTCAACATGATCACAAGAATGGTGATCAGAAATCCCAGAACCACACAGGGGGATCTAGTGAATGAGCTGGGACCAAAGTAACAAAGGCCACCATCTGTAACACACTACACTACCAGGGACTCAAGCCCTGCAGTGCCAGACGCGTCCCCCTGCTAAAGTGGCCAAGCCAGTCACCAGATCTCAATCCCATAGAAAATCTTTGGAGGAAATTGAAAGTTTGTGTTGCCCAGCAACAGCACCAAAACATCACTGCTCTAGAGGAGATCTGCATGGAGGAGTGGGCCAAAATAGACTACGTGCACGACGGAACTTCCGGTTAACTTCCGTGTTTCGAGTGTGAGGCCGACAACTTCCTGTTGGTCGTGTTATTGTTGTGGGGAGTTTTGTTGAGTTGCTAGTTTTGAGTAAATAGGAGCGGATTTCGGGTAAAAGAGAGGCGTTTGTTGTTTCAACGCGTGACAAAGACATCACAACATTGTTGTGTACTCGTGTGCGAATTTGTCAAAGTACAACAGTACTAATATAAGCTTTCCAGTAGATGTGTCGGTGAGAGCCGAATGGATGGTGAACACGGCGGGAGGACTTCACCCCAAGCAAGACTAGTCGTGTTTCGTATTTGCAGCAATCGGAAAGAAAATGCGTCATGTAAACACGCCGTTTGGAATACTTTGCCCCGGTCAGACTCATTCGGATCAAAATTTCTTTCCGATCGAGATAGCTGGGTATACCGATCGTTGTTCATGTAAACGGTCATTCCGATCGTGTGTCGCTGCTGCTCTGGTTTACGTCATGCATAGACGGTGTTTCGCTGAGAGAAAGCTTGTGAGCTCATAGGGGACCGACCAGCGGCTCTGCGGACGCCCCGCGTAAAGCCCCGCTCCGCTCTCGCCCCGCTGGGTCTCCCGTCTCTTTCACCCCTCACGAGGGAGATGCGGGGGGGGGATGCGTGTCCACTGATGTCTGGACCCGGCATCCGAGCTCTGCATTCGGGCTCCGGAGCCAGTGGACCGAGTGAACCTCTCTGACTTAGCAGATCAGCTGGGTTTATTAATGTGTTAGAGGGGAGGGTGCTTTGTTACGTGTGCGTTTTGTTATGTGTCAGAATTCGGACTGCGAGCCGAGCCGCCGCTCTGGGTTAGCGGCTGCCGGACTCGCGGCTGCCGGACTCGCGAGGATAGAGCAGAGCACACAGTGTGTGTGAGCTTTTCAGAGCAGAAATGCCGCTCAGTCCTTAGAAACTGTTCAAAAAAATCACGACACATGGAATTGTGTTTCTAATTGTGCCCCGACAAATAAAGGCTGATGTTGTTAGCCAGTGTTGTTAGCCTATCCTAACACTGGGTTGTTCTTCAATTCTGTTCTTCCACAAAAAAAAGCACTGACCACAAGGATTAAATATAAAATGATGAGCGAACAGGCACTTCATAATATTCATAAAATTAATAAAAGCACGTTTGGAAGATCGCCTCGTATAATACCGAGCTGCTGCATAAATATGTGACAGCAAAGGTTTGTTTACAACGGGACTCATTTCCTTTTCGGTATTTTCGACACGATATTTTGCCCATGTAACCACACACTGGTCGACAATCCTGTAGATGTCGTTCACGTCGATTTTCGGGAGATCTTGTAGAAAACAGGTGAAATATACCATCTTTCGCAATCAAAATCTGCCGTGTCGCTGCTATAGAAGTCGCAAGCCGGAAATGGTCGGCCTCACACTCAAGGCGGCGGAAGTAGAACTCCTTACTTTCGTGCACGGAGCCTATACCAGCAACAGTTGTGAGAACCTTGTAAAGATTTACAGAAAACGTCTGACTGCTGTTATTGCCAACAAAGCGTATATATCAAAGTATTGACTTGAAGGTTTGTTATTAACCATATACTTTTTTCCACCATAATTTACAAATAAGTTCTGTAAAAATCAGACAATGTGATTTCTGGATTTGTTTTTCCTCATCTTGTCTCTCATAGTTGAGGTAAACCTATGATGAAAACTACAGACCTCTCTCCTCTTTTTAAGTGGGAGAACTTGCACAATTGGTGGATGTACCTGCACCCTCATACACAAATGGCCCCCAGCCTTTTGTGCCCTACAGGCTGGTTTAATGTCACACAGCAGTGTTGGTCTGCAGGCCAGAGGTTGGGGAGCCTCACGCTTCTACAAGCAGGAACACTTCTCAAGCACTGAATCACACATGTTTCCACATATGCTTCACTGTCTCTGTGGCCTGGCCTTTATTGATAATGCTAATGGGTTTTTGCTGCCAACTATTGCCAGCTGATGCACTTAAAAACAATCACTGAGGTAATCTGATCCCCTGAGGGCCCCCCATCCCTGATGGCATTACTCTACCTTGGTGTCCAGCTCCTCTGGTTCCTCTGGCGTGGTGCAGGCTGTGTTTGCGCTGCCGTTGCATTCCGTGGTGTTGATGAGCTGTGGGGAGTTTCCTCCAGAAGACGTCACAGACAGCTTCTGAAGTGAAACAAGCAGATCACCAGAGACATGGAGGGAGCAGCAGGAGAGGTCTTCATCAAACCATCAAACAACAACTTCAGCAACCACATTCAAATCTGTCAGGCTGTTTCCTCCAGTTAGGTGCAGCCTTTCAAGCCCAACAGACTAGATCAGATCATGCTCAATCTGGAAGTGTTCACTGACCACACCACTGATGCCATTCTTTCCCACCGCCCCTTTGGGAACAACCACCAGGTAGGTGTCAATGCCTCTCTCCCTCAGGTAGTCGCAGCGCTCGCCTCCGTTCCCAGGCTCCACATCAAACTCGCCGTGAAGACACTCCATGGTGCTTTGAGAGATGTGAACACGGCTGTTGACGCAGACCAAGAGATGACAGGTCAGAGTTAGAGGCCTTCATTCATCATGACATCACACTGGGGATTGGAAAAGGCTGAGGGTCCATGCACTTAAGAAAACACAGACACAGAATAACACAGACAAGGATCAGGACTTAGCAGAAAAATGGCAGCGGCTATGAAGACAGTGTAGAACAAAACAGATTATATAAATCAGAGCGGCAACTATTTTGAGTCAGGAGCAGTTTTTGACATGGATGAAAGTCTTATGGCTTTGCTGGTCTAAGCCAAACTCAAGACTCAGACTAATATCTGTCCCTCAGGACTAAGATGCAGTCTGTAGGGACAATAGACTTCTTACCCTGGAATGCCCCCAGCCTCCATCTTGTTGGCCACAGTGACGTCTGTAGACCACACATCATACTGCCAGCGCTTCTGCCCCAGCACGCCCCCCAGCACGGTCCCACTGTGCACCCCGACCCTCATGTCCACGTCGGTCTGGGTCTTCTCACGAACGTACCTGTGGAAAACGGCGAACATCAAAGCAGCAGCAGGGATGCCATGGAGACAAGGACCGCTGCATCAGAGCACGGATAGCAAGCTATTTAAACGCAGTCATTTCCACTTGTTTCTTCACCCTTCTGCTGCAACAGTTCAGATCTACAACGTATTATTAAACAGAGTGAGATGTGTCTTCATCTCTCTCTGGAGGGACCAGAAAGAAGGAGTCAGGTCCAGATTAACAGGAGAGGCGGTCCTGAAGGCTATATGACCTGCACTGCAAACTATTAACAATGCTCCACACCTTTCCAAACTTCTCTCAAAATCAGCTCAGTGGAGATTTTTTCTGTCTCAAAGAACTAGAATCTAGAAAGAAGGAAATTATTACTTTTCATTCTTTTGCTTCATACTCTTGACTCAAAAAAACTGAAATTGCCGGATTTAAGAAATGTTTACAAGACATACGAATGCATTTCATTAAACAGAATTACTTCAAAACAGGAGAATTTGTAGATTTTAAAGTGTAGATTTATGGTCTAAGAATAAGTGTTAGTTTTAGATTTTATGAGGACGTATTAAGATGGGCCAACTTGTCCTATAATGCCCATGTTCTTCTAAATGGAATCATTTCCAATTATTATACAAGTTTTTTACAATTAGGATCATAAAAACTCAAAAAACTATGTCTGCTAGCAGAAAATACTTATTATTGAGCTGTATATCATGTTAGAAGTAATTTGTCCAATAGTTTGTTTTTTAGTTTATTTTATTACTACTTTTTTGAAAGTTTGACTGGAACTCCTTGTTTCCAGAGTTTGATATCTAATAAGATAAGTACAAATGTCTTTCTGCATGGACAGATCATTTTACTACTTTCTCATGCTTCTCTTCCTAAGATCAGTGTTCTGGTTCTATTTAGGCTTCCTCTTTTTGCAGCATCAGCTCAGCACTGAGCATCATCTTCACTTTCTGTTTCAGCAAAATACACATTTTTTTCTTACAGTAAATACATCTTTTTGATTTTTCAGAAAAAGTTATGTATGTCGGCTTAGAGTTCTACACTCACGATATGGCCTCCACCATTGCCAGGCCCATCATGATGGAGCAGGCGGCGTGGTCCTCCCTGTAGTCTGGAAGCCCGCAGATGCAGTAGTAACAGTCTCCCAAGATCTTGATTCTCAGCTGGTGATATTTCTGACAGCAGAAACCAGGTTTGTTCAGAGTTCACCAACATCCCTGTATGGCTGCTACATGTACAGCTATTTCTAAAGTCCTGATGCTGCGAAGACAAGAGGAGTCATTTCACAGCTGAAACGTCAGACTTTTCTGCACTCCCTACTGTCTGCTGGGAAACCACTTGATGATGATGTCAGCTTCAGCAAGATGGAGATTTCATCAGGTATAAGAGTGAACAGCAGAGGTTCTGTCTGTAGGGATCAGCTGCCTAACTGCATCGGTCCCGTCTGTCTGTTTCCAGTTCCACCAAGGTTTTTCAAGAGTTCCCTTTCTTGGTGAATGCCTTTGTGAGAATCTACCAGGTTTTGATGGGTCTGGTTGATCCAGTCAATGAGCCGTTCAGCAGTTGGCCATCATGGCCGCATTCTTTGGCTCCAGCTTCACAAATTCCTTGTCCTAAAAGGATTTTGTTGACGTCCCCCACCTTGGGTACGACACAGTACCCAAACCTCCCCTTGAACTCCAAAACCCTGTGGTACTTTGTGCTGCGTTCCGTTGAACCCAATGGAACGCAGACTTCATACAGTATCACAGATTCAGAAAGTTCTCTGCTTGAAAACAGGGCTCTGTAGTAGGGAACACCCTAACGCCGAGCTGGCCAACCCTGGTCCCCAAAAGCCACAGTTCTGCCAGGTTTCCAGCTCTCCTTGACCACTTATCTGCCGATTGGCTGACTCAAGCGATTCCACATCCTGATTGACTGAACCCACCTGGTTTAGGTTTTCAGCATCAAGCAGTCCAGGGAGAGCTGGAAACCAGGTAGGGTTGAGACTCTCGAGGAGCAGGGTTAGCCAGCCCTGCCCTAATGAATACCCGCGTTCCCTTTTGGAGCCAGAAACAGATGTTTGAACAGAAACCTTTAGGTGACGTCTCATGAGACTGCTGTGAAACTCACTGCAGCTAGCTTGTCAAAGCGGGCGAAGAGCTCATTCAGCAGTTTGACCAACTCCTGGGCGCTGCAGGACGACGATAACTGGGTGAAGCCAACAATGTCTGCAAACAGGATGCTGCACAACGGTGGAGACACAAACAGGACAACACATCACTAAAGTGCCCGCTGCAGTCCTTTAAGATTTCCCTTCCAGTGCATAGTAACCCCCTCCCCCATTATCTTTTTGTGTCGTCTTTACTCAAATGTCCAACAAATGAAGCATGTATGTCATTTCAGGTATCAAGGAAATGAGTCAGAATTTAGTATTAATCTTGTATCTAATCACACAAGTGGAATCAATAAAAACGGTATGATTTTCCATCAGGGATAATTCTGCCAATGCAGTAATAAAAACATAATGATAATGTGATGTTTGCATCTGCAGCAGAGGGCTCTAGAGTGTGACCAATTTGGTTGCACATGCGGCTGGATTTTTCAATGATGAGCCTAAAAAAAATCTGTGGAGAAAAATAAAACATATACACACAGTAGTGGACAAAATTGTTGGAACCCCTCAGTTAAAGAAAGAAAGTCCACAATGCTCACTGAAATGACTTGAAACGTTCAAAAGTAACAATAATTTAAAATTCATAGAAAATTAAATAATCAAAATCAGCCATTACTTTTGAGTTGTTGATTAACAGAAGTATTTAAAAAAAAAACTAATGAAATAGGGCTGGACAAAAATTATGGTACCTCCATAAAAGACTGAAAAGACATTTAAAAGACATTTTACCGATTGTCCAGGGGGTCATGATGAACTCAGGTATGTCCTTTAATTGACATCACAGCTGTTTTCAAACCCATAATCAGTCAGTCTGAGTATTTAAAGGGAGACAAATGTTTACGTTGCTGTTTGGTGAAAAGGTGTGAACCACACTGAACATGGACAACAGAAAGCAAAGGAGAGAATTCTGAAAGTCTGAAATTCTGAATTCTGAAAGTCCTACCTGACTATCTGTGCGGGAGTAACTCTCTGCTGGTATCTCATGAAATCTTTGTTTACACTCTCTTTCGATACTTACAGCCCCTAATGATTACAACCTAACATTACTGGAGCAACAATAATGGCGAGCGATATCAGAGCTATCCAGTTCTGAATTAGATTCCAGCTCAGACGAGGAAAATGAAGACATACATGAATCAATTGGTTTGCATGTGGATTCAACAGTGTGGAGCGGAGCTTGGAGACTCAGGGAGTAAAATGGGTCCACCCATTTAAGTTTCTTTTTTAGGTTGATGCTATCTGGTTTTTCAGTCTTCTTTCGTGAAGAAGCTGTTTTTGTGAGGAGAGTCTGAATTGGGCCTGTTGATTTTTGTAGACCTTACCCTGTGAGGAAAGCTCACACCTAATGTGTGCGACCAGCTTACCTGACATTCTCGTGCCTGTACATGTACATGGTGTTAAACTGCTGCATTTCCTTTTGACTCGGCTCCTTCTTCATGTCCTGAAGCATCTCATCTGCAATGTGCTTTGGAAGGATTGAGAGAAGTAGACGTTCCTGCAGAGGATATACAAGCAAATGCTAACAACACCAAAAATCACACCATTTACTCAACACCTCACCACTTGCACCCAATCAAAATTGAGAACCTGTTGAGACAAGTTGTCACACTCAACTTCTGATCAACCCTTATGTGAAAAAAAGAAAAGAAAAGAAAAGAAAAAAGGAGAGAGGAGGGGTACATGTGCCGAGTTGCTCATTTGAGTTGGTTATGATTTTAAGCTTCGTAACATTATGTTAGATCTGCTGGAAAGACAAATATTACATCCAAGAGGTTTAATTCTGACACAAAGATGAGCAAAAGATATCTGTCCATTAACACACTGTGGGTTAGGAGGAGGGATGAAGCAGACAGGGAGCAGTGTGGCAGTGTGCACGTGCACGTGGGGGTGGAGATGCATGCATGCTGCCAAAGTGAACCATGAGTTTATTTGGGGAACCAGATCCTCCCCAGCTCGAAAAGCCAGACCAGGAGAGACAGGGCAGGAGATCCCTAGACCAGGAGCACCCCCGGCGACAGGACCCACACGGCCCGAGCAGGAGGGGACCGGCCACCAACCCAGCCAGGTGCAGAGGCAACGGGGAACATGGACGACCCTGGCGTCAGGGCCCCCAGACCACAGGACAGGCGAGCTCCGCCGTACCAGGCGGCAGCCCTTCGGGGTCTGCTGGGCGCCAGACACCGAGGCACAGGCCAAGGACGGGGCCAGGACCCATAGACCCAACACCCAGTCGGAGCCTCATCACCGCAGGCCAGCCACTGCGCCTGACCCAAGCAGCCCAAAGGACCATGACGCAACCACAGCTCCACCCCTACCCCCCGCACTAACCACAGCTCCCCCCCCACCCACACACACACACACACACTACACTATCCTCTCCCACCCCCTCACCAAAAACCTTCCTCGACTCCTCCTCCCGTTTCCCTATCCGATGCCCTCCTCACTCTGCCAAAGAGAGGGTGAGCCCCAGTGGGCCCCGGTGGGGTAGCCCCAAGGTCTGTCCACACCCATGCACTCTCACACACAAATATTCTTCTGGTTGCCCCCCGCCACCACACCCCCGCTGGCCGACCGACCCCCCGGAATCACAGGCCCGGCCACCAACCCAGGCACCATAATTTGCAAATAAATTCTTTAAAAATCCGACAATGTTATTTTCTGGATTTTTTCCCTTCATTTTGTCTTTCATAGTTGAGTTTTACCTATGAGGAAAGTTACAGGCCTCTCTAATATTTTTAAGGGGTAGAACTTGCAAAGTTGTGGCTGACTAAATACTTTTTTGCCCCACTGTAAGTATATGTTACCCACAGCAGTTTTCCATTTGTCATTTTACCCTCATCTGCGTTAAGAGTCCAGTTTAAGATCTTCTCGTCAAGTCTCCTGTTTGGCCACGCTTGACCTTGAGTCAGACTTTTTGTGATTAAGTTTTGTCATGTTTAGGTTTTCCAAACTGTGATCTTTAGGTTGGTTAAGTCATTTTAGTTCCCGCTCATGAAATGTTGTTCACCTTTCAACATATCCCGTGGGGGTGGTCACAGCAAATCAGCAGGAAACGTTACGCCGGACGTCCGTCCTGACACAACCCTGTATTTTATCCGGCCTGGGGACTAAGGAGCCACACTGGATGAAGCTCTTCATGCACCCTGGAAAACGACACCTGGTTTCCAAAGCCCCAGTCCTACATGCAGACAACTGAGCTACTAGTCCTCCTCTGAAATACTTCAAATACAAACAGTTTGCCTATCAGACAGAATCACTTTATGTGTGAGGCACAGAAGCTGATTAACAAAATAAAACTGTATAAAAGTAAACGTGTTACAAAACAAATATCAAAAAGAAGTTGCTAAATTCAAACAACTGTAAATGTGGACTGATCCTCACTGACATCAACCATAGGATTTGGAACAGTAAAAAGCCTGTTCCACCCAGAACAACAATGTTCTGAAAAATTTGGAGAGACAAATTAAGGAGGAAGTTTCTTAAGTTCACTCATTCGTCAATGATCCACCTGCTAATTAATTTGAAAGCATTCCCCATGAATGCTTTTAAATCTGGATTACAAGCACTTGAGACTGCTTCTTTAAATTGTTTTTACTTACCGGTATTCATTTCTATGTTTAATCAGTTTAATCAATTGTCACTCTATTCTAATCGTTTAACATTCATTGTATCTTTGATGATTCTTGTCCAGGGGTCCCTTGAAACAGAGGTTTTAACCCCCCTTAAATAAAGGTTATAGAAAGGAATAAAGAAATTAAAAACCACTCTAAATAATGCCCACATTGGAGTTGGTTTTAGGAACAGAAAACAAAGCGGGAACATCAAAAAGGTCATTATTACCAGGTTGTTTATTTTTGGCGTGAAATGTAACATTTTATTTGGGAATCAATCACTCCCAAATTTGAGAAATCCCCACTTTATCTAAAATACCAATGACAACCCTGATCCCAATATCTATATGACTAAACGGATTTCTTAATTAGTGCCCCCAATTTTAATCATCCATGTATTCAATGAATTGTTGCAGTCATAAGTCACACAGTTACACAAGTCAAACACAATTAAATACAGTCACCCAGGGCTGCACAAAGTTCCATTTACAGTTCTAAATGAGTGAAGTCAGCGGTGGAGAACTCTGCTCCAAAGCAGTGGTCCCAGCCCCCTGGACCGCAGACAAGTACCAGTCCATGGGCCAAACAGACAAAAAACATAAGTTATATTTTATTCTCTTATTTACTATCTTATTTTGAAGAAAATATTATTTTGTAACATGCGTCTGAATCTCGGGACGCATGCATCAAGTCGCTCATCTCAGCCACAGGTCAGAAATACATCCTGTACTTGATAAAAGGGCGCTCTGGCCGTTAAATAGAAATCCCCAAGCTGGTAAAGTCAACAAAAAGCAGAGGAAACAAAAGAAAGGAAATAACTCCTGTGTGTTTAAGATAAATACACAATGGGTCAAGATTTCTTTTAAAAAATTGTCAGTATTTTTTTTGCTGTGACAGATAAGCTGAACCTTAAATGAATTGTATCAGTGCTACAAAGGCATTGTATGAAAAATACAATACATACATTTTCAAAAATCTGAAACAACTTTAAGTTTGGTATTATGTTTACCTTAACCTGCCTTTAAAATATTTTCAACCTTTTTTCCACTAGACCATTTTGAAGTGAAAACAAAGCTCATACAGGGCGGTCCATGCAAATATTGTCTGACATGACAGCGGTCTGTGGCCTTAAAAACAGATGGAAACCAAAGCTCTAAAGAGCAAAGACTGTTTGGACGTTTCAAGAGCCCAATCAAAACCTGACTGAGAGCCAAATTTCTGAGTGGGCTCTCTCCAGGATTACAGCATGACAATTTCATGAGGCCTGTTGCCATAGTAATTAGCAGCTATCAGATGCTACTTGACTAGCTAGTTGCCCTTGTCAACCAGCATCTCGAGAATTAGTATTCTGGGAGTTTGTTCAACTCCTTTGTTACTCCTTTGACTTCCTCCTACAACTCATGACTTTGATTTTATTTACACAACCCCACAAACTCTCTTCTCATTTGGTCTTACACTCAGACTTTCTTTACTAAAACTAGAATAACATGGCTGTTCAAAGTGACCACAGACAGAAAAGTTTTTCACATTTACCACTGTAAACAAAATTACCAACGGGTGGTACTCCTAATTACACGTGTACAAATGGATGCTAGGATCCCCCAGTATCATGATCCTCTATCTTATGTCTTTAACTCCTTCAATCTCTTCAGGTAACAATGACTAAAGTTTATCTGAGAGGCCATGACATGAGTGGGGGAACTCTTTCAGACAGACCTCCAGTTAATGGCAGGAACACACTATTGAAGGAGAAAAACAGCTGTAAATGCTTCCTACTGTATATAATAACCAACAGTCAGCATGCATAAGTACTGGCTAAAAAGATCTTAAGATCCTGGGGGTAAAGCCAAAGAGAAACTACGGCTGAGATCACATACAGACAGAGCTCAGCTCCAGCCACAGAACAGCCTGATAGTACAGAATTACAGCAGCCTAAGCTAATGTCTGCATTCAATTCTCTGGATCATTCTGAGATAGGATGTTTCTGATTTTAAACATTTTTGGTGGATGAAAATTGAATCTTCTAGACCAGTGTTTTTAAACCAGTGTGCCGTGGGAAATTGCCCTCATTAACTGAGAACATTTCCCATCTCCAGGATATCAGCTCTTTGTTCATCCAAACAGGCCCTGATAAAACAATGAGTATTTAGGAATATGAAAGATCGTAAAATGCTTTTTTCTTAGTGTTTATATGATTCTATTAAAGACATTTTTATAAGAATGACGGTACCGTGATTAAGCCGTAGCGTCAGCTTTATTAGGAAAAGTCCCGCCCCTTTAACTGTCTCCACCAATCATTCTTGGAGGCTTAATCAGATGTCATCAGTGTGACCAATCAGAAGTGGTTAAAGTCTTCACTTCCTTGTTCTGATTCTGCTCATAAAGTCTCTCAGTTCCAACAAAAATACCAGCTAAAGCTCGTCTTTAGCGGTGTAGCTTTCCACAGAATCCGGTATCAGACCGTGGAACAAGTGAACAAAACCATGAAGCTCAGAGAAGAGTCTGTCTGCCATCTGTGGCAGTTTTAGCACTACATCTCCCATGATGCATTGAGTTAAAGTGACAGCGTCTCAGCGCACAATGAGTCTCTCCTCTTAAACATCTTGAAACCACAACA
Organism: Oryzias sinensis; assembly: GCA_037389245.1. NCBI lineage: Eukaryota > Metazoa > Chordata > Actinopteri > Beloniformes > Adrianichthyidae > Oryzias > Oryzias sinensis. The sequence goes on along the minus strand of CM074491.1, from coordinate 31,370,389 downwards.
AACACAAACAGTTTTTAAATCTTCTAACTTAACTTTTATTACATCTTTTAGAAAAAACAGCTGCAGCTTTTTCTGCAACAATTATCACAAAAATGCATGTGAGATTGTGGAGGGACTGTACATCAATACAGACTATGAGTTTCTCCTTTTGTTTATTTTTGGATGCTGGTGTGCCACGGGATTTTTGACAAGGTTAAAGTGTGCCGTGGCTCAAAAACGGTTGAAAAACACTGATCTAGACAAGGGGTCTGCAACCTTTACCACTCAAAGAGCCATTTGGATTAGTTTCCCACATTAATGAAAACACAGGGAGCCACAACAGCCTTTGAAAAAACCCACTGTTTCCAGTGATCAGCATAATTTCACTTATTTTTAAAGTTTTCACTCGTCATTCAACCTCATTCAACATGTACTGTCTTCAAAGGCAGTACTGTTTAGTTCGACACCCTGGGCGAAACCGAATATCATTTATTTTACTTTATTGTTAAAGATAAGTAAAGCATACTTGTATAGTTGAATTCACAATTAAGATACAGTGTGTAATTAGTTCCGATTTAACACTCAACAGTTTGTTTTTGTTTTTTTAAGGCTGGATTCTGGTAAAAATTGTAACATTTTTTTTTTCTTGAGCTGAATACAACCCTGACACCAATTATGATTGAATAAGTTGCGGTCATTTTCGTTGGATTCATGAATGAACATCAATGGAAACTAAAAAAACAAATTCTTCTGTTTTTGTGCTAAAGTGTCACATAAAACTGAACAAAAAAAAGACAAAAGATTGTGTGTATTGCATCTGAAGCATCGACTAGATGAGAACGGCAAAGAAGCTTAGATTAAATCCACCAATAAGCCAAATAACAAGACTAGTCTAATTAAGTGCAAACCTTCATTAGCCATGTGGCAAATGTTGCTCCAAATGTTTCTCATCCAACCTTAAATTTGGTCGTATTTGGCTCCTAGCTAGTTTTAATGTTGGACACCTTTATCATTGGAGTATTTTTCTTTGTCTTCTTTCTAAACTTGACGCTGATGTTTCCTTTGATCTTTTGTCCATTTTTCACAACCTTGAATAGACTTCTCTGTCTGTCAAACTCGCAGAGTTAAGATGAGTGTGGGGATGGAAACAAATTCATTCTGATGCAGACTCGTTTCCAATCTTTTTTTCTTCAATTTTTTTGAAAATTCAGTAAACCTAATAAATTATTAATAAAGTAAACTTTTTTTTATTAGGAAGCAGCTGTTTTTAAATTGTTCTTTAGTGTGCCAATTATTTTATATTGTCATATGCATGGATATAGCTTACTCTGGAAGGCTTTAGAAAAGCATGAAAAAAGACCTTTAAATTCAAGTCTTCCCCAAAACTGACACCAGAGTTTGTCATGGTTGGACTGGACAACAATGGAATGCATCTGGTGAGATTAAATTGTTGAGTAAATCCTTGAAACATAAGGTCTAAAAACAACACCCTCTTTATTATCTAAGTTTTGAAAAGGAAATCAAAATTCATTCACATGTATGAATCTGTAAAACTTGCTGGAAGTCTTGTAAACTGCGAGCCATCTCCTGGTTCAATAGACAAGTATAGTTGAGAATCACCAGCATAACAATAGAAATACATGCATGTTTGGACTAAACAGGATTGGGCCAACTACAGAGCCCTGTGGAACACCAAGTCTGACTGCTGTGAGAGGAAGACTTATCCTTTACACAGACAAACTGGAATCTAGGAAAAGACTAGGAGCTAGGGATGCAACGGATCATCCATGATCCATCCGGATCACTAGCCACGGTTCGGCGTGCATGTGTGTGTTATTTAAAACAGTAGTTTGTTCACATATAACGCAATTCGCATGTCAAATTCCCGAAATTTATCTTTGTTTCAACATGCGTCAAAGTTGCTGCTCGAGGCGTGTCCAAAATTGTGTTTTGGATCCGTGTGGGAGGAGCTACTGTCAAAAGTTTTGCTTGACCTCATTATGGGAAGCGCAAATGTTCAGAGATCCGTTTTATTGATTTTGAAGAGTTCTACAAAAGCATCTATGAACAGCATACGTCTGGGTTCATGACATCACAGTGAAGAGGAGCTACAGCAGCGTCTGAGTGACAGCAGCTTTTAGCGTCCCGGCACAGTAGCAGGAAAAGGCCGCTGCTCTGTCGCTTTCCTTGAAGGAGGGGCTTTATAGCAGCAGGGAAACAGTGAAAGAATTCAAAGTTGTAAATTCTGAAATCCTCTGCTTTTTATAAAAACTTTTTTTCTTTGAATATACTTTTGTTTTCTTCCAATATAAAATACACAACAATGCACTTTGTTTGAATGGACCTCTTTAGTATTTGTATATATTTATATTGGAATATCTTGAGTTAAAATATGTCATTAATGTTTTGATATATGAAAATATATATATTTATATATTTAAAGTAATTTATGTATGTTTTATGAAACACATGCTTTGAAGCTTTTTAAAATTAGATTGTCGGCTTTTATCTTGTACTTTTCCTGTTTTTACTTTTTGTTGATGAGAAAAATGATCTGAACCGTTACTGTCAAGCCGTGACAACATCCCAACAGTCAGTTTTTGTGATCTGTTGCTCCTCTACTTAGAGCAAGTTAACTTGTGCTATCTTAGATGACCCCACCCTTACATTGACGTGTTCTCCCTACCATGACAAAGGTGGATAAAGGTGGAAAGACTTCATGTAATCCATGGACACCAGTGAAGATCACAAATCATTGAAGAAAAAAGGTTCAGAGCACTGTCTAGTGGGTCTAGATGACCCCACTCCCAATGTTAAAATGCCTAGGACAGCACAAGGGTTACCATGTTCTTGCATTACTGATGACATGTTCCAGTCTCTGCATTAAAATGTTCTCATCAGCTGGACTGAGGTTCTAAGGACTAAGAACAGACAAATCCACTGTCTCCAGCCTGGATTGTGACCTTAAGAGATGTTTAAGTTCTTTGATGATAAATCCTGACAGAAACTCCTGTTGAAGATGAGGTTCAAACTACAGATATAGCTAGGATTTTATGTTTGTATGCTTGGGTGGACCTTTTATGGTTATTGTGTCAGCCTTTAGGATTTTGTTCTCATGGATGTGGTTCCTGATGTGTTTAGGTGGGGGTGGGTGGGGTGGGGGGGTCCACCTGATTCTGAACCTTCTGAAAAAAGTGTTACTGCTGTGTGAAATATCACTGTAGATTACCTGCTGTTGGCTCTGCTCCTCCAGGTTCAGCTTCACTTCCAGAGACTGTCTGGCCTCCAGAAAAGCTTTTCGATGCTTCCGGTCAGCCATGTAGTAGGACATGACACCCACGGTGATGGCACATACATAGATGAAGGCGTTGGCCAGGAGCTTGAAAACAGATGAGGATGACAGGCCGTAGGTGAAGCTGTGACAGTTCAACCGTTCCGGATTAGCAGATAAGGATCACAGTGGACCCTGATTAATAAGGTTTTCTCCGTCGGGTGATAGACGTGACTTTCACTTAAAACAATTGCTGTTCGTCTGGATCAGCAGTCGGCGCAATGCCTGGACTGGAGGCAGTCATGCTTTATTCCAGAAATGTACTGCATTTATAAGTGAGGCCCTGCTCCAGGACACCTAGAGCTCTGCGATGACATGAACATAGATTAGGACTACACAAACCAAACCATTGGTTTCTACAACACCACAATACTTACAGTTTCACTCCAATCACCTTTTGATCTATTCTGAAAGTAATCGCAGTGCTCTTTTAATTATGATTATGCAGTTTTCAGCCAAAACCAAAATCATTTTCTAGGACATAGTTTCTGCAGAGCGGCAATAGCTCATTAGAAATTCACCTCCAAATTGTGGGAGGGACAGTTGGCATGGAGGTAAGCCTCTGCTGATATCCCACTAACCCTTTGTTTTCACGCTCTCCCGCTAGCTTCCAGCTGCTCACAAGCCCAAATTCAAATTAGCGGTTCAACAAAAATGCTGAGTCATGTTGCAACTATCCAGCCATACAATTTAGATCCAGATTCCAGCTCAGACGAGGAAAAAAAAGACGGATCGATTTGTCTGCAAGTGGATGCATCAGAATGGAGCGGAGCGGGAAGCCTATTTCAGATCCTGCATCACAAAAGAGAGCTTTTTGAGATGGCAAGTTTTAGTTAGAGGAAAACTAAATTTGTTTCCAATTTATCCTTGTCTTTTCCCCCCACTTGACTGTAAAGTCAAAGTTAGGAAAACTCTCTTTGTGACTAAATTTAGATATGCATTTGTTACACATACCAGTCAGATTTACATAGCCGTGTCTCCTGATGACCTTGAACCTGTTAACACTCTTTTAAACCGTATTTTAGATATATAGTCATGGATGGTAGAAAATGTCCTACAGCTCAACCAGGACAAAACTGAAGTTTTAATCCTCGGTTCTGAAGACAAGAGAGAAATGATTTTACCACATCTTCATAATTTTAAACCTTCTCAATGTGTGAGAAACCTGGGCGTACTTTTTGACTCTGAGCTAGATTTAATCCCACACATTAAAAATGTAGTTAAGACAGGATTTTATCATCTTAAAAACATTGCCAGAGTCCTCCTGTTCCTCTCTCTCTTGCCAGCACAGAGGTGCCAATGCTTTAGGATTGATTTAAAAAATTATTTTAATGGTTTATAAATGTTTTTATGGTCTTGGGCCTTCTTATTTAAATGAGTATGAGCCCTCGCGGACCCTGAGGTCCTCCGGTGCGGGCCTCTTAGTTGTTCCTAAGGTGAGGACCAAAACTTATGGTGAGGTTTCGTTCTGCCATTACGGTCCTCGTCTGTGAACGGCCTGCTGGAGAACCTCAGGGCCACAGAGACTGGAGAAGTTTTTAAGAAGAGGCTCCAGACCCACCTTTTTAATTTGGCTTGTAGTTGATTCTAACTGCTAATTTATTCTATTGGTTTTAGTATAGGCTATTTTATGTTTATGCATCTTATTCTCAATTTTACGTTTTTATATATATCTTATGTCTTTAATTTTAGTATCTTATCATTTCAGCCCCAGTTTTCTTGTGGGGATCTCTTCCTCCAGGGCTTGCCGGCTTGGTCGGTGGTTGTTGCTGCGGTTGTCGCCCTTGCTGAGGCAGCTGGAGTCTAACTTTGGAGCCTCACTGCTGTTGTTGTCCCAGTCTGGGTGGGGGCTGTGGTGATGCTCCCATGGCCAGGCTGGCTCCTGGTTTGAAAGGATTCCCAAATACTGTTTCCTCACAGCAGAGCCAAGCCTTACTTGTTTGTTTGTTTGCTTATTTATTTATTTAAAGTTACATAGTCATTATTCTTTTTACGTGGGGGCCATGGGTTATATGTTTTAACAGAGGGGAGTGGGAAGGGTGGGTTGGGTTTTTACTGTATTATTGTATGTTTTCTGTTTTGAACGTTAAAGCACTCCAAGCTGCACAAATGCATGAGAAGCGCTGTTTTATAAATAAAGTTTGATTTGATATGATTTCATAATATTAACTAGCCTAAAGCAGAGGATGCCCCCCACCACCACCCACCCACTGTGCCCTGGGTCATAATGCGACTTTTTTCAGTACTTATTGATTTAATATGGAATGACCCAGATGATTATTGACAAGCAAAGGCTGTAAAACCTCATCAAATGTCAATGTCCAATAGGAGCAGGGCCTGCTGCCAGCAACCCCCTCCCTCCCTCCCCCTGATGTAGCACTGCTGTTGGTTCCTCTGACACATGCTGTATCATCAAAGCCATTAAAAGTGCCACAGCTCCAGCCTTTACCCACAAGCAAGGCAGTGTTTTCAATGCAAACAGCCCACCTGCCACACCACCCCCCCTTCCCATTTTACCTGTCTTCCAAGAGCTGCTCCCTGGATGTTGTCCTGCTGCTGCTGAGCAATGGTGACCCCCAAGACCAGGGTGTGGACGCCGCAGGACACAGTGGTGATGAGCACAATGGGGGTCAGCCTCAGAGGCAGAGTCAGGAAGAATGAGAAGCTAAAGAAGGCCTGCCAGCCCACCGTGTCGCTGGCCTGGTGGAAGTGGGCGTAGTTCAGACCCAGGTGGCAGAACACCTGAGCCGCTATGAGCACCCACAATGCGTAGGGCACCACCCGTCTGGAGATGCGGTCCGGGAGAAGCCCAAAACGACACAGCAGATAGAGGATGATGTCCCCTGCTAGTCCAGCCGACGCCACCAAGACAGAGGCCAGCTTGTCTGAGGTGTAGACCACTGCACACATGACGATGACATAGGAGTCAAAGAGAGCGGCAAACACCACCAGCACCAGCAGAGTCTCGTGTCGCTGCCGTCTGAAGTAGGTCTGGTACAAATTCTCCAGGGACTCTGGCGCAAAGGTTAGGCGCATGAAGCGAGGAAGGCAGAGGCAGCATCCTGAGCTTCGCACGGTTACCTCATGTGTTCGCCCCACAGCCTGCCCCGGGTCAGAGGGCAGGGTCACGGAGTAGTCCGCAGAGTACTCTGCAGAGTACTCTGGTTCCGCAAAAGCCTGGTTCCGAGGCATGGTCCTCACCTAGAGCCGTGGCTGTCCTTGACTTAAAAATCTGCTAATAAGTTCCTGTGGTCCTGTGGGGGGGTTACATAAAGCAATAAAAGTCAGCCTTGCATCATCTGCAGCGTTCTCACCCAGTCTGAAATCATCTGCTTCTCTCCCCAGCTTCACATGTGGACAGAACCACAGCAGTGGGTCGACTGTCAGGACCTGTTCTTTTACATCACTGGTTTCCTGCTCACTCAGTCCAACACAATCCGATGTCATTGACCCAGTGGTTTCTACGCCGCAGGCCCACAGCGAGCATGCTCACTCTTCAGAGGGAGGGTCCAGTCATGTTCTGTGTCCCATGCTCAGCTGCTGACCTCAGGGCGAGCGCTTCCGTTTCCTCCATCGCCACTTTGAACTGGACAGGTCTTTACGTCTCCATCTCACCCAACCGGACTGAGGAGAGACACAAGAACACAGTCAGGGTCAAATGTTTGCAGCTCTTCATCTGAGGCAGAATCCTTCAGTTCCCTGTTCTTCATTGTTCTATGTAACACACATCGATCACATACTGGAAACAAACGTTTCCCATAAAACCTTCAGCAAATTCAGCAAGACGAATATTCCTGAAACAAAGAAACTTCGCGGTTAAATAGTCTGCAAGGACATCAGCAGCTTTTTTACAGAACTTTTCGTCTGCTTCCCTTCGATCTATTTGATGACATAAACACACATTCACACAGTGGTGTCGGGGCAGTTATGCTGCTTACCCAAACCCATCATAGAAAATCCAGGGTTTATCTGTATTATCTGCAGATACTCTGACATGTGACTGGGGCAGCCAGGAGTTAAAGCACCTGCACACCTGCTATCAGCGTTCGAAATAAGCGGTTATCCGGTTGTCCGAGACAACCAGATTTCACGGAGGACAACCAAAAATGAACCTGATGGTTGTCTGTGTGACAACCTAGTCTTTTGTTCAACATTTTGGTATTTTTTAACTATTTTTCAAAGTTTTTGGGAAACCGACGTCCGATTTTTTAAGACAAAACCGAGTCTACACGAACGATGTCACGTGACTTCCGAACGAACCGAGTACACCCGAAGACATCGCAAAAAGACAACATTGCACCTGCATGTTTTGTTTAAAAGATCAGGGATATTAGTCTTTACTGCTACTGCAGCGCACAAACATGGTATCATTTCCACCTGTGTTCATTTGAAATAGATGTTATATCATATTATAACTTTTCATCACATATAAATATTACTTTATATTTAGAATGCTGTACTAGTCCCAGTCCATACAAGTGTTCTAAATTTTAAAAATACTCATTAGGTTACAGTGTTGGTTAATGTAATCAATTTTCTGATATATTATAGGGTAAGATAAAGTATTTTCATTTGACCGTAACAGTATTTGATTTAATGGCATGTACGGTGGCGCAGTGGTTAGCGCTCTTGCCTCACAGCAAGAAGGCCCGGTTCAAGTCCCAGCTGGGGGACATGAAAAACACAACATCAATGGGGGACCTTTCTGTGTGGAGTTTGCATGTTCTCCCCGTGCATGCATGGGTTTTCTCCGGGATCTCCGGCTTCCTCCCACTGTCCAAAAACATGCTTCATAGGTTAATTGGCAACTCTAAATTGTCCATAGGTGTGAGTGTGAGAGTGAATGGGTGTGTGGTTGAAGATATCTACCCTGCGACAGACTGGCAACCAGTCCAGGGTATCCCTTGCCTACGCCCAAGTGGCCGGGATAGGCTCCGGCAACCCCGTGACCCCGAAAGGGAATAAACGGTCAAGAAGATGAATGAATGAATGAATGAATGAGTATTTGATTTACATGGCAATACTTTGTGTAACCAGATGCTTCAATATTTAATAAAATGTTTGTTTTCAATATTTAAAGAGTTTTTTAAATGTCCATCATAAGAGGCAGTTGATATTAGATGTACCATGCCGCCGAGGCACCCGCCCTCGACTGCCACCCAAACCACATTGCACCGGCCCCTTTTGAGGTCTCCTACGGGTGGTGGGCCCATGGGAGAGTGGTCCCACGTCGCTCCTTCGGGCTGTGCCCGACCGGGGCCCGTGGGAAGAGCCCCGGCCACCAGGCGCTCGCCTACGAGCCCCGAACCTGGGCCGGGCTCCAGAGTGGGGCCCCGGTGACGCCAATCCGGGCGACGTAATCGGGTCCTCGTTGTTTCTTTTCATCAGGGGTTTCTGAACCGCTCTTTGTCTGGCTCGTCACCCAGGACCTGTCTGCCATGGGAGACCCTACCAGGGGCTTAAGCCCCAGACAGCTTAGCTCCTGGGATCACCCGAGCTCTCAAACTCCCCCACCACGTTAAGGTGGCGGTTCACGGGGGAACCGCCACCTTAGAAGAAATAAAGATGTTGGTACTGACATCTGAGTAGGTTTCGTTGCTGTTGAATATTGGTTTTGAAGGACAACCAAAAATTGGGGAGGACAACCAAATATTACTTGCCTCCGGACAACCTTTTTTTTTTCCTTATTTCTAACGCTGGCTATGATGTCACTACAACAAAGAGGCAGCAGTCTGACAGCACTGAACAATCTGAGGGTCACAAGGGGACACTAGACTGACCCAGGCTGAAGTGAGCTACTATGTGTAACGTATTTTTACTCTTCCACTACCTCCATCTCTTCTCCTGTGATGGATATGTTTATCAATTGACCTCCTAAAACCCAGCCTTGAGGAAGAGGAGGGAGGTGAGCCAATTAGTTTGTATTTGAATCTTCATGAGCTTTTTTTATTTTAAGAGTAACAGTAACAACTAGTCTCAATATCTCTAAAAGAAACATGTTTGCCCTGATGGGCTGTATGGTGGTGCAGTGGTTGGTGCTCTCTCGCCTCACAGGGAGAAGGCCCTGGTTTGAATTCTGGGTAGATTCTTTTTGTGTGGAGTTTGCAGGTTCCTCTTGTTCATGTGTGTTTTTTTTGAGAACTCCAGCTTCCTCCCACAGTCCAAATATATGCTTCTTTGGTTAAATTGTCCCAGGATGTCCATGTGGGAGTGTGTGGCCCTCCAATAGACCCTATCTAGGATGTACTCTGCCTTTGCCAGATGGTAGCTGCATTGGCTCCAAAAGCCCTGTGTCCCCGAGAAAGTATTCAGCAGGTTCTATAGATGGACTTTTTCTCGATTTGTGGCATCCCCAGAAGGTACAACCTTGGTGTTTGTCTACATTGCTCAAAGGCCAAGCTGGCTCTGAGTGGCCTGGAGTCTAATAATGTTGCACAGATGGAACTGCAGCTTCATATATTTGAAGAAACTATGGCACAATACAAAACACCAGAAAAAGGGATAAACCACATATCAGTGTGGTTAATCCACCTAATTTACAACCAACATGTCACTGGAGCGTTACAGAAGCAGGTTGTTGGTTCACACACGTCTTTTCAAAAGCAAAACCGTCAGATCTGCGTTGGGGTCTTTGGATTCTCTGGCTGTGTTCAGGTATGATGTCCATGCTGTTAATTGAGGTATTGATCCATTCAAATGAAAAGTTCATCCCTGCTGCTTTGGTGTGAATTGGGGTTTATGGGACAGTAGTTAATGGTGATGAAGGCAGCTGTGGACTGAAATAGGCTGATGAGGGCTGATGCAGGGGGATGTTGGATTATTGTAATGCCTTGCTCTCTGGTCTTCCCAGAACAAGGATATCGAACCTTCAACTGCTGCAAAATTCAGCCGTACATGTGCTGACAAAGACCAGGGGGCGGGAACACATTATACACCCATTTTAAAATCGCTACATTGGCTCCCTGTGCAATTTAGAATTGATTTGAAAGTTCTTTGATTGGTTTACAAATTTTTTTATAGTCTTGGGCCTTCATATTTATCTGATATGATTTTAAAGTATGAACCCTTGCGGACCTTGAGGTCCTCTGATACCGGACTTTGGGAAGTAAAACATACGGCGAGGCCTCATTCAGTTTTTATGGACCTCGCCTGTGGAACAGCCTCCCAGCATGCCACAGTGCCGCAGAGACAGTTCATGTTTTTAAAGGAAGGCTCAAAACCTACCTTTTTAATCGTGCTTTGAATTGAAATTTAGGAATTTATTGGATATTTTTATTCTCTCTTTTTATCAATTTGATATGTGTATGTGTATAAAGCTATTTTCATTGACTTATTTATTTTTTAATCAATCTATTTATTCATTTTAATGTATTAAGTCACTTTTAGCATTTTACATGTCCACTGAAGCTTATTTATGTACCTATTTTCCTTTTTAATTTATTTTATCTTTTATTTCACTCCTTTTATATTTTAGCTGTAATTCCAGTTATTTTCCTCTGAGGGATACTCCACATCGGTGATGGACCCTTCTTAGTGAGCGGGGTCGCTGCAATGGGATCTCTCAGGTCTGGCTCTTTGTCTATATCTGGGGGGTCCTGTGGTAGTGGACTCTGTGAGCCTTGTGTTTTAAAGGCGCTATACAAATAAACTTTTTGATTTGATTTGATTTGATTTGATTTGATTTGATTTGGGAGCTAATGTGGGCTGGTGCAGGAAGGTATGGAGTGGTGTAAGAGCATGTGGTTGATGTATGATGAGGCGGCTGTAGTGCAGTGGTAGAGTGGTCGACCTCTGATCGGAAAATTGCAGGTTCGATTCCCGCCTTGCCTGCTCATGTGTTGGGCAAGACTCTGAACCTCACCTTGCCTCTGGTGGAAGGGTCGCACCAGTGTTAAGAAGTGGAGCTGCCGTCAGTGTGTGAATGGAACTGTGACTGTAAAGTGCTTTTGGCCTTCTAAGAAGGTAGAAAGTGCTTTATAAGTATACGCAATTTTTAAGTTGGTGTGGGCTGAAGTTGGTCAATATAATCCAGAGTGGGCTGTAGGTTTGAGCAGGCTGATGTTGGCTGCTGAGGACAACTTTAGCCTGAAGAAAGCCTGATGCCAATGCAAACTGATGTAACATGGTATAGACTGGTGGGAAACAGTGAAACCTGGCAAATGTGGTATATGCTGGTGTAAACTCATCAAACCTGAGTTAGGCTGGTGTGGTCTAAGGAAACCTGTTTTAGGCTGGTGTGACCTATTGAAACTTTGTATAGGCTGGTGTTGACTGATAAAACCTGGTTTAGGAATGGTTTGAATTGATGACACCTGTATAGGCTGGGTGGGAACTAAAAAGAAACCTGGTTTAGGGTGGTTTGATTAATGCATAAACCTGGTATAGGCTAGATGTGTGATAAATCTGGGTTAGGATGGTTTAAACTGATGAAACCTGGTTTAGGATGGTTTAAACTCGTGAAACCTGGTTTAGGATGGTTTAAACTCATGAAACCTGGTTTAGGATGGTTTAAACTGATGAAACCTGGTTTAGGATGGTTCACAACTGATGAAACTTCTGATTTTTGGGACGGTTTAAACTGATGAAACCTGGCTCGAGGATGGTTTAAACTGATGAAACCTGGCAGTTTAGGATGGTTTAACTGATGTAACCTGGTTTGGGATGGTTTAAACTGATGAAACCTGGTTCAGGATGGTTTAAACTGATGAGCCCTGGTTTGGGATGGTTTAAACTGATGAAACCTGGTTTAGAGATGGTTTAAACTGATGAAACACCAGTTCAGGATGGTTTAAACTGATGAAGCCTGGTTTAGGATGGTTTAAACTGATTAAACCTGGTTCAGGATGGTTTAAACTGATGAAACCTGGTTCAGGATGGTTTAAACTGATGTAACCTGGTTTAGGATGGTTTAAACTGATGAAACCTGGTTTAGGATGGTTTAAACTGATGAAACCTGGTTCAGGATGGTTTAAACTGATGCCAACACTGGTTTAGGATGGTTTAAACTGATTAAACTGGTTCAAGTGGATTTTAAACTCATAGAGCCTGGTTTTGGGATGGTTTAAACTGATGTAACCTGGTTTAGGATGGTTTAAACTGATGAAGCCTGGTTTAGAGATAGTTCTAAGCCTGATGAAACCACAGTTCAGGATGTTAACTGATGCAGGATGGTGATGAGGGCTGCTGGTGTGGTGATGCTGAGCACCAGTAGACTGGTGAACCAGAGCTCCTAGTCTGGGCCTGGTACACGTTGGCAGTTTCATCTTGCGTAAGCAGATCCATCTATACGTGACGGACGCCTGAGTGAATCTGGTCCCCACAGACGGACGCGGTGCGGTTTATCTGCTCTAAAACGCTACCGAGGACCTGGACGGCTGTGATGATGGATCTTACCGGGGCTCACTCTGGATCCGACCGTCTTAGGCTAACACGGCTTCTGTGGGGGGGCGGCACCGGGAGACCTGCAGCTTCCAAACATCCACCCGTCAAACCACCGTCAACTGCGCGTGCACGCAGACCCGAGCAGAAGAGGACCTAGAAAAGACTGCATCTGCCTCTCGGCTTCTTTTTTCCTGAAAACATGGAATGTCGTCACGTTAAGTTTACGTGCGGCACACCAGCTTCCGGTATCCTTCAAGATAAGAGCACCACTTCACAGACTCATTTACTACCCGGAAGTTCACGGGGAGGTCCACCATCTTCTTTCTTTTTTTCTTTTTTCTTTTTTGCTGTTTATTCATTTATTTATTTTGGCTGTTTATTTATTTAATTTATTTTAATTGAATCTCATTAGGATGTTACAAACAATCAGGGAATGTCCCTCTTTAACATTATTATCATATGATGTTAAACAACAGCAGTATACACAACAAATCAACAATTTTAAGTCATACATACATACATACATACATACATACATACATACATACATACATACACCTTTAAGAATTTGCGATCATAGATAAAATATTTTGTGATCAAAACCAATTCTTTTATCATAAAGTTTTTGCATTATCACAGGTAATGCTATTCATCTATTATAATTGTTTGTATGTGTTTTGGAATTGCGCATATAGATGCCCGCAGAGACACAGACAGATGGTTGCACTGGCTGTAGATCTTCAAAACTATTTCCAGTTTGAACAGCTAATAAAACACAAGCAGAAGGACTGGATTCAGACGGAGCTGCATTGTAAGATTTTTACTACAAATAGTTAAAGGTGAGCCCCTAATAAAGAGCTGCAAAGTCACCACAGACTCCTTGTCCATGTTGATCTGCAGTTTTTAAATTAACATTTTTTTTATTTAAATTGACATTGAGGTTTGGTCTTTTAAAAGACAAATAAATCCCCAGCTATACACTGTTATATCTGGACAGTTTCCAAAAATATACAGTCTTCTCTGTTCCACCATAGAAAAGCCACGGTTCTGTGACATCATATCAAGCTCTAAACCAACCATGGATCCAGAATAAAACCCTAAAATGGTCCAAGACAAACTAATGGATCACATGACCACATTGATGTGATCACAAGATGCAGGGCATACCACCTCTGTGTCAGATGCTCAGCAAAGTCTGCTATTTTAATTATTTTGTTTTGCTGTCAAAATTAAAATGTCACAAACTTTCTCCTCATCAAACTTTTTCTTTAAGTTGGATGGATTTTGAATTGACCTGAACCCATCTCACTGTTCTTTGTTTTTCGCTTCCAGTTTGAAAATGGAAGCGACATAGGACATTATGGAAGATGTGAAGGGGTGGAGTTATTGATCACTGTGGTTGTCAAACTATCAATAAATCCCAATTTTGAATCATCTTCAATGTCCAAAGCGATTGACAAACAACAAATAAGGCAGATGTTCATGGAGCTGCTACAAAGCAATGATTCCACTGGAATGCAATAATAAGGCATAGGTATCATGGTCCGGGTGAATACAACACTCTGATTGGCTGCAGAGTTACCATTAAAAAGTAACAATGGACACCTAAAAATAAGTCCTTGTCACATAGCCTGAATGTTATATTATTATAATTGTGCTGGCCTAAATTTGTCATGACACGCCCCTTCCCCCAGCAGCAGGCAGCCTTGCCAGGTAATTGGTTGGATTCATCTCACCTGCCAGAGAGTCGCTAGTGCATCCTGACAATACTTCTAAACTGACATGATGACCAGTTTTTTTTTCTACATGGCTATCTTTCAAAGTTTTAGAACACCTTTAATGACCAGTCATCATTACACAAGGAAAATATTGACATCACAAACTAAAGAAAACACATCTTTAAAACAAACTCAAAAATTCAGCACTTAAGAGTCTTCCTTGACAAAACACAAAACATTTCATTCAGCCCAAATATTATCAAAAACATCAAGTGTGAGCTTATGAACACCAAACTCAACGCTCAACCTAGCCACCAAATGTCTCTTAAAAATAAACAGGACATCATCAGACCCAACTCCACGTATCCGATTTTTTCCTCGTCAACCACACCGCCAACTTGGCTTCTCCTGAAAGTAAATTTAACAAAACATGGACTCTTCGCTTTTTGGCCAAACATTTCGGCCCATAGATAAAACACACAAATGAAATCTGTTGCCCCAGCCCCTGAGAAAAAGAACCAAGTGTCATGGTGTCTACAGAACAATAAAGACCCAGATGCTGAAACCCGGAAGAAGACACAGGTGAGAACGGGCGTAAATAGCGAATGGATTTAATAATCGGGTAAGTAGGAAGGGCAGCTGGCTCTGTCCACGGCGAGGGAGGAGGATTCCTGTGGCATCACTGGTGGATTCGTCCGTAGGATCCGGGGAGCGGCGGAGTTAGTGGAGGCTCGTGAAGGGAGGAGGATTGGCAGAGGCTCGCGGTGTGACCGGATGGAGCAGACAGTGAGGCTTCCAGATTGATGCAGGCTCAGGCGACCACTCGTGGCTAAGAATTCCATCAGGGGCAACGAACTGGCGTTGAATACTGGTCCTGGAGCTCCTTATGAAGGCAGGTGGTGAGATGAGGTAAGTGGTGGCAGCTGAGTAGAATTAAAAGCTAAGCAGAGAGAGGAGGGGGAGGAGTCTGCCAGAGGCACCATAACACTAAGAAGGGAAAAAGTCCAGTCAGATGTTGACTCTGAAAAAAAGATGTTCCACTGTTTCCGAAATAGAACAGAACAGACACCTATCCCCCATGCCAGGATTAAGGTGCACCAGATATCTGTCTGTGGCTAGGATTCCATGTATGACCCTTCACTGGAGGTCACCCGTTTCTCAATGGGAGCTTTGTTCAGGGATCTCCAATAGCCCTTCGGGGAAGACACTGTGCCGAACAATTCAGCCCACCTCAACACTTTGACATCCGTTAAGAAGCGCAAGTTCAAAACTTTAACACAGAAAAAATATAAAGACTCCTTCCCAATCATTTCAAAGTTTCCAATTAGAGGAGTAGAACAGGACATGAGTTTGGTTCTGTCCTCCTGCCATCCCTCACAGTCTGGAAAAACGTGCAGAGGAGGAAAATTAAAATCCACACCATCCACCCACTGGTTAGATCCATTGACATCCATCACGTAAGCTGATAGGACACAGGCAAGGAGAGAGAGATCTTTTTGACAATATTGTGCAGTGTTCTCAGAGATTGCTTTCCAGTCAAAGCAGCAAGCTCAGGAACAGGAGTCCGCAGGAGATATCCAAGCTTCACACAGCCCACATCTCTCAATTTTGACCTCAGGGTAGCTGAAAACAGAGTTGGTGAGTTGATGAGATCGATCCCAAAAAAAAGGTTCCTCGAACAACCATGTTCCATGTGTTGAAAATTTTTCCCTCTTGCAGAGCAAGAGTTGCCAGGCTTGTAGTACAGAGCGGTAAAAAGGTGAAAGGTATGAAACTGGGGCAGAAACAAATGTTTGTCAAATCCATAAGCCCAGGTTTCTTCGGCAGCACACATGCAGTATCCAACTACGGTAGTCCAAAATTGCAAAGCAGATGCTGCGCTGTCCGCAGTCTGAAGGTGGGCACACAGGGTGAAACACCAATAAATCCCTGATGGCCCCCTCAACCGGCAGGTAGAGAACAGCAGCTCTTAGCCAATGATGACGAGACCAAAGAAATCAACCACAGTCTTTTGATTTGCAGCGAGGAGGTAACACCATCATACTATACCAAAGTGTCGAGGCAACCAAGTTATTGACAACAAGAACTCTGCCCCTGAAGGAAAGCTGAGGTAGCAGGCATTTCCATTTAGACAGTTTGGCACACACTCTCTCCATGACACCCTCCCAATTATTTTTTTGAAAACCGTCACTGCCCAAATGAATTCCTAAAAATGTCATGCCCTACGATCCCCAAATAAGATTCCCAGGCAAAAGAGGCAACGTGGAGCCTGACCAACGTCCCAATAATAGAGCTGTGCTCTTACCCCGTTCATCTTAGCCGAAGAAGCTTTTTGGAATAGATCCAGAACATTACACAGAGAATCAACATCTCCGTGACCCCGTAAAAAAACCGTTACATCATCTGCATATACAGACACCACAACAGATGGCTTAAGGGACATTTCTGGTAACATCAATCCTTCAGCCTCATCAGGCTGCCATTCAGCCACCCTGTAAGGGCAGGCGGCGCGCTTATGCCAAGCGTCTCCGCTCTCAAAGCACTTCAGATTCCCAGTACTGGTGTAAACCAACTAATTTCCGTCCCTGTGCTTCACGTGGAAGGACACGGCAAGAGTCTGAGCAGAAGAGCTCAGAAACATGAACACCTGTCTGCAGAAGGACTGGACATGTTTCAGCTTCTCACTCCTGCACCCTAAACCCACAGTTCGGAAACCGCTGGCAAACTTCCCTTAACGCTGCAGCTCCTTCTCTAGAGCTTCGTTGGGGATGAACGGGGAACACCTGAAACAATGACCCGCATTGACTGTACTTCCGGTTTTTCAAACGTGAATAAAGTTTGAAATTGAATTTGTTCTTCAATCCAGGCATGATTAGAAAACAGCTGTTTCTTGTATAAAGATGACTAGGACCAAACACTGGAATCTCTGACTTAATTATTCCTTTGTAAGTAAGTAAGTAAGTAATTAAGTAAGTAATCTTTATTTATATAGCACTTTTCACAGAAAGCGACTCACAAAGTGCTTCACAATGTTAAAACAATATAAAATCAGTAGCGATACCCAATAAAACGGACACAGGCATATAAACTAACAAACAGGCAAAAGTGTACACAAGTAAAAGTCAGCTAAAAGCTCTCCTAAATAAAAACGTCTTAACTTGAGCTTTGAAACACTCGACTGAGTCAATCTGGCGCAGAGACAGGGGAGGTCGTTCCAAAGTCGGGGAGCGACTGCCTGAAAGGCGAGGTCTCCCCTAGTTTTAAAATGAGTTTTTGGAACACATAAAAGATTTTTGTCAGTGGACCTCAAAGAACGTGCAGGAGTGTAGGGAGTTAAAAGGTCAGAAATATAGATCGGAGTTTGTCCGTGCAGGGCTACCTGTTCACCTGTTCATATCCTCTGCAGCTGTTTCCCCCGCGTTCCTCAGTGTATTCTGCACAGAGAGCGCAAAATACGGTCATAGCAGGATGACACAGTAGTCGGGGAGCTCCAGCGCAGCACAAGGATGAAAGAGCCGGACGCAGGTTATAGCGGGGATAGAGCGGGTTAAGGAAATGAATGGAAGAAGGCGCTCCGCTGAAGAAATATTCTATATTCTACACATTTTATTATTAGTCTGAACTATCTTTTATTTAGAAAAATATTTTATTTTGCTAAATCAGTCCAATATGAAAAAAAAACATCAACAAAAGCTGTGTTGGGCGGCTTTTGGGTGGGTCTGGTGGTTTTCAGATTACTTTTGGGCTGGAAAACTGTGTCTCTATCTGGCAACACTGGCCTGAACTCTCAGTCTGTCATCAGAGAGTTGCTCTCTGCCCCGCGGCACGTCAAGTTCACGGTAGAAGATCGGAGTGTTTATTGAAGCCGCCCCGCGTGTGTCCTCCTGCTACCAGCTCTGCAGATCTCGCCCGATAAATACGAGCTCATCAAGGAAGCTGTTTCGTATGTGGCACGCGCTTCTTCGTACCAGCAGCGCCTTTGAAATGCCATGAAAAATGAACACACTAAAATAAAATTTAATTATTATAAAATACACATTGTTTTCCAAAGTCACAGGGAGCCACAACAGATGGATGAAAGAGCCACATTTTTCTCCGGAGCCATGGGTTGCCGACCCCTGACCTAGCCTGTTTTATCATGTCATTTAGGGTGGAGATCAGCTCTTTAAAATCCAGTCTGTGCACCTCCAGTTTTGTTGTTTTCCAAAGACGTTCTATTTTACGGCATTGTCTTCTGAAGGAATGAATTTCAGCATTTATCCAAGGAAATGACTTTTTGGAAGAGACACTCTGTATGACAGGAGCAATTGTGTTTAAAATTGTTTCACAGTGACTGTTAAAAGAATGCATAAAAGAATCTACATGTTAAGAATGATTAAAGAGTTTGTATCAAACAGATCTGTGAATCTATCTGACACATTCTAACTTAAAATTCGTTGCTGCATTCTAACAGTTGTGGGTGAAGGTGGGGGAAATGCACTGAAGAAAATCAGCAGTGATCTCACACTGATGTGACTGTCTTTACACTAAACCTGTATCTAGACCTAGGAAGACTGGGTCCAGAGTTTATTGTCACAGTGCTCAACATTTCATGTATAAAAGTCCAAATCTTCTGTAGGACACCGTAGGGAATCGAACCCCAACCTGCTAAAGCAGGCGTACCAGTACCAGTGCCTGTAGTTTTTGACCATACATGAAAGGTCAAACAAAACTTGCATTCTGTCTGTGGTTCTGCAATGTTTAAACTACTTTTCTACTGATACATCCAGATGCTCCTGTGTTTCTGCTGCAGACCAAGAGGTTCCTCACCCTCCTTTGTTTCCTTTATTTGTTTTACCTTTTTTTAAGTACATATTTTCCACAACAAACTGTTTTCTCGCTCCTCTTTCTTTTAAAACACCTGAAAGCCTTGTGGAGTGGAGGCTGGGTTCCAAGCTTCGTATCAACAAAAAGTACCGTTGACTTCTTCTTTATAAAAAAGGTATTTTTATTGAAAAACAGAGGTTTTGAGGATTTGGGGTTCCAAGAGCTGCACAGGGCTGCAGTGGAAGCCCTGACTGCGAGAGAGGAGCCATGAACCGACAAATCCACATTCAATCTCATATTAATAGAAAAATGCAAACAAATGATCTACTTCATAACATAAAACAGTCCTAATATTAAAAACTGGACATTTGGCTCCAAAATACACCATGCAGGCAAATGCGTGTACAACATACTAAACTTCCATGATCCAAATTTCAGGATCTATTCGGGCTGGAAAAAAATCTTTTAATTCTGGAATCGAGTCCTGAAACGGTGCATTTTGGTCTGGACTGGGTTACGTCGACGAACTTTCCTGTTTGGCAGACTTAAAGTTTGCAAACAAACACATGACTTAAGATCTCTTCAGTCATTGGCCAGGAAAATACTGAGGTGGGACAAACGACTAGAAGCAGAAATTATGGAAGTCCAGCACTTTGTAGTCCTTGTTGGGATAGTTTATTTGTTCAAACTTTACGTCTGCATCAACTCTTTTTACCGCTGGGTGTTGGTTAAGGTTTTTAATGAGCCGCAAATTCATGTGACTACATTTCAATGAGATGATGTATATATCGTTGTGGTGTCTGGCATTTAGTTTTTGAAGAGAAATTCCTTAAGTAAGGTAGCTTTTGGGCTGCTGTGTTCCAGAAACGTTAGAACAAATAAACAGCTGGACTCATTTTCTATCTGAATAAACTTTATGGTGCGTTCCTTCACATTTGTCCATAGCTCATCAATTTGGCTATTTTCTAAACTGTTTACATCACATGACGGAATAGCTACAGTGGCCATTTTGGTTCAGTTCTTGCGCTCCGGGAACAGGAATGTATTCAGACTGAAGAATCTCAGAGAGAATTGAAGCTCAGTCGGATTGAAACAAACTGGGGCACACATGATGAATGGGTCCAGGGTTCTGGTCCATGAACGAGATGCGGCTTGGGTGCATTCAGACTGAAAATGTGTTCCGGATTATCGGTGGGAAATGGACTCTGGTTTACTTTAAGCAGACCAAATGTCTAAATACACGTAAAATCTGTTCATAATGCCTTAGTCCGAAACTGCCCTACCGAATAGTGAAACCGAGACCTACAGGTTGCTTACAGGACATTTTAAGATCATAAGACAGCCAGATGCGACCTTTAAGGCGAAAATGTTCCTCACATTTTTTCATCACATGCAAAAACTGTTAGAAATGAGGAATTTAAACAATCAGAGATTAGTTTGTATGGACATCTCACGGGCGCCCAATTAAAGGAACTGCAAGAAACAACCCCCGTACAGTACTTGCAGAATTCCTTGTGGAAGAGCAGAAGGTCACCATAGCGATAGCTTGAAACAAAGTGAAACAGTTACACAGTAAGTTTGGAGCCTGTTTGTAGATATGGAGTAGGTGGAAATCCTGACTGAGTCCAGACTGAAATAGTGAAAATTCAAGATGAACAAACAAGAAAGCTGCATAGCTCCTTGTCTGAGTTTGTTTTTCACCCCAACGTGTAGGATGCATCCTGGCGACACCTAGAGTCACCTCAACTGGCTCCCTCTTGATGTGGAGGAACAGGGGGCTCTACTCTGTTTGTTGAATCGCCCTTAGTCTGGCTCGTCTGGACTGGTTGCCATGAAACAGCCTAACAGGCAGGCTCACTTCTAACAACACAATCCTGGGATCATTAGAGACACATAGCCTCCACCACGATAAGGTGGCGATTCAGGAGAGCCAGTACTGCTAATTACTGTGGGGAAGCTTAGGCGTGATCTGGGAAAAGCCTAGGACTGCCAGAATTTGTTTGAGTTATTTTCCCTACAGAGTGACTGATGTTATTTTTATTTACTCTATTATTATTTTTATTAATTTGTTTGATTTAATATTATTTGTATTCATATATTTATTATGATATGTTAGTGTCTATTGTTGTTCAGTTTGGTTTGGTTTGTTCTGGTTTTGTTTGGTTTGGTCTGGTTTGGTTGGTCTGAACGTTTGGTTTGGCCTGGATCGGTTCCGTTTGGGTTTTGACTTAGTTTGGTCTGGTTGGTTTAGTTTGGTTTAAGCTTGGTTTTGGTTTGTTTGGTTTCTGTTTGGTCTGGTTTGTTTTTGTTTGGTTTGGTTTGGTTTGGGGGGATGGGGTAGTTTTTTGGGCTGTACCTCTTTGTTCAGTGAAACTTCTGGCTAAACTGAAAGCTGGAAAATCAATAGTGGTTTTTGGTCCACATCTGTGAGTCTATTCTTAAAAGATCAATTTTTTAAGTGGGGAACGGCAGTGCTCGGAGAAAACCCGCGGAGCCAGTTCTGTCTATTCAACCATGTTAACCAACAGACTGATGCTACCCCTGTTTTTTGACCTGATTTTTGGTGACAGACTTTTCCACACAGTGTAGAGGTACAGAAAGATTTTCTTCTTGGGTTTGGAGGTACAGACCTGGCAGTCAGAGGCCAAATTGATGGATGAGCTTCTGATGGATTGGGTTGGGGTTGGGGTTTGGGTGGGGGGTTTAGGGGGGTAACCTGATGCCTTTAGCAGCGTCTTTTTCTTCTAAATGCTGCCTGACTTTGTAAACTCTTGTCAGTGTTGTGATCTTGCTGGGTTCCAGGATTCCTCTTTTTATCAAGGCAGCTTGATAGTTATTGATGGCATCTCTCTGTTGTTGGATCCTCTTCTGGTTTCTTTTTGGAACTTTACAGCGTTCTCTAATTTAACCGGAATGTTCTCTAGTGTCTCTCTTGCAACATTGGATCCTGCCTGGTTTCTTTTTCATGCTGGAACATTCCTGGGAAACAGCAGCTGGTCTTTGAGGAGTATTGGTGTCCTCTTTTGCTTCAGGCTGTAGGTGGACCTCCACTGCTGGTGGCTCTTCTGGGTTGGTGGTTTGAGTGCCAGCAGTGGGCTGCACCCTCCCCATAGTGAAGAATGGATGTTGCAGTGCTTCACTTGGAGAGATGCATTTGCTTGGATCCACCATCATCTAGCTTCAGCAGGTCCACAAACTGTTCCACTTCTTTGAGTTTTGTTTTGTCCAAACAGCTGTGGATGAGTTGGTGACAGGACCAGAACGGAATGTTGTCTTCGACCAGTCTCCCTTTTTGCTTTGCTGCTTGGGCTTGTGTCCAGCTTTGGAGCATCCTGAGAGTTTTCTTTGGTCTTGGTAAAAAATCTTGTGGTGTAAGCCCTTGAGCTGAGCACCCTCTCAGGCATGCCTTGCATCTTCTACCATGGCTCGGGGATGTTGTGTCGGCGTCCACCCATGGATGAAGCTCCCGTGTACAGCACAAAGGGAAATGTAGCCAACTGTCACAAATCTACACTTTTGGTCCAAGGGCAGACCCAGGATGACTTCAGGTGCCCTGCTGGCAATGTTCTGCATCATGGCCAGCTCCAGTACGCATGTGTCCAGATTTTCTCCGAGCAAGCCAAAATCTATGGTTTGACCCTGAAAGGCTCTGAAACTTGATCCACCAGCATGATGTTGTCCAGTTTAATGTCACAGTGGACCAAGTTGACGCTTTTCAGGCCTTTCAGGGCAACAACCAACTGCCAGGCAATGGTCCTGATTTCCTCCACAGTCGAGGATGGAAATCCCTTTCATGAATCCAGAAGGCTCTGATCCAGCACTTCAGAACACGTGTGTTTTTTTATACTTAAGCTCTCCACAAACATTGGTTGTGATGGTGGCGATTGATCTGGCTGAGCTCTTCAGAGCATTTATTTCCATTGGCCTGAACCCCAAATGATTTTTGATTACCACAGCAGTCAGTTCCCCAGTTTCTTACATTTGGCCGCGCAGGAAGGCCTTCACCAAGAAACTTTTCACCTTATAAACTCGCTGCTGGCCGAGAAGAATGAAGCCCTCTCTCACCTCTGAAATCTCCGACAAAGAAGAGTCCATCATGATGATTTAGTGGGCCCGGGTGATAATTTTGGTGTTGAAGATGTCGTGTAATGATAAACAGAAATACCAACTTTGTTTTCACAAAGGGGGCTTTGAACTTCAGAGAATACCTGCAGGACCTTACGGCTCTGAGTGCTTCTAGAAAGTTCTGGTTAGTTTAAGATGGGGGGGGGTATTTATGCTTTTTTTCTGATGACATCATTTTTGTCAGCAATCTAGGTCAGAGCCAGTTCTCCACAACAAATACGTCGCATGAATGCTCCAAAGACTGAGTTTCCATGACAACCTGGAATTTGCGCATGCGCAAACCTGGACGTCGATACATGCGCATGCATGTGTGTCTGCTTTTTATTTCTATTTTACCTCATTGTTTGCATGTATTTCTCTGGAGATGCTCCTTCTGAAAGATTCTTTAAAGACCGAACTACCACTAAAGGGGGAGAGACTTTCAGTCTGAGGTTCTGGTTCATCTGAGGTCCAGTTCCAACAGTCCTTCTAATTTGTTTTTCACGGAGCTTTTCGCTAAGAAGATGTTGATTCATATTCAGCATGTGTGGTCAGTGATGGGATGGATGTTCTAAAGATGTTTCTTAGCCACAACATGCAAATGGAAGCTCTGTTAGTTCTTACTGCATTGCGTAACGGTGTTCTTCTTAGTTTTGGATTTGAAATAAGAATGGAGAAAAGTGCTTAAGCCCCGCCCCCTCCCGCAGTTCTCACTCGAGCCTGCAGCACAGTGTGGGCGTGGCTCAGGCTAGGTGTCTCCCAGGATTTGCGTCTCTGACCTCTTCTGCATCTTCGGGTGTGTGACGGAACAGAGACACTTCCCACAGCCTCTGATTCAATCTGACATCTGAATTCATTTCTGCATCCTCTCTCTCTGTCAGTGCGGTGCTGCTCTACCTGCAGCGCTTCTCTCCCAAACGGATCAACTGCTGCTTTTGCCTCACTTTGTTTTTCAGGGGTTCGGTTGGTTCTGTCGGGCGTCGCGCTGCTCGGCAGGCAGGTGTCCCCGGACCGACAGGCTACCGGATGGAGGCGCGGCCCTGAATTTCCAGTGGGGAGCTGCCCAGAACTGCAGCACCCGCTTGAATACATTGGACTAGAAGCAGGGTACAGCAAATGGTATTTTCTTTCTCATCGTTTGGAATGTTTTCAATAGTTGTTGTTCAGTTGTGAATTGAACTTATTGGTTCCTCTATTTACAGACATTGAAAGTTCTGGGTTCTCCTGGGACTGTGGTTCTGGTTCTGGGTTCCTGTGTGCAGTGTGTTTCCACATCTTCGGGGTTTTTCCTTGTTTCCATTCAGTTTCAGCAGCCTGGGGACTAAAGCTGGCGCCACTAAAGGAACATTCACTGCATTTTCACACTAAGACCACCTAGGACCAGGTCTGTTCCCAAGGCTCCCACAGGACCTGGACTGCTCAAACCAGCAGTATTGTAGGATTTAGAAGAGAATGCATTAAACACAGTTTCTGATTTATGAAACCTTTGTCTTATTTGTGAAAATGTGAAATAGGAGGATTTTTATTGTATTTTCCGCACCTCAGACCAGGTCCTGTTCACAAACCACTGGTTGCTCTAAATCACTGTGTTGCTTTTCTGAATGGGCACAGACAACAACTGGCACTTTTTACGATGGACTCCAGGCGACATCACAATCTCGAACATCAACATAGCAAAGAAACTAGAAACATGTCAAGATTGGACACAGTTATGTCAGGAGAAGGATGTGCCCTGACTTAAAGAATTAGATTGATGCTGCAGACAAGACATGTGGTTTGAAAGGAGTTATGATTGTCGTAAAAATAAGAAGAATTTAGATGGAGAATGACTATATAGACAAAAATGTGCTATGAGGCTTTTTATGGTTGAAGGTTTTTAGTATTTTCGATTTACTCTTCAAAATTTACCTTTTTTGCTTTGAGTTGTCATTCCATTGTACCCTATTACATGGTCATGCATGTAGATGCCCTGTTGTTTAAATGTCCTTGTCTTTCCTTTTTCTTGTGCTGGTCATAATAGTCCGTCAACCCGTCTGTTGCTATGTTGGCACTGTTGAGTTGGTTTTGGTGGCGTTTATTTCATGATGAGTTCATGTTTTGGTGGCTTTCCTGCTTCGCCAGCACTTTGTGTTCAAAATAAAGATTTGTTGTTGGGAACTTCTGTTTCCTCCCGTCTTGTTAGTTTTTGTCGTCAGCCTACAATCCAGCTCACCCCACAACAGCGGGCAGACTGATGCACAAAAAAATGGATTAACTACATCAAATCATCCTAGTTGTAATTTTCATAATTCAGAAACTGTTTAATCTAATCTATCTAAATCCTGATTTAATCCAGGTGTAATCAGTCCAGGTCCTGTGGTTTTTCAGTAGGACCTGGTCTTAGGGTGGTCTTGGTGGGAAAAATCGTTGGAATGTTCCTTTAGGGCCCTCGCCAGTTGGAAGCTGTGGATAGGGAAACTAGCGTCAGCGTCATTCCAGCCTGGTAAATTCACCCCTTCTGAAGTTTTAGAAATGTGTGATTTTATTGTGAATGAAAATAAAAATTCATATTGAGCCACTCAGTCTCTCTGACAGTTTAAAAGTGATCCTTGTATACCTTCATGCAATTCTGGAATGCAATAAATCCAGGGAGTTATTCTAACTACTGCTGTGCAACAATATGGGTTTTATAAATGGACATTTCATCTAATTTATATTTTGACCAATGGGAATAAGACTCCAGATGAAAGCACGCTTTTATGCGCGTGGAAAGATTGGAAGATAATCTTTTGCATCAAGTGAAGCAGTAGCAGGCAGATGGGTGCGACAAGGGCAGGTATCATCAGCCTCTCTCTGTCTCCTGCAACACCAAGCGATATCTGATTTGATTTTCAGGGCAGAAAACTCACTTTATTCTTTTTCAAGTTGACATAGTAACCCTTGTGCTATCCTAGGCACTTTAACGTTGGGAGTTGGGTCATCTAGAGCCCACTAGACAGTATCTGAACGCACCAGCTGGCGGTTTGTGATCTTCACTGGTGTCCACGGATAACATGAAAATCTTTCCACCTTTTATCACCTTTGTCATGGTAGGGAGAACACGTCAATGGAAGAGTCATCTAAGATAGCACATGGGGTACTTAGACACCTCACTACTGAAGAATCTTCTCCAATGAGCGGATGTAGTATTAATAGAATCATTTTGGCTGCTAACAATACAGAGACAATTTTCTTTTGTAGTAAAAAAACAAAAAGACAAGCGTTGATACTATATGGCTTCGATACGGTCTTTCAGAAAAGACACTTCAGAGGAAAGCACAGACTGAAGTAAGACACTTTTGGCCTAACAGGGAATGCTCCTTAACCATCTTAACCCCCACTGACTCACTCACTCACTTTGAACAAAAACTATATTGTAGCTACAGCTGATCCATAGAAATTTGTGTGAGGTTGTAATGATGAGAAGTCTCCATTTGATGGCAGCATTACGATTTGACCAAACAACTAAAATTTCTTGACCGAGAGCAGAATTTAAATAAGGTCATAAAAATCTTTATAAAAGAATAACATAATTTACTAGAAGTTAAAAATTGTTTTCTTGCAGAGGCATCATTTGCATTAAAATAGTCTTTAGACGAAGACATTTTCTTCATATCTGCTCGACTCCATCAATCATATGTGCTTTTCTGGCCCTTTGTTTATTTTTAGAGTTATAACATTAAGAAACATCAAATGTTTTTGTTTTAGTACTTTTCTAAAGTCTGGCTCCCTCATTCTCTTGGGTTTGGCCTTTGTACCCCACAGAAAGTTCCCAGGCTGTTTGTGATCCTGAAGGACTCATTTAGTTATTTCCTGTTGACTTGTTTTTAAGAAGAGGCTTCCTCTCATTTATGTTCAGTATGGAGGGGTCAAAACAAAGAATGATGAGGAAAAGGTGAGAGATTTGCAGAACTCCATTGCTCCTTTTAATTGGGGGACCCTAAAGGTCTTCTGGGTGAGCGTAGCTTGCGAGGGCTCATTTTGATGACATCATCGACCACCGCCGGTCTCAGTGTGGATGGAGCCCTCTGGTTATAACATGGTCTGCTGAACAGCTGTGCGTGTTTTAGGGTACCTGCAGTCATTAAGACTTCCTCCTAATCACATTCCTTTTCATTTTCTTCTATCTGGTCAGCCTCCATGCCACACTGCCTTCAAAATGCTCTACAACTGCGTTTACACATGGCTCTTTTCAGATCCAGGAACTCAGGAAATGTGTGGGTTTTTTGTGTGTTTGTGCTTTTGCCTTAATTTAAGGCATTTAGCTCAACGCCTCTTGTTATTTCAGCAGTTAAGACTTTAAGACTTTTAATTGAATTGAAGGTCACACTGTCTCTCACAGTTTGACATATTCAACTTTATTTTTAAATATAAATGTAAACTCCTTTTTTCTGACCACCCCTTAGCAAAAAGTAGTCTGATACAAATTTGCCTTAAGGAAACCAATGTAGAGATAAAAGCAGAGAGGTGGCATGAATAACTAGGTTTTCAGTTAGGAATCTTACAACAGAGTTCTGGACAGTTGGAGAGCGTTTTAAGGGATTTTTGTCAAAACAAGTAAAAAGAGAGTTACAATAGTCTAGCGAGAGAGATAAAAGCATGAGATGGTCAACAAAGGTCAGATCTGGGGCCTGTTCTAAAGGAGGTTAAAGTGTAAACTCTGAGTTCATAAACCGAAATCAGGAAACCCTGGGTTTCCGTTTCAAGGAATCGGGAGGTTGTCAAACCAGAGAAAGCAAGTGAAGTCAAACCACGTTTCTGAAAGAAGGTAACTTTACTCGGAGTCAGTATCCATAGTTACTTATGCTGTGAAACCCTAACGCAGTGCCGAGGAGCAAATTTTATTCTCAACTTCAGTTTTTGCGGATACTCCCCTTTTAAAAGCGAGCGGTATGTTTAAGCTTTTGACGCCTTCGTCACATTTCCGAAATCACAGAAGGCGGATGCAAAGTGATAGAATAAACATCGCTTTAGAAACTGCGTGGCCGTGAAAATTACATTTACGTCGTCGCGAGTTACGAGACTCGACTAGATGTTTTGTCTCATTCCCCGCCGTTTTGTTTGAAGCGTTACGTTTTTAGATTGCAGTCAATCACATATATAGATAAAGCAACATTAGATCTTACTTTATATGAATGTTTCATATGTCAAATATATTTATACTTCATTTTTAGCTGCCATGTTCTTTTAATTCACCATGATTGCATCTCATGAAAAATAAAATCAGGGACATTGAATAGATTAATGTAAACAATTACTTTTGGAAACACAATTTTCTAACACTGCTTTCTTTCTTAATCCATATAAGCACCATGCCAGTCAGCCTGGGGTAGTGTTGCAGTGTGTGCGCAGGCGGGGTGCGATCCCTGAGACAAGGAGGCGATTGCAGGTGCAGATGGTGGTGGGGGGGTGAGCACGGATCAGGAGGACGGAGAAGGTGTCATTCCCAGAATAACTGTTTTGGAGTCGTCTCCAATCCGCTCTGGAGGTTGAGGGTTTCCAGGGAAGTGAACCCGAAGGAGAATTCCTTAAAGCTGAAGGAAGTCTCACCAAGCTTTGGCCGCACTAGCCAGGCGAGAAAAGAAGTGCTGCTGGCCGAGGTTCAACAATGAGCAAAGTTCACTTTTAAAATACAATTGCATGATACAACATTAAACTGACCAGCGTTTGCTAGAGGGAAGGTTAACAAGAATCCTCTAAACATTACCGCGTTAAGTCGCCCCTAGATTGGTTCTGTACTCTACAGCATTTCATGCATTTGCACCAGAATAACTCTTCAAAAAGTACACCTAAATACCAACCATCTTTATTCCACTCTGCGCTATTTAAAAAAGTTATTATGTATGTTACTGCTGTGGTTATTTTAAATACAAACTTGGTGGCAGGCAGCCTATAAACTTGCTTTATGTCTCTAAACTTTACAAATGCTGGCCCGGTGTTGCTTTTCTCCTGGAATATGTGCTCATATTCACTGTAACTCTGCAGCAGTACGTCAAGTTCAGCTGGCGAAAAATACGCACACCTCTTTCCACGGTTGCCATGGTGACTCGTGATATCTGCGCTCAATTGATATTGGTTTACCTGCAGAAGCCTTTGAGATCGCCGCAACTCACCTCCGAATCGTCCACTCAGGATTGATTGATCTACTTGTGAGGATCCAGCTGCTCTGAAACTGAAAAGCTTTCAGAGTTGTCAATCTCCCCGATTGACCAACTCAAGTTCAAGTTCAACCTCAGAGAGTTAGTTGAACCTCCTTTTATGTGAAACAAGGCCCCTGGTTAACATTGTGTCTTCAGTTTAGCCCATTCCTCAGGTGGTAAAACAGTTTTGAGCAAGCTTGGGATGAGAGTCTAAAGACATAAAACATCAAACCAGATTACCAGATTCCTGAGACTTTGCTGGACAGAAAGGCTCAGTGAACAAAGGTGACTTTTAATGGAGAATTTTGTCATCAACAAAATTATTGTCTCTGTCTTTTTTAGGGGTTCAGGAGTAAATGGTTGTGATTTAACCAAACTCTAATGCTGGCCAAGCAGTCTAGTAGATTTGATAGATTTGTGTAAATATTTTTTCCAAAGGAGCAATAGACTGAATGTCATGGCAAAAGATGATAGAAATATTTGAAAATTTGCTGATGGAGTCTCCCAGGGGAATCATGTGAGAGTGAATGGAATGGGTCCCTATACAGAACAGCAGAGACATACAAGACAGGATTTTTAGCTACCTGAAGATAGAGAGTCCGCTTACAAACATATGAGATCTACCACTGAAATAGGAGATGAAACCAACAGGACAAGTTGAATGGCCACATGTAGTCTGTAGAGACGTTCCAGCATGATTTCATGGTTTAGAGTATCAAATGTAGTTACAGGTCCAAAGGCGAAGCGGGTATGTTATTGAATCTGCGCCATGAGCATGTCGTTGGAAACTTTTAAGAGAGCTGTTTTCAGTTGAGTGGTTCTTTAAGAATCTGATTGAAAACGTCTAGATATTGTTGTGTTCTAAGAATGACCTTGGTTAACCTGCTAGCCTTCTCCAAGATCTTAGCAATAAAGGAAGTTTTGAAATGGAATGAGAAGTATTTTGATCAAGTGGTCCAGGATTGAGTTTTTAAGCACAAGTTTATCACAACATCAGCCTTCCAGAAAGGAAGGAACAGATCAGACGTTTAGGAGAGATTTATAAGGTCAACCACGGCCGCACCAATACACTCAAAACTTTGAGAAAAAGGGGAGTTGGAATTATATCGAGGGGGCAAGATGAGGGCTTGATCTTACTGAGCAGAGAGATGGATCTCCTGTGACTGGAAAAAATTAGACCACGTCTGTGAGAATTTAGGGGGATGGTGGTGTGAGCACCAACTAAGGAAGGATGTTATGTCCAACTTTTGAAATCCTAGCCGAGAAGGTTTGAAGAAAAGTGTTACAATCTGATTGGGAAAGATTGGGGAGTTGAGAGTAAAACATTTGATGTAGAGGTGTATTTATGGTGTTAAAAATAGTTTGGGGGTTTCTTTTGTTCATTGATATAAGTTTTTGAAAAATGTTGACCTAGCCTGTTTTATCATGTCATTTAGAATTGGAATTCAACTCTTTAAAATGCAGTCTGTGCACCTCCAGTTTTGTTGTTTTCCAAAGACGTTCTGTTTTACGGCATAGTCTTCTGAAGGAATGAATTTCAGCATTTATCCAAGGAAATGACTTTTTGGAAGAAGACACTGTTGTATGACAGAACAATTTTGTTTGAAATAGTTTCACAGTGAGTGTTAAAAGAATGCATGAAAGAATCTACATTGTTAAAATGATTAAGAGTTTGTATCAAACAGATCATGAATCTATCTGATACATTCTGACTTAAAATACATCGCTGTGTTCTAACAGGTGTGGGTAAAGATGGGCGGGGTGAAATCACACTGAAGAAAATCCAGCAGTGATCACTGATGTGACTGTCTTTTACACTAAGCTCCCTAATATCTAGACCTAGGGAGAAGACTAGGTCCAGAGTGTGTCCTTTGTCGCAGGTGGGGAGCAAACATGTTGAGATCAAATTAAAAAGACTCGATTTACTGTATAATAAATTTACTGTGGCAGAGGCCCAGGAAGAGTCATCAATTGAGATAACAATCTTTACATTAACCAGTGCAAGTTAAAATTGATAATTCTGATAAAAACTCGGCAGAAAACTCATCTAGAAATACCGTGCAGGGCCAGGAGGTCAGGTAAATTAAAAATGCAATAAAGCGGTTAGATCAACCTTAGTAATCTACGGTTCAAATGAGCTGAAGAGTCCGACTTCAGCTTTTGAATATCCTGGTAGACAACTGTAGTCTGCTTGCCCCCTTCCTGATGAGCAGGGTGCAAACCGCAGACAGTTGAGGGGCACAGTTACCGTTGAGATGGTCCGTCTCCGCTGCCATGTCCGTCAGGCAAAGGAACTCCAGAACTGGATATTTAGCATCATGCTAACGTTTCTTACGTATTACACTTATTGTAATATTTGGGTACTATTGGCTCCAAAGCTTTTAGGTTAACTAGCAAGTTTCTCTTTTTTTCTTTTTAAACTTTATGGTCACAATTAACCAACATTTCATGTATAAAGTCAAATCTTCTGTAGGACACATTGAAGTCGAACCCCAACCTGCTAAAGCTTGGGCGTACCATTACCAGTACCCTGTAGTTTTTGACCAAACATGAAGGTCCAAACAAAACTTGCATTCTGTCTGTGCGGTTCTGCAATGTTTGGCCCACCACTCTGACCCTCCAGATTCTCCTGTGTTTCTGCTGCGGGCTTAGGGGTTCCTCATCCTCCTCCTTGTTTCCTTTATTTTGTTTTTACCTTTTTAGTACATATTTTCCACAACAAGCCTGTTTCTCATCCTCACAGCACACCGGCTGCAAAAAGCCTTGTGGGTGGAGGCTGGGTTCAAACTCACATCAGCAAAAGTACCCGTTGACTTCTTCTTTATAAAAAAAAAATATATTTTATTGAAAAAACAGAACTTTTGAGGATTTGGGGTTCCAAGAGCTACTCCTGGGGCTGCAGGTGAGCCCTGACTGCGAGAGGCAATGAACCGACAAATTACATTCGTCTCAACAATAATAGAAAAAGTAATGCCTCGTAATCAACAATATATTAAAAACTGGACACTTGATTGCATATGCGACTGAATTTGGCTCCCAAAATACATAATACCCCAGGCAAATCGTTACAGACTTCCATGATCCAAAATTTCCGGATGTATTCAGACTGGAAAAATCATTTGTTCTGGACCGAGGTCTGGGCAGTGCATTTGGTCTGGTTGGGTGCCGTGAACTTTCTCTTTGAACAGTTTGCAACCTTTATGACATCTCTTCCAGTCATTGGCCAAGAATTACGAGGGTGGGGCAAAGCAACTAGAAGCAGAAATTATTGAAGTCCTGCACTTTGCAGTCCTTGTTGGGATAGTTTATTTATTCAAACTTTATATTTCAATGACCAATTTTGAACGTCTGCATCAACGCTTTTTACCCGCTGGGTGTTCGTTAAGTTTTTTTTTAATGAGCCTGCATTCATGTGACTACATTTCAATGAGTTGCTGTGTCTCATCGTTGTGGTGTCATGGCATTCCTTTAGGAGAATTCTGATAAGGTAGCTTTTAGGCTGCCGTGTTCAAATGAACGTTTGAACAAATAAACAGTTGGACCCATTTTTCTATCTGATTAAACAACAGTCGTTCCTTCACATTTGTCCATGGCTCATCCGTTGCTTCTTACCTAAACTGTTTACATCACATGATGATTAATACAATGACATTTTAGTTCAATTTTTCCCTCAGGGCTGGGAATATATTCAGACTGAGGAATCTTTTGAGTGAATTGAAACTCAGTCGGTTGAAACAAACTGAGACCACCCTTGATAGAGGCGGGTCCAATGGTTCCTGAAGGTCCCCGGAGAAGGGTCAGCTTAGGTGTATTCAGACTGAAAATGAGTTCTGGATTACTGGGGGAAACGAACTCTGGTTTACTTTTAGTGAACCAAATGTCTAAATACACACATAGTAAAATCTGTTCATAATGCCTTAGTCCCGACTGCCCTACTGAATAGTGAGCCAGAAGACCTACAGGTTGCTAACGGACATTTAAGATCATAGACAACCGGTGAGCCTTTAATGCAAAAATGTTCCTGCACATTTTTTCTTCGCATGCAAAACTGTTAGAAATGAGAATTTAAACAATCAGAGATTAGTTTGTATGGACATCTCACGGGCGCCAATTAAAAGACTGCAAGAAACAACCCGTGCAGTACTTGCAGGAATTCGCTGTGGAAAGAAACGAAAGGTCACCATAGCGATAGCTTGAAACAAAGTGAAAACAGTTACACAGTAAGTTTTGGAGCCTGTTTTACATGAATATAGATGAATTGATACATTTGAGGTCAGACTGAAATAGTGAAAATTCAAGATGAACCATTTCAGAAAGCTGCATAATAATAATAATAATAATAACAATAATACATTTTATTTATAAAAGGCGCCTTTCTGGGCACTTTCAAGATTACGCCGCACAGCATGTATACAGTATAAATACAATAAACACTTCAAACAACAACAACAATTTAAATAAATAAAAATTAAATGAAAATAAAAAGCATGAAAAGGTTAATGTTGTTAAAGTGAATAGGCCATTTGGAAAAAGAATGGGTTTTTAACTTTGATTTGAAAAATGTGGGAGTGTGTCAGTGTTGCGGAGGTCAGGGGGGAGTGAGTTCCAAAGCTGGGGAGCAGAGCAACTGAATGCATAGCTCCTAGTCTGAGTTTGTTTCTGCTGTGTAAGGATGCATCCACAACTGATGCCTGAGTCACCTCAACTAGCTCCTCTTGATGTGGAGGAGCAGGGGCTCTACTCTATGTTTTTTGTTTGAATCGCCCTTAGTCTGGCTCGTCCCCCAGGACCAGTTTGCCATGAAACAGCCTAACAGGGCAAATGCTTCTAGCAACACAATCCTGGGATCATTCAGGCACATAAACCTACCACGATGGGTGGCGTGATTCAGGGAGAGGCAAGTACTAACAGTACTGTGGGAAACCGTGATCCTCGGAGAAAAACTGGGACTGCCAAGCTGTTTGAGTTATTTCACAACAAATTTAGGTGACTGATGTTCTTTATTTACTCTATTATTATTTTATTAATTTGTTTGGTTGTATGTTGTATTTATATATTTATTATGATATATTTAATTAATCATTGTTGGTTCTGGTTTGGTTTTGGTTTTGGTTGGTTTGGTTTGGTTTGGTTTGGTTTGGTCTGGTCTGGTTTAGCTGGTCTGGATTTAGTTTGGTTTGGCTTGGTTTTGCTTTGGTTTAGTCTGGTTTGATTTGGTTTGGTTTGGGGGGGGTAGATTTTTGGGCTGTACCTCTTTGTTCGTGAAACTTCTAGCTAAACTAAGCTGGAAAGCTCAATAATTAGTTTTTAGTCCACATCTGTGTAAGGTCACCAATTCTTAAAGAATCGAATTTTTTTAAGTGGGGAACCTTGAAATTCTTTCGGAGAAAACCCGCAGACCCAATTCTGTCGTAACCATATTAACAACAGACTGAAGTGCTGCTGTTTTTGACTTCTGATTTTGGTGACAGACTTTTCACACAGTGTAGAGGAATTTTAGAAGATTCTTCTAGCAGGTTTGGAGAGTACAGACCTGGCAGTCGAGGCAAATTGATGGATGAGCTTCTGATGGATTGGAGTTGGGGTTGGGGTGGGGGTTGGGGAGTAACCTGATGCCTTCAAGCGTCTTTTCTTCTAAATGCTGCTGACTTTGTAAACTCTTCCCATCTAGTGTTGTGATCTTGCTGGTTTCCAAGATTCCTCTTTTGTAAGGCAGCTTGATAGTTATTGATGGCATCTCTGTTGTTGGATCCTGCCTGGTTTCTTTTGGGAACTTTGCAGCGTTCCTCTAATTTTATAGATGTTCTTTAATTGTCTCTCTTTGTTGTTGGATCCTGCCTGGTTTCTTTTTTGGTTTCAGCGTTCCTCTAATTGAGCCAGATGTTCTCTAATTGTCTCTCTTTGCTGTTGGATCCTGCCTGGTTTCTTTTTCATGCTGGAACATTCCTGGGAAACAGCAGCTGGTCTTTGAGGAGTATTGGTGTCCTCTTTTGCTTCAGGCTGTGAGTGGACCTCCACTGCTGGTGACTCTTCTGGGTTGGTGGTTTGAGTGCCAGCAGTGACTTGCCTCCCATGAGCAGAAAATGGATGTTGCAGTGCTTCCTTGGAAGTGCGTTTGCTTGGATCACCATGGCATCGCTTCAATATAGGTCCTAAACTATTTCCTTCTTTGATTTTTGTTTTGTCCAAACAGCTGTGGATGAGTTGGTGACAGGACCAGAACGGAATGTTGTCTTCGACCAGTCTCCCTTTTTTCTTGCTTTGCTCTTGGGCTGTGTCCAGCTTCCAGACATCCTGAGAGTTTTCTTTGGTCTTGGTAAAAAATCTTGTGGTGTAAACCCCTTGGTTTAGAACTTTTCTCAGGCATGCCTTACATCTTCACCATAGCTGGAGATGTTGTAATCCCCGGCGTCCACCCATGGATGAAGCTCCAGAGTGTACAGCACAAAGAATGTAGCCAACTGTCCACAAATCTACACTTTGGTCCAAGGGCAGACCCAGGACTTCAGGTGCCTGTAGCAAATGTTCTGCATCGTAGCTCCAGTACGCATGTGTCCAATTTTCTCAGCCAAACCAAAATCTATGAGTTTGACCCTGAAAGGCTCTGAAACGTGATCCACCAGCATGATGTTGTCCAGTTTAATGTCACAGTGGACCAAGTTGACGCTTTTCAGGCCTTTCAGGGCAACAATCAACTTTGAGCAATAGGCCTGATTTCCTCCTGATCCCAAGAGGATGGAAATCCCTTTTCCATAGTATCCAGAAGGCTCTGATCAACACTTCAAAAGCGTCTGCGATGTACTTTTATACTTAAAATGCTCCTAAACTTGATAGTTTGTGATCGTCGGCGTTGATCTGGCTGAATGCTTCCAGAGCATTTATTTCCGCTGGCCTAGACTAAATGATTTTGATTTTAACTTGGTCAGTTCTGATTTCTTACATTTGGCTTCCACTTTTCCAAGAGCCTTGCAAAACTTTTCCACCTTATAAACTCCTTTGCGGCCGAGAAGAATGAAGCCCTCTCTCACCTCACAGGGAGTATCCGACAAAGAAGAATCCATCATGATTCGTGGACGGGTGATAATTTGGTGTTGAAGATGTCGTGTAATGATAAACAAAATACCTGGCTTTGTTTTACTAAAAGGGGGGCTTTGAACTTCAGAGAGAAAAATACTGGACCCCTTCTTTTGACTCTGAAATTCTTCTAGAAAGTTCTGGTTAGTTTAAGATGAAATTATTTGTACTTTCTGATGACATCATTTTTGTGTAATCCTAGGTCAGAACCAGTTCTCCCGCAACAAAAAACGTCATACTGTAATAAAGACTAAGGTTTCCCGCGACAACCTTGAGATTTGCGCATGCACCAAACCTGGACATCGACACATGCACGCATGCGTTTGTGTCTGCTGTTTATTTCTATTTTACCTCCTTATCATTTGCATGTAATCTCTGGAGGATGCTCCTTCTGAAAGATGCTTTAAGGAACCGAACTACCGCAAAGGGGGAGGGGCCTCAGTCTGAGGTTCTGGTTCGTCTGGTCCAGTTCCAACAGTCCTTCCTAATTGTTTTCCGCGGAGCTTTTCACCGCTAAGATGATGTTGATTCATATTCCAGCATGTGGTCAGTGATGGGATGGATGTTCTAAAAGTGTTTTTAAATACAACATGCAGAATGGAAGCTCTGAAATGAGTTCTTACTGCATTGCGTAACGGTGTTCTTCTTAGTTTTGGATTTGGGAAATAAGAATGGAGAAAAGTGTTTAAGCGCCCTCCTCAGTTCTCATTCGGGCACCACGGCACGGTGTAGGCGGCAGCCAGGCTTCTGAGTGTCTCCAGAACGCGTCTCGAGCAGCCTCTTTACTGCATCTTCAGGTGTGTGACGGAACAGAACACTTCCACAGCCTCTGATTCAATCTGACATCTTCAGATTCATTTCTGCATCTCTGTCCAGTGCGGTGCTGCTCTGCCACCGCCAGCGCTTCTCTCCAAACGGATCAGCTGCTCTTTTTCTTTGTTTCCAGGTTCGGTTCTGTCGGGCGTCGCTGCTCGGCAGGCGGGTGTCCCCAGACCGACAGAACACTCGGATGGAGGCAAGGCCCTGGTTCAAGGTAGAACTGCTTGTTTCACAGCACCACTGGGTCTGGTGGTTCGGCAGAGGCCCTGTAAATGGTATTTTCTTTCTCATCGTTTGGAATGTTTCAATAGTTGTTGTTCAGTTGTGAATTGAACTTGTGGTTCCTCTGTTACAGACATTGGGAGTTCTGGGTTCTCTGGGACTGTGGTTCTGGTTCTGGGTTCCTGTGTGCAGTGTGTTTCACATCTTCAGGGGTTTTTCCTTGTTTTCCATTCAGTTCCAGCAGCCTGGAGGACGCTGAAGCTGGCTTCACTAAAGGAACATTCCTGCATTTTTACTAAGACCACCTAGGACAGGTCACTGTTCCCAAAACCCCACAGGACCTGGACACCTTCAAACTCAACGATAGGTATGAGTTAGATAGAGAGAATGGGTAAGCACAGTTTTCTGATTTATGAAAACCTTTGTCTTTGCTTTAATCTTGAAATAGGAGGATTTTTTGTGTGTGCAGAGTGCACCTCAGACCAGGTCTATTCACAAACCACTGGGTGCTCTGCAATCACTGTGTTGCTTTTTTTTCCTGAATGGGCACAGACAACAACTGGCACTTTTACGATGGTCTCCAAGAGGCGACATCACAATCTCAGACATCAACATAGCAAAGAAACTGGGAAACATGTCAGATTGGTTTGGTTATTTCAGGAGAAAGCATGTGCCCCTGACTTGGGGAATTAGATTGATGCTGCAGACAAGACATCTAGTTTGAAAAAGGAGTTATGATTGCATTTTATTAAAAATAAAATTTAAATGAATGACTATATAGACAAAAATGTGCTATGGGCTTTTATGGTTAGGGTTTTTAGTTTTTTCCTGATTTATTTTAAAGTTCCTGTTTTGCTTTGAGTTGTGCTTCCATTGTACCTAGTACCCATGATCCTTTGCACGTGTTGGCCCTGTGAGTTTAAATGTCCTTTCCTTTCCTTTTTCTTGTGCTAGTCCATAATAGTAATCACCCGTCTATTTAACTATGTTGCTTTTCTGACAAGTTGGTTTGGTAGCGTTTAGCTGCTTAAGTAGAGTTCATGTTTTGAGTGGCTTTCCTACTTGGCACTTTGTGTTTCAAAATAAAGATTTTAGCGTTTTGAGCATTTACACATGGCTCTTTTCAGCTCCAGGAACTCAGGAAATGTGTGGGTTTTTTTGTGTGTTTGTGCTTTTGCCTTAATTTAAGGCAGCATTTAAGCTCAAACGCCTCATTATTTCAACAGTTGTGAGACTTTTAAGACTTTAATTGAATTGAAGGTCACACTGTCTCTCACAGTTTGACATATTCAACTTTATTTTTAAATACATAAATGTAAACTCCTTTTTTCTGACCACCCCTTAGCAAAAAGTAGTCTGTTCAGGTGTACTACAAGTATACTTTATACTAAAAGGGAGGCAGTATACTGGAAGTTTATTTTTTATATACTATATAAGCTTAACATACTCCAATTTAGCCTGAATAAATATTCAGTTAGTATAATTCCTACAGCACGTACATGGTCTATAGTATACTTGTTATACTTCTGCTTCAGTATACTATAGTGTAGTACTTTTTAAAACAAGTGTTACATTTTGAGTTCACATATTCTCTATTGTGTTCTTCATCTCTGATACAAAACCCAAAACTTTATGAAGAACATTGTTTGTTATCATATCAAGTTTCTGTTTTAAAAGTTTTTGTAAGAATTTAAATTGCTTATATTCCAATGTATTTCGTTTTTTGTGTCTTTGTATAAAGAGAGTTTTAAATAACGTCATCCCAGGAATAATGTGAAAAAGAAAAGGTTTTCATTGAAAAAATATAGTTTGTATAAATACTGAACTACTGATTGCCCTCTGATTTAAGACATGATGGCTTGTTTTAGATAAAGCGATAAATAGTCTCAGTCCTAATTTGGAATCAACATGAGTATGATTAAACCATGAACTAGTTAAAATATAAAGAATGGAGAGAATTCAAAAATGTGATTTTGCATAAATAACAAACTGATTTGTTTTAGATTTGTTTTTAGGCTTGATATTTATCTGAAAATTAAACAAAAGTCGTCTGACAGCAGTTTGAACATCATATTTTCCAGACAGCAGCTCATATTTACCTCGTGTTTTAAAATGAGGAAGAACTGGGATGGATGTTACCAGGAATCGGCTGGAATGATGCGCCTGTTCATTTGGGTTGAAACGATGATCTTTTATATAATTAAGCGTAATGGCAGGAGTTGTAAAGGAGCTGGTGTTTGTCTGTCCTCTGTGAACGTGTCCTCTCTTATACAGTGTCACACTTTTCTTATGTCCCCACAGCCAGCTATAATGGCTGAAGCTGTGATTGAAGTACGCTGCTCTAATAAATAGGCAGCCAGTTTCAAAGTCCAACTTTAAAAAAAAAAATTTTGGAGTTAAAAAGGAGCCCAAAGCCATGGTGAATTAGCAAAACATGGCAAAATGAGAATATTTCCTCCATGCATCTCTTTGCCTTTGTGTAAGGAATTACTGAAGGTACAACTTTGAACAGAAACACTCAAAAGCCCAATGGGAGATCCAAAGTTGGTTTGATGAGTATAAATAAGTAATGGGACAAGGACAATGGCTCATATTCACAACACAAACTACCAGTGATACTCAGTTTTGCAGATTTTAGGGCAAAACTACCAAGACGTCATCCAGAGTCCCTCAATGTGGAGCAGACTCATGTAAAGCTGCTATATTTTCTGGCTTTTTTCTCATAATGTTGGGTTGTGAGGGGCTAGCGGGAGAGAGTGTAAACAAAAGGATGATGGTAAACTTGGAGGTGAATTTCTGATGAACTGCTGTCACTCTGCAGTACATGTCTTGGAAACTGAGACAGGTTTTTTATATTTTGCCTAAAATAAGCATGATGATAAAAAAGTCCACTGGGAACGCGCAACAGATCAAAAGAGGATCGGAGTAGCACTTTAAGGTCAGAATGCGAAAAGACACAAACTGATGAATAGCTATGATTCTGAGGAAGAATATTTGCACATTTCTAAGCCAAGCTCCTGCAGATTTAGTGGTGTGGTGGAATTTCAATGTGCCATCTTTGCAGGTTATAAATTGTTCAGGTCATCAGCTGTGCAGTAAATAGTCATTGCAGCCATCTACATAATGCCATAAAGGCTGCGTGGGGTCAAGGAAAAATGCATTAGGACTAATGGGTCTGTATGAATAACTTAACAGATACCCCTCAAAGACAAAGCATGGCAAACCCTGGATGACATGTTTTAGACATGCCCTCACATCTGTACATTTAAGTCCGATGAGAGCAAATAAACTGTTCACAGGTCAAATGAAGCATTGGCATAACACTTTTTATTTATGTTCTTGCTGTGCTATAGTGAGGCCTGAATTCATCAGTTTGACTGAATTTACTTGAAGCAGGGGTGGCGAACAAGTTTGACACCAAGAGCCGAATTTTTTCACTTTGAGAGTCAAAGAGCCACACCACACACTGACCTGCCAAGATGCACACACACACACACACACACACACACACACACACACACACACACACACACACACACACACACCCACGCACACACACACATACACACACACGCACGCAATTAAAGCAGTATTGTAGATGCGTTTTTTTCAAGGAAAGTGTCCACCCTCAATACACACATCAATGCAGTTTAGCCAGAGTTAACACAGAGACTACCCTAGAGGTCAGATACCCCCTCCACACACAGGCTCTCTCTCATTTCATTCCTTTCTCTGCCTCTCTCTGACA
Organism: Oryzias sinensis; assembly: GCA_037389245.1. Taxonomy (NCBI): domain Eukaryota; kingdom Metazoa; phylum Chordata; class Actinopteri; order Beloniformes; family Adrianichthyidae; genus Oryzias; species Oryzias sinensis. The sequence goes on along the minus strand of CM074491.1, from coordinate 31,329,049 downwards.
AACAACTACTCAGTGACGGGCAGTAAGGTTGATGCTGGTGAGAATGTGACTCCTCTGAAATCAGATTTATGATGATAAAATTGAATATTTCATCGTTTATCCAACAGCATTTAACTGGTAATTCTTGTGTCTTAACATTCCTTTTTCAATGATACTTAGACCAACAAATACACAAACATCTGGACAGAGCATCCTTCTGGTGTCTGAGTGATTCATATTCACGATAAACTCATTACATACATTACATTTCAGTTGTGTGCAACTTAAATAAATTTTGACCTTCATTAGAATATCTTGCTTCTAAATGTTTTTTTGTTTAAAATTGTATGACTGACATTTGCCTCAAAAGAAAATAATTTACTTAATTTTAATACATTGAAATGATTCAGTTTATACTAAGGAGTAATATTTCAACAAGTGCTGAGTTATAATTTAACTGACTGCGTCATTCACGTCCTCTCCTTTCTGCTCACATTAGGAACCCTGTAACTTCTACACACTCATTCAGCCAAACGGCATGCAACTCAATTCTGCTAACAGCTACCTGGCTCATGGTTTTACACTGAAAATCCCCCCCCTTCCCATGAGTCTTAGGGGCTGAAGGCGGGGCTAAGCCCCGGACCAGTTGTAGCCTCTCTGATCAGCTCCTTCACGTGAGTGTCGGTCAGAACGGACCGATGTCTGTTCTCCAAATTATAACAGGGCCTTCTTTCAAATAGATTTCTGCTCATTTATCTCCGGTTCTCTCACTGCCTCATCAGTGACCAGCGGGGATCTCAGGGAGTCAGTCTCTGCATTAAAGGATCCATGAGAAAAGTGATCTGCGGTCGTTTCCGTCCAGTTGCGCAAGCAGCGTCTTGTTCTGCGCTTCATTCATTCTGATTGCAGCTTTCTGCTGTGAGCTCCGCAAAGAAGGAAAGTGGGATGATTGCCGTTTTGAATGAGCACTTTCAAAAGCTTCAACTTGTTAATAAAGGAGACAATTAGTGTCAGATCAGGAAGTTTTTCATTTTCTCCGGGATACGTTTTGTTCTTTTCTGCCATGACCAATGTTACTGCTTCCAAAAGCTCATAATAATAATAAACATCGTGACTTGGCATTCTGTTCAGTAAAAAGTAAGAATCTTCCCGTTCTTCCAGAAACATCCTGTGTTTATCTGTATACTCTGAATTTCACCATTTTGACCATGAGGGAAACGGTCTGCACGCACATTAATCTTTATATATGTGTTCCGGTAGTGGGCGTAACCCGCCCAAATGATTGGCGGTCACGTATGTGTCGGGAGCAGAATCAAACACACACACACACTGCCAAATTACTTTTATTATTAATTATTTATTTTTAAAACCCTCTGATGGTTTGAGTGTGGTTTAAGAGGGAAAAAAATGTGAAATGAGGCACAGTATATGGAAAATATGAGGAGACGCAAAGAGCCGCACGCTCCTTGTCCAAGAGCCGCATGCGGCTCGAGAGCCGCGTGTTCGCCACCCCTGACTTGAAGTCTCGCTGGACTGTGAAGGCCGCTGTACTGAACCTGACCAGTAGATGTCAGCTTTGCACAACAGAAGACGTTCAAAATAGTTGCTCCTTTCACCATTGAACTTCTGCTTGTGGAGTTGTTACCTTGTTGTGGTTCGTCTGCCTTGGATGTGCTTCAGCATTCTCATGTAATAATCCTTTTTTGGTTTTTTAACCATGACAGATCTTTCTTAGCAGGACAGTCTTAACCTCTTCATGCCTGAATTCATTTTCACGCATGAAAAACTACTCTTCAATGTTTTTTTCCATTCAAGGTGATGCCAAACTAAGTGGATCATGTGGAACATTGGAAATTAGCGACATATAGCGTGAATGGGTTAACCATTGAGAAAGTCAGACTACATGAAGAATTCCTGCTTTAATGCTGCACCAGCAGCCCTGAATTCTGGGAAAGTGGAAGCCAGTGTGGTGGATCTGCTTTTCTTGAGGGGGGTTCAGCTTTATAGCACTACAAGTGCAACTTTCTGCATCAACAAAAGGATGTTTCAGCCTCTTGGTATCATGGAAGGGTAAAACCTGTCTCTCTTTGTGAAAGAAGCTGCTAGTTCACAGATTTTTCATCCATTCAAGTAGTGGATGTGTAAAAGCGCAGCCAAGGATTGTTTTTTTGGTTGTTGTTGCACCTGCACCCAGAAAGTAAATGCTGTCACCTTTTTGACAGACTTCGATTTAGGCTGGGGGAAAAAAAACTTCACTTGTGATGCTTTTAACTTTTCTGGAAGTAGTGCCGTATCAATTGTCAAAATACAAATCCTCCTATCTGCAAAAAAAACCTTAATTCAAGAAACAAACAAAAAAAGTGTTTCATTAATTCCAGTCAATGCTGATAGGAGCTTCTGTCTCGTGACCTTACTGTCATTAAAATGGGAGGACGTTCTTACAGATTTACTTAGAATGTGAAGGTATCCTCGTTCTCACCATAAAATATATGAAATCAAAATAAAAACAAATTGCAGATCATAATGCATTGACACCCATCCATAGTCTTATTTGTGATTTTGACAGATTCTCAAGTGATTTTATGCTGTTTTTGCCGGTCGGGTTTCTGTTCAGTCCTTGTTTCGGGTCTTTACTTTTAATTTTTTACTTTCCAGCTTGAATGAGTGTTTTTCCTCACATTTGTGCCGTCTGTCATTAAAAGCATGTCTGGGCTCCGTTTGACTGCTGATCAGGCTTCTTATTTTTGGGTGGGACAGTCACTGGAAAATGACCGTGGGACGGTCCCACGGTGATCAGAAAAGGCTTGCTGTCATTAAGGTAACAATTATAGAACAATCATATTATCAGTTAGAAATGTCTGCTGTGACATAGACTAACAATGGGAATAGTTTAATTTGGTGAATTTGTCAATAAAAATGTGCAACATTTCTAGAAAAAAAGTATTTGTACTGCCAATTTAACAGTTAAAATGCACTAATTAATATACAGAATTAACAAATGTATTGTCGTTTTGTCGTCTCCCTGAGAAAACCTTAAATAAAGATGTTTTTGTCATTGGAATTACATGTTGTTACTTAATAAAATTTGTTTTTAAGCACATTTTTACTATTACTGATTTATTTGTTTGTATCCACATGTGAGCATGCTGTGGGCTAACTTTGGATTATGAAATGGTGATAGTTTTTTTAGACTTTAGGCAAAAATCTTGGATATCCTAGAATATCTTGAAAAGTTCAAGGATTTGAAGGACCAAAAGTCATAGCTGGAAAAAGCTGGAAGAGCTGGACATTGCAATAGTTGAATGGTTAAAATAGCTGAGAAATTGTAGGAGTTAAGTGCCAGAAAAGGGCAGAAGATACTATAATAAAGACATAAATAAATTAAGAGAAACAGGAAAATAATGGTTTACTAAAGTCAAGTAATCAATTACTTTTTTATAGTAATTTACCCAACACTTACCCCTCTGGATGGTGGTGTAGTTGACCCTGTACCCCCCAAAAAAGCGGGAGATGAGGTCACAGATTCTATTCTTGAATATAGTGGGCAGGTGTGAAAGCGCCAATCTGTAATTGGACTGTGAGAACTGATCACCACAACCTTCTCCTTCAAAGTGCAGTTTCATCTTCCGAAGAGTTAAATATGCGCTGGGTTGTTTAGAGCGCCTGGCCGGGGGGTTGAGGGTGGTGTTGCTGCAAGCACCCGCTAGTGTCAACCAAAGCCTCTCTTGACATGTGCGCTCCAGGTTTGAGATTCTTGTTCACAGCTCTGGACCGTGCGCTTCAGTCAGACCAACAGCAAGTCCAGCGGATCACCCACTTCCCCATCGGTCTTGCTGTCATTTCACCCTGCTGTGTCCACCTGCTCCACTGCCCCCATGCATGTGACTGTGTCCGCCTGACGGACACAGCTGCAGAGGAGACACACACACCTGCATCAAGAAAGTCATACTTCATACCTGGTCTGGGTCAGTGTAGGCACAGCTTTGAAAAACACACACAACTTTCTGAGTTTGCTCTTTTATATTACATTTCGTTTTTCTTTGACTTATTCATTTTGTAATACAGTTTCAGTGCCATTTTGTATTTGAATTTTCAATTTTCCTGCAATTATGTCTAATTCTATAAATTATTGTTAAACACAATGACAGTTTGTTCACAGCAAAAAAAAAAGAAGAAGAAGAAGAGCAGATCTTTTACGCCAGGTTTTCTTTTCAATCTGCTTCACTAAGCAGGGGGCTGCTGACACTCGAGCTTTAACCTGCAGACTGAACTTTGGAACAACCCACCTCTTTTTACCGCCGCGCTCACAGTCAGTGGATCAGAGAACACAACAGTTCTGCGTCTCCTCTCTTCCATTTGCAGGGATGGTGCAGCCTAGCAGGATCCTCATTAAAGGGGGTAAAGTTGTCAACGAGGACTGCTCTGTCTTTAGCGACGTCTACATCGAAAATGGGAAGATAGCAGACGTGGGATTGAATCTCCAGGTCTCGGCTGGAGTCCGGGTCATTGATGCCACTGGTAAACTGGTGATCCCAGGTGGCATTGACACGCACACGCACATGGAGCTGCAGTTCATGGGCACCAAAGCCGTGGATGATTTTCACATCGGGACCAAGGTGCAGCATTTAAGTATTCACATTATAGCCCTTGTTGGAGATGCAAACTGTAAGAAGATGCAATACATTTCTCCAAATTCTATATAAATGTGGTTCAACACTGAAGTGAAATGACTTGAAGCCAGTTAGCTGAAGCTATTTTTAATCATATGAAATGACCTAAACTGAGTGAGATAATGTGCTTGTTCTTTGCTATAAAAATCATCGGTATCTAACATTAGTTTTACAAATATGATTAAAAAAAACTAGTTCCATGCATCTATAAACTACGTACTATATCTTTAACATGAAGCTTTCTAAGCAGCAAACCTTCATAACTTCTTTTTTTATAAAAAGTACACACTTGATGCTCCGCTTTATCTAAGATATTTATATTTTTGAAAAAAACCCTGTTGTTTATTTAACCTTTAAGAAAGAGAATAGATGTTTGCTGGAAAGAACCTGGTGATTTTGTCAGAAACTCATATAAATAATGATAAAATTTACAGATGGTTCACTTGTTTTAACCTGATGACTTCAATTTTTTTTCAGCTCAGTTATTGTTCTACCCAAAATGATCCCATTTAATGTCAGTTGTCTAGCTTTGTCCAATTATCTGTGCTTACTAACCCCTTCAACCTGTACTTGTGACATCTGCTCTTGCACCTTTTCCCATCCCTGCCATCTTTTCTTGTTAGACCTCCCTCAATCTGAAATCATCAAAACTCTTTAGAAGGCTTTTCCAGTCGTTGGTCAGCATGTTAATATTTAACTGCAGTAATGTGTGTTTTTCACCAGGCTGCTCTGGCGGGGGGGACCACAATGATCTTGGACTTTGTCATTCCCCAAAAGGGCAAATCTCTCCTGGAGGTGTACGACCGCTGGCGCAAGACAGCTGATCCCAAAGTCTGCTGCGACTACTCGCTGCATGTGGCTGTCACATGGTGGGGCGAGCAGGTGAAAGCACAGATTGATGTCGGTGCAGACGCATCGCCATGGCAGCCTGCCATATCAACCTTCTTCTCTTTTAGGTCAAGAAAGAGATGGAGACTCTGGCCAAAGAAAAAGGGGTGAATTCCTTCAAGATGTTCATGGCTTATAAAGACGTGTTCATGCTTTCCGACTCGGAGCTGCATGCTGCCTTCACTCAGTGTAAAGACATTGGAGCTGTTGCCCAAGTGCATGCTGAGAATGGAGACTTGATTGCAGAGGTTTGTAAGATCAAAGTGTTGAACACAGATACACCAAATACACCAGACCTTCTCCCATTCACCCATAGCAATTTGGGTTTAGCTTATAGTCAGTCACCATTAAATCTAATATCAACTGAATAAAACAGCGTTAAAAGCCTGCAGGTTGCCTTACATAACATACGTTCTCTATTAACAAAAAACAGTCCACAGTTAGTGTTCCCCCTAATAGATTAGATTAGATTTGCTTTTGTCATTGTCCATTGTACAATGAAATTGAAACATCATCATTCCAGTGCTACAGTAACATAAAATAATATTGAATAGATCAGTATGTACAACATGTACAGTGTGCAAATATAAACTGCAACAAAGAATGTCCAAGATTTGTGTTCAAAAATAAGGGGAAATGTTTGTGCAGACATATCAGATGTGCAAGATGTAGAAATGAGGTAGAGTGTTGATGTTGGGTGCTAATGCAGATTTATCTGTGCATTTTGGCATTGAGGATGGTTATTGCCTTGGGAAAGAAGCTGTTTTTGGAGTCTGTTCGTTTTGCTTCCGTAGCCTCTGTAGCTCCTCCCAGAGGACAGCAGGTTGAACAGGTCTAGCTGGTCGGGGTGTGAACTGTCCTTGATAATGATCTGGTTCCTGGTGATGCAGCGTGCGGAGTAGATGTCAGTCAGGGTGGGGAGAGGGAGTCCATTGATCTTCTGACTGTCTCTACGATTCTCCGCAGTCTCTTCTTATCCGCGACAGTGCAGCTGCTGAACCAAACAGTTAGGCAGTATGTGAGCAGGCTCTGGATGGATGACTGATAGAAGGTCAGCAGCAGGTTGGTGCTGATGCTGTTCTTCCTGAGGACCCTCAGGAAGAACAGACGCTGCTGAGCCTTTTTGAAGATGGCAGTGGTGTTGGCTGTCCAGGAGAGGTCGGCAGAGATGATGCCGAGGAACCTGAAGGTGTGGACCCTCTCTACATGCTCCCCATTAATATGGAGGGGTTTGGGTTGGTGCCATGCTTCATGAAGTCAATGATGATCTCCCAGGTTTTGCTGGTGTTCAGGATGAGGTTGTTCTTCGTGAACCAGGTTGTCAGCTTCAGGACCTCGTCTTTATAGGCAGACTCATCACCCCTGGGGATGAGTCCGACCACCGTGGTGTCGTCGGCAAACTTTACGATGCTGTTGTTGTTGGCTGGACTGCAGTCATGCGTGTAGAGCAGTGTTTTTCAACCAGTGTGCCGCAGCACACTCGTGTGCCGTAGGAGATGGTCAGATATGCCATGGGAAATGACCCATTCACTGATCTAAAAACATTTAGCATCTCCAGGAAATCACCTCTGTGTTCATCAAAACAGGCCCTGATAAAACACTGAATAGTTAGGAATATAAAAGATCGTAAAATACTTTTTTCTTTGTGTTTATTTGATTCTATTAAAGACATTTTTATAAGAATGACGGTACCGTGATTTAGCCGTAGCGTCAGCTGTTTTTGGAAAGTCCCGCCCCTTTAACTGTCTCCAACAATCATTTTTGGAGGCTTAATCACACGTCATCAGTCTGATCAATCAGAAGCGGTTAAAGTCTTCACTTGTTCTGATTCTGCTCATAAAGTCTCTCAGTTCCAACAAAAATACCAGCTAAAGTTCGTCTTTAGCGGTGTAGCTTTCCACAGAATCCGGTGTCAGACCGTGGAAAAAGTGAACAAAACAATGATGCTCAGAGAAGCGAGTCTGTCTGGCGTCCGGGGCTGTTTGCAATACATCTCCCATGATGCATTGAGTTAAAGTGACAGCGTCTCAGCGCACAATGAGTCTCTCTTAAACATCTTGAAACCACAACGAACACAAACAGTTTTTAAATCTTTTAACTTAACTTTTATTACATCTTTTACAAAAAACAGCTGCAGCTTCCAGCTTTTTCTGCAACAATTATCACAAAAATGCATGTGAGATTGTAGAGGGACTGTAGATCAATACAGACTACGAGTTTCTCCTTTTGTTTATTTTTGGATGCTGGTGTGCCGCAGGATTTTTGACAAGGTAAAAGTGTGCCGTGGCTCAGAAAAGGTTGAAAAACACTGGTGTAGAGGCAGTACAGCAACAGAAATTCAACAGAATCTTACAACAGAATTTTATCCTCTGCAGGAAAAACAGACGATGAAGAAATGGGAGACTGTATTCTTCATTCTAAGGCAAAATCTTTCAAAAGCAACAGACATGCCAAAAATGTGCTAAAAACTGAAAATGACCAAAGCAGGTTCTTAGTTGCAGCACAAATAGATCATTACTGCTACATAATATAGCACAAAAGAAGGTTCATGCATTTCTGGGTAGCAAGAAACTGATTCAATACAAGAATTTACCTTCAGGCGTAAAACTCTAAAACTATAATTACACAATTTTCTTTTTACATTTTCACAGATTCACCACTAGAGGACAGCAAATGCCAAAAAACAACCCAAGCAACTTTAGAGTAAAACTAGAAAGTGACTTTAGATGAAAGTAGTTTAGTTTCTTCTTTCGCTTTCGGCTTTTCCCATCAGGGGTCGCCACAGTGAACAAGTTGCATGGTAAACTTGGCAATGTTTTACGCCGGATGCCCTTCCTGACGCAACCTTCTCCAAGCAACCGGGCTTGGGACTGGCACAGAGGTAGAGAAGGGAACAGGGAGCAGCCCATATTCGAACCCTGGTTTCACGGACGGAAGGTGCTGCAAACCAGCACGAGCTAAACCAGCTCCCGACAAACTAGTACTTTAGTTTAATAAATAAAATTCTTCTCACAGTTTAAAAAGCAAGAATATTGTTAAAAAAATGGAAACAATTCCTTTTTTTTTTTACACCAGAAAGCTTTCTGAAGGGAACATATAAACCAAACATTGGCAGGTGAACGTACGAAAAAAGACCTTAAAACTGTGTGAAAGCACAGTGTTTATAGTAATTATTTTGTAAAAGATAAATTATTTATATGGTGCATTTCTGCTCAAGTATCGTGTATGTTTATAGTGACTTCATAGATGTATTTTTTTCCTTTATTTTTTAAATGAAGACAGTTTGCTATAGTCAATCTCTTTCTGCTTGCTGTACTCACACCCACTGGAACCCAACAGGGGGCTAAGAAGATGCTGTCTCTGGGCATCACGGGGCCAGAAGGTCACGAACTGTGTCGACCGGAGGAGGTGGAGGCAGAGGCTACCCAGCGAGCCATCACCATTGCCCACACTGTCAACTGCCCGCTCTATGTGGTCCATGTTATGAGCAAATCTGCTGCCAAGGTGGTGTCCAGCGCCCGCAGAGATGGTGAGGGCACGCTGCTGCCACCTGCTGTTCAAATGACAGCGACACGCTTTATCAGAGACGCACTTGTTGGGTCAGAAAAAGTTTGTCCACAAGTTAATCTTTTGGTTTTTGTCATATAACAACAGTTTAAATAGTTTTCACATATTATTTAAAGATCAAATTTTTAGTTTTTGCATAAGTCATAAACACTGACATTCAGAAACTACTTGGCATTTAGCAGACACTATGATCCGGGCAAATAAATAAGATAAGAAAAGTCATAACAATCTTTTGTATTTATACTTTAATTCACTTCCAAGTAACATTCCACTTAAAAAAAAAAAATAAAATCCACTCAACATAAGGGGCAGTGTGTTAGCTTTGTATGATTGCATGGAGATTGTTTTATTACTGCATTCAATGAAATTCATTGCCCACAAAATAAATGTTGGAATTGTAACAAACACAAAGTTATAAATTAGAAATACATTCCCTCTGCCAACTCAGACACAAGCAACTACACAAAAGTTTAGCGGAGTGAATCATCTTCATTTTTTAGAATATTTGATCACAGTAATGACTGGATATTGCCTGAACTTTGAAGAAAATACTTTTGTTTTCCAAACACTGAGGTCTGGAACTTCACAGCCCTAATTTAGGCAGACGTATTTAAAAAAAAAAAAAACATGTCAATCTCTTTATATAACAGCAAATCATTCAAGTCAGAGCTCCGACTAATCCCCGATCAGAAGAAGCTCAGCATGCGTGCCCTCAACATTCAAAAATTTAATGGAAGTCATTGTCGGTTAAAAAATAAAAAATAAATCTTTGGAACAGTTTAATACTGAGAAAATATGTTTTTAGTGTTTCTTTTTAAACCCCAAAAAATGAATGTGTTCTTTGAATTCAAAGTGGTTCATTGCTCCCATATTTTTTTTTACTTTTTTCGTCCTTATCTATCTCTCCTTACAGTTTTCTCTAAGCTAAGATCAGAGTTTGTGTTGTTGAGTTGCATATACTGTACATGCAGGTACCTAAGCATTGTGACTTCAGTGTTTTGCTTCGCTCACACAAAGGTCGAGTGGTATTTGGGGAGCCCATTGCAGCTGGACTGGGAACAGATGGAACCCACTACTGGCATAAAGAGTGGGCTCATGCTGCTGGATTTGTCATGGGACCCCCTCTCAGACCTGACCCCAGCACCCCTGATTACCTCATGGATCTGCTGGCAAAGTAAGAAGAACTGAAAGTGAAGAACTCTGCTTCAAGCTTCAGTGTTTGAAATTTTAGGATCAGCAAAACATGAAAACATTTGTCATATGTTAATTTTGATAGCAGCATAACTTCTCAAGTCAAGTCTTGCTTGTTGTGAACTGGCTTAGTGACGATCTGAGCGTGACGGGGACGGACAACTGCACCTTCTCTGTGTGCCAGAAGGCTCTGGGCAAAGATGACTTCACCAAGATCCCCAACGGCGTGAACGGCGTGGAGGACAGAATGTCTGTCATCTGGGAGAAAGGAGTGGTACGACCAAGTCAAATACTGCAGTCTTTATAAGTTTTAGATCTTGATGTCAAGAGTTCCTTTCTGAAAATAATCAAAAAGAAAAGGATGGCTTTAGAACCGCCCAGTCAGAGTCCAATCATAAATATATACACTCACTCATATATACACACCATACATACCATTTAACTACCCAACCAAGACAAAATCAATAAAAAAAACCTTCTGCTGCTTATTTTCTTGGGGGAGTAATACACACAATTATTTTTTTAGTAACTTGTTTTGTAAATGTGTTTAACCGTCTAGTTGAGGAGGCAGTTAAAGGGATATTGTTTGTTTGTTTGTTTGCCTTCTTGAGTCTTCAGCAGGAATTTCAGGCTGGAAAACCCTTTTTTGGTTCATTTAAATCCTTTTGAAAAAAATTTTTTTCCCCCCAGCGGGTCAAAGTGGTTCAAACATCTCTCTCTGCATAATGTATTTATTTTTATTTTTTTAAGGTGTTTTTGAATATGATAAACAAAAGGAATGTAAAAAAACAAAAAATCTGAACTCTTTTGTATAAATTTGTGTTTTTTTTTTAAAGAACATGTCTTAAAGTTGAATCGTAGCTTCTGGACTTAAAATCTTCTTTGAAAGGTCATCCAGGTGGTTTGAATGTATAAGAACCTGATGGAAAGCAGACATGGTCAAAGTTATTTGTTTCCCACTTTGTGCAGCAGTTAAAACCATGCAGTTGAAAACTCTCACAAATCGAAATAATCCTAGCTTTGTTAGTCCCTTTTGAATCCCTGTTGCTGAGCAGTTTGCTGTATATCTGCATGGAAAACACATACAAGACATTAGCAGTTTACCTTCTGAGCTGATGTCACTTAAACATTTGATTCAACACTCCATTTTACAGTTTTATGCATCAAAGAAAATAGAGAAATCCCCCTGGGACTCACATAAAGTCTACCTGCTGGTTGTTGTTCCACTCATTTGCCCGTTTTTACAGAATCTGCACGATTGCAACGTAGAATATGTTCATAAACGAAAGAGAGGTTTGCTGAATGAGCTTAGACTGGTCTGCAGGTTGCTTTTGTTATGTCCTGCGGTGTTCGGGAGTGCAAGGTCCAGTTTGTTTCACAATTCTTCTTTCTTACTGCGCCTCTGAGTCAAATACTCAAAAACTCACCAAAGGTTGCTCACAGCTATTACCGGTACCTGTTTTGTGGCAAAGTGTGACATTTGGCTATTTTTACATTTTCCCACAATGTGGGAAAAGAAAACTTGTTCGACCGATCTTCATGAAATTTAACAGACACAACCAAGTTAGATCAACAACCACTATCGCAGTTTTGCTGACCCTTTGACCTCTGGAAGAGGACGCCATATTGAATTTTCTCCCCTAAAAAATCCCTTCAGTGCCAGCCACATATTTGACCTCCTCTTAGGGATTTCGATCTCTTCCCACCTCTCTCCTGGAGCATCATTAGGAAGCTCCTGGGGAAAAAAATGTTGGGATTAGAAGTTGTGGATCTTGTATGGCATTAGCAAGGCGAGCTCACAAATGTGTGCTCGCACATTTTTTACTGGAATATTAGGAACATTTAATAGATGAATCTTTGTCTCAAGATGAAAAAATGTACAATTTACCACATGAACATATGAGGCATGTGGGCGTGGTTAACAAAAAAACACAGTTGCCAAGGAAATTCAAAAGTTTACTTTTGTATAATCTCTTAAAAACGACATAAAGCTGTTTGTTAACCCCAGGCAACCAAAAAATAAAATGGTTGCTATAGAGATAAAACCAAGAGAAAAGCAGCCATTTAGAAAAAGAAAAAAAAAAATCTTGAATGTGTCATGCGCAGCTCTGACCAGGATGGCGGGGGCAAAAGGGGGGCGTGAGGGGCGTGTTAGAGCTTGTTAGGGCAGGTCAGGAGGGAACGGGGATGGTTGTCGCCTTTGCCGATGCCGTTAAAGGCTTTCATTTTATTGTCGGCTCAATGCAGCTTCAGGCACACTGGATCATAAAGATAGAAGATATTTGGAGCAATGAAGGGAAGAAGTGTGCTGCCAGAAAAGCAGAACGACTCTGACGTTGTCCAGATTTGCACCAGCACTTTAGTGGACATCAATCAGGATCCTTGGATCACATTCAAGACCTGAATCCTTTTGTCCATCTAAGGAAACCATTCCAGTGGGACAAACTGAAAAATGAAAAGATATTTTAACTATTTTATGAGCACTCATAAAAGCTTGTTTTAACTGGCAGAGGTCTTAATACTGAAGATTAACTACCAGAGAAGACTTTTTTTTCTCTGTTGGGTTTAAAGCACCAGGAAAGCCTAATTTAGCCAAATGAAGATTTGTGTTATTGTTCTTTTGAACACGTTACAGGCTGTTCAGATCCATGGAAGGTTTATTTTCCAGTATTAAAGGAAGAGTCAAAGCTTTTTTAATCCTCTGAGCTTCATGTATTCAGGAGCCAAACTCAACATTACTCTTTTTGTGTGATGTTTTCTTTTTTTTTCAAATGAAATGCATTATTGTGTTATTACTGTGTTGCACGTGGAAAAGACAGTAAACCTTAGTAGCAGCAGAACGCCAACACCGCATTTCCCGGGAACAGCCTGGCTGCTTCACAGGAGGAAGATTAACCGCACAGCACAGCAGTGCTCACAAATCACACATTAAATGACATTTCGGCAGAAATCAGTTGCCTGCTTCACATTTTAGTGCCGACCTGATTCAGTACAATGCTGTTGTTCAGTGCCCCCCTTACTTTTTTTTCTGAAAGCTTTATGTTTCTCCTTCGCTCAGCACAGCGGCAAAATGGATGAGAACCGATTTGTGGCCGTCACCAGCAGCACTGCGGCAAAAATCTTCAACTTGTATCCGCAGAAGGGCCGTATCGCCAAAAACTCAGATGCTGATGTGGTCATATGGGACCCCAAGTCAACACGGTGAGCTGCCAAAACCACACTCTGCAAACAGAATGTGTTTCATTAGTGTTTGGATCTTTATCCAAAAACATAATGGACATCCCTGCAAAAAGGCTAGAATTATGTTTCCTCAAACATAATGGACTTTCTGGCCTTTTTGCAAGGAACAAACTCCTTATTCCATCAGGCACTTAGTGAAATTAGATCTTTTATGTAGTGCCACCTCTCACTAACACGCCATATAAGCTGACTACATCTTTGCTTCATCCAAATGTCTGGATGTAATCACTGCTGCAAATGAATTCATAACACGATTTACATATCAATTTAACATCTAGACACAGAATGCTCCGATGATTCATTCTTGCATATGTTTGGTTTTTATTTTTTCTAGTATAGAATTTTAACACTCTTATATAAGCATGATGGCATCATGCACCACATGAAGCACATGGCATCACTGGAATGATGGTAATAAGTCATTTCGAGGTACCTGGAAGTGACAAACATTTGATGTGACGGTTAAAGCAATGCTTAAGAGCAAAATCCACTGAAAAACGCAGTTGTCAGGAAGCGGCATTCGTTAAGACTTCATTCAGATTCTTTATACTAGAGGTTCTCCTGTGCACATGTGCATCAGTGGTGCAAATTTACTGTAGCACAATCAGGCTTACATAACCCAGGACGGAACTGCTTCGCTGCTGGATCTGGACATAGCTCCTCTGGGAGGTCACTGACAGCTGATGTGAATTGGAGTAGAACACATAACACTCTGGTGCCAAATCCAGTGTATAAGGATCCCTAAGACCCAGAATGATCTACCGAGAGACCTGAATGTTTTACAGTTATTACAGCGTTACAGTATTTAGCTCCTCCTCAGTGCGCTGCTTTTGGACCTTTTCGTTTTTTTTTACTGTTGCTGCTCTGTCTTTCTCAGCATAGATGTCATAATGTGTTCCAAGCATGTGAGTTTGACTGCAGCAGTCGGTGAATTCGTCTGTGAAACTGCATAATTAATTGCTCTCATCACAAATGTGGCCTCATAACATCCGGAACCTGGGGCCACAAACGGTTGCATAAGCAGGAACGCTGATGAAGCTCGCTCAGTTGCCTTACAACTCGAAAAACTAAAGACACTTTTGTCTGTGCACACTACACACAATGTCTACTTTACACGTCGTCAGGTAATGGCTCCATTTGAAAGGATCCTAAAAAGGATTTGATTAAATGAAAACAAAAAAAAAGAGGCTTTCGGTTCATTTCAAAGAGGCTGAGTCAGACGCCGTTTATCATTTTCTGCTGATCTGGTTCTTTCCTCTAAAATGATTTATTTGTCAGACATCCTCAGTCTGTGCAAGCTGAACATTTTACGTGTGTTATGAGGTTCAAATATGCTGCTTTTGTGATAGAACTTACTTTCATTCAAAGTCTGAAAAGCTTGTTTCTTTTAGTTTTTTGCTTAAAAGCTAAGTTTAAAGTTAAATATCCAACTGTTTCAATCTGATATGATTCTAAAAAAAAACGGACTTTCAGGACGACTTACTGTATGATCAGAAATGAACATGCCTATCAATTCTCAAGCTGTAAAAGATTGAATGTTTGTTTGTGACTTCTTAGGATAATCTCAGCCAAGACGCACCACCAGGCTGTGGACTACAACATCTTTGAGGGCATGAAGTGCCACGGCGTTCCGGCTGTAACCATCTCCAGAGGCATAGTGGTGTTTGAGCACGGGAAGCTGCAGGTGTCACCCGGCCACGGCCGATTCATTCCGAGAGAGCCCATGTCTGAGTTTGTCTACAAAAGAATCCAGCAAAGGGATCAGGTCAGATCTCTACAAACCATTATCTGTCCCAGTTAGAGGATCTTTATTTGTCATTTGTCTCTCTGGTCCTGGGCCAGCCAATTACAGAGCAAATAAAAATGATGAAGAAATATGTTCAGTATAATATAAATACTGACACGGTGAATGTGAATAAAGACTGTTTAAAGCATTTAAAAGCCCATCATAGTTTAGTGAAAATAAGTAGTACGACACTTTAAAATGGTAAAATCCCCAAGATGCAATTGCTCAATTTAAAAAAAAACAGTTGCTTTGAAAAATCTCAAGTTAGAGACTAAATTTAGCTTTTGTATAACTGGAAATGTTATACTCTATCATCATAATTTGTTTTGCAGGTACGCCAAAAGCTGTTCCTTGTGTTTATTTTTTTGTTCACCTTCACAGTTAAAATATGTGTAATTTGTAGAGCAAAAGCAAGAAAACAAGAACTCAGCTTTATTTGCAAACATAATTCACAAAAGCAATGTGTTACCGAGCTGCTGTTCTGCACCCAAACGGAGCCTTTCTGCTGTGGATGGTGTCTGCAGGTTGGGAGGCCTACAGCCGTGATCAGAGAACCCTACAAAGGCAGCATTGTTTCCCTGTGAGCACCTGACTGAGAACATCACAGCATCTTTGCATTTGCTGTTCAACTCGGAGACGACCAACGCCGTTCTGAAGTCTTCTGACAGATAAGCGTCCTCTGATAGGATGCTGAAACATGTTTGCATGCCTCCAGGTCATTTCTTGTGTCTGTACAGGTCAGTAAAATCCATCCAGCTGTGAACAATTGCTAAGTGTCTAACATATGGATTCAAATTGAATAAATCTTTTATCACAGCGTGAATGATAGAACATCTGATTTCTCATTTGTAAATAATGTCTTAACTGTAATAAAAAGAATAGCAGAGTCTACATCTTTAGCTGCTTTTTTTTTACCCATCTTTACTAAATGTTGTTGCCATGGGTAACAGGATGGCTGTTTCTCACCCAAAAGCAGCTTTAATGAAATGTTCATTAAAATTAAGATTTACTCGACAGGCCTCAGCTGACTTTGTTCACAGTCAGCAGGACCTCATCCATGCCCATGTATGGATTGCATTTCTTCCCTTCCTGTGATGAAAAGGTCTGCAGCTGTCACCAAGCATCATGGGACAGAATCCCATCAGGTTGGCATGCTGGCGTGGTATAATGCCACAGGGCCAGTTGAGACACAGTGTGAGCTTATCAGGTTGCTGCACGGGTCAGTGGCGGCGTGTGACTCACAGATGGCGTCGTAATCCTTGAACAAGCCACTTCCTTCCTTTTGTCTGTGACATTGCAGTTAAATGGGGTTTGCAGGACTCTGCAGTTTAGGCAAACCAAGAAATTAGAGAAGTGGACCTTACCGCATTTATGCCAATCATCCTTCAGTCACACACAAGGGTCATGCATGTCTGAATCTGACTAATGTCCGTTGTTGAAGGCTTTGAAAACTGAGGAAGTAGTTCATACTAATGAATAACAATCAATGTGGTCAAAGCATCTAATAGAATACATGTATCAGTTTGAACAAATCTTTTAAAGTAGGTTAAGATGTTGTGAATAATGGTAAAAAAACAAGACAAAATGTCTCTGAAAAAATGTTTTCCGTTGATTAAGCTTGAATCATCCAGAAGTGACTTAATCACTGACTGGCATTTTTACACACAACATACCAGGTGGCCCATTCACGTCAGAAACACTTTGATTCTAAGACTTCAGAACCAAACTAGACCCAGAATGAAGGGCAGAGGTCAACCGTCTCCAAATGAAGTGGAGGATGTGGCCTAGAAACGTTTTTTTTCGTGTCATAGAAGTGTTTTTTTTAAGCAAAGGGATCACATCCTGAATTTTTCAGTTTACTATATTGCTCACTCATAAAAGCTATAATAAAAATAGTGTTAGGACTTTTTGATCTTACTGAAATGATCTGACAGATAAAAAGAAAAAAAGCTTTTGTGATGTTGCTTGGCTTTTGTAAAATTCAAAACTTTGTTTTTTAATTGCCATTTCATAAAAGAACAGAATTAAAATGGAGTTATTGAAAATATTTAAATGCCCTAGTTATCCTTTAGCCTATAAAAAAATTATAGCAAAGAATAGCTATGGTAAAAAAATACAAAGTGAAATATGCTGAAAATTGCTCAATAAATAAACAACAAATTAAAGTGCATTTGTAAAAAAGAACCTTAAAAAAAGGCCAAACTGCATGCATCAAGGCCATAATATGTTTATGGTAATGAAGGATGGATATTGCACAGAAAAAATGGTAGATTAGTTTGAAGTTATGATATAAAAAAAACATTTGTGTAATAATGCTAATATAAAGGCTCCATTTCAAATAGTCTGAGAAGCACAGAATAGACAGGTTTATTTACTGTCATAATGAATAATGCAGAATTCAAATACAAAGGTGTTCAAAGAAGTTTAGAAAGACAAACGTTCAAGAACAATAGTGTGTTCTGATTTGACACAGGCTAAACAACATTATAAAATCTATTATAAAAAAATTGAAGTCGCCTTTGCTCCCGCTCCTACACCTGGCTGTGGTTCCTGTCTCCGGCTCATCTCTGGCTCGTCTCTGCTCTGTTCCTGACCGAGTACCTCGTCTCTGCTCCTGCTCCTATACCTGGCTGTGGTTCCTGTCTCCGCCTCGACTCGCGCCCCTGACTGTCCCCCCAATCACGGGTGGATGAAGCTCGTCTGCTGGATTTTATATATGTAGTCGTAGAGTTAGATAAGTTAATTCTTCTCTAAGAGTTCTGGTAAATCACCTGTCCGTCCTGAGGTTTCTTCGTTTTTCCGGAATCCGTTTTTTTAGGAGTTTTTCCTTACCGCGAAGGGGGGGGGTCTAAGGGCAGGGATGCCAGTATAGCTTAGTCAGTTTGTTAGTTCATTTTAGTATTTTCCTATTGAACTCTTTGTATTCATGATCCTTTTGAGTTCATGTTTTACTTCGAAGCCCATCGAGACGACTGTTGTTGTGATTTTGGGCTATACAAATAAAATTGAATTGAATTGAATTGAATTGAAGTGAATAGAACAATGAAAAATGAAATTCTAAATTGGTTGTGGATAAAATGTCTATAAAAGATCATTTAAATGTGTCGATGTGTTCAGACATAAGTTGACAGTTGAACAACGGTGCACAGTTAGGTTCAATTACTGGTTCCTTAAACAGCCAAAGAATATTCAAAGCCGCTTGTTGGTGCCAAAAAGGAAAATCTGATAAGAGTTTAAAGTCAGTCAAATATTCATTATTTTCATCTGTTAATACATAAACTGAAACATGACAAAACGGAACTCCAGACACTTATCAGTAGGGATGGGAATAGAAGCCCCACGAAGCTTTCCTAAGGGTTCATGTAATTGTGCCAGAAAAATGAACCAACCATTCAGGGCTTTGAAATCACACAGAACAGCGGCATCTGGTGGCGGACTGGACGTATATCATCTGCTTCAACTAAGCTCCTTGTGACACTTCATTGTGAAAATAATGAAAAAATGTAAAACAAAATAATGTTGTTAATGATGATTAAAAAAATGTAAAACAACCCAACGAGTTACGTTTTCTGTGAGGAGTGCTTGACACAGCAAAACATACATACATGAAAAAAATAAACACAAAGCAAAAAAAAAGAAAAAATATATATATAATTCGCTAGTCATGAACCCATCTCTGGATGCAGAAACCAACATGACTTCTCCACTAAGCTATCTCTGCTAGTAATGATATCCCATGCCATTATATATTTGTAGAAGTATTTTCTTTATGAATAACGTTCATAGTGTAATCTGTTATTAGGAGAAACCGAGGTGAAACGATCTTGAGCCACAGTACGTTTTTAACAGGAACTATGGTAAAGTGCAATGAACTGACGCTGATACATGGGGGAAACAATAAAACTGGTCAGGAAACGTTCGGAATTCATTAGTTTGTATAGAGAATAGCGCCCCCAACTGTTCAAACACAAGTGACATCTGAACCGTGGTTCGACCAAACGATGCATTTGGTGCGTCATACGTCATCAACCGCGTGATCTGCGCTTGCTGACACATGCTCCGAAACATTGTGTCGAAACACTCTGTTTCCAGTTGTGGGAATTGCCCCAACTGAAAAGCCCCTTTCGTTTCACCATATTTGCATCCTTTACCTGTACTCGCCTGAGGTGACATGTTGGTCACCTTACCTTCTGTCTCTGTGCTCTGGGTGCCGTGCAGTGAGCTCTCATAAGTGCGATTCCTGCTGTTTTTTCCCCTTTTTGCTTGCTGAAGCTGCCTCTGTTGTAGGTTTTTTGGTACTGTGTCACCTCAGAGCAGCCCTCTTGTTTGCCACAGCACATTGTTTTGTCACTGCAGGTGACAGCCAGCACAGATCTGCATGTATGTGTGGTGGTGCCCTGTAGGTGCTCCATCGTTGCGTGATTCTGTTTAAACGTGTTCATTTTGTGGGAAATGCACACTGGTGTAGAGGGGTTCAAATCCCTGGTTTCTATCATATTAGAAATTAAATTTGTATATTTTTAGGCCTTTTTTGATTGAATATTCTGCCAGTACATTGCACAACTGCACAAAAACAGACAATCATGTATCACAATCCCACCAAAGGGACAATTTAGAGACATCAATTACAAACCCTGTTTTGGGAAGCTGACCTTCCTGGAGAAAACTTAGACCCGCACAGGGAGAACATGCAAACGCACACAGAAAGTACCCTTCTGGGATTTTGACCAGGGTCTTCTCAAGAGGAGGGGGCTGACCGCTACACCACCACTAGTCCTATCTTGTTCAATTCTCCTAGTTTCTAGTTGGAAAAGGTTAAACGCTGATTTCACTCATTTGGGCAGTCGTGTGAATTCAAATTAAGTCACGATTAGTTTTTTCCACGACAATTTCCATCAAACATAAAAATATAATTGAAAATTGATGTTGAATTTCATTTAAAACAGTAATGAGTGACTGCTGGATACTGAGGTATTTTAGTGCTGCCAGCTGACTAAGATATGTATTATTTAGCTAAATTACCCTTTGATTAATAAGAAAAGAATAAGAATAAATAAAATAAAACAGCATGAGGTGTCACTAAACTGATTTTTCACAGCTTAAAGCTTTGAGATTGTAGGGCTCCACTTTGCTTAACCCTTGTGCTATCTTAGATGACCCCACCCTTACATTGACGTGTTCTTCCTACCATGATAAAGGTGGATAAAGGTGGAAAGATTTCATGTAATCCATGGACACCAGTGAAGATCACAAATCATTGAAGATAAAAGGTTCAGAGCACTGTCTAGTGGGTCTAGATGACCCAACTCCCTATGGAAAAGAGCCTAAGATAGCACAAGGGTTAAAGACAAATGGATCCTTTTTCTGAAATCCCAGTTTAAGCTTTGAGCTACGTACATGTCATACACTGAGTATGACAAAATATAAAGCAGAATGGTAATAAAGCTTAAGGAGCTGAGTTGTCTTAGTTATGTGACGTGTTTTAGGAATTTGTCATGTCTAGTTAGATTTTCATTTGTGTCCTATTTGAAATCCTGTCTCTCTATAGGAAGTTCTCTAAGCCTGCTTTGACTATCATTAGTCATAAAGGCTTGTTATCTAATGAAACGGCCCCCTGCCGTTTTCTGAGTGATTACATCAGCATGGTAGAACAGGATTACAGCTTAGTATGAGGTGTTTGAACTCGTGCTGTTAGATATATATAACATTCACAGCAGCAATCACATTCACCTGCCTGATGAGACACAACACTGATCACTGTAAAACATTGATTTGTATCATTTGACAGGTGCTGACAGAAAAGAAAAAACCTGTTGAAGTATTTACCATTTATAAAGCCTAAATCCTTTATTTTTTGTTTGTTAAAACACCATTAACAAAAGGATACACATTATTTGCTCACCCAAAAAATCCAACAATTGTGACGTTAACAAGTATGTGATACGTTTAGTGAAACTCAAAAGTTGACTTGTGGAAATCAAATTTATTTAGAGGAGGAGCACTTTTCGTTTCATATAAGGAAGCTCAAAGCTCTGTAGGTAAAAACAACCAACAAACCAAAAATGTATTTAAGTATTCTAAAAGCAGAAACATTCATATTCACATAAATGACACTCCACCCAACCCTCCACCAACTCAGTTTCACCAACATGACCTTCAGTCCCTCAAATAAAAGCTCAAACGTGAAGCAAAAAATCTGCAGGTATCAGAGGAATAGCTTGGCTCTGCTGCAAGGAAACAGTATTATTGGGATACTTTTGCTTCAAGGCCAGGCCCGACCACAGGGGGCGTCACCACAGACCAGGGCAGCAGAGGGTCCACTCCACAGCCGTTGGGCCACAGTGGGGTACCCCAGCTGCCCCAGTGAGAGCCAGCCCTACCAGACCGAGCCAGCAAAGCCCTGGAAATAAAGGATCCCACGAGGAAGAACTGGTGTTTAAACTTAAATAAAATCAACAGAATTATTAATAATATAACAAAATAAATAAATAAGTAAATCATAATATTTGGAATAAATTGCACATCTGTGTATAAATAGTTGTAAACGTTGAAATTGGCACAATGGTATATGACAATAAAAGCCAAACATAATAATTTAACCATATTAAAAATGTGGGTCTTGAGTCTCTTAGAAATCTCTACGGTCTCTGGAGCCCTGAGGTTCTCCGGGAGGTTGTTCCACAGCTGAGGACTGTAGTGGTGGAACAAAGCCTCACATTTTCATTTTGGTCCCCCCCTAACAGCTAAAAGGCCAGAGCAGGAAGACCTCAGCATCATCAAGGGCTCCTTTTTTAAAACCCTTGTGCTATCTTAGATGACCCCACGCTCACATTGACGTGTTCTCCCTACCATGACAAAGGTGGATAAAGGTGGAAAGATTTCATGTAATCCATGGACACCAGTGAAGATCACAAATCATTGAAGAAAAAGGTTCAGAGCACTGTCTAGTGGGTCTAGATGACCCAACTCCCAATGTTAACATGCCTGGGATAGCACAAGGGTTACAAGATCATTGAGATAAAAGTGCCCGAGACCATGAAAACATTTATAATCCATTACAACAATCCTAAACTCCTAAGACCTGAGCTCTTCTTATACCTTTTTTTTGTTTCATAGTCACAGGACTTCAGCTAAACAGAACTGCTGTGGTAATATAACCCAAAATGTGATGTCCACACATGAGGACACCTGGTCTGGAGAGGTTAAAATCAATCCTGAAATGCACAGGGAGCCAAAGCAGACATTTAAAAACCACTGTAATGTGTTCCCGCCCCCTGGTCCTCGACAGAATTCGTGCTGCTGAGTTTTGAGGAAATTAAAAAGTTGAAAAGAGATTAGAGCAGGGGATTACATTACTCTAACCGAATAAAACCAAAAACAGGCATCATCACCTCTGTGCTGGCAAGAGAGAGGCATTGGTGGACTCTATTATATCTTAATATAGCACAGAGTCACACATATTTCTCACACAGTGAGAGGTTTAACAATCTGATGTTTTGGTAAAAGTATCTCTATCTTATCTTCAGGAGCAATGATTAAAATAAAAATGTCAGTCATCAATAAATAAGATTAGAGTTGTAAGTCATAAAGTCAACTCCATTACAGCTCAAGGGTCAGTAAAATCCATGTTCAAATCCCAAAGAACTTTAACAACCCCGTCCCGATGATCCATGCTGAGACCAGGGAAGCTTTGTAGCAGGAGCTTCTTCTTCACACAGCACTTTGTGGATTATTTTTTGGTCTAAAGAGCAATGGGAACCAGAAATGTGGCTGAGGGAAATAAAAACACAACACCTTTAAAACATTTTCCGTCATACAATTAATCATATTTTATTTAGAAGTAATAAAATACCAACCTTAAGTATCAGTGATTTGAAGCTGCAGTCATCCTCTTCCAGCCTAGTTTTAAATCTTTTCCTCAGAATTTTGCGATGCAGATACTCTACTCTTTCATCGGCGGTGTCGGTGAAGAAACGCTCGCAGATCGCAAGTCTTAGCTGGGACACTTTGGCTGCAAACAGAGTCATGATGAGAAGGCTGAGCAGGATGGCACTCAGCGGGTAAATGGACTTGTCCAACTGCAGCTTGGGTTCAGGGAGACACCTCTTTTCAAACAGAGACACACTGAAAGAGAAGTCTGCTTCATGAGTCTCCTCAGCAAACGGTATGCCAAGTAAGCTTGCAATCCCCTGAAAACATAAAGGAGCGAGTGTTTAGTGTCAGAATGAGATGAAACGAGAAAAGGTGAAAAATCCTGCTCTTACTATGAAACTCTGGATCAACGGGACGTGGAACGGTTCTATGTCAGACACCCTTTTGGTTATGACATCTACAAAATAGAACATTAATGCATCCACAGCTATAAAGAGGACCCAAACTGCAGAGTGGGAGAGGATTGGCATTCCAAATTTCATCATCCTTCTCCTCTCCTTTTGCGTGGGGCTGATGGACAGGATGTGTGTATACAGCTTCTCCTCCTTTGGTGTGAGAGGTAGAACATGCAGCTTTCCTTCAGCCTTCTGCTTCTCATCAAAAAGAACAAACTTTCTGCTGATGAACTTGTTTTTATACTTCATGTCGCTGCAGTACCTCCTCATATGTAAGGCTATAAACAGCACAAGCAGTAGGATGCTGATGGCAGGAAACATCTTGTGGGTCACAGAGGTGACGGTCTCCATTAGAGCTTGAGCATATTCCACAGTCTTGTTCAGCTTCTGCTGAGCCTCACTCAGACTGAAGTTGAACTTTTCTGATTCAAGTCTCGGTGAAACTTTCAGCTTAGAATCCAGATTCAGAACTCCAAGATCTGTAATCCCTTTGAGCAGTCTTCCTATGGTCTTTAACATCTCAATGTAATTCCCAAATGGACCAATGATAGCTTCTTTCTTCGCCTTCAGGTTACAAGTCATGCTCATGACCAGACTTTTTAAGTTATGAAGAGTGTTGTGAATATTATTAAGGACAACTATACTCATCCCAGCAGTCAGCAGCAAGTTCCGGCTCTTCTTCATGAACATAGAGATCACAAACAGCATCCACAAACACCTGATTCCCTTGGACAAGAACAGAGCTACAGTCAGCAGGGCTCCAAAGCAGCTGGCAACTCCTCCAGCCACTGCTGAGTCAAAGTCCAGGGTGTAGAAGAGATACAAGCCAAAGAGGGCGCTTGGGAAGACACTGGAGAAGCCACAAAAACAAAGGAGGACGACAGCTTCTCTGTAACCGTCTCTTTTTCCACTGGTGAAGATATCCACAGACAGAGAAACAACTCTCCCCAAGCTTTGCTTTATCTTCATCCATGACAGAAGCATCCTGAATAATTGAGGGTCTAAGGAAGGAAACGATGGCCAAAACCATCAATAGACATAAAAAAATAAAAGACAGATAGATTTTAGAATGTGTCGGTTCTCATAAAAAAAGGCTGTGCATGGTTCAGCTCGTTTCAGTTCATGCGTTGTGCTGTCTCATTAAATACTAAAAAAAACAGGAACCCCCCACCCCCTCCAACCTCAGTCATAAGTCATTTCACAGTCATTCCTATTTTTTGACCATAAGCAGAACAAACAGTAGGAAATAGGAAAACTTCCCACTCTAATCTGTATGGAAGGATGAAACCTTTTATCAAAGCCAAATAACCAAAACTGTTTAGAGATTGTTGTTATTTGTGGTAATGTTGTAACAATTTCTTTAATCACAACTTGTTTTGAAAATATAAGGAAAAAATGAAAAGAAGACGTCATGAGGCTTTGTGCAGTATGTAGGGTAACCACATGACATCACAACTACATGACTTAAGAGTCACTTAACCCTTGTGCTATCCTAGGCACTTTAACATTGGGAGCTGGGTCATCTAGACCCACTAGACAGTGCTCTGAACCTTTTTTCTTCAATGATTTGTGATCTTCACTGGTGTCCATGGAATACATGAAATGCTCTCCACCTTTATCATGGTAGGGAGAACACGTCAATGTAAGGGGGGGGGGGGGATAGCACAAGGGTTAAAAAGACTTAATGATACTAAACATGTAAATGTGTATTTTTACATTGCTGAATCTTAACTTTAGTGGTGAAGAGTGGTCAGGTTTGTATCTGGTAGTGGGGATTGATTTTTTTAAACTCAGAGATTTAGACTTTAATACACAGTCTTTAATATTTAATGCGAGTACTCAGAAGTTTGAATTTGAATCCCATTCGAGATTAAGGTTGATGCTGAGGTCAGACCAAGTCAGACATTTTTTATTTATTTTTTTAAAGATCACGTGACCCTTTTCCAGTCAGAGCCTGACCATGAACTTTCCAACAAATAAAAGGCAACTTTAAATTATTTTTAGGCATAAGAAACACTTAAATTCCCCTTTTGCTATCTTAAATGACCCCACCCTTACATTGACGTGTTCTCCCTACCATGACAAAGGTGGATAAAGGTGGAAAGATTTCATGTAATCCATGGACACCAGTGAAGATCACAAATCATTGAAGAAAAAGGTTCAGAGCACTGTCTAGTGCAGGGGTCACCAACCTTTTTGAGACTGAGGGCTATTTCATGGGCAGTAAGTGGTATGAAGGGCGCCACTAAAAACCTCCTAGCCACCCCCCCCACCCACCCACCCACCGACCCCCCCAAAAAAAACAACGAAAAAACAAAACACAATTTGAGGACTTCCTTTTGTGTGCCCCATTTTTATTTCCTCATTTTACACACAAAAACATGCATGAATTTTCTAGACTCACATTACAGGGGGGGTCAAAGTCAGTTGCAGAGGGGGCCTAAATCCAAAACACACTTTAAGTTGCAGTCAAACAAGATAAATATTTATTGAACACACTAAAGCTAAACTTTTAAACCTTTAAAACTTTAACTTAATTTTAACTTTTTAAACATAAATGTGAATAAAAACAGACAGGAATGTAAATCCAGAATTATAAATATATTCTGTCAAATGATGAAAATATGAACAAACAAAACCAGGAAATATTAATAATTAGAAATAATAAATCAAATTGTTCCATTTTCTTTGCTCTTTTGTAATTTTCTTAGAGCTCAACTCCTGACATCATTTTTAGCAATAAGTTCATTTCTGCTTGGTGTGTGATGTTCTGTGAGAGTCTCTGGGATTACTCCAAAAATATTTGGCATTTTTCTAATTTTGTGCAACACCAACAGCAAAAATCCTCCAAAATCCTCAATATTTTCATAAAGTAAATGATCTATTGTTTATTTATGGTCTGAAAAAGTGCAGCTGTTTTCCAGCCTGCATTACCTGCTGTCTTTATTTATAAGTACCGTAACTATCACCAACTAAACAACCGTAAAAAGAAATTTATATGGAAAATACAGACAAGTATTGAAAATGTCCGCAATAATTAGTAAAGAATGACATTATTAGAATGAGCCGAGTCATTTAAGCCACCCTATGATCCAGGTGTTGCGCAATGGTCTCGCAAGCTGCGCCCACTATCCCTCCCCCTCTCCTCCTCACACACACGCGCGCGCCTTTTTCTCAAAGGCAGGAACGCCGATTCGCAAGTTTCAGGCCGTTCCATACTCTGCCATAAATTTCACGATAGCAGAACTAAAGTGCATAAATTACCAATAGCAAGCACTGAATCACCACCCCTACTATCCAGGCCGCTACTGTTGAGCTCAAGTCTTGATTCACCATCCTCTTACTTAGAAGCAGCTCCACCCGACTTGTCTGAATCTGCTACCCATGCCTCATGCGAAGTACAACCCCCATTTGTCAAAAATGACACTCACATAAGTTAGTGGACAATTTTGAGCACACCCACCACCAGCCAAACAGCATTAACTTGACTTCTGCTCACAGCTCCCTCACTTATGGTGAGCGATTTAACATACCAAGATTCCCCACTTCCCATGAGTCTTAGAAGCTGAAGGCGGGGCTAACCCCCAGATTGCCACAATATATTGATTTGCTATATGAGCAGTGCTATTTTTGGAGCATTCCCGTTAAATGATATTTACCCTTCCAATCCTTTTTTACATTCTGGCTTTAACTGGGACAGTGAACTTTGTGTCTTTTGTGGAAATGATGTAGAAACTGTGGAACATATTTTCTTTGAATGTTTTCATGTAAAAAAGTTTTGGTCTTCTTTTTAATAATTGGCTTTAAGCCAAAAATATCATCATTGACCCTTTAAATTGGAATACAATTAAAATTTGATTACAATTAATTGACAAAAATCTGGACTTTCTGATTAATGCACTGATTGTAATTTCAAAGCATTTCATTCATACTTGTAAATTCTTAAAGGTGAAACCTCACATTAATGGATTACTCAACTGTCTCAACCCATTCTCTAAATCTTTACATTACATGCATCATAAGAACGCCCAGACATTGTGTAATTTATTTGATATATTTAAACTTTTGTAATAGACCCTTATTTTATTATTTCTTAAGTTATATTTGTTTTCATATTTGTTTTTTTGTCTACCTTTATCTCAGAATTAATATTGTTGTCATTGATATATATGCCGTGGTTGTTTGTTGAATATTTACTTCAATTAAAAAAAATATTAAAAAAAATAAAATAAAAAATATATTTTTTGGGTGCATTCCCTGCGGGCGCCAGTGCGCCCGCAGGCACAGGGTTGGTGACCCCTGGTCTAGTGGGTCTAGATGATCCAACTCCCAATGGTAAAGTGCCTAGGACCTTGCCTTCACCCAGTCGGACAAGCCTGGAACACCTCCCCAGGGAGGCATCTAGTAGACATCCGGACCCATGTACGAGCCATCAATGTCCAAGCCATCAATGTGGAGAACCTGCGGCTGTACTCCGAGCTCTGACCCAGAGTTCATGACCATTGGTGAGTATTGGAACAAAGATCAACTGGTAAATTTAGAGCTTTGCTTTTTTGGCTCAGCTCTCTCTTCACCACAAGAAACCGGTACAGTGACAGGATAATAATAGATTCCGTATCAATCCATCTGTCAATCTCATGCTCCGATCTTCCATCCCTCTTGAACCAGACCCCAAGATACTTAAAGGGCCTATAACATGCAAAATCAAGTCCCTGGTATTTCTCCAGTTTCTCATGTTCTTTCTTCCTGATGTTCCCATCTTTATCCACCACTACAATGTCTGGTTGGTTCGCCATTACCATCCTATCAGTCTGGATCTCGAAGTCCCACAGGATCTTTGCCCTCTCATTCTTTACCACCTTCAGAGGTGTCTCCCATTTTGACCTTGGGGTTTCCAGTCCATATTCTGCACACATGTTCCTGTATATTATTCCGCCCACTTGATTGTGGCGCTCCATGTATGCTTTCCCTGCCAGCAACTTACACCCTGCAATTATGTGCTAGATTTTTTCAGGCGCCTCTTTGCACTACCCATTGGCTTCAAGGGTGGTTTTCCACAGCTTCATTGAGTTTCCTATGAAGGCTCTTAGAATCCTGTTGATGTTGTACAGCTCCAAGCATTCAGTGATCCACGTGTGAGGCATTGAGTCATAGGCTTTCTTGTTATCAATCCAGGCTGTGCACAGGTTGGTGTGCCGTGACCTGCAGTCTTGAGCGACTGTTCTGTCAACCAGGAGTTGGTGTTTGGCTCCTCTGGAGTCTACCAATGCCCTTCTGAGTGTTGCTCATGTATAGATCCATGTGCCGATTTATCTTTGCTGTCTCTTTCTCCCATATACTTTTCCAGTACTGTTCAGTTTCTAGCCTTGGTGGGTCTGCTCGGCTGCTTTGACCCTGCCAATGAGTGTACACTTTCGCAGGTTGAGTTGCGAACAGCCTGTTTATCCATCTGGCTTCATTGTCTCTTGTGTACCATTTTAGGCAGCTGCTCAAGGCTAGGAGCCTTTGTTTGGCAGTTTCCAGTGCTTCAAGTGTGGGCATCTTGAGGTATCTCTTAAGTACTTGCTTTCTCAATGTACCTCTTTGAGCCTCTGTCAGCTTGCTCACATCCCTCTGAGCTGCCTGGATTTTGGCCTCTGACCGTTGCTTCCATCGCGGGTATTGTTTTCTCCCATTGTTGCTCTATTTTTTAGCTGTATTGTTCAATAGCTTGTCATGAATCAAGGTCTGGGTCAAAAATACCTTTGTGCTCATAAGATCATATAACCCTTGTGCTATCCTATGGGGTCTAGATGACCCCACTCCAAATGTTAAATTGACTTGGATAGCAGAAGGGTTAAACTTTGAACTCCAGTCATTGATGGAATCTGTCCAATTCACAGTAAAATCCTCTGAAAAGGCAGCACCTTGCGGCTAATCTGTACCTCTTTATTTTTGTGTCCACCACTGCTTTGTGTCCGCAGATTCAATCACAACTGGAAGCTTAGCATCAATGTAATATCAATTTTTTATTCTTAATTTGAAAAATAACTTACATAAATCTCTGTACTCAACCATACTTAACCAAGACATAGCCTTGGCATTAACACATTGCACCAAAAAGAGAAAATGAAAAGGCATTCAAAGGGAAAAATAACATATGTCTATGTCATCAGGAGGCATTTTTCCAGTTCCAGAAGAGTCTAGAAACCTGCCTCTGGTAGTTGGTTTATTCAAATTCTGACATCTAAAGGTATGTACAGTGGGAATTAAAATATATACTGTGTTCTCTTGAATGATAAAGTTTTCTTTTATCCATATTGAAATGCATTGTTCTCATGTGGAAATGGAATAATGCCTCGGTTCAGTTTCATTCAGACATACTGCAATTATAAGATTCATCCTTCTCAAACATGAGAAGCTTGTTTTAATCACAAAAAATAGGAAATAAAAAATAAACTGGTCTTGGCTTTTAAATAAAACTAACAAA
Source organism: Oryzias sinensis (assembly GCA_037389245.1). Lineage (NCBI taxonomy): Eukaryota > Metazoa > Chordata > Actinopteri > Beloniformes > Adrianichthyidae > Oryzias > Oryzias sinensis. Next base: position 31,298,932 of record CM074491.1, on the reverse strand, counting down.
AATATAGTAAATTAATTTCATTTCCGTTAAAACAAGGAAAAACGTTTTCTGTGGCAATCTCCTGCGTCATTTGAACTTTTATTCTGCTCATTGTCATCAAGACTGCCTATAAAATTGAACAACAGCAACACACAACTCTTGCATGTTTGTTGCTGCATTATTAGGTTATCATTACAAATTGTTTTTGCATGTTCATCAACAATACTGAAATAAAATAAACTTGCAGTTACAACTGTGTAGCCAACATCCTGTAGGTATAGAAAATATTATTCCCTTTTTTCCCCCCAAAACCTGAAAGAAAATATGACTTTGGGAGGGAGGGGCACGGGGTGGAATGTTTTTTGTTTTATTTTTTGAACCTCCATAATTGGCTGAGGAAGGCCGACAACTAATTTGCTGCTCGGTGTAATGTGAGGGGAAAAGTAATCAAGTTGACATGCACTGTACAAGAAACTGCAAAAATTCCAAATATCTTCTTTATCAAAACATGCCAAGTTACTGTAAGGTGTGCCCAAGACATGTTGCAGAAAATACCTTTCAACATGCTTGTTAAAATAAGTCAAATTCAAAATAAAATACATAATAAAACAATCCTGAACTGTAAAGTGACTGAAAGTCCTAAAATCTGGACGATATCAGGGACCGATCGATGGCAGCAATGAATACTACAATAAGAAATGCCCTGGGACAAGGAAGAAGAAGAGAAACGTACAATTTACACATGATGTTCACCGATTTAAGGTTGGAGCCTTTTATAATGAAAGAAATAATTTACATTTATCTTCTTTATTGTTTTCTTTTAAAGAAACATATTTTTCTGAAATGATTCCAAAAGATTCTCTAAAGTTTTCTTATCTGCATGTCTGTAAAACACAGACTCACGGATGATCTAAAGAAGGATAAACAATGTTTTTTTAACACAATGTTGCATTCTCCCCTTGAAAACCATGCACTAGAGAAATCTTTTATTTAAAAATAATATAAATTCTTGAAAGTGGCTGATCTGTTTTTTTCTTCTTCATCTTTTCTTTTTTTTTTTGCAATATGCAGCCTCAAGAAAATAATTTTTTTCAATTTGCTAAATTTGTGCCCATGCAAAAAAACTAAAGAGAAAAAATAGTTCTTATTTTATTTTCATACATTATATTAACAAATAAAGGATTGTACATTTTTTATGGGGTCTGGCTTGTTGCTGAATAATATCTGGAGGGTTGATGGTTGTCCTTCAGTATTGTTCCTGATTAACGTGATTTTATCAGCGCAGGTTGATCCACACATCGAGGCAGAAGATGCCGGAGTGTTTTTTAGGGAGTGTTGAAAAAGCCCCACCCAAAGGAGTGGGCTCCAACACCATGGTTACGCAGCGAGGTCTGTAGGCGTGGCATGACCAAGCGTCAGGTTAGAAAAAAAGACCATCCCCTTTAGACACAGACAGATTGACATTCAAAGAAAAATAATTAACAATACAAATGAAAACAACGTAATGAAAATAAAAATAAAAGGGACATGTTTTTTTTTTCATTTAAAAAGGGCCTTTGTGAAACCCGTTTAGTGGTTCCCAGTGTGGACCCCCATGGCTTCGAATTGGAAGAAGACCTGGAACTGATGTATTCCTCGTGCTAAGGAGTTCATCACAGCTTCCTCCAAATAGCAACAACGCCTGGCATTCCCTGCCGCCATGCGCTTGCAACGCATTTTGCCACGTGCACAATGTGCGCGCCGTTTTTGCTCAAAACAGGATCACGTTTGCACCCCGAGAAACAGGCTCAGAAGACACAACATCAAGCATGCAGTTTAACCGGGGCCCGTGACCTGCGATCGCAACACTGGCTGCTACAACAATGCTGTCAGTCCACACGCTGCTATGATCGAGAGAAGCTATCTAGTGAAGATTGGGAAGCTCTTCTTGTCAGTGGGGCTAGAGTTGGGTCCACCAGTGAGGAGGGAGGAAAGAGCTTGTACCAGCCAATCACCATGTTGGACAGGTCCAGCTCGTCTAACAGTATCTGAACTGCTCCCATGAAGGATTTATGGTCCATACGCCCATAGTCACCCCAAACAATAACCTACAGAAAGGAAAAGAGAAAATGTATTAAAATATCAAAAATTAAAGGAGAAATTGATCTTTTTAGAGAATTCCTGTTGTTTACCATTTTTGTTTTCTTACCTGCAAAACCTTCCCTCCCGGACTTTCCTCAAAAGGCAGTTGTTGCTGGTAAAGAGGATCCAAAGTTTTTCTTGCTACTTTAGTTTTCTTTTTGGCTATGCAGACCCCATTTTCCAAAAGGTAGACCTTAACATATGGTGCTAAAATGGGCAGAGAAGAGAATTACTCAGTGTTTTAGGACCTCACAAAGGAAAGAAAAGCATTAAAGACCCACTTCAATGAAAAGTGTGTTTTTGGTGTTTTTATATGTCCTTCTGGTATTTTTATGATGGAGGATATATATGAGGCAGATTAAGATTAAAATTGGATTTCTGGGTTGTGACGCACAACTACAATCAGCAAGCCACCAACTTCCTGCTCTGCTCCATTCTTACGCATCCACATAGATTAATGTACTGGAATCTTATGGAGTGATATTTCTGCCACCACGTTGCACACAAAACTTTCTAAGTTGAACACAAAACTTTCTAAGTTTTTTGCTGAAAAAAATTTTTTTTTGCTCTCATAAACTTTTTTTTGTTTTCAAAAACGTTTTTTGCGTTTGCAAAACACTTTTTTTTCGCGTGCGTTGTGTCAAATCTTGCTTTTGTCTTCTCTTTGATTTTGCTTACTACTTTGAGCGCGACTTAGCGTGACATGACTGCCACTGACATCGCCAAAAAGAAATTCGCAAGCGTTGTGTGTCATCTCACTTTTTTCCTATCTTTGCTGAGTTAAGTTTCGTTTTGACTTGACCAAGCTGCCATCAAACAGCTGCTGATTGGTCCAGATTCTAACCAATCAAGTGTCTCTGACGGTTATTGACGGATATTGACGGTACGCTGAGGCAGACATGACTTTAGACTTTGTGTCGGTTCTTTTCGAACAGGGTTCTGCTGTTTTCAACGAGTCTGGCCCGTTTCTCTCAGAGTAAAACCCAGAATGAGCAGCAAAGCAGCTAAAATCAAACAGAGTTTAATATTTATTCATGTCAGTGTAGTTATGAACGTGTTTAAAATGTCTGCAGCAGAAAAAAACATGTCCAAACTCCGACTCCCCGTCCAGCAGGGAAGCAACACTTTTTAAGATTTGTATCTGAACTATTGTTTTATTTTAGTCAAAAATGGTTGAAATATTAAGAGAAAATAGCATTTTTTATGACTAATATTTTTTAACTTTGGACAAACGCTTACAAGTTCTAAAACATAAATGATAATAAAGGTCAAAAAATGCCTCTTCTGTGTTATATACATTGAGTTTACTGTGGTGAGCCATCATTCTTCTGCTTATTATTGCTGTTCATCTGATCCTAAACAAGTGTGCAGCATTAAATAATATGTGCTTTGAATCTTTTATTGTTTTGTTTTAACAAACAGACCTTAAAAAAATCACACTTTACACTAATATTTTGCTCTGCAGGATTCACAGATCACACACAGAATTGTTGATTTAATGTCAGCAGATAAACATGACAGTTTCAGGAGATCCTCAGCCATAAATTCACAAATTTGACTGAATAAAAATGAACTAATGCTAAAAAAAGAAAGTATGAATTATTGTTAAAATTATATTTAAAAAAATGAAAACGTCTTCATCCAAAAATACAAAAATGAGGGTAAAAAGAGCCGGTTCAGCCTCGGCAGCAGACACCATGTTAGATTCATATGGCAATGTGATTGGTTAGAATCTGGACCAATCAGCAGCTGTTTGATGGCAGCGTGGTCACGTCAAAAGGAAACTTAACTCAGCAAAGATAGGAAAAAAGTGAGATGACACCCAACGCTTGCGAATTTCTTTTTGGCGATGCCAGTGGCAGTCATATCAAGCTAAGTCGCGCTCAAAGTAGTCAGCAAAATCAAAGATAGGACAAAAGCGAGATTTGACACAACGCACGTGAAAAAATGTGTTTTGCAAACGCAAAAAGCGGTTTTGAAAGCAAAAAAAAGTTTTTGAAAGCAAAAAAAATTTTTTTTTTAGCAAAAAACTTATAAAGTTTTGTGTTCAACTTAGAAAGTTTTGTGTGCAACGTGGTGGCAGAAATATCACTCCATAGAATCTGAATAAAAAATGTACGGCTTCGATATCACTCGCCATTTTTGCTGCAATGTTAGTTTGGGTTGTGAGTTAACAGGAGTGAGTGCAGAAATCTCTTTAGCAATAGGAAGGGAGGTGGGGTTGCTCTGTACCAACGGTCCCGCTCACAATTCAGAGGCAAATTTCTAGCAAACTCCTGCCGCTCTGCAGAAAATACGATTTTGGCTAAAAACTGCATAATCATTTTTACAAGACTACTGGTAACGCTTTTAGAACAGATCATAAGATGATCAGTGGGTCTTTAAGAAGTCTGCTTTCTGAGCTGAAATACCTGGCAGTGCCTTGGAACCTGGTTTTCCCACAAGACTACGCGCTCTAATGATCTCCACCTCCAGGGCTCCTTTCTTGTCAACCATACCAATCTGGATGTCTCCTGATAAAAACCAAACCAAACATAAAAGGCTTTAAATATACATGCCAACATTTCAAAGTAAAGTCAGACCCTGTGAAGCATACATTCAGTTTTTAAATATCTCGAAATAGCTAATTTCTTACCCATAGATGGAGTAGCTAGTGTCTGGCGTCCAACCAGCTGGGCGGGGCCAAGGCCGTCCAAGAAGTCGCTGAACTGAGCATCAGAGGAGAGCCTCACGCCTGGGAAGATGAGGCTGCAGCAGAAAAGGTGTTTGGTTATGAAGGTCAAGGTTGCAGCTCAGGGGCATCTATCCAGACTTGGACACCAGCATTAAATCCAAATCTCCTTACTTTCCCTCTGAGCTGTAGCTGTTCATGCTTCCATCGGTGGACTCCCGGCTGGCCTGCCGAGTCATCCTGCTCCTCATCTCCACCGCGAGCCCCGTCTCTGTGCTCCTCTGGATGGTGCTGCGCAGTTTCTTGCCTCCCGCTTCTGCGTGAAGTCAAATGTGCAAAGTGAGACAGGAGCAAACATGAGGAGTAACGGCTAAGAATCCAAGACATCAGGACTGGTATCTAATACAAAGATATGCAAGACGTTAGAGGTAGAGGAATTTACCGGCCTAATATTCCTTTTAAAAGAACATTAAAACCATTTCTGGGTTCTCAAATAGAAAATGGTAAATGGTGTACACTTCTATAGGGCGTTTCTACCTTGCTTTAAGACCCAAAGTGCCCTACAGTTACAGTCCCATTCACCCCCACACACACATTTATACACTGATGGCAGCTCCACTGCTACACTGGCACCAACCCATAACCAGCAGGAGCAATGTGGGGTTCAGTGTCTTGCCCAAGGACACTTTAATGTCAAGCAAGGTGGGAACCAAATTTATGATCCTCCAGTCAGAGATTGGCGGCTTTGCCTGTGCACCACAGTTGGACCCTAAAAAAGTCACTTCAATGACTCCCAGCTGTTCACATATTTGGAGCTTCCTAATGGTCCATATAATGCTCGGTGTTCTGCCCTGCAGAACCAACCGGAGCTGTTCAGTGCCAATAACTGGATCAACCCCTAGGGTCATGGGGTGAATGTATTTCACTGTTGTCTTTTTGAAACAAGCTTGGAACATTTCAACCCAAAAGCTTAAACAGTTTAGTCTTAGTCACATGCACCTATACAGGAGTTGACCTGTATGGGTGCAGCAGGTTTTTGGGTTGTCTGGGCCCTTGGAGGGTTGTAGAGAAGTCTGGCTGCATCAGGAGTCTTGCAGTTCCCTTGTGGCTTGTGTGGCCACCTTAAGGAACTTCATAATGATTATGCATTCCATGAGGATAAGTTACTTGCACCACTAATAGGTGAGTCTACACTTTAGTCCAGGGGTGTCAAACTCCAGGCCTCCTGCTGGTTTCCCAGAAGTCCTGCCTTATCCTGACTCAGGTGTGTTTAGTTGGAATACATGTAGGACACCGGCCCTCGAGGACTGGATTCTGACACCTCGCACTAGTCATTAGTAAGGTGCAAGTTCTGGCTCCTTACTAACTGTGTGCAAATGCTGCAAGCATGGGGTGTGCACGTGATGCGTTCAGTGCATGTAGGATGTCCACACAAACTACACACTAATTTACTCAATTCTAACAATCAGGCTGCCCACGCAAAGGAGGGGTGCAAAGGAGCTCTTAATTATTGTCCAGGTGGCACCACAGGTAGTGATTTTAAACATAAAATACATGAATACATAAATAATAAAACACAGTGTGGGCCCCCTCGTCATCTGACGGTGCCACACCGTCACATATGCCCAATGAAATACTCTGTCATTATTGTGAATCATGTGTTTGCAGTGATCTGCACTCATGAGGATTATTCCTGATATTTCCAGTATTTTCATTTGCTAACACAACAGATCAGAGATTGCATAAAGATGCTTCAGTGAATCTGATTTCCTTTCTTAACCAGTAAATGAACGGACAGGATTGTAAAGAGGATCACATCAACTTTTCTGTGGTTCTGTGGTTTCTACGTTATGCGATCCGCACGCAGTGAACAGAACAGTCTTCATTCATGAGGTTTGTCAGCCTCCGGGGGTCCATATCACCTTACATCACCCCATGGTCTCCACAGCCTCTTTCCCAACTTATCCAAGATGACAGCTGACTCCCCCCATTAGCCCTACCACTGTTCATCTACACCCAGCGTGCGTGAAAAGTCACATGTTTGGGCCTGTGGCAAATATCCACATACCTGCACACAGTAACAAGTCAATGCTTCATCACTCTCTGCAAGGCTAATAAAATAATGGGCTAAAACACGGTTAGGTCAGCGGTTTATTCTAGATTCCTTCAGGATACTGTCTCGCTCTTGCAGCAGCAAAACATCGACTAAATCTTCTCAAAACGGAAATTGCAGCTCAACAAAAATATCAGCATTGCACGCGATAAGGGCAAGCGATGAAAAACTGTTGCCATATTATGCTGCCATCAGATAACTGATCAGATCAAATGATCAAAGTATCGTGTTCCTTCCTGAGGCTAATGACAGTTTGATAGCAGTTTTCCTACTAAACACTGAAGGGTGAAAACTGTTGACAAACAGTTGGTTTCCATGGATCTTAAATCATTTTCTTCACCTAATTTGCCCATTTTAGAGGCGGATGTGGGTCTGGACTTGTGCATTCCTAATGTATTTATAATCCCTGTTCTTCTGAGTGTGTGCTCTTACACACAAGCATGCGGGAGACAGCCATGAAGCATTGCAGCCTTGAAAAATCTCAGTTATTATGTTGGCCTCCACCTCCTCTTCCTGCTTTTTAACATCACAAAAGCAAACGCAGCCACTGAGGTCGTTGCTGACGTCTGCAGCAGACCTGCTCCGCCAACCAGAGCATTCAGACCGTCTCAATGAACATTGGAACTCACTGTTTCAAAGCAACTGCATGTGAAAAGATCATCTCTTTGGCGAAGCACATGAATCGAAGTTTGTTCTGTTGATTCAAATTCTTGACTCTCATTTTAGTCACCAACCATATTTGATAGTAAAACTATACAAACGGTGACAGAATGACAGTAGAGGGATGCTTTTTCATTTAAAAGAATATAGAAAAAGCACAAAAGCCGGGTGTAAAAACAAACTCACCGCCTGTGTTTAAGAGATTTTAAAATATGACAGTCACAGCTAACTAAGCTGTCACCCTCTTTAAACCAAACAATAATTCATGGTACTTGCTAAGTTCTTGGTTTTCATCCACAGATTTGAAATCATTCACAGAAACAGCGTTAAAACTGACCTGAAAACAGCCTTATTACCTATCCAGCGTCTTTGGTGCATCAACGAAGCAGAATGTTTCTTTGTAGCCTTCATCGAACGAGCCAAATATCTAAACACCAACTCATCCCATCCTTCATCCTGCAGCAGTATTTTCCAAAATCAATACAACAATCATCCCAAAGGTCCTCAGGTCCTTATTTAGTGCCATCACTCACTTGAAGCTCTGCTCCCCCCCATCTCACTCTCACCCCCCTCCAAGCAGCAGCAGTAGCAGCTGATGTGACATTTCCCCGCCTGTCATCTTACCTCCATCATCCTCATCAAAGGAGTTCATGCAGGGGAAGTAGACAGCCAGCGCTTCAAACGATGCGGACAGGCTCATCTTGCTCTGGGAGCATTGGATGCGCATCCCGGGCGCCGTGTCGTGGCCCTGTCTGCCCATGGTGACCAGCAGCCGTCCACCTCAATGCAGTTAATTCAGTTCGCAGCACCTCTCCTCAGCTGATGGATGATTTCAATTCAATTATGTCTCAGCAGAAGATGCTGCTGCGCTGCAGAAAGCTAAATAATCTAGTCGCTCTCTGGCAGAGCATCTCAGGCAGAGCTTCTGCAAAACGCTGCCTCAGTGTCGGAGCCTTGCGCCGTCTGAGTCTGACGCTCCTGCTGCACCTCTTTCTTCTGGGGGGGGAGGGGAGCGGGCTGTGTTGCGCTTCACCAATCAGAGGGCTGGGCTGCTCCAGCGTACCTCTGCTTGCTCTGCGGGTGAACGAGCTCTACCCGGAGATACTGAACCCCCTCCCCACTCTGCTCCTTCCAGTTTTTTTTTTTAATAAAATCTCCTGCCTTCTCTTTTCCCACTGTCATCATTTCTGTTTGTTCTGAACTTCTCTTTACTGTTATACTTTTTCCTCCCCATCCCCTGACCCACCACCCGTCTCTGTCTTGTCCACAAAAGGCCAGTGAAAACAAGGTGTCATTAGCTCTGTCAACAGTCCAGCTCCTCATCTCCTGAGGATGGAGCCACGCAGCAGACACCCGGCGTTCACGTGAAAAATCTGCTCTTCCCTTTTTTTTACCCCCTCTGTTACAGCAATCACAGCTGGACCGTGTTGGAAGGAATTCAATAGTCTCATGTAGATTCATACAAACTATCCATAATTCATCTGCAGTATTTATGACATCCATGCTGGTCTTAAAGGAAAGCCAGCCTCCAACGTGCAGGTTTAAACAATCAGGGCCACTCTCTGAATTTGTGGGGAGCTCTCCCTTTTAGTAATGTGCAGACACTTCTGCTAAACACAGCCAAGCACAAGTGAAAAATCTCCCCCACGGGTGGTCTCCCAAATCCTAATAAATCTATTTGTGTGAACGTGTCACATAAATCCAATTTATAGTTATAAACTAAAAAGAAACTGCCGTGATATACACTGAAAGATTCTAGTAAAACTTTGCCGTCCTAACACACAACCAGTGCGGTGACTTTGTGTGAGTATGTATCAGGCAGAATAGGCACAGGACAGGACAATCGCTGTACCGGCTTAAATATAGCAAGCTCCCTGCAGTGTTACTGAGACAAAAGTTCCCAGCGGGAAACACTGCAACCCATTTTCACAAAGGAGCCACTTTCCGCATGCTATCCATTTGCAGATTTCATCTAGGTCAGTTCAGACAAAACCATCCATCCAGCTTTTAGAGCAGCTTCATACTGTTCAAAGTTGCAGGAGGCTGAATGCCGTCCATGCAGTCATCCAGGGACAGAGTGGATTCAACCTGTGCAGGTCAGCAGCACGTGAGGGGGTCACGTGGAGACCAGCACGCACGCATCCCCAAGTCACGTTTGATAATGTAGAAGAACAATAAAAAATGCATGATCTTGGACAGCAGAAAAGATGCTCAAGTTTTCAGAGAAAAACAAACAATGTTCTACCTCAAGCAGAAAAAAAAGGTGCTTCGAACTGATCAAAAGATCAAGATTATTCCTGGCTACTAAACAACTTGTAGAGATATTAGTAGCCTGCTGATGTTCTTCATGGTAGAACCACATCTTTGTTTGCCAACTATGTTGCAGATCACAGGTGGTTCTTTAAATAAAGGAGTTGGTTTCACTGCAACACGTCCAGCAGCTATCGCCCTAAACTGATACAGAGCATCAGCAAACCGACTATTCCATATGACCAAGAAGAAACGGACATCAAAGACAAAGTTTATGCGCACTTACCATTGACTGTATATGGGAACTGGACTGATTGAGTCTGACGTCACCCAAAGAAAAGACGTTACTTCCGACTTCAACCAAATGAAGTAAATTCAGTAACAATTGTCCTTCACGGTACTGATGCTGCCATGTTTGTGAGCAGCGACTGGTTTGAATCGGTCTGCGTCAAGGGGTGGGTGGGGGTCACTCAGTCCAGTTCTCATATAAAGTGGATTGAACTTACCAACCACTACCTTCCACCTGCCTCTGTGCTAATAGAAATGCTAAAGATGTGCCTTGATTTGATGAAGAGGAGGGGCATTAAAGATCATCATTCTCTTGTTTGATTGAAGGATGAAGCATTTTTCAGGTCATGTGAAGTCAGAAGAAAAGAACATGTTCTCCATTTAGATAAAGCTACAGGCCTCAACATTTATTTTAGTCTTTCTCAGTGCATTGATTCACAGACATGACTCACTTTGAGGTAAAAAGGGAAACAACAGAGCTCTGTCACAGAAATAAACTGGTGCTAAACATGAGATATAAACCTTTGAATTCAAATAACTCATTTCTCTTCTCCCGGTTTTTGAGAACAGGTCGTGGTCTGGCTTTTTCACTTGTTTCCAAAGTGAAGCTAATATTAAAAAGCAGCTGACTGGAGACTCTAAGGATTAAGTCTATTTCTGTGAAGAAGTAAAATAGAAACTACCCCTCTACGTTGATCTGAACACTAAACAAAGGTTTTTTTTTGCATCTGTAAGTTCCTGCTTTGTCAACCAGATCACAGACCACACTTTTTTGGGTTAAAAAAGGCCAGAAAACATTTAAATAGAAGATAACACGACTTTGGCAGAAGACAGCACGCTTACACTCTTAATCCTATAAATGTCTTCAAAGAGGATGAAAGTAAAAAATAAACGAGAGAATAACCAGAAGAGAATAACCAAGGCAGTAGATCTCTCCTCTGCCACAGTCACGGCTCGTGCCAACCTGCACGTGTCGCTTTTTTATAAGAAAGCAGCACGTGGCAGTGATTTCAGTCCTTTGACAGAGCCTATTTTCACACATCCAACCACTACAAAAGAGCACATCTTTAACTCTCTGCATGTCACCAAAAAGAAAATGAACCTTTAATAAAGTTGTGTTTACAGACACCTTTGTAAAGTTCACACGTGTTGCTAAACACAACAAAGAAAGAGAATTTGCCAAAAATCTCTGTTCAGTCAAGACATTTTAAACTGGTGGGTTTATTGTGTTGGGAAAATGCACAAGACATGTTAAGATGTGGTAAGTGGTTAGCAACGGGAACTCCTCAGACTGTTTACTACATCTACGGCAAGAGCTGAAGCTGGCTTTCTTCACAACTCTATGACAAAAACTGAAAATCACAAGCACCTCCAACACAGGAATGTAAAACGTCTCAGCGATTCTACGTAAACATCAACAGAACTCCATATCCCAGAAGTCACGTGAGAGCTCTGCCTGGCAGGCGGCCGGACTCAAAGGTGAGATAGTTTTCCTGATGGATGAGGTCCAGGCAGACTGAACATCAGACAGTGCTTCTGGCTCTTTAACTGTAAACACATCCAAACCAAAGGCTCCAACCTTGAGAATCACATTTACTGATTCATGCAACACACATATGAGTACTTTAGTGCACACACGAGCACACATACGAGTAAGTGCTCTGAAGTAGTCAGACGCACACGCTCTTCTCTGAGTTTACATTCTCTGCTGCCTCAATGACGGGACCAGTCCTGCAGCCTGGACGTTCAGTTTCTTGGTGCACCTAACTCAAATTTGAAGGGATTTATTGCAGGAAACAGCTCTGTGACCAAATCAGGCAAAAGGTCGAATGTCTTTTACTGTGACGGATTTTTAGGGTCACAATGAATAAATATATGTATTTATAAACTTACAAGAATAAAATCGTGAAATTATGACAAAAGGTTGTAATATTATGAGAAAAAAACATAAAAACATGCAACATCACCGGATCTTAACAGACCACCAGCATTGTTGTTACCAGAAGGAACACTGGAATTTTGTCTGGTTGATGCGGAGATGCTTGGTCGAGTTGTATCCCAAGTAAACATTAGAACATCTTCCCTCTGCCTGTAAGACGGCGGTGGTGAGGCCCCTTCTGAAGAAGAGTCAATTAGATCCAAAAAAGACCACTTACCGTTTTTAAGTAAAATTATAGAAAAAAGTGTCACTACTCAACTGCATGAGTTTTTAAATGCCCAAAAAGTTTCAGAAAAATATCAGTCTGGTGTTAGGACAAACCATAGTACAGAGACGGCTCTTTTAAAGATCATTAATGATCTTAGAATAAACTACGACTCAGCAGAAACTTTCTGTTCTGGTGCTGCTGGATCTCAGTGCGCACGATACAGTAGATGCCAGATTTTATTAGACAGACTTAGGAGTCTAGTGGGTCTGGAAATGTTCTGCAAATGTGCCGCGAACTGAAAGTGGTTTTACTCTTACCTTACAGGGCAACACTTTTATGTTAGTATGGATACGTGCTCTTCAGGAATCCTTGAAGTAAGTTGTGGGAGTTCCCCAAGGGTCGATTTTAGGGCCAATACCATTTAATTTATATATATTTAGCTGTAGGAGGTCATCGGAGACATGGCGTTGACTTTCACAGCTATGCTGATGATACACAGCTTTACATCGCCGTGTCTCGTGATGACCTTGAACCTAACACTCTTTTAAACCGTATTTTAGATATAAAGTCATGGATGGCAGAAAATTTCCTACAGCTCAACCAGGACAAAACTGAAGTTTTAATCCTTGGTTTTGAAGACAAAGAGAGATGATTTACCACATCTTCATAATTTTTAAACCTTCTCAATGTAGAAACCTGGGCGTACTTTGACTCTATTAGATTTTGTCTTACACATTAAAAATATCGTTAAGCAGGATTTTATCATCTGAAAAACATTGCCAGAGTCCTCCTGTTCCTCTCTCTTGCCAGCACAGAGGTGCCAATGCTTTTATTTTCAGTCGTTTAGATTACTGTAATGCCCTGCTCTCTGGTTTATCCAAAAAGTCGATCTCAAATCTACAGCTATTGCAGAACTCTGCCTTGAGGGATTCTGACGAGGACCAGGGCGGGGAACACATTACACCTGTTTTAAAATCGCTGCATTGGCTCCCTATGCGTTTCAGGATTGATTTTAAAATTCTTTAATGGTTTATAAATGTTTTTATGGTCTTGGGCCTTCTTATTTAAATGAGCATGAGCCCTCGCTGACCCTGAGGTCGTCCGGTGCGGGCCTCTTAATTAAACATGAAGCAGTCGGTGGTTGTTGATGCGGTTGTCGCCCTTGCTGGGGCAGCTGGAGTCTAACTTTGCAGCCTCACGGCTGTTGTCCCAGTCTGGGTGGGGGCTGTGGTGATGCTCCCATGGCCAGGCTGGCTCCTGGTTTGAAAGGATTCCCAAATACTGTTTCCTCACAGCCGTTGTTTGTTTGTTTGCTTTTTTATTTATTTAAAGTTACATAGTCATTATTCTTTGTACGTGGGGGCCATGGGTCACATGTTTTAATGGAGGAGTGGAAGGGTGGGTTGGGTTTTTACTGTAATATTGTGTGTTTTCTGTTTTTAATGTTAAAGCGCTTCGAGTTGAACAAATGCATTGCAGCGCTATTCTATAAATAAAGGTTGATTTGATTTAAAAATTACAAAACAAAAGTCATTATGAGAAAAAAGTTGTGATTTTGAAAGGAAAAAGACATGCTTCTCCACATTACGTGTCAACTAAATAATCGATGTTGCCTCTTATGGTGATGCCATAAGCCTTCATCTTAGGAATCCACGTGCAATAATGCAGTTATATGGCCTAAAAGCAGCACACATCTGAAATCCCTTTGATGGTCAACAGTCTTTCTTTCTGCAGAGGCCCAGTTTCTTCAAATTCAATGTCCCTGTATTTACAATAAGTCAATGAAGACTCTATAAAAGACTTAGCATTTCCTTAGTGGGAACCAATGCCAGGATAACCACTTACGATGCGCTCGACCTCAACCACCAATTTGGTTCATTTTTTGCTGTTGTTTTTATTTACTTAGTAAACAGCCTTTTGCTTCATAAATGTATGACTTTAATCTTGTAAATTCTCAATTTATAACTTGTTGAATTGTAACTTTACTATCATAAGGCTTTTACTGATAATTCTACATGTTTTTTCTTGTAATTGTATTTTTAATGTATTTTGTTCGCAATCAGTCACACTTTAGTTTTATCGTTTGTCAACACTGTATGAGTTTGATACATCTGTGTGATCATTTTTATTTTATTGTATTGTTAATGCTTGAAATAATCAAATCAAACCAGACACATCACAAGAATTGTTTAAACATTTTCAAAATTCTGAGATCTAGAGCCGGGAATCATGAAAGGACTTTGAGAACCCTCACAAACCCTTCGAGGTATTTTGGAAATTCCTCCTTTGTGGAGGCCATTCACAATTTGTCCTGCTCTGCTGCAGCCTAGCAGGAAACAAGTCTTACTCACTTCTTCATCACTCATTAGTTTTACAGCCTCACAAGAGGGACAGAGACGCAATAAATGATGTATGACATGATGAACTGCAGTAGTGACCCCTCTTCCCCTCAGCAGCAATATCATCGTTTAAACTAAAAGTACAATAAGTTAGGAAGGAGTCAGAGGGGATGTGGATGGAGCCAAGACTCCAAGACAAGAGGAAGTGAAGAGGAATCAAAGTTTCTGAATGACCAGTGATGCAGAATGGCCCGCTATTTTTATGCCCCGGGTCACTGGGCGTCTGGCGGCCTGTGGCACCTGACAGTTGCTGTCCAGAGACATTTACATCGTCCAATCAGAGCTGTTGCCGGCCAGGGATCCAGCAACCGTATTGCGGCCGTCCAGCTGTTTGCTGATGTTGTATTGGTGCAATCTCTAACTGACTGACGGCCGCCGGACTGCCAACATTTCTGACCATGCCCACAGCTTTTAAAAAACGGGCAGGGGCATGAGATCTTGAAGATTCTGTCGATGCCTTGCCATGGTGTGGTGGCAGTTATATTTGTGACCGTAGCATTAGCAGAGGAGGTCAGTAATCCACACAAACCACTTTCTCCCAAACTGGTCTGTCTCCTTTTAAATTCAAAGTACTCCTCAGTGATAGATTCCTGATCCAGTAGATATCTTTCTGTTATTTTTTATTTCAGTTGCCTTTGCTTTGAACCTCTTGTTATTATTATTTGACCCTAATAATGTTAAGTAATAAAGAACCCTCCTCTTCCCAGCATCCACCAGTCAAAAAAAAGAAAAACACTTTGAGGTGAAGTACACCAGATGTATGACATGATGAACTGCAGTAGTGAACCCTCTTCCCCTCAGCAGCACTATCATCATTTAAACTAAAAGTACAATAAGTTAGGAAGGAGTCAGAGGGGATGTGGATGGAGCCAAGACTTTAAAAAAAACACAACAACAACAGAGATTCTGACCAGGCTGTTTCGGATGTTTTTTCCCCTCATGTCATCTTTTAAATGAACATGTCATTAGTATTTTTCACACTGAAAGAGGAAACGTAGGTTTTTGTGGTGAGCAGGAACATCACTCACATACTCACTGACCAGTTCTGCCACAAATATTTTTTTTTCCAGAGCATGTGTTCAACTTCCTCTTCGACCGACAGCTTTTGATGTGTGCTGCCCGAACCAAAATACCTCCCAGTTAGAGAAGGGAAATCCCTCTGTGGATTAAGCCGCTCTTTTAGTCTAAGGTTGCAAAGCGGAAGTCCAGTATAGTTTCTGTGCAGACAAGAGGAAAATATATATGGAGCTATGACACCATTGTAGCAGGATGTGTGACTAAGCATCAGCTTCAGACCCAGGAGACTATTGAGAACACAAGCATTCAGCATCTTCTGAACAACCAAAATATAGAAGATGACTCCAAATGTATAGTTATTTGCTTCCAAAAACAAAAAACTTTTTTTTGACAAAAACATTCATTATAAAGGGCCTATCATGCTATTCTTAAGTCTTTCAGAGTAAACTATATCCATAAATATGATTACCTTTGGCACACTAACCATTGATTTTTTATGAAATATACGTTTTTCCTGTCATTTTCCTAGCAGGAAGTAAATAATAATAATAATAATAAAAATAATGGATTAAATTTATCTAAAGTTTTCCAGACGGTTTTCACTCCTCCTTTATACTTGGTGGCTGCCAGTTTGCGCCTACGGCCCCTCTGACCATCACCGGGACATTTATACACATTCACACATCAGTGGAGCTGCACTGGAGGCAGGGAGGGTGGAGTGTCTTGCCCAAGGACACAACAACAGTTGACTGGGGGGGAGCGGGGATCCTTCTGATCCTTCGATCATTGGCCGACCTGCTCAACCGCCTGAGTCACTGCCGCTCGATCTCTGAGGCACCGCCTTTCTCTCCTTGTGGCCGCCGCCCATTTCATGACGTCACCCTAGAGTCGGCCTCAGCAGCGTTTCTTTGTTTGGCCCATGAAACATCTGAACTTTTGCAAAGACGGATGTACATATTGTTTATATATTAGAGACCGTTTTTTGCCGATCACCTCTAGCTCCATGGAGAAAGTGTGTGTGTGTGTTCGCCTGGGGGTGGAGCTATGGTGCAGACTCTTCCTGGAAGGGGCTGTTCCTCACTTTCAGACGTATGAATATGAGAACCTGCTTGTTTTTGTGGATTGGGAGGAGCTGGTGCTCAGAGCACACATTTTTAGAGGAATACTCAGAAATGCAGAAATGTGTGAACAGATCCAAAAACGCTTTGAGGTTGTTTTCTGTGAGTAATAATTATTATAATCCACCTAAAAAACAACAACAAAAAAAGTTGATTTTGCATGATAAAGGCCCTCTGATGAAGCAAATATGACCCCACAGGAATAGGGAAGCAGCTCTCTATTATAAGTGCATCAACATGTATTCAGGTCATTGCAGAAACGACTCTTCTGGGCTGTTGGGCTGATTAATGAAAACGTCTTGAGAATTATTGTAACAACAAAAGACAGCATAGAAGGAGAAGAATTAAAGAAGCACGGACGAACCCAGATGATGAAATGATGGCAAATTTATAATTGTATTCAAAGAAATAGATATTAACAGGTGCCATGACTCCATAATCCACTAAAACACCATATTAGTTTGCAAATAATCAAAACCATGATGTAACTTCAATGTAAATATAGTTACTTATGAGAAACAGATATATCTCCCTCCCTTCACACATCAGCAGGAACACCATTTAGTTTTTCTTCTTTAAACTAATATCTGCTGACGTTTAATCTGGACATCAGGATGGAGAAGTTCTATGTTTTTTTTTAATCAACATGCTGTTAGTTGGTGTGTAAATTCGTTATTTTCCCTTCCCCTTTGGTTGGTTTGAAAACTAAACTACCTGGAGCCCATGCACTGCACCACGTAACCACTAGGGGGCTTGGTACTCGTATAAGTCAGTCCAATTTCAGTTTATTAGGAAATCCATCCGTCCATTTTCTATACCTGCCATTGCAGGAGCCTGTCCTGGCTACTATTGGGCAAAAGTGGGGTACACCTCGGACAGGTCACCAGTCTGTCGCAGGGAACATACTCACACATACACACTTAGAGGACAACTTAGAGACACCAATTAACCCATGAAGCATATTTCTGGACTGTGCTGGAGTGCCCGGAGAAAACCCATGCATGCATGAGGAGAACATGCAAACTCCACACAGAAAGAATCCAGCCGGGATTTGAACTGCGGGAGCACTAACCACTGCACCACCATGCAGCCCTGTAGTGGAAAAATACAGCAAAAATAACCATGGGGCTTAGCTGTTTGATTGTCATACTGTCAGCTCTAGAGTCACCTCATTGGGTTTGTTCCAACAAAGTTCTCTAACCCGTTTGGCTTTTCTTCGAAATGTACAAGTTTGATTATAACACATACGGCTAAGATAAAGAGGACTGCTGAACTGAAATACCAGCATCCAATAAGTCAAAAAAATATATACCAATAAAAAAAAGAATTGGTCACATCAATCAATCAAACTTTATTTATAAAGCACTTTTCATATAAAAGTATAACACACAGTGACCACAGGGCCTGTTTATCTTTATATGTCTATAGTGGAGGAGCTGTGTTTTCAGAAACTAAGGATTTACTGGAATTTTTAGATAATCTACTGGGATTACAGCAGGAATTAAAGAAGAGGAAACATCATGTGAGCTGCAGTTCTAGGTGGGGATGTCTTTTTCATGCAAATCATCAGTTGGAATAGTTACACTTCTTTCTTAAAAAAGGCAACAATACTGTTGTAATGAGCAGAGTGTGACCTTCCCAAGATGCAAAGCATAAAATCCGTCGTACATTAGACGATGGAAAACTAACCATTTGTGCATAATAAAACAACCTTCTGTTGATCTATTAGGCAGATCTTAAATTAGGTCTCAAATTCTGTAGCGACATTTGGATTGTCAAAAAACAATAAACATAAATAATATGTCACATCAGTGAAACATCCTCAATTCTGCTTTCTGATGCCAAATGTGATGTCCTGCAGGTCCGTGCGTTTGGGAAACTTAAACATGTCACAAAAAGAAGGAAGCAGCAGGCTGCTGGCCCTTCCTGCCTGTGCTGGTCATGTGCTGCTGTGCTGTTTCATGCATCATTTTAAGAGCAGTGTGTTGGCTGCAGCTTCAGAGGGGAACCGTGCATAACTTCATCCAGCATCTACTCTGCTTACAGGCACCAAACTCAACACCAATGACAAATCACTTTAGCTAAAAGCTGATAGTTGAGCTATTTTGCTCCATAAAATTGTCAAATGAACATATTTCAAAACTATTCATCATCAGAGGTCTGACATCATGAAGAGGTTGAAGGAACATTGTGTCATTTTAATTTCAATGTGCAAAAATGTTCTTCCAAGTAAACACTAAGTAAACACTAACTTTCGAGCAAACACCCATTGAAACTGCTGGGAATGTAGGAACATTTCTAGATTCTGGATGCATATTTCATCTGTGATCAGTGAGATCTTGAAATTAACAATCAAAAAGGATCCAGATGTCTTCCTGCTGGGCCTTCCCTCAAGGAAATTACAGATTCATACTGCGCATTATAAGGTTCTGGAGGAACTGCTTTTAATCGCTTGGTAATGTATCTTGATACATTGGATAAAGGAGTCCCCCCTCCCACTGTCACTCTTTGGTACAGAGAGGTGTTCAGTACACTTCCTCATGAGAGGTTACATGAAGTTGTGGAAGGAAGGGAGGAGATATTTTTTACAACATGGTCTCCATTTTTAAACCATCTGCCTGCTGACTTAGGGTGTACTTTTACAGGGACAAAACATTAATTGAAAGCAATCTTCTTTAATGCTTTGTTCATAAACAAACTGGTCAGTGGACTGAAACACCTGTGGAATTATTTTATTTTATCTCTTGGCTTTTCTCAAGAAGGAAAATTGATTTAAAATGCTGTCAGGATATTTATTTAATCATTTATTTTAATCATTTGTGAGTATGATGTTTCCTTTGGTCTTTTTTCCATTTTCCACAACCTTGAATAGTTTTTTCTGTCTATCAAACACCCAGAGTTAAGAAGAAGTCTGACTTTGTGTTTCCTACTGGGTTGTTATCGGTGAGAAATCGACCTGATTGCCTCCTTGAGTGTTGAAGGTTGCAGACCACCTAGACCACTAGGACATTAATTAAACAGTGACATAAATGACACTTTAGTAACAAATGACATGCCTAAACTGTTTAATGAGGCTTGTTTACACCTCCAGGTTTGGCTGTGATGATGTGTTTTTTTGTGTGGATTGCAATAGTCTTGTTTTTGCTGAAATTATCTGTTTTCAACTCAAAGGCCAAATCATCAATCTCAGGCTTCTTCTGTTGCTAAGAAACAACAGATGTATATTTTTTCTTCACAGACAGTCTACATGAATGGTAAGATATGCTCTGGCCTAAGAGGAAAGTGCTTCATTGAAGGTGACTGCAGGTTACTAAGCCTGACTTAGTACACAGGGATCCTACATTTAAAGTAGAACACGTTATCAATAAAATATGACATTTCTTAAAAGATATTTTTAAGACCATGTTTTTTTTTTTGTGAAAACAGGAAATGTGAGCTATTGTGCATGTTTGAGGGGACTGTAGTGTGCACAGTTAACAACTGAGCAAAATAAACAGTAGTTTAAGCAAAGCTGCTAGCCGTGTACACAGCACTCGTGATAATCACCTAGAAGCATGTCCATTAGATACAGGAGAGTGTGTCAAAGCTGAGCTGCTGCCTGCCACAGCCACTTGGCAATGCACACACTGTGCTGACAGAAAATAGTCAGCCATCCCTTTTAAGTGCAAGATGAGGTTTAAAGAACAGTCAACAACAAAGTAACACACAAGGCAGTCTGCAAATGTGTTGGAACAGAGCCAGAAACACGACTCTGACACTGAAAGCCAGATGTGCAGGCTCTCAAAAACCTCATCTGATGCACTCAGGCATAGCTGCATAAAATATTCATGGGGTTTGGAGATCTAGTGGCAGTATTTACATAAAAAAGGGGGACGTGCAAGTTTGTTCAATTGGGACCCTTCAGTTTGTTCAATTGGGACCCGTCAAATCTGAATACATGTGAGCGGTTTCCAAAACGTTTTCCTAGATTCTTAGTTTTGATAAACTTAGTCGTCTATGCAACTACATATCCTTCAACAATTTTAAAAGTGAGAAACCACTACCTCTGTCCCAGTAAATGTGACAGCAAGAGGGTTTCAGAATGCCACGTGAGTGCACCGTCAATACGGACTCATTTCTTCTTCACTGTGCACGTGCACAGGGCCTCTTATCTAGATCTAAGGGGCAGATGAATAGTCGCTGAATCCTTTTAAGTGTGTTCACATCCATAAAAAAGGACTGGACAAACTTCCTGACCTTCAGTTGAAGCAGGCAGGCCCCAATCAGTCAGTCAACACATCCCACCTGACCTCAATTCACACTGGCTTTGTCCAAACTCACTTCCTAACCAACCCACAAAAGACTACAAAGTGCGGGACAATCTTTTTTCAATGAACGGAAAATAAGATGTATGAAGTAAATCTCTAATAAATACAAAAATGTATGAAAGCTATTTCTGAATCCACTGTGTTTGGAGGATTAAAACTTTGGTTATTTATTACAACTAATTTACATACATTTTTTCATTTGACAAATTGTTAAAACACAATGCATTGTGGTCTATATTTACCAATCTAGTGAGCATCAATGCATACTCGTTTTTTGCTGGTGACCTCTGGGAAATTTCCAGGGCACTGGATTTTTTAAATGTAGATTTGGACACCATACAAAATGGTGAACATCCCACTAAGTAGTGAGTAGTGAGGGAATGCAGACAAAGTTAAGACTAGTGTTTTAAGTTAATACAGAACACTTTAGGATGGAATAAAAAAAAGGATTAAAGACTTTTCACTGCAGAAATGAAAAACTTGCATGCAGCTCAACAAAACATACACAACCTACTCTGTATGCTCAGTCATGTTTGAGTTCATGAAAGAAGCTGGTGAAGATGCTGCCACATTTGAATGATAAAAATATGACCCATATGAAGCGAGAGGAGAGAATAATGATTGAGCACAGAAAAGAAATAAAACACTTTCGCTTTTGGCAGTAAAAGGCAGAAGCAATAACAAAATTAAATTAAGTAGGAAAGTAGAAAAATAAAAGAACGAAGATCTCTAGGACACCTGTCACCTAGAAAAAAAGAAAGAAGCTGCAAAGAAAACACCATATTTATGTCTTTGGGTCCTGATGTCCCAAACTTTCATTGATAAAAAGAGGGAGAAAGGGCTGTAAAACAGCAGAATTAATGCTTTCTTTGTTGGAGAATAAAACACAGATACAGCAAGAGATGATATGATAACTGGATGCCCTACCTGCTTGGCTGAGCTGAGAAGTGCTCCGGCTCTTGCGCGACATGCCAACCATGGCCTGCATTTTGGCACCAATGCTGGAGCGCCTCTTCTTCTCGTCTGTGCCTACCGTGCCCACCGCCGTGTCAGACTGACTGCCCTCCGTCTTCTCCAGGTTGCACATGTCGCCGCTGATGCTTGTGCTCTTGGTCATGTTAACCCCACTGGATGTGCCCGTTTCCCTGTTTTTCATTTTGGATGTAAAGTCACTGTCAGCCACCACCATTGACAGGGGGCAACGACACGTCAAAATGAGCAGAGTAGAGGGGTAGACAATTTGAAGAGGAGGGTGTGCAATTGAAAAATGGAAAGGCAAATAGGGAAGACACAAGAGGTGAGGTTAAAGGATGGAGGGCACAAACATAGAGGAAATGGTGTGGTATGAGGTAAAAAGGAGAGAAGGACAGAGTTTGAGCACAGCAGTCAGTGACTTCATGCTAGCATTTTTTAAATATGTAATTTTTTTTAAGCTAATACTTTTTAGGTATATTTAAAATTCTTGAAAGTCATTACAAGACCGGCTATTGTAGAGTTTTTTTGCAATGCAGATTAGTTTCTGAAAATCTAAAGCATCGGAAATTTAAGATTAGCAGTTTTTCATTTTAGATTCGGTATGTCTTACTAAAAAAGAAGAAAGTCAGTACTCTAAAGTATATTTTGAGAAACACATCAGCAAAAGTAAGAACTTTCATCACTTGTGTACAATCAACCTTAGCAGGTTGCCAGATGCAGAGGAAACGAGACCTTTACATACATGATGTTAAGATGACATTAAGGCAAAAAGAAAAACCAAGCGGAAAAAGATGAGCTACTGGATGACCTTCATTTTCAGTGATTCTGGATTGGGCGGTTTTGGTTCTAAATTTGCAGTCAAAAATTGCTTTGAACGGGCTGACATAATTTGAGCGGGTTTGAGGTCGGGTTTGTGGTTTTTAGTCCTCATCAAAATGCTTTTTGACCAGGGAGGTGTGGTCACAGGGGGCACGTGAGACACATGTCTTTGACGCGCCATCATGAGCAACTAATAATAAAATGTGTCCACTAATCTGTCTATAAATGCAGTTTATTTGTATCATTGTTATCCTTATTTTCTCTAAAATCTTTGTATTTTGCATATTTCTTGGATTATCACATGAACACCCTACATAGGATTACAAGCACTATCTTATGTAAACTGCGTTGAATTCGTGCCGCATAATGTAATATTTTATACATTGCTGACATTTTTCTATTGCATGTCCTCACTTTTCATTTAATAGTTAATATATTTCACATTAGTCAAACTTGTTCAAACTTAGTCAAAAATGTTCAAATCTGACATAAAGCTGAACTGAAAAGACATCTTCTTCCTCTTCCGGCTTTTCCCATCAGGGGCTGCCACAACACAACCCTCTCGATTCATTCGGGCTTGGGACCGGTACAGAAGCACAAAATGGAATAGGGAGCAGCCCAGATTTGAACCAAGGTTTCACGGACGGAAGGCGCCGCAAACCAGCACGAGCTAAACCGGCTCCACCAGGTCCCTCCAACCATAAAATATGAAAATATGAAGACCCTAATGAGCCTTTTAATGGTCTGAGTTATAGTTTAATCCTTACAATGAACTGAGAGATGAAAAGCAGCAGGACACAGCCAACTGTTGCAGAACAGGGACTTAAAAAAATCAGTAAAATGGATCGAAATGAAAAAGCTAATGAAACTTTAAAGTTACAATCAAAAGTTTGTCAGTTTAGAAATATCCTTGTTCCAGCCCAAGTCTTTCACAGTAAGTGGAAAGATGGGTGAGCAGCAAAGGCTCTGATCACAGAGGATGTCTGAAAAATCCAACCCAGCTCTGAACTGCTACAAGAATAAAGAGCATTTGGTCAAAGTGAGTGAACTCCTGGGTAGAACAAAATCGTCTGAATGGTTGGGAAGACCTGACTCCAAGACATTAATGCACAAAAAGTACTGGAGTCGGACGCTTAATATCTAAAACTCATATAAAGAGCTTGTGTAGACGCTATGATCAGCCAACTCCCATGCAATTTATGACAAACAGTTCATTAGTAATGTTTAAGATTAATCACTAGCTCTCATATAACATCCCTGACCTTTCAAGACAATATGATCTTGCAGGCGAGTGGAGGATTTTACATTTTACAGATACAGTGTTCCTTCGTTTATAATAGGGGTTACGTCCGAAAATAATCTGCAAAGTAGAGGTAGAGATGTTTTAGGGATTTAAAACCCCTCACTACACACTTTATCCAATTTTCTTAGACTAACATGAACATTTTCACACTTTTCTCTCTTGTTTAAACATTGAAAGTTCAAATCTTCATAGATAAATAAGTCCAGTATTAGAATGAATACAAAGATCTGATCCCAATCAAAGATTTATGTAGATTTGGGAGCTGAACACATTTTGTTCAGAAGACACGGCATGGAAGATATTGATTGACAAGGTATACAGCCAATCAGGACGCAGAGCACAATGCACTGTTAAAAAAATAAAATAATTTAAAAAATATATGGAAAACCGCACTGATAAAAATCGGCAGATCGCAAAAGGTGAATCGTGATGTTGGGAGGAAACACTTTATCATATTCTGAAAGGTAACAGAGCAGTTACATTCAAATGCTTAAACTTTAAACAAGATGTCTAAGAAAGCATGTAAATTACTTCACTTCCTGTTAATTCTTGCTTTTAAATTATGGTACATTCAGATTGGACACCTTTGGTTCGCTTACAATGAACCAGATTTTGTTTCCTCAGATAATCCGGAACAAATTTTCAGTCTGGGTACACATAAGCGCACCCTGGTCCGGGACCAGAAACTGCTCTCTGACCCATCTTTCGAGGTGGTGTCAGTTAATTTCCAAACGGAGTGAGCTTCGGTTTGCTCTGAAATTCTTCACTGAATGGGCTCCGTGCTCAGAGCGGAATAACTGGACCAGCACGGCCACAGTAGCCGAGCATTACGGGATGTAAACGGATTAGCAAGGTAGCAAACATAAGCCACAGGGTAACGTGGAGCAACAATGTTACACAGCAACTCATTTAAATGTGGTTGGATGAATGCAGGCCCGTTAAAACAACTTTTAACGTGAACCACATTGCTTTTCACTGGTTTCCCGGCAATCTATATGTCATAAACCCTTATCAGCATTCCGTCTTAGCCGTCGCCTCTCACTAACTGCCTTGCAGCATGCCTCCACCGTGCCAAAGGAAAAAGTGTTGTACCTGACATTGATATAGAAATTAGTCAGACTAAGCACAGGGTTCAGGACTCAAATCAAGAAGACTCAGACCAATGGACCTTTCCAGTCAGAGTACACTCTTAAAGTTTTCCCAGGCTTTGCTTTGATATCTATCAGATAAATAAAACATAAATAAAAACAGTATATTTAGTCTGTTTTTATTGTGTTAGTTTAAGTTGTTTTATCAGTTGTAGCATCTTTTTATATGCTGAAGTTTGTAAACTAATGTGTGGCATTTACATCAGTTCTGCATAAAAAAATGATTGTTCTTTTTGAAAGTTTAAAGCCAATTCTGTGCCATATTCACTGGACTCTACATGCCTAAAGAAAAAAAATCTGACATCAGGGTGATCATTCACTCCATATAAAATGGGTCAGTGTCCAAATTATGGTCTCAAATGAGCTCTGCAAGGAAAAGTATCTGGAGGAGTCAAATTAAACTTTGCATCACACACTAATGAGATTAAACGTTTGATGTAGCACCCTCAGGCCACTGCTCATTAACTAACTGCTAAGGTTTTGGACTTAAGGAGACTACGAAATGTGAGCAAGTGTGACAACTGATTTAGTCTCTTATAGAAATCAGATTCAAAATTGTGATCTTAGAGAAATTGACAAAAAATGAGTTTTTTCGATATTTTTGGAAAGAGAAATGTATAACTCAGTGTATACAAGTCCTGCTGCCTTTACAAAGTTATGAATAAAATATATAAAGGCAACGTTTGCAGTAGGAAAAAAACAGATTTTGCAATATACCTTATTAGTCTGTCACAGGCTTGCTTTCAGCAAAACAAGAACCATAAAAAATTCTTTATCGGCCACTGTTTTTTGAGCATGTCATGAAAGCAGGTCAGGCTCCCTGCATGACTCTGCATGCTTGGAAATCTGGGACTGCTGGGAGATTTCTGCTGCTCACACTCAGTCTAGCACACTCTGTTCCTCTTGGAAATAGATCACCGTGCATTTTCATCTAGGCCAGGATGTTCCCAAACCAAAAACAAAGTGTGGAACTGATTGCTTTTGAAAAAAAACATGACACATGTACTTACAGTAAAGTGTCTCTAATCGATCAATCTGCCTGGAGTACACACGTTTTCTGGCAAACAGGTGTTTTAAAATAAATTATATTGTGATTTTTAAGGCTGCCTCTTTGATTTTCACTTGTCGAAGAACCGCGCAAGATCTGTTGCAACAATTTTTGCTATGGCAGACGTGCTGTGCAAAAGTCTAGGAAACATTATAATATTTATCATCTCTTTTTGATGCCTTATAGTTTGTCTTTCTCATGTCAGTAAAACAATAACACTCTGTCAGTGACCAATGGGCTGAAGTAAAAACCTTTTTGATGATCCTAAGAATGATTTGACTCTCCTTAAAAAAAGCTTTTTTTTATCCCTTTTATAAACAAGCCATTACTCATGCAGCAATACTAGAACACTGGATGAAATAACGGGGTGGGATTATATAAATTCGCTTCTTTCCACTCCCTTTCAAGCAATTTTTATTTATTATGTCTAATTATCCTAAGTTTGATTAGTTACTGTATGAATGTATAACTGATGATTATATTGCTTTTGTGTATGCTATTTGATTGCTTGAAATAAACCATTTCAAATAAAAAAAAATCAAATCAAAAGCACAGTGGAAGGCCAAATGTGTTGTGGGATTTAAAAGTGCTGATGGAAAGCTCATTTCTTATCGTAGGGACCAGCGGCCACAGCTGCAGCAGCTACAAGTCAATAAAAATAATACCAGAAGAGAGTTGCAGTAATCGATGTGAGACGTGACAGGGCTGAAGCTGAGTGATGGGGGAGAGAGCGGTGCAGACATTTTTGTGGGTGGAAATGTGCTGACAGAGTAAAGGTATTGATGTAGGATTGAAATGATAGAGTACTGTCGAGGTTGACAATCAGACTCTTGACCTAAAGGGAGAGGGGCCTGAGGAAGACTCAGTACTATCACAGAAATGTATCTAGTATTTACAAGGTAGAGTTTAGCTTTATTGTTGATTAATTTGAAGCAATTTGAGGTGAACTAGAATGGAGTAAAATTTTGCTAAAAGAATAATGCAGCAAGGGGCAATTGGTTTGCTGTAAATGTAAAGCTGGGTGTCATCAGCAAAATGATGAAAACAGCTCACAGAAAGATGTGAGTAGGAGACACATAAAAAAGGGGAGGGGTCACAGGACAGAGCCCTAGGGTACACCTGAAATGAGTGAGATTTGAAGGTTATGAGTTATGAGTACAACAACTGCAGGGTGCGTGTGTGATGCAAACATGTCAAGGACAATGGAGGAGGATAGAGAAAGACATTATGTCTAAAGCAGAACTGAGATCCAGAAGGATGAGAATGAAGAGTAATGAGCGTATATACATCACCGGGCATAAAATGCACTTTTAGCATATGTTTTTTTCTTTTACTACTGTTTACTAGCGCATAGGGGGTACAAATTATGGTAAAACATTTATCAACGAAAGGATTTATAGTCCCACGATCCAACCAAATGGGTCAGTCTGAGGCAAGTTTTTTTACTATAAATTAAAAATGATCAAGTGTATCACAGCGGACAACACACATGCAATGTCAGCAGAAACTGATCAACCATCATTCCAGTCCAATGTGTGGAAACACTTTGAATTTAGCAAAGACATGTGACCAAACAGTGTGCTAGAATGTTGTAAGAATGATCCTTTTGGATTCTTTGGATGTGGAAAAACAACAGTGGACTGAAATGTGCAAACTAAAATGTGAATGGATTTGTCGTTAATTCGTATTTACATGTTTGTTTCTACATATATTTAATTTAAACTTGACTATCTTGCAAGAAATCCTGGAAAACTCAGGAAAACTTTGCCTGCACTTGTCGTTGTAGATTCTCAGTTGTCCAGATCATGATAAATGAAACGTCCTAAAAAAATTCAACTGGACAAAAAAAGTTTTGCATAACATTCGAGTGGCTTCTTCAGTTCTGTCCAACTGACCGAACTTTTTACTTCACCTGCACTGTTCAGTACCAGGTATTTAAAGATATTCTGGATCCATTTTCAGGTCAGTGGGTCGGATCATTAAATAGGTACCAAAATCAACTATGAATTGTATTGTCAACCAGCAATTATGGCATGAATTGAGTATGAGAGGCTTAGTGCAAAATTTCGAAGCCATGCAAATCTCAGAAATCTTGCTCCAAACCTTTTTTTTACAGCTCTATTCCGATATATGAAAGACTCGGTGTCATAAAATTCCAGCTGGGCACAAACCACAATTATTAATTTCTCCTCCATGATCACTTTTTAAATGGTTGGGACCTTCGTGAATTAAATAAGACGTCATTCATTCATCACTATCAAGTCCCTGATTGGTCAAAGTTAAACTTAGTTTAGCTTTCAACGTGTGTTTAATGGCTGCGTGTTTTGTATGTAGATCCCGAAAAAGGTCTTTGAAACTTGCATGAACGCAGGAGCTTTGAATGCGGAAGCTTGGAATATATTTTAACGCATGTTTACATAGACTTTTCATTGGAAGTGGTCGTTTGAGCGGTCGTTGCAGAGTGTGGTGTGAACGTAGCTTAATACATTATTGATAAGGTGGTTGGTGATTTTGTGCAAGACAAGTTTCTGCTGTGGTGGAAACAAAAACAAGACTAGAAGTGCTCCTGAAGTAATTGCTTTTGGTTAGATGGGGGTGGAACAGACATTTTTACTAATATTTACACTAATTTTTGGGAAATTATCGCTAAGCAGGAGATGGCATAAAGGTCACTGAAATCTATTGGATGCGAACCAGACTTTTTCAATATAGGAGAGGGAGCAAATATTTTAAACAAGGGGAAAATGGATGATGGTTAAAATCAAAGAAAGGCAAAAGGGGGATAATAATTTGAAGATTACTGTGAAGGGGGGGGGGGTGCAGTTGATAAATAGAAAGGTCTGATTTCCAGATGAGCTTTTAGAATACTGCGGAATTCGGAAGCTCAAATCTGGAAAGAGTTTTGATAAAACAGGAGGATTAGATGCAGAATGGTGGGAACACAGACTCAAGAAGAGTCATGTGTTTGGATGCCTCCCTCTGCAGTGGAGGCACTCTTGTACTAAAAAAGCACAAATGGCACATATGAAGATCAGGGTGATGTGAACAGGCCTGTTAAATATGTAGCAGATGTTTACTCACTCTGTGACCTCAATCCACGAGACATGAGTCATAACTCAATGTAGCTGATGGCAACATTTCTGTCGAATATGCTGCTGCACCATTCTAATTTTCTACTCTGATGAGCAGAACGATGAATTTATGTCACTAAGCTGTTTATTTGTTTATTTATCATTTGCAGGAAGCATCTCCTCCCTTCCACAGCGTCCTGCTGAGTGCCCGTCCCATGTGTGAGTATGTCATTGAGTAGAATCTACAGTTCATAAGCGGAATTCTCTGATGACAGAGTTTATGTACTGACTGACATGTGGCTATGGGGCATTAGAATGAAAGATTATGGTTGCTGTTGTAAATTCTTTAAAAGTCCACTTTTTAAAAATGCCTCAAACTTCTGGCAGTAATTAACGCAAGAAAAAGAAAAGGTGCACACCAAAGCGTTAATCCATTGGTTTGAATCCTATTTATCTGATAGGCACCAGTTTGAACAGTCCTCTCATTGCACTCGAATTAGCTACGGAGTCCCACAGAGTTCCGTTTTAGGACCCATCCTCTTAATGATTTATATGCTACCCTTAGGAAACATAATCAGGAAACACATGAATTAATTTTCACTGTTATACAGACGATACACAGTTATATTTATCTATCAAACCTGACCAATATGACCATATAGAGAAACTGAATGCATGCATCAGTGACATCAAGACCCGGATGACAACTAATTACCTCCTCCTGAACCCAGAAAAAAGTGAGGTCATTATACTAGGTCCTAAAAACCTCAGAGATGCTCTGTCTGCTCAGATAGTCTCCCTGGATGGTGTAAGTATAGCCCCCAATTCCACAGTTAGAAACCTTGGGGTTTTATTTGACCAGGATTTATCATTTGAGGCTCACATATCTCAGGTGTTTAAAACTGCATTTTTTCACCTTCACAATATAGTTAAGATCTGAAATGTACTGTTTAAAAATGATGCTGAAAAACTCATCCATGCATTTGTTACGTCGAGGCTGGATTACTGTAACTCCTTGTTAGCAGCGTGTCCTAAGAGTTCCTTAAGAAGTCTCCAGCTTGTTCAGAACGCAGCAGCTAGATTGTTAGCTGGAACTAGCAGAAGAGATCACATCACTCCTGTGTTAGTTTCGCTCCATTGGCTCCCAGTTGATTCCAGAATCAAGTTCAAGATCCTCCTGCTAACCTATAAGGCCTTACATGGAATGGCCCCGTCCTATATTAAGGACCTCATAGTCCCTTACCATCCAATAAGAACACTTCACTAGCAAAATGCAGGACTGCTTGTGGTTCCTAGAATTAGTAAAAGTACGGTTGGAGGTAGAGCGTTTAGCCACCAAGCCCCTGTCTTATGGAATAAACTCCCAGCTCATGTAAGAGAAGTTTCTACATTTAAAGTTAGACTGAAAACATTCCTCTTTGGACAGGCTTATTGTCAGACTAGTTAGTAATCAGAGATTATTTAACTTAATGTTAATGTGTTTAAATTAAACTTAACAATAACAATAAAGTTGTTAATAAGCTGCTAGAAGTTTAAAGCTGGTGAAAGTTTGGTGCACTGGGGGTCTGTTTTCTATTCTCGTCTACTTCTACTCTCCTTCTCTCCTCTATTCTTGATCATTTATCTATTTGGTGCATTCCCCTCCGGAGGAATGATTCCAGATTCCAGTTGGCTCGTCCGTTCTTCTGTACCTGACCGCGTATCTTGTCTCTTTTTTTCTCTGTTCTCTGTTTTTTAAATGTATCAGTTTATTTTTTCCTGAATTTTGTCTTTGAAAATCATAGAGAGTTATTTGGTCATTGTTTTATTTCATCAATAATGTTATTTCTTTTATTAAAGGGATCATGAATGAATGAAACTTTAATCATACAGCACTTTACAACTCCTTGAAGGTACCAAAGGGCTTCACAATACAAAATGGATCTAAAATGGGAACAAAAGTTTTACAATAAAAACTCTAGAATATTCTGTTTTAGAATATAATTTTCAATCCAAATGTTTTCATCTACGTTCCATGTTATATCATTCTCACTCCACATATCTGCTCCTGGTCCGACCCTTCTATCGAATTTTAGAACCCAATGTGGCCCGCGACTTTAAGTAATTGCCCATCCCTGGACTAAGGTCAGGGATGCCCAGTTTAGTTTAGCCTGTTTGGTTAGTTCAGTTTAGAATTTTCCAATTGAATTCTATGTATTCATCATCCTTATGATTTTATGTTTACTTTACAATTACTGGTACATAGCCCATTGAGACGACTGTTGTTGTGATTTTTGGACTTTTAGCTGAGCTAATAAACATGCTGCATTTGGACCCAGACTTTTTCTTTCTTTTCTTCTCATTATGTTGTTTTGTACAAAATAAGTAAAAATGAAAAATATATATTATTAACAAAAATAAATAAATACGTTATTTAACAGCAATGACTTCCGACTGATAAATTATAGAATTAATGTAAGAATAGAAATGGCATAAATATTCCCTGTGTAAATTAATTTGTCTTGTTTCCTCATGACATCATGGTGAGTTAGTGAGTTTTAGCAAAAAGCAAGATTAACAAAATCAATTTAAAAAAATCTGTATTATATTAGATATTATGAAATCAGAAATATGCAACCTTCCTTTTTAAAACAGTTTAATTAAACTGTAATATCCTCGGCGATTTTAATCTGCACTTACACTGCAATATTTTTACTTCACAATAAAACATCCATCCACATGCTAATAATACTATTCTATAGAAATATCCAAGTAAATGATCTGCACTACAAAATATAAATTTGCAAATATGTAACACATTTTTTTGTGTCTGTTTTGCTGGCTCAATAAATGAAGGCTCACAGAAGTCTAGATGTTAGTAATGTGGTTTTGGTTTGGATGTGGTGGCTAAGCTGTAACCAGTAAAACTTAAAGTAAGTACCAGCTTCAGGCAATTCAAACAAACCTTTGTTGGAAATTAACTAGACAAGGATCACATTCTTAAGGTTTAAGATGTAAATAGGTCACAAAAACAATCTGACTCTGGGCTGAGGGTCAGATTTGACCACAGGATGTTACTGTGTGATGTATTTTGCACATCAAGGCCAAACTGTACTGAAAGATTCTGTAGATAAAACTCACAGATGAATCAAACAGATTCAAACAGTGGGAACGAACAAAGCCAACAGACATTTGGAACAGAACAAATGAGGACGGCCAGAATGACAATCACTGGTCCACGCACACGCTGCAGCAGAAACACCAAAGCAGGTTCAGCCTTGAAGCGATGCAAGTGGCCGACGGGACAATGTCAGGACTACCAGACCGTGCTTTTGTACTCATCTGCAACACATAACGTCCAGTTTAAGAACTGCACGCACGCGTTAGAAACTCTCCACATGTTTCTGCCATGAGGCTCTCACATATGTGTGGTGTGTTTACACACCAACTCTCTGCAGTGGTGTTAAAAGCACATGGGGGGGGGGGGTAGCTCTTATCTTAATGTGGTTTCTCTTAAGACGAAAGAGCACATTTAATTTGTCAGCAGGGACTAGCTTGGATGCTGCTGTGAATGTAATTTAATAGTGACAACGTTTAAGCTCACCTTTTATCCCACTCCAGAATTCAAAATTAGTTTTCTGAATTTTATTTCTTGTGGTGCTTGTGTCTGATCTTCCTGTACTGTTTGCAGTTCTTTCTTTACTCTCTAATGGAAAGAGTGAACCAGTGTCATGACAATGAAGTCCTAACATCGCTAGAATCTCAATTTGCATACACACCTTAAGGAAGAAGTTCATGCCTGTCTGCAGAAACACTAAATATAGTTAACATTGTGAACTTATTAGTGCAATCAACATTTTTAGTCAAATGCATTTCTGTATAGTAGTTTAGACCCAATCCAGAAGGAAAAGTTAGACGTTTAAAATGCAGCACATTAAAGACACTTCAAGTAAAGGGCTTTATGCACCAAACTGTGTGATATATTTCTGGTTAAAAATAACCTGTGACTAACTGCAAATGACGATTTCCCAAAAACAGAGAATGAGTCGGTGTATTAATTGAAACTTATTCATTTTTGCATTGTATGTTTATTTGTAGTTGTGCGTTTACACAAAATAACAAAGTTTTCCTTCCAAAAACAAGAGGACAGCACATCAGTTTACCATTGCTGTCTCCCTGAATGTGCAGCATCAGCTAAACGATCGTCCACACATTGGGCTGTAAATATTTGGCGGGATTGCTTTCATTTTCATTTTATTCGTTCACTTCAAGTGGAACTACTCACTCCCTGCCGTTCATGCTGGAGTCTGGGAATGAACAGAGCGACCAAACAGCCTATGATGACTGAAAAGAGCTGACGATGGATGTTGAATGTATGGATGTCTCCTGTTCTGACCACGACAACTGCTCAAACACTGAACCGGCTGCCCTTGATTTAGCCTGAGCCATAAAAGAAAATCTGTGCTCTGAACTAGCAGAAGCCTCATATGGAGCAGTTTTTTTTCCTCTGATAATGACATCAGATTTTATACAAGGTTAGCTCTAAATTTGTGTGTGTTTGTTTCATTATACAGAAATTCAAATAATTAGCGATTAGCCTTATAGCACAGAGTGCTAACGGCCAAGAGAATCTGGCAAAAGTAAACAGAAAACATGGAAGTCATGGAAATGTGAGAATTGTAGTATATATAATGCATAGTGTGTGTTTTTTACTGAGATGTTGAGGTAATGTAATTTTTTGATAAGATGTAGGTCTATACATTACGTGTTGAGCTGTTGGTTGTTGCAATCTAGACCTGTTTGTTTACATCACTGTGCTGACACAGACACTGTAATAACATATGTCCTTCTGCCGCCAGATTTCATTAATTGTGACTTCATGGCGCTCCAGAAGACATCTAGTAAACAGTAAAGACTTTTTAAAACAACACTGTACAGCTTTGGAATACAAACCGGAAATACCTGAATGATCTTACACTGATCGTGGAAGTAGCATGTGCATACAGCCCATTAGTGTAGCGTGGGAACTATGTGCAGCTTTGCAGCACAAAATACTCTCATTTGTGTCAGCAACCTTTGATGGCTTTGATGTTTTCTTTCCTATTCAGATTTACTTAGCTGGTATTACTTCAAAACTAATGTCAGATATAGAGTCATTTATTGATGGTTCCCTGTGCTTTATATAAATACCTGTTTAAGGATCTGTTTCACTTCCACATTGTCAGGATCTGCACCAGTCACATTTCTGCCCTTAAACCCAAAATTGTTCCACAAAGGGTCGCAAGTACTTTTACTTAAACTTACCAGGAACTGAACAACTGTTTTCTTCACAACAGAAACAGCTTTGGGTTGGTTTACTCCAACTATTGCTTTGACTATACGCAACAGCGACGCCTAAGAAGGTCAAGAAGAAGTATGGAGATGCTGCTCTGGTTAGACCCTGGCTGAGAGTTTAGTGGTAATAAACGCATTTGCCTCTCATGTTTTAAAGGATTTTCATTGGTTATAAACTGCTGCCTCCAGTAAATCTGCTCCAATTTGTTATTATTAGTGGGAAAATGGGAATATGAAGCTGAAGGACAGGAAAGTCACAACACTCTGGTTGTCAGGTAGACACATGGACGCACAAGCTACGGATGCCTACAGTTGTTAGTAACTTTCTATTGTTTTTTGGTAACAGGTTAGGCTTGCTGCACATGTGTTACCTGAGGTCAGTCTCTGAGATACTCCTTTGGTGAAGGTCTTCTTCTTTTTCCATCAAATCTTCCAGTTTCTCCTGGTCCCTGTCCCCCTCACTGTCTGACCCTTTGCTCTCCTCTGGGAATGCCCCTTCCTCTCTAACCCCTCTGCCCCTCTCTCCTGCCTCCTCTTCCTCCCGCACCTCTCCTAACTGCTCATCCCCCTCCCGAGACAGGCTCCTTGATTGCAAATGGATGAAGACGTAGACAGAACCAAATAAAGCAGCACATGCAAAGCAGAAAGAGCAAAGCCAAACAAAGGCATGAACAATGTCAGCAACAAGAGAGAAAAAAAAAGACCAACACAAAGACAGAGCAGCCAGGACACCATCATGAAAGACAACATCAAGTGGACCTAAATTAAAGCCATTTAGGAGAGAAAGTTTGCATTTTGCTTTAAGATAGGACTCCTGCTTCAATGTGCAGTTTCAGAATTGGACAAACTTTCCACAGCCAGAATCAGAAGAGTTCAAACATTTGGTTCCAGGTTTTCTTCGAGAGCCAAACCTGAACTCATCATGACGTACAGCACAGTATGTATTTCCTCAGACTTTAACCTATTCCAGACAATTTCAGAAATGAAAACGTCTGAACTTGGCTGTACAAAAGGAGCTGAGGGAGATTTGCCCATTTCTGAGGACAATTGAACTTAAGAAAAAAAGAAAAGGTGTCCACAGTGTGGGCATGAACTTACCGGATCTTACGGTTTCCCTGTGGCCTCTCCGACTGGACAGACATGTAGCTCGTGCTGCTGAACCGAGAGGCACTACTGGTTCTCGATGCAGCGGACACGTCACTTACATCGCTGTCCGATGACCTGACTGACAGGTTGTCTGAGCCTCGACCGTCCCTGCCTGTACGCTGCAAGAGTTTAGTAAAGCAAGAGGGAAAACGTGTCAGAATTTATGTCTACAGAACATAGAAAACTGAATTAAAAACAGAAACATTTCCTTCATCTGTTGGGAGATTTACTATCATATAGGAAAAAGGGAGAAGTATATTATTATTACCATGATGGGTTATATTCCCACAGTTATTCTGCTAATAACATTTTGATTGGCTGCTGGCTGTGGATTAAAAAGCATGATATACCACACCTAACAAAGTAGTTCTGGTCACATAGCTTAAATATTCTATATCACTGCACTGGCTTATATGAAGCTAACTTTAGCTTCATCATCTGGACAAAAGGAAGCAGTAAGAGGTGAACTTTCTCCCTGAACTGAAGCTTTATTTAACCCATCTTGACCATCAGCATATATATTGCTTTCCTTTGCCGCCACAGTCAAGGCTCACATATCAAATAGTCCGCTTTTTATAAAAAAGTGATTTAAGGTAAATGAAGTTAAATTTTGTCTGAGTCTTGGCTCACACCTGCCTCAGTTTGCTGTAATTTCTCCACATTCATATGCCTTCTATATTTCTATGTAAAATTGACATTGCCTTGCATAAATGTGGTGTTTTAAGAAGACGTATCACTAAAATATCTCTCTGATTAAATGATTACTTGAAAAAACGAGTTAGAGAAAGGCCTGGATCTAAATAGCTGTAAACTATTTCCTTTTCTAATAAATGTTTATGGAAGAGATGTTCAGCTGAGTGTTACAGTAAGTGCTCCACGCTGCTCTGAAGATAAGAAGCTTTCCCACTAAACGGTAGTTTGATAATTAGAAAAACATTGCTCTGTTGACTTTAAGAAAGACTAACAGACTCACGTTTTAATCAGCGTTTAATAGACTTGCAGTAGGCTGCTGGCCTCTCTAAGACGCTAGCTTTCACAACAGTGACTTAAAAGGGAAAGCAGACAGGCAGCATTTATATTATACATCCTGCTCCAGCCTGCTCTGACAGCGGCCCAAAGCAGAGTTCTCTAAACAAGTGCAGGACTTTCTCCAGAACCCAATAGTAAACATTTGGTTCAGTGTCACATACCCTGAAATACAACATGAAGCTTTAGCACAATAAAAGATAAAATTAACTTGCTTATACAGATGTTCTTTTATTGCTTTCTATTTTTAGCCAGTTCCAAAACTATCACAAACACCTAAATGTATTTTGGTACTTAGAAAGGGAAGAGCAGACAAAGGTCTCATCTTTTAGAAGCCTTTTTATAATATTTTGGGAAAAAAATTTAAATCCAGGTATGCATGTGTTTATTTACAACAAACATTTCCTTTTGGGGCGTTTGTGTGTTTCATTATTTGGACATTTCCCAAACATCAGAGCTCCACTGAAATCTGATCGGGACGTCTCATGGCGTTTGGCTGCAGGGCTGCAGTGGAAGCACAAAACATCATGCACACTAAACTGCAGGAAATATGAAGAGTGCTGCCTGTATTTAA
This sequence comes from Oryzias sinensis, assembly GCA_037389245.1. Classification (NCBI taxonomy): domain Eukaryota; kingdom Metazoa; phylum Chordata; class Actinopteri; order Beloniformes; family Adrianichthyidae; genus Oryzias; species Oryzias sinensis. Next base: position 31,261,439 of record CM074491.1, on the reverse strand, counting down.
AAAAAAAAAAAAAACACATGCTAAAGGTTTTGTCAGCTAGTGTATCAGTAGTCCCAGTACAGCCAAAAACCACAAATACTGCAGATGGATCAACGGCCACCACGTCTAACTCTTGTCATTCTTGAGTCAGCAAAGGCCTCAGTCATATGCAGCCATACAGGTCAACCCCCATATGTTCTGGAGGTTCTTGGCTTGTCTAGGCCCATGGAGGGCCTAAAACTGAGAAACTGTGTCCTGCACGTCTGTTTCTCATCCAGTAATAATGAAAAAAGCACATTTCTATGACTTCTGCTGCAGCTAAGCACATATCTGCATTACCTTTTCACCAGTACAGAGTTCCTCATTTATTGCAGGAGTTACGTTCGAAAAATGACCGGGATCAGTGAAATCCACAGTCTGATAAAAGACGTTTATGGCAGTAAAACTCCTCACTGCACACTTTATACACTTTTCTCAGACAGACATGAACATTTTCACCCTTGTCTCCTGTTTAAATTCTCAAACCTTCATAGAAATTAGGTCCAGGATCTTAGAATGAAAACAAAGATCTGATTGATTACAGATTTCTGATCTGAAGAGCTCTGCGTTTCTGTACAGGAGACACGGCAAGGATGAGATTGATTGACAGGGTCTCCAGCTAATCAGGACATAGAACACTGTGCGCTGTTTTACAAAAGCAGCATAATCGCTTTAAAAGAATGAGCTAAACCAGGAAAGATGAAAATAAAAAAGGAAGACTGTCTTCTGTTCTATTTGACAGGGATTTTATTGTAACCCTTGTGCTATCATAGGCACTTTAACATTGGGAGTTGGGTCATCTAGACCCACTAGACAGTGCTCTGAACCTTTTTTCTTCAATGATTTGTGATCTTCACTGGTGTCCATGGATTACAGGAAATCTTTCCACCTTTGTCATGGTAGGGAGAACACGTCAATGTAAGGGTGGGGTCATCTAAGATAGCACAAGGGTTAAAGGGTTTCAGGTTGGACCACAGACTGCAGAAGGGTGGAATAAAATGTCACGTTCTATGCGGGTCTTGATCGTGTTGCCAGATAAAAGGAAAGAAAACATGGGTCTCTGGTATTGCTCAGTTGGCCGGACCAATCATGGAAGTGGGCCGTAGTTTGCCCACCCCTGGTTTAAATGAACTGTCCCTTGACACGGAACACAATTTGCGCGTTTAAATTCACGTTCACCGCCTTTGTTGTAACAAGCGTCAAAGTTGCTGCTCTATGTTTGTCCAAAGTGTGTTAACCTGAAGCTCCCGCCGCCTCCAACCAAAGAGTTTCTCGACTTCATAACGGCGAATGTTGAGAGATCAGGTTTATATAGCCACCTCTCCTCTGTAACCAGTAGGGGGGGGTCTTTAAAGCAGCAGGGGACAGAGTAACAGAATGTAAAGTAGTAAATTCTGGAAATCCCATGATTCTCTTACTTTTTAAAAATATAAATACATGTTCCTTTTTTAAAATCTACATATGAAAAATCCCAGAAAGTAACCAAAGCTTCGTTAAGAGCTGCATATTTGTTTGGTAAAGAAAAAGAAAGCCAGTTTGGTCTCTATGTAGTCCTTTGACCCACATAGTAAATGAGAAGACAAATCCCAGAGAATTGATAACTTCAACAGTATTAAGCTGAAAATGTTGCACCAAATGTTGGGTGTAGGTTGGGGACTACTGCTTTAAATGAAACACCAGCCTGCCATAAACATATATGGACATTTGTATAATGGCCCTTTGTGATGTATTTGCACATGTTTGTACCTTGTGGTAGTCTTGTTCCAGTCTGGAGTCAGAGCCCGCTCCCTGTTTGTACTTGTTCATCTTCATTCTCATCTGCCTGGTCCTCTCATCCATGTCCATACCTGAGAAATACAACAGATGCTGATCAGACAGGTGCTGGAGAAGAGGTCTGATGGTGTGGAGAACTCACATGTGGTAAAAAGAAAAAACATGTTTCTGCGGAGACATAAGCCATGAAAGGGAGAGATTTCCTATGAAAAGCCTGAATGGTTTGCTGTATTTGTAAAAGAAAAAAAAACAGCACACACAAACAGGTAAAGGCAAGCTAAAAGAAGCTTTCTTCTTGACCATTTGTTCAAATTGTGAGATCAGTTGAAACGACCATGTCATATATGTACTGAACTGTCAGCAGAACACACACTTAAATCTGTTTTTTAATTCAAAAACACAATTTCAGATGATAACTTGTGCTGCAGCGTTTACCCCACAGAGGGCGCTATAAGTTAGCCTTTCCCAGAGGAGCTGCTCTACTGGAGTCTATTCACTTGAAGCTCCATTAACCTAAACCCAGATAAACCTTTATCTAAAGCTCCAGTCGAGTGCCACTTCATTCCAGTTTAACATCAGAATATCCCACTGATCAAACATGAACCATGTCCTAAAATTGCCATTTTTCCTCAGCCTGAAATGTTTAAGGAAACTGGGAGTTTTATGGAAACACGGTAAAGGTAGTTACACAGGCAAACAGTTTGATATAATGTTCTTATGACATTTGAAAATTACACTAAATGTATTTATCTTATCACATTTCACTTTAAAGTCACTTTAGTGGATTTATGCAACACAAGTTTAACTTTCACAGTAGTTTTCTGGGTAATATTTACTCAAAAAACAAACACTTTCCTTGAATTAAAAATGTCTGGTTGAAGAAAAACGTGTGTGACAGTCATTCCAAAAAATTGAATTCTTTGTGTAAAAACGTCGAAACAGGAAAACATCCATAGAACCATGAGTGAAGCTTTGCTACTATTTTGTCTGTAATTTAGAGTAACATGGCAGGAATAATAAAGCAAATGTGAAAGCACACCAGCAAGCAGATGTCATGCCTAAAATAATCTACTCATGCATCAGCTTACACACACACAGAAACAAACTGTGAGAGCCGCAGTGTTTTTCTTTTTTCTATAACATCGCTGCAGTTTAAAATGATCGAACAACCCACAGAAATTTCTCCTCAGCCTTTATTGAAGATACATCAAATCTATATGACCCGGTTACTTTTACAACTCTACTCATCCTATATTTGTCTGTATGCTGTAACTTTATACATGAGAATCAGTTTGAGAGAATTTAACAAAAATTTAAAAAGACACACAATTGTGTCAATAATTAGACATTTGAACTACACAAAATTTAGCTTCAATGTAAATATTGAAAACTAAAAAATGGTAAAGTGGTGGGACATAGTGCACTTGCAAAAGTTTTTGCTTCAGTCTCCTTCTTTGTGGAACTGACTCCTTCTTCAGTTGGGGAGGCAGACATCACTGACCTGTCCAGGCTGTACCCTGCCTTCACTCTATGATGGATGGGATAGGCTCCAGCAGCCACTGGGACCTTACACACAATCAAACGGGCGTAAAGAAGAAGCCAGAAGGATTGTCACATACAAACAGGAGAAATGGATTTCAAAGGCTCCCATAGGAAACTACAGGAATCAAATCATGTGAATGGGAAGCATTCCAAAACACCCCTGTAAGTCAATAAAACACGTGAAATGATGTGAGAAGCTACAAGATCCCTCAAGAAATGGAACTTCGCGAAGGAACTGGTCCAGTTTGCCTCAGCTAAAACAACACTGTTCCCCTCTAAGGTTTGACAATCGACTCCAATCAACTCTTTTCCAACACTCCTTCAACTGATGCTGATGCTGGGGGACGATGGTTTTTATTGTATTTTGTTTTTTTGTGTATTTACGACCGTTTTTTGTTGTTCTTTTTTAAAGAGGGGCTCCACTGCTACCGTTTACCAACAAAGGGGCATCTCGACAAAGTCCATGTGATGCTGCAGAAACATGTAAGCTGAGACAGTAATATAACATCAGGAGCCTCGAGAAACCCGGGAGTGACCGAACCCGCCTACTGTGTTTTTAAGAACCTCCTCAACCTGAGTCATGACAGTGGTGGCGATGGTGATGGTGGTGGGAGGGGCAGCGCCCAGGTTCACTGGTCTGGGGTTTTTTTAGTGAAGGAGGGATTTAGATGATGTGTCTAAACTGGATTGATCTGGGCTGGATTAAACAATTCTGAAAAAAGGTAATAAATTAGATCATAACATTTGCTGCATGGATTCATTTTTCTGCATTCTTTGTGTGCATCTTAGAGTAATGAATTGGCCCTAAAAGACAAAAAAGGGGGAACTGAAATTTTCATTAAAGTTACTTAAAGTCTCTGCAGATTAGACTAGTGTGCATGTGTAAAAAGTATCCTGATGCGAAAACGAACATTTTGTTTTATTCTTTAATAATGTTCTTTTGTAAAAGCGTTCTCAGCGATCTTTTAATTATAATTATGCCATATTTAGCCAAAATCCAAATTTTAAGCTTACTTTAATTTATTATTATTTGTTTTCTATCGGGTAGAGTGGAGCAGTGGTAAGCACTTTCGCCTCACAGCAAGAATGCCCTGGTTCTGCCGTTTCTACCCGTGTGTTTGCTCTTGACACTCCGGCTTCCTCCCGCAGTCCCAAAAAAAATGCTTGAAACGTTGATTGATTTCTCTTAATTGTCCCTATGTGTAATTGTGGGTGCAGATAAGTGTGCAACCCTGCGACAAGCTGGTGACCTGTCCAGGACGTACCCCATCTTCGCCCAACAATAGCCATGTTAGGCTCTGGCGTCTGTGTGACCCCAAAAGGGCTACAGCGGGTTAAAAGAATGGATTGATGAGGAAATGCCAAAAGTACAAATGAAAAACACAATTTTCACTGCAGTGGGTCTTTAAAGATACTTTGTTCTTTGTAAAATAAGTGAGGTACCAGAAGGACTGTACCATAGTATTTGACAAAAACAAATATGGGTGTGATCTGTGCACCAGGAGATCCAGCTCTACCAGGAGAGACCACTCACATTGTGAAGTTAAAACTATAGCTAACAGTAACACTGTAATGCTGCAGCCAATGTGGATCGTTGTAGAAACATATCACCTTTGTTAAGTTTTAAATATTTGAATGTTTTTATCAAAGTAGACTGTAAAAGTACACATATTTTTATCCAGAAAGAGCCATCAAAAGAAGAAATCTGCTATTACCATCCCACAAAAGGACTGTGGAAATATTTAAATTGTGGGAACAGTGAGCTCTCAAAGTCTGTTCACAGCAAAAAGTAAAGTGTTGGCATGAATGCATCACCTGAAGATAAAGCAAACACCACAAAGGAATGCAGGCAGGCAGAGAAAAGAAGGCTGAGATGAGGAAAGGGGGAGCTGAGCAGACGTCAAGGGGATTTAGGGGGATGCTGAGTCAGAAAAGACAGGATGCAAAAGAAGAAGGGACAGACCTGAGTTCGTCCAACTTGGTGAGTCCGTGTCTTCTGGGTTCGCATCACAAAATGAATACACACAGACAAAGAGAGGGACATGGCTTTGAGAGGATGCACGACGGGGAGGAGGGGCGGTGGTGAGCAGAAGGAAGAGGATGGAGGACGCCAGTAGTGAACATGAAAGGTGTGGAGGGTCAGAGGAAAAAGGAAATGGTTGAAAAGAGTCGGGACGGAGGGGTGAATAAAGACACAACACAACAACAACAAGACGACACAACAACAACAAGCACAAAACACACACACAAAAAAACATGGAGAACAGCAGGAACAGACAAACTCCACCAGAGGTTCAATTAGAACAGGCCAGAAGAAGCTATGATAGAAGGCCAAGAGTTTAGTGTCTGGAATCTTGAAGGAGGGGGGATTCAGGCGTTAGATTCTGGGCTTTAGAAGAAAAAGAGCTGAAACAGTAAAGATCTGTTAATGCCCGCAACCAGAAAAAAGTTGAGTCCTTGCTGAAGGAAGGTGAAGAGAAAAGTGTCTGTCACTTCTGCATGGCACAGCAACTTTGTGGAGAACGCCTGGAGAAATGATATAAATGCGAAAGAAACTCAAAGCAACAACAGCAGCGAGCACACAAAAAAAGCCAGAAGGGTGTTGCAGAGTTTCACCAAGAAGGTGAAACTTGATGAGGATGTGGAAGAGTGCAAAGATGAGATTTATAAAATGAACTTCATTCAGGAAGCACTCAACAAGGCAGATTCACACCGTGTGGCTCCACTTTCACCACAACCCACAAAATGTCAAAATGAAGCTCAAGCCTGTGTGACAAAGTCAAGTGAGAACACATTTCATCAACAAGAAGCCGGGCCTGTTTTTGCTGCAAAGGTGTTTGAGTATCATTTACCCCTGGCATCAAGAGCCCTTTTAAAGGGCTAAAATGTTCAGCAATTTCTTTGTGAGGCCAACTAGAATAGTTGTTGAATATTTGTAGCAACTGCAAGGTTTTATTTATCATTAAGGTGTATGGTTTGCTGGATTTTCATCCTCCAGAAAGCAAACGGTTCCAACAAGTGGTGATGTCAACACCTGACATATTAATAAGGGATCCACATGCGTCTTCGTGGGTTCATCGTGATCCAACAGAATGATCTCCTCCCCTCTCAATAAACGGATGTCAGCATCTCTGTCCCCGTCGCTCATCAGTGCTGCACTCTAAACTCTGTCACCCAGAAGCAACAGCTGGAACGACGGCCACACATCCGCCTTCGCTTTTTCACCACCCACATCAAAAATTAGCATTCAGCTCAATTAGTGCTTCATCAGAGTGACTAATGAAGTGTCACATGAATAAAATGACAATGTGGGATCTCTGAATCACCAGCTTTCATCTCTTTGAACAGCTCGCACCGTCTCATAAGAGAGTCAAATGATAATCAAGAGAGCAGCTGATTAACACGGGTGACGTCCACGTTCACACGAGGGCAGGATGTAGACCAAACCTGATCCAAACATGAACAGATTCTGAAATAGTTCTTATAAATTCATCCTCATAGACCAAGCCTATGGGAACCATTGTTTATCAGGCACAAACAACAACATATTCTATGCCTTGCTTAAACCATGAACTTTATAGGGTAGAAATGACAAAAAAAACACAAAGACAAAAACTTTATGCTCCAGCCACAGACAAAAAACTCAACCACTTCACTAGCCTAATGTTTGAAGTTTGAGAAAAGTAAACAAGGTTACTCCCAAAAATAATTTAAAAAAGAAAAAAAAAAACATGTGATCTTTGTATTCAGGAGATGAGATGCAAACATAACAGGATAGACATTTGTCAGATGTTCTGTGGTGAGAAACAACCTGCTGAAAGAAGTTTTTGACCTAAAGGTCAGGTGAAAATGAGGCTAAGGCTCCATTAAATTATGGCTGGATTCTTACAGTTGGCTTTCGGCCAACTTGACCTTCCACAGAGTAGAACCCCTTTTAAAGTGTCAGAATTCACTCACACACCAACCAACCTGCGTCGGTGAGCGAGGGGTGTGGCTGTGGCCCCCCATCTGAAAGTGAGCCATTCAGCGCTCGCTGCTGATCCTCCCATGTGACCTCTACGGTAAAAAAACATACAAATATGTACACAAAGGCACAGACCCGCTTATCTGGACACTCGATGTTGAAAATCATTTAAAAGAAATCTTTCCTGTTTTGTAATTATGTTTTTGACTTCTAATAAATTTTGTTACATAACGTCTATGGTGAATTTGAACTTTAAACAAAGACTAGTTCGATGGAAAACTGTCCTTTTTTAGCTTTTTTTTAGTTTAACCCTTGTGCTATCTTAGATGACCCCACCCTTACATTGACGTGTTCTCCCTACCATGACACAGGTGGATAAAGGTGGAAAGATTTCATGTAATCCATGGACACCAGTGAAGATCACAAATCATTGAAGAAAAAAGGTTCAGAGCACTGTCTAGTGGGTCTAGATGACCCAACTCCCAACTTTAAAGTGCCTAGGATAGCACAAGGGTTATGAAAGCAAGACCACCTCTCCCAAATTTGGGATCATTGCCCCATCTGCTGGCCAAAAGGGGCAACTGTTCCTTTAAAAATTAAGTTGCATCTTTGGTAGCAGTTATAAAAATATTTTATATTTATTTAATTATTCTAATTCCATTATAGTTGGTAGTTTTGTGTGGACTATCCACAAAAATAAAAAATAAAACAGTGAAGTCGTTGCTAAACTTTTTTGGCAATCCATACTTCCTACAAATAATTGCCAAAGTGGACACTGCGAGCTCCGTCTTTATGAAGTGAAGCTGACTAGAAATAATTAGCATGAAAGGATGTGGAAGACTGGACTTTGAGGTCTTATTAGAGAAACACAGAGCAGCAGAAATCCTAAGGACAGCAGTCTCTTTGGATTAACTTCAGCTGTAACTACATTCAGGTCCGTAATTTGATCACTCAGCATTAGTTTAATGGAAACGAACCTTCTTCAGTTTGTAGAACGGACAAAACGTGGAAACAGCAAGACTGCAATAAGACTGTAAGTGTGCCGAAGAAAGTAGGAGCAGAATAAGTGGGAGCAGGGGAAGCGTTGGAGTCAAAGTCAGAGCAGGATGGCAGAGGCCTTCACAGCAAACTCACACTATCACTGCATTCAGAGGACTTGCCTTTCCTCCCGTTAACCGGCGGATGGGCTTTTTCTTCAGCTAGCATAGAGACAGATACGCTCATGACACAACCACTCTGTGAAACCTTAACTCACTGTCAGTCACTCTGATGCTGCACATTCTGCATGAGAAACGTGTAGCTTCAGATCTGCACACAAACACCACCATCCCATTATCTTCTGTTCTTTACAGAAAATCCTGCACTTCTGGATTGGTGGTCTATTGTTTCTATTCAACTCATTATTAGCTTTCTGTTCAGCAAACCCCTGGAAGAACTCTGGTAAACTCATCTCCATCGGAACAGTTACCAGCGCTGAGTCATGGCCAAACACAGTCAGAGGACACAAGCAGGCCACATGAACAGATGGGACACTAGGAAGTAAAGACTGTGGGGAGCTTCCCTTTCTGCCAATAGTCTCAGTTCATTAAGCTTGTGGCTCAATGCACATCAACACATACACTTCAACAGAAAGCAGCTCTCCAGCTCTAGGATATTCTAAAACAAGGTATATGCTAGAAAAAATTAAATCAATTGAAATTTGTTTCATTGCAGAATAGAGAATATGTCACACACACACACAAACACCTGCATGAGCAGTGAGGGCTTCAGATTCCTCACACTTTTGTCCTGCTCCATCGTAGCAGGTGTCAGACACAAACACACAAAATGAAACAATGAGCGCTTCAAAAAATCCACAGCACTGAAGGCAGAAAAGACACTTAACATGTATTTGTCAGCAGCAAAATACACAAAAGTGTTCTGGAGCGCAGGCTAAAACTGTTGCATTACTTAAAGACGCACTGCCACCATATTTTATTCCATTTTGAAATTGTTTTAAATAATGATCATGCAGTTTTTAGCCAGAATAAAAAAATGACTGTTGGTGCAGAAGTAAGCCTCTGCTGGTAACAAATCCTTTCTGTGTTTACGCCTTCTCCCACCAGCTCACAGCCCCTCACAACTCCATGCTAACATTACCACTGAGAGCCTTTTCAAACTGCATTTTGTCTTCTGCTTCTGATTGAGCACAATTTGAAAAATACTTAAAAATGCAGCTTTAAGCTTATTTCTTATTTGTGTTTTTACATTTGTCCCCCATCATGAGAGAAACGCGACAAGAACACGATAAAAAGACTAAACCCATGATTCTTATTGGAATGGGTCTTCAAGTAAACTTTTTAAAACAATTTTACTTCCTGTAGAAGTCTTACCACATCTTAAATAAGATTGACTCTAAGGCCGCCTTTACACTGCACGGTTCAAGTGACCCAATTCCGATTTTTTCCTCTCACGTGGCACAGATCGGATATGATCGGTGAACGTGTAAGCAGGACAAAAGCGCATGGATTCCGTTTTTCTCAGATCAGATTCAGGCCTCTCTCATATGTGGAAATAAATCGGAAATGAATCGGATACGTGCATTTACGTGTGCCATGTAAGCAGACAAATCGGATATTCCCCAGTAAATGTGAGTCGTACGTCAGTGACGTCAACTCAGGACACCACCAACTGAGATCACTTGACTTATTCAGGTGATTTTTGTGCGCTGATTTTGCTGTCAGCGTGTTTACCTTTCAGCCTCAGGCTTCAGACCGTAGTTGGAAACCGCTGTTATGTCCGGTCCGGACGCAAACGGTAACTAATGAAGCGGGACACCGTTGCTATGGAACAGGCTAGAAGCCGTTTATTTCTTTGGGGGCGTGTATGATGGGAACCGTGTGTGTGTGTGTGCGCGCGCATGCGCGTACGTGTGTGTGTAAGGAGAGGAGAGCGCGGAGCGGAGGAGTGTCGGAGAACCGTAAATTAAAAATAAGGTGTCTCCCCCAAAAGTTTTGGAGTCTTTCTTAACCCACTCTGGAGGCTGAGGGTTCAGAGCGGAAAAGTGGACCCCGAGGAAATCTCCCGTGTGCTTCTGACTCGTTGAAGTCATCGCGCAGGAAAGGTTGGATCAAACTGTTAGTACAGCACGTCTGCAAACACTTCCTCATTCAAAATTCAGAGACAGCCGAGCAGCCCTCCTTTTTCCTCTCCCGCGCATCCCCTCAGAAGCGCCCAAGGCAACGCCTCCTTCCGTCGCCGCCTTGCCTCCATGACAACCGTAATCACAAAAGTCCGAAGGAGGTCCGCGGAGGGCGGAAATACTGCTACGTAGTCCTCAGAATGTCTACGTTTAATAGTTTCAGCATTGTATAGTGTAAATGCAAAAATCAGATACGGGTCACTTTTAAAAGATGATGTAAGCGGGTCGTCATAAAAATCGGATATAGTCAGAAAATTGGATATGGGCATCAAGACCTGCAGTGTAAATGAGGCCTAAGAGGACTGGACTGAGTGACCCCCCTCCCCCCACCGTACTTAACTTAAGTGAAAATATTTTTTTTAAACTACACTATTTTTAATTGAACCTTTCAACCTCTGGCTAAGCCCTCCCAGCAAAAGTGCTAAATTGAACATTTCTTAAACCACCTTCCCTGAACCATCTGGAGGACTACTTTTAACGTGATCCCAAAGACAGACTTAGAGACTTCTTACAACTTTTCACGACACAATTTACCAAAGCACTGATGAGGAACGCCCAGACTTTGTCTCTGAAATCTATTTAAGTCATTTGGTTTAAAAAATTGTACTTTTTTCAGGTTAAGTGATCACAAACATCTGATGTGAAACTGAGAGATTTAATGAACAATTAAGGCGAGTTGACAAATTTCAACAACACAACTGCAACGGGGGGCAGGTTCAGCGTTCAAAAGCCAGCTTTAGTTCCACTGAACCTGACCACTTGCCATTGAAAAGAGATGTCAACCTTTAGATTAAATAGCAGCACTTCCTGTCTGAGAGGCCAAACCCACACATTCAGGTACAGACCTTCACAAAGCTCTGTTCCTTCGCTTCCATCTTCTGAGAAAGAATAAAAAAATCAACTGAGCAAAAATGCAACAGATGAAAGGTGAAACATACATAAAGTAAAGCTTCCAAATGAGCCGGAGCAATTCCTACTTCATAAGCTTTCCTTTCACAGCAGCAAATGATAAATGGATAACGATAAACCCCGATTTCTGAGAGTTGGGTTATCACGTGAGTTCTCACTCACATATATGAATGACCAAATCCAAACAACAGAAAACATCCAGCTGACTTACTTCTGTCCATTCCTGTGGGTGGAAGCTGTGGGAGTTGCCGACCGCGTCTACTGGACATCGGGGTACCAGTTGGGCTGATCTGGACTGATCCACTACGAGGATGCGCTCTATGTGACAAAAAGCAATGGACACCTGCATGAGTACTAGAGTCAGGAGCTTCAGGACAGTTCTAGAAGCTACAGGGCCCATATTTCTTTGTTACAGCAGCAAAGACATTTAAATAAATAAATAAAAAACAATTTGTATGATCATAGACGCCTGAGTTAAATGACGTCTTGAAGACAAAGTTACAACAAATCCACAAAAGCTAAATCATTGTGAACTTTGCGGTGTCGTTTGCATCTTCAAACAGAAAGGGGATGCACACAGCAAAGGCATTTTGGCACATGGCATGGGAGGGGAGGGATACTTCAACTCTGGGGACCTGAGCTGCAAAAATAAAAAGAAAAGAAAACAACCAAAAAGAAACCTGCCAGGTGTGAATCGCATGTACAGTCGACTCGTCAAACTGCAGGGAAAAGAGAGCTCAATGCAGAACACAGCAGGCCAGTGCGACGATGCGTTCAGACCGTCCCCAAAGGGCTTCCAACTCAAAACAAACAGAATGCCATCACGGAACAAACAAAACCAGTCAATGTTAGGAATGAACCTTAAATTAAAAAGTGTAGCAGTGATGGGGGGACTCCTGATCAAACCAGGGCTTTTGATGTGTGTGAAATCAAACACCACATCCATTCTTGGGTCCAACAGAAACAGGTGAGGGTGCACTCAATGGGAGTGAGGTGAGGTGAGACATGGTAGCAGGATGTGGGGAGGGGTCATTTTTTTTAGTAAAGGGAGGATATTTCTTTCAGTTAGTAAGCCACAGGGTGGGAGGTAAATCATCAGAAGTCATTCTGAGGTGTGGATGCTCTAAAGCTGCACATTAAGGAGTCAGAGGAGCAAATCTGGAGGCTGAAATTATTTTCTCAACCGAGTTCTAAATGAACCACAGAACTTCAAAAAAACGGAAAATCTGTGATTCCATTTCTTTAAAGTTTACTTCACTACTTTTAGACAAACCTATCAGCTTTAACCTGATATGAAGCTCTTTAAATGAACTGGATGCATATTTGGATTTAGTCAAAATGAGTTAGAATAAGCTAATTTTACTCTAAAAAACGCAGTTTTGGATATCATTTCCTCTAACTTTCAAATCATTTCTCCCTCCAATGCAGCTGTGGCTCAAGAACAGTAATAAATAAAAAAAACTCTAGTTTGCTGTTAGTTGGTTAGCCTCTCCAGTCGGGGTCACACCTCGTCATGGCAGGAGAGGGGGGAGCAGACCTCCCAGACGGCAGCGATGGCATGGACCTCATGATGGAAGAGTCGTGGGGGCGTTCAGTAGAGCGCGAGCGGGGTGCAAGGCGCTCTGTAACGGGCCGCTGGTCTGCAGAGCGGGACCTGCTGTGATACTCGTGTCTATCCATGGCTCCGTGGTTCCTACAGGGGTTGTTGAGAGACAGGCAGGCACTCAGTGGGACTCCACAGGCCAGGGGCACATTAGGCTGTCAGGGTGGACAGCATGAGGGGAAACAGGTCTTTTTGTTTTCAATAAAGGCAAAAATCACATCAAAATTCTTTGGAGTAGAATGGATCCATTTTTTGTACAAGCAAAACACGAGAAGTGTTGTGAAACATGCACATTTGAAAGTTTGTTTAAATAAATTCCACCCAAATCGTTCAGTGGTTTAGAGAAATGTAAGATCTGGAAACGGTGGAAAAAGTTCGACTTCCAGGTCTATTTGATGGTTTCAGATGAACTGAAGTGCAAGGAAAAAATCCATACATCAGTCAAATGGACCTCGCTTTCTTTCACTGAAACTGTTTTGGCACAGAGAATGCAGATCGTCTGAGCAAAAAGGGCTAAAAGGATAAAATAACAAGTGAAGTTGGTTAACAGAAATTATTTAAAAACAAACATTTTTCAACACTCAGAACACACAACAAAGAAAGGAGCACAAATTATCAGAGCAGACATCACAATAATGAACAAGAATTTAGTGAAACTGTGATGAAAGGGTTAGTGAGTAAAGCATGCATGATTTTTTGTGCTGGGTGGGAACTAAGCAGATCAGGTACCCATAAAAACAATCTCAAATCACCAAAAGAAGCAATAAACTGTACACCTTACAAGTATCAAAGATTTCTTTATCAGAATATATTAGACCAAATCAAAATGGTAATTTTATGGTTAAAATAATGTAAATATTATATATATATATATAAAGTTGTAGTAGTACAAGATTTATTTCTAATCAAATAAACATTAACATGAAATATATGTCTACACAGACTTTGAAAATATGATTTGAAAATAATTTCAACTATTAAGTCATTTTAACTATAAAGGTCATTGTCCATTAAAAGACTTACACATTTAAAAGAAACGACTTCAGTAAATGAAACATTTTTTCAATTAGAAACTGAGTCAACAAACTTATTGTCAATGTTTTCTGTGTTCATTGCAGGAAAATGCTCTAATGGCTTCACACGCCTTAAGCGTCCCACAGGTTCAATTCCTCCTCAGAAAAGCATTTCCTCCAGAAAAAAATCAGATGGATATGTCTGCAGCTGGCTTTGACATAGTTATCTATGCAAATGTGGAAAACCACAGGCTACAGCACTCACAGGCATAAAATAATACTCATTTTTTGCTACAAATTAATGTAACTATTTTCTTTTATTACAGTGCTGGTAAAAGATAAACACAATCAGTTCCTGAATATTTGCAATTTCTGCCATCTCTGATTCATGTTTATTTAGAAGAAAAATATATGTAAAATTTTTGGGTTGAATACATTTAAGATTGATTTTTTTTATATGTTTTAAATCCTGACAGAACTTTGAGAACCAGCACCCGTCTGTCGTTCTCTGAGAAAAAAAGAAAGGAAGAAACTGAATTGGCGGTTCACGTTACTGGCTGAAGGGGTTTAGATCGAGTCTGATGGATAGTTTGTGACACATAAATGATGTCAGACTGGCTGACAGACGACCCATTGAAGGATCCATTATGATGTCTCCTTTTAGAGAAGGGACATTAAAACATAATGGAATTTTTATTTTGGACAGAAAGCCTCGTGGGGGCAGGTGGTTCACAGTTTTTGGTTATCAACTCTCAGCCAAAAGAATGAGACTTAAAAAAGCAACAAAGCATCGGCAAAAAACATGACTTTAATTTCCGCACTATACGGCACACATAATAGGCTGAAAAAAAAGTGTGCCTTATAATCCGGAGCGTCCTATACATGGATTGATTCTGGTTGTGTTCACTGAGGTTGAAGCAATTTTGAGTTGTCAGTCTGTTTTTTTTACAAGTTGCAAACAAGGTCGGATGTTATACAGTCATAGTAACATTTGATATGGCCGCATACGTTTTTTTTTTTGACCCATTGGTTGGATTACAAAGTTGGATGTTACAAGTATTGTTAACACTTTGAATGTGGCTAACATGTAGCGGTGTCAGAATGTGGTGTATTTTATGTGTTATAAAGGATTGGAGTGTAGTCACAGTTGTTGTTTACCTTTAGATGTGTCTCTTCAGGGGTCGACACAGTGAATAAACCTTTACTGATTCACACATGTTGCTATGGCAGAAATTCCCACGCCCCTTTCTGACACCACCCTGTATTTTTTCCAGGCTGAGTGCCGGCACAGGGAGTCCCAGACTTGGGCCCCCTTGTGGAAACAGGCAGTTAGGCATTCAAAAAACTATTCACACACCCCTAACCCTCCTAATCCCCCTACAATTGGAGGGATAGAGAGAAGCCGGAGGGGTAGGGGAAGAATTCAGATTCGGTCTGTGTCCCACTTAATGCACTTTAGATTTCGGTGTGTCATATATGACATCAATTGGAAAATAGACCATGCAATGATGGTTCGCCTTTTAATGCAGCGCGCCCTGTAATGTGGAAAATACAGTATTCCAAGCATTGAATTCTTCAATGAGTAGCTGCCGAATGTGTTACCATCTATATAAATCACACAGACCTGCTTTATAACTGCTGCTGTTGGGAAGTGTATGGAGCAGAAACAACATCACCTGCAGAACAGCTCAGTCACTACGGCATGACCAGTATACACACAGCTGACAGCAGCAACACAAGCAGCTCTGAGCCTCCACTTACACCATCGGTTGTGTATCATTCATGTGCAGCTACACAACTTCAGAGCTGTGATGACTTCTTCAAAAAACAGATATCAGACAAGATATCCTTTTCTGTCATCAAACGTACGATTAAAGATAAATTAAACACGAACGAGAGACGACTTGAGGAGACCACAAGATGCCAAATACACAGATGCTGCAGGAGTGCATTGCAATACCTCTCGTAGTCATAATCGGAGGAGTAGGAGGCCTCAGAATGGGCCCGGGACATCCTAGTGGAACGCAGTAACCTGACCGCGTCTTCTCTGCAGAGTGGGTAAACACGACGGTCACGGCTGGCAAGAAAATATCACAGCGTGTGAGCTTTTCTTTGGTTTTCACCTCAAGGGGAGGCAATTTTACAACAGAGGGAGGTCAATATAAACATTTGGGTTTAGATTACAGATTTAATCTCTGTGGTGAAGGTTTATTCAGATTATAAATACATGATCCTTGAGATGGTGGTTGATAGTTCTGCTGGAAGAATGTGTTTAGTCATTCTTTTATTTCTTTAACACTTTTGAACAGCAGAAAAGCAGCCTGGAGTCAAACTAACCCCACCACGGCACAGACAGTAGACATCTTTGCAAAGATAAACCAAGATTTTAAATAAAAAGAAACCCCCTAAAGTTTTATTTACATTAAACTTTAAATTTAACTTTACAGTTGTGTAAATCATGGCATAGTGACAGCATGCAATCAAAAACCACATGGGTGCTCTTCCCTTTAACAGTGCTGTGCGTTGGTGCGTGAGTGAATTAGAAGTGGAGGTGCAGAAATGGCACAATGTGCAATCTGACTTAACGTCTACCTGGGGTCCTTTTCAGGGTCGTCAATAAGCTGAGTATGTCTGGTTCGAGGTAGGGTGAGAAAATGGCTGCAACCACATGAAGGGAGGAGATCAGAGAAAAAGAAGATGGAGAAGGAAAGAACACAGTAGGCTGAAAAAACAAAATGGGACAGGAGGAGACTGCAGAGGTGTGGACATGTTTGAGAAGAAGACAGGAAATGGCAAGATAAAAGCTGGGACAGAAGATGACAAGGCATTCTCAGCCTTTACACATTAAGAGGAATTAGTAAAAAACAGGTTAAAAGAAATGACAGGTGGAGAACATATATGAAATATAATTTAGTCTCACGAAGATGCCAAATTTCCGAAGGACGATGTTTTATATATCGCAGGCTAACTGGGGCAGCGCAAAGTTCTGTTTGCCCCATTTCCTGTTTCATTTTCAACAGTTTTCCATAAATAACCAGACATTGTTAATTAAAGCAGATGAAATATTCTTAAGTAAGTACTGTCCCAAACAATTTAGATAAGTGCATTTTCTGCATCTAACACGGATTTAGGCTCAGTCCCAGAAAAATTCAAATAAAGTTAATTGGACAGGATAAAGTGGCTGCAGTCTGGCAGAGCCAAAACTATGACTGGACTCTTGGAGCAACAATTTCCAACACTCAAAGGAAATAAATGCTGATGTAGGATAACTCACCACTTCCCCTTGACCACTTCCTCCATAAAGATAGTGAAATGCATGTCAAGACTTTATTCTTTACTCAGCATTTGCAACATTTGATCCAAATGCTGCATGCATCATTTTATCCACTTCACAACCAGGTAAAAAAAAAATCTCAATAGTTCATTTTGCACACTGCAGTTTTGTCTAAACATGTTATTAAAACTTTATTGGTATTATTAAAACCATTGCTGGACTTTTATCAATGAAACTAATTATTAATAAACTAGTTTACTTGGTGTTTTGTGCTTTATTAAGAACTTATTTCTTTTTTTAAATATTGCTCCTAAAAAAAGGATCAAAGCTGTTATCCTAAAGCTTAAGTAGGAGATTTTTAAAGGCCGTGTCCCACAGCCACTTTGTACATTCTGCGCATTTTCCACACATGAAAATTTAGTATTTTGTTATACATGCGTGATATACGTAATTCATTAGTGTTTCTGCCGTTCGTCATTCTTTGATGTGTGCAGATGTCCGTCAAGGGTTTACGCCCACGGGTCTTTACGTGAATTTGGTTCTTAAGGTGTTAAAAATGTTTGGTCAGTTGCGCAGTTTACACATATTTAATGTAGTTTATATGCAATTGTTATGTAAATCGTGAGCAACTGTGCATGATTTGTGGGAGATGCATTCGCAAATTTGTGGCTTTCTATGACCGTTCCAAGTATATCTAACAGACTTTTCATGCATTTACCACCTACCTATAAATTTTGTATCGCATGTACGGCGTACATATCACGTTCAAACTATGTAATTGACGCACAAATCACTAATGAATTGCATATAAACTGCCCAATAATCAGGCACGTTTCATGGTCTACGTTTATTTACTGTCAGAAGTCAGAGCCCCGCCTCCCCCTCTGGTCATCTGCGGTCACCATCTCCAGAGTTCTAAACACACTACATCTCCCAGCAACCCCACCGCACAGTTTGTGGATGCCACACACCTGACTGTCATGTGGAATCACTCACAGCATACTTAAACTCTTAGTGCACAGTACGGTTTGTGCCACTCTGCCTGCGTTATATCCAGACCTGATCTTCTGTTTTCTTGACTTTGTTTTGTCTCTGAATCCGTTTGCCTGCCCCGACTCTCGTCTGGATCCTGACTACTCAAGTTTCTTTGACACTCCTTATACTGATACTTGTTATACTGATACTTGTTTAGCTTTGTTGACTTTTAGCTGTGCTAAAACATGCTCAAGTGGAACCAGCCGTCTGCCTGTTTTATGACATTTACGTGTTCTTCCCGTAGTTTTACTTGTACTTCTTCTGTGATTTCAAGATGCTTCATTTGTGATACATCTGTAAAACTTTCACATGAAAACTCTTCCCCCGGATATTCATGTATGGCCAATTTTCATCCACGCAATTAGCACAAACGTAGGTAGTGGCTGTGTGACATGGACCTGAGCTTTTTGATGAATACATAATCCATGTCAGTCAAACAGCATCAGAGGTCAGTGTATTCAATCACTGGCAAAGTTTATAAAATATCCTGTTCACATGTATCAGCTGGACTCAATCCCTTTTGTGAATCTCCCTGCTGTGGCCAATTTGTTTCTTATCCCCCCTAAAGCCCCGCCATGGCATCAAAAGGAACAGCAAAAAGGGTTATGTTGAGTTTCCAGGAACCTGTACCTATGGAGACTGTTGTAAAACACAAAACTGTAACATCATCTTGTCACACATCATTCCTACAGGAGAAGGGTGAGAAGAAAAACTACATAATAATGCCAGTATGGAGATTTGAACATGAACAGCTTAAAATTACCTGGAGAGTGGGGGGACGCTAGGTGAACGCGACCGCGCCCTGGCTATGTCAGCCGACCGAGAGCAATGGTTGGATGACATGACCTGCTCAGGCACAGATAATGTGGAGCTCTGGAAGTCTCTTCCGTTTGGCCGATAGTCTGAAGACAGAGAAGGAAACAGAGGGGGAATATTGTTAGTAATGTGTTGTGGTTTTCTTTTTACCTTAGCAATAACTTTGTCAAAGGCCTCAAGCTCATATAGGAATGTGAGCAACCTTTCTAAACTTGCACTAAGTTGCACATTTTGCAAAGGTGACAGGTTTTTCTGTCCAAAATGCTGAGTCTCTACATTCCAACAATGAGAACCAGCTTTTAATAAAAGTGCAATTCATTTGCTGTTTTTAACAGTGTGCGTTAAACATGAAAATCACCTTTAAAGAATCTGACTCACAGTAATGAATTTTCTCTGCTAGACTGAGGAGTTCACTCAACTTGAAAGAGTTCATTAACCAATAATCAGACATGGCTGGCAGCTGTGGTTAAGGTCAATGCTTGGCACTATTAAAGTTGATTGATATTCAATAGAGTGTGTAGCACATTGAAAAAATGTAAAGAAAACTTAGAACAAAACTATTAAAAAGTGGGAATGGTTGGAAAAATCTGAAATAGGAACACAGAAATATGCTTCCCCTCCTGCTTAAGAACCACCAAAGATGTGTATAAAGTCAGTGAAAATGAGCAGATTAAGATAATAATAGATAAAATAAAAACAAGTATTGCACATTAAAAAATAATTAGTGTGCTCAGAAATTGACAGACACATCAAATTATTTTACTGTATTTCTTTTTTATATAAAGGACTGCTTTTGCCAAAAAATAACAAAAAAATATTCCCAACCACTGCATATCTACTGAATGAACCTTTGGTATCTAAAAATTACATTTGGGGCTTCCCAGCGATAACAACCGCAAAGGGGTGGGGCGCTGGGAATTGTAGTTTTTGTGGATATAAAACAGTTTTTTCTAGTGGTCAGTAGGATATCACAGTGTCATGAAAACATATGTACTGCATAATGGAAATATTTATTCCTGCGTATTCTGAGGGAGTTCTATTTTTTCTTCAGCTTGACAAGTTTGACAAGCACAGCCGGGCCGCTAAGCACATATAACGGAGAAATTTTGCTGACAATTAGAAGGACTCAACAAGAAAACCAACTGCATTGGTGCAGAAGTAGAGAACAGGGTTTGAGATATTTGATCCATCCATCTTCAAAAGCCACTGTATCCCTTTTTGGAATGGGGTTGCTGGAGCTTCTGTTGGGGGAAGGTGGGCTACACCCTGGACAGGTCGCCAATCTGTTCCAGGACCACACACTCATACATGCACAACTAGGGGACATTAAGAGATAGCAATTAACCTATGAAGCATATCACTGGACTGGGAGAGAAAAACTGAGCTCGCAGGAGAAAACCCACACATGCAGGAGGAGAACATGGAAATTCCACACAGCCGGGATTTGAACCTTGCTGTGAGGTGAGAGTGTTAACCACTACACCGCCATGCGGCCCTGTTATGTAGTGAGTGAAGTAGGTGCACCGCTCTTTTTTTTTATAAATTACATGATGCGCAAAAAATAAATGAGAGCATCCTTACACAACTAAGGCTTTCCAACAATGAAACAAGAAAACTATCATTTTTCAAATCACAAATTTCATCTCTCGACTCTTCATGTTGGTGCTTGAATCTGTTCAGTTTGGCGTCATAGATTTAAATTAGTCTTTTAAGAAATTCTTTCAAAACATCTGAAGTAGGCTAGTCTGGAGTTTGGCTGACAGAATGAAAAAAAAATGCCTGTGCTGAGTTTTGTGTCACATTTCATTAAAAAATGTCACCTGAGCTTCTGCTGTCAGACACAGGAGGTCATTTAAGAAAGATAAAAACTCATCTGCATTCATTATTCCAAACAGTTTCCGTTTCTTTAGTTTTATTAACCTAAAACTATTGAGAAATTTGCAACCCCTTCTAAATGTCTGAGGATTAAATTATTGTTAAAAGCATCTTTTGTAGCAGCAAAATTGTAAAACTAGTTTGAGTCCCCCTACTTCACACAGATGAGAGAAACATGGAGTAAATAATACAACATTTTCACTAAAAAAAAGATTTTGTGTCGTAAATAACTGAGGATGTGTCTGATGTTATTCAGGGCTGCAGGTTTGCTGCAGAGCCTGTGTGCAGACGGAGGTGCAGCCGTGGCTGTGGGAGCAGGGTTTTCCCTCCACTGTGAATGAAGAGAGACAGGAGGGGGGACTGGCATCGTGAGGCAGCGAGGGGCTGATGAGAATATTAAGCAGGCCGGTGGAGGGTTTCCCTCACATACAGGAGCATCACCAAGCCCTCGGCTGGAGCTCTCTCTGACTCTGACTCACTGTGACTTTCTCTGATCCACACTTTGGTGCAGAAGAGGAATTTATTCTCTGTTCGTCTGCAGTTTCCTGGGCTTGCCGCTCCACTTTTCGGTGGCCTACATTTGTTAATAAGTCGCCATCACCACATTGTCATGTAACAGCAAACCCTTTTCACCATACAATTTATCAAGCGCTTTCTTGAAATCAAGGTCAGCGCAAAAAGTATAAAGGCATAAAAATAAAACACAGGTTCTCACAGGGAATATTATACTCGAGCAAATTTCCACAACTGTTTAGCGCTTGTTTTCTGGCTGGTAGCTGCTCTGCCTCTCCTTTTCCGGTGTGCAGCGTGGGTGGAGACTCAGAACAGCAGAGCAGCAGCTAACAGAGCAGAGGAAGATAAATGCTCAGAGCTCGCTCATACGGTTTCTGCTGATGGGCTGCAGCATTTTTTGACCCTCTAATAGAAAATATGAATGTGCTAAGGAAGGAGTTTGCAGAGGGGGGCTATGTCTGAGACCAGATATGACTATTTCATCACTTAGTGATTATGTAAATCTTTTATGAAGCAAAAATGAAACAAGATCATTTAATTGTTATCTTTTTAAAAGTATTACTTTATGTGTGTAATTTAATTTTATTTATTACGGCTGCTTTTTATAGAAACAAATCAATTTCCCCATTGTAGGATCAATGAAGTTCTATTCTATTCTATTTACTCTAAACAATTTGTCATTTTTGTCCCCTTTGATGTAAATCTACCTTTGCATTTATGTGGTCCCGTGTTTTACCTGTAACAACTCCGACACCTTCTTCGCAGTCAAAGTCGGAAATCTCGCTGTCACTTATCCTCTGGGATCCTTTAACGCAAGAAGAGAGAAAACAGAAGCAACGGTGGAAAAACGGAGACCTCATTTTCATCCTATTCTTTGTGCATTTATCCTCTTCTCCTAATCTGGGCTGAATGCAGCGTGTCACTGCTCTGCCTCCACTAAAACCACAGATCTCTCCTCGTCTGAACTCTGGCACTCTTTAATTGCACATTCAATCATTGGGTGGACACGTAAAGGTGGGGATGGGAGAGGTGATCTGGCTACAGAGCTCTTACTTCATCACCCAGAGTAGTCCTTTAACCCTCCCCCGCTCCGTCCCACCAACTCCACTGCCTCAGTCAACGTAAATCAAGTGGACACGCGAGATTTTTCAGAAATAACAAGTGCTGCACTCTGGCAATGCCACTCCCAATCTTTCATCTCAGAACTTCTTTTTTTTTTGTTTTTTACAGCTGTCAGCTCTTTCATCTCTGACTAACACAAATGCTCAGAAAATTGTCCTGCTGGGGAGGGAGCAAGCCTCAATTGCCCCGAAGAAATAGCACAGAGCAGCGGTCCAGCGTTCCACGCAGTGCAACACAGCCTGAACCAAAGCATGTTCATGGGACGGAAGTGCAGTTCGAAGGGCTCAAAAAAAAGCCTTTGTCTCTTTCGCTTTTTTCATCTTCAGTAAAATGATGCATTAAACATGAAGATACTGTGCTATTTCTGTCAGTGTTATAGGTTAATGCAACACTGCAGCTTTAGTGGAGAAGCATAAAATCTATTGGGAAGCTCAAAAACACAAACACAAAGGTGTGCCAACAGTTTCTTATGAAAACACAAACAGAAAAACGTCACGTCGGGCTGTATATCAAACAATGCACTTTACAGAGGTTAGACCCTGGTTGTCGTGACATGGATTCAGGATGAAGGCCAGCTTTAATGATATTTGTTGGGGATTGCAGTGTGGGATTGTAGAATACTTTATAGGTGAATAAAAAGTGGATAAAAGAACACTGTGTCCTAAATCTTTGTTTCCCTGTAGAGCAGAGAGCATAAATCTGCTGCCCTGCTGGATTCCAAACCAGTGTGATGAAATTTTCACAAGCTCCCCACAGTGAAATCCGTTTAAGGCTGCGGAAACATTTATGGGGAATTGGACAGGAAACTGAAAACATCGAATGATCTTTAACCCTCTCTCATTCCAGGAATATTTCTCTGTCATGTTGTTCATCCAAAATTAAAAAGGAACTGTTTCATGTTCAGCTCTTGTATTCTTGGATCGATTCCCTTTTTTCAGACAACAAATTTAGGAAACACTGATGGTCTAAAAAGGCAATTGTTGAGCTCTCCCAGTACCAGAAAGCTATAGCTTTTGATTTTTTAACCTATGCACACAAAGTTTGATCTAAGTACAGAATTTAAAAGAAACTCCCTTTCTTGACCTTGTAGGCACAGGGTAAAAACTACGTCTGGGACTGTAAGAGCTCCACTCTGTCGAGGGGTTAAAGAGAAAGGAATAGTGCGTCATAGAGCAGCAGTACCTGAGAATGCAACAGTTTTTTACCTGAGTTGTATAAAAATGCGTCTTTGTCTGTAAAAGCAGAAGCAGCAAAGTCCATGTAACACAGAAAACAACATTTTCTCAAAAGCTCCTCTAAATTCAAGTAGGAACAACCGTACTAAATGTCTAACGCCTTAGTCACATGCACCCGCAGGGACGTTGGCCCGTACGGGTGCTGCAGGTTTTTGGGTTGTCCGGGCCGTGGAGGGTCGTAGCGAGGAGTATCTTTAATGGTCTTGCAGTTCCCTTGAGGCTCGTACAGCCATCTTAAGGGACGTAATGAAACTGGAACATACCGTTGTCGTATGTGTGTTCAGTTTAAAGTAAAGTAAAATAAGTTACACGCACTTATGACGTACGCCTGATGCTGTTGTTTGGTGCCCTTACGCCACACTTTAGGAATTAGTGAAATATGCATGCTGGCTTCTTACTGACTGTGTGCACATGCAGCACGCATGAGGTGTGCAGCTGATACGTCCACACAAACTACACTCTGATTGTCTCATTTCCTCATTTCTACAGTCAGACAGTGCACACGGAGCATGCACTTTCCCTTGAACAGCACTAATGAACTCTTTTCGCTAGATTTGGGGGATATGGAAAAAATAAACAAATCTGTGCAATGTTCCAGCGTCTGATCTACTTCACCCTTGCGTGTTGTTGAAAGTGTCCTCCACCTGTTGCTCGCAGCATGCTCATAGAAATAAATGTGCATGATCGTTTATATTCTATAGGCTAACTGAGTGCTTTATGACTAGTGTCCTGCGGCGCACCTGTGTGCCACGTATATATAGGTTTGCCCATTTTCCCCCTGCAGACAACATGTAGCGGCAGCTGTGACTAAGGCATGAGAAGCATTTACACAAAGAAAGAGGTCTGCATCTAACCTGTATTCCGTTAGTGTTTGTTTTAGATGAATTTAAGAAAAAGAACGTCGTTGCTTACTCTGCAGACGGCGTGTTGGACTCTCTCTGTGGAGCTGCCGGCGTTGTGAATTGGGGGAGGCACGTGGGAGAGGGATGGAGGACACATCGTGGGTCTGTAGCTTGTACCAGTGCGGTTCATCGTCTAGCAGAGCTGTCTCCAGCTCTATGAGGATCTACCAAAACAAAAAGGAGGGAGCTTAGCTCCTCACAGGAAGAAATGTCTTAAAGTAAGAAGTCCCATTAGAAACTTTCCTTGCTATTTGATTTTTAGACACAATTTAATTGGTCGACACAAGTTACAAAACTTGATTTTACTTGAGAATGGTGGATGTTTTTTTTCTTTAACTTTTAAGAAGTTATTTCTTTAAAAACCTTTTTTAGAAATAGTATACTTCAGTTTCTATTATTTCATGTCTCCAAAAACAGTTTTTTTTGTTATGACTCAGCTGTGGATTTTAACCCACAACCCCTCATCTCAGGGCAGTCACTTTACCATTTAGCAAATTTAATCAGTGTGGGATTTATTAGCAATTTTTTTAATAAACAGGAAAATGGATCTCTGTGGGTCTCTTTTAGACCTGTGCTTCTCTTCTGAAGACCCGCATTCTGCTCTGTCTTCACTGGTTGAAGAATGGTTAAAGATAGAGGGTTGGCCACCTAGTTCAATAAATCAGCAGGTGCTTTGACGTGGATGGCAGGAAAAAGCAGCCCGATGATTCCTGTTTTCCTCCCCCTTTTTGCATCACCGGCCCTGGTGGTGTCACATTTCCTCTGCTGTCATTTCTTTCTCAAAGCCTGCCATCAAAAGAGACCTGACCAGCGTTTTCTTCTGTCACGGTCACGTGAGACGTTGCTTCTGGGTAAACATGTGGTCACAACAATGACAAATATAACTGCTGCTTTAAATTTTTTGGTTTACTCTGCAACTACTGGCGGAGATGTACGTTTTCTGTAGAAGTTGGCATTTAGACTCTTTGCTTCCAGTCAGCAACAAATCTCAGCAATTTAACCACAAAGGTATAGCTCAGGGGTATTCAATTAAAATTCAAAAAGGTCCAGTTACTAAAATTTTCTCCCAGCAAAGGTCCGGATCTTATGTTGTCACTTAACATAATGTACCCTCATGTTAATAAAATCAATAATGCACATACATTTCTATATAATTTATTGTTACATTTCAACTGTTTTCAAAGTAATATGCTTTTAACATACCGAAAAGTCTGAACTTGTATGGCACTTGAATGGAAAACAATACTGAATGGTAAACAACACTGAAATTATTCTGAATAAAATAAATAAAAAGTGCAAACACAGCTTTGAGCAGCCTGAACTTAGGGCCTATTTCAAGTAATGTGAAACATTCAGAATCTTTTGGATAAAATAAAAGTGCTTTTAATCTTCAAGAAAAAAATTAAAAAAGACATTTGAGCTCCCACCTTTTTAAAACATGAACTACATTTTAAATAAAATAACACAGGAAACTTTTTAAGTAAAATAGAACAGGGCAGAATTTACTGAATAAAAAAAAGTGCAGAACTTTGAGCAGCTCCCTTTTTCATCTCTCTTTTCAAACTTTCCTTACTCCCTTTCAATCTTTCTTTCCTAGTGAGAGAAATGGCCATGTAACTGTCCTGCCAGCAGTTTCTGCAGCCGCATTTCAGCACTCCTTTACAACTGTCACATCGCTGAATGCTTGTTGCGTTGCGCCAAAATCCACGCGATCTTTAACGAACACTCATTTGCACGTTGCTGCGCGGTAAATGCATGCGTGATGACACGAGTAGACCTGTCATACTGTGCTTTCAATTCGATGATTTTACTTGCCCTCCCTCACTACGGACTTCTGCGGGTACATTTCCTCAAACCACCCGTGTTTGGTCTCATAGACGCTTAACGTTGCCACTTTGATTAACGCTATATTTTCACAGCATATGAGGCACAAAGGTTTAGAATTGGCTGCAGGCAGAATAAACATGTATTTGTCCGTCCATTCATCTTTAAAAGTTCGGTTTTCAGCATTTACTTTTCTCATTTTTGAGCAAACCATTTTCTCTCATCTCCTCTCTATCTCTCTCTCAAACTCGCTGTTGCTGAAAGGTAAACAATCGATTTGATTGGCTTGGCTATTGATGACGCTCCTGTCACAATTACTAGATTAGCTGCGCATGAACAAATGATATTTTTTTTAATATCAAATCCGGTCCGGGCAGACTCGTCACTCGGTCCGGACTCGGACCGCGGTCCGCCATTTGACGATGCCTGGTATAGCTGAACGATTAGTATTGTAAGCTTGATCTGATTTGATTTTTTGGTTTATTTCAAGTATTAATTATAGACAACACAAAAAAACAATCACACAGATTTTTCAAACTCATTAAAGAAAAACTGAAATTGATGGTTTAAAACACAAAAAACAAAAAGAAAGACACACTTAGGTCTCATTTGCTTCATTAAATATAGTGATTATTAACTAAAGTCAAGTAGAGCTTCATTTATTGCTTGAAAAGGAGTGGGAAGAAGCAAGTTTATATAATCCCACCCTACTGAGTTAATTCATTTGAAATTTTAACATAGTTATTGTAATCCGGTTCTAATCAGATCAAGTGATGATTATCAAGTAACAACATCGAGAGCTTATTGGTTATCCTCTGAAAGAGTTCTTACATGTTTAAAGTAAACATTAATTATTCCTACTTTTGGTAACCGTTATGTAATAATACTTGATGACATAGTAGTAAATATAAATGTACGTTGAATAACTGACTCTTTTAGCAATTTCAACATTTGGTTATGTCAGATAAACAGAATGGGGAACTCTTTACTTTCTTACCTCTCCCAGGAATTCGCTCTCCTCCTCCCTCACCCTTGCTTGGTCCCACAGCGTGATCTCCAGCATGCGTTCCCGAAACTCCCGCCGGTGCACCGGCGAGTACATAAAGGTCTGATTCCACTTGGGCTCTAAGGATTTCTTTACTGTTTTTGTTCTCCTTTTGCTTTTGTCACTGGAGGAACAATAATTCAAACTGTTTTTATTTACAACCTTGACAGTGAAGAGCCACGAATACAACAGATCACTGTCCCAGACAGCACAGCACATACACCTGAAGGCGGTGGAGGGGTTGAGGGAACACAGGTATTCTCTGACAAAATATCACCCAGACACAGGAGAATGCAAGTTTGTATTCTGAATATGACCTCTGATTACTTCTAAATGACTTTTGTAAGAGTTTCTGAATATCATGCGTATTGAAACCAGCTTCTTCTTCTTCAAAGATTTCCATCTATGCATAAATGCACTGTAAAAACAGGCACGCTAAAAATGAGTCAAAGATTCTGAAAATTTGAAAAAAAAAATGCATAGTCAAAGATAACAAAATAAATATGCAAGAAAATGAAGAATTCATTTTTAAGAAAAAAATTCTAGTCACTCAGACATCTTTTCTTAAACTACGATTACTTAGCTGTTGAAAAACTTAGACATTTTTTCTTGAAACAAGAGTCTTTTTACTTTCTTAAGATTCTGTTTTTGCAGTGATGCAGAAGTGCTCCACCATGACACCATGACTGGGGATGGGGGGGGGCTCATGCAGGGGGGTGTTTCAAAGTGTTTCTGCTCTTACCTTCTGTCAGGGAGAAAGTAAATTTTGACATAAGGGTTCCTGGGCCGACCATCTTCCCTGGGGGGCAAATCCTTGGCGCCCAAAATGGTGACTATAAGCTGGTGGCCTACTTTGTCATACCACAGTTTGACCTGCGGGGGCAGAGCAGAGGCGAAATGCTGAGCTGCACTTAAAACCTTTACTGTATTTCTAACTGTTAAATAGAGTGTCATGAAAATCTAAAGAATTGTATGTTTTTGTAGATTATGTACTCAAAAATCTTAATGAATATTATTTTAATTACTGTTTTTTTTACAACTGCTTCCACTTAAATGGTTCATCTGAAACTGAATAAAAATAACATTTTAGCTAAAGTCAACTGAAGATCAACACTACATGCTTCTATATTCTGAAATTATTAATTTATTCTGCACCTCTAAAGAGGAATTTTCAAAATATTGTTCACTAAGACTTGACATTAAGCAAAATCAACCATGCTGTAGCGAGATGTACCAAAGACAGCTCAAGCTTGAAAGGAAGTATGGACTGCGCTCAGAGACACTTAGAAGGGGAAGAAGTCCAACTGAAACACTCAAGGAAGCAAATGAAATGAGAACTTCTAAGTTCTTGTCCATACTTCATCGGGAGCCGGTACTGTTGACAACTTTCAGTAATCATGCAGTGATGCAAAAAGGTTCTGAAGACGAGGAGCCAATGTCAGAGAGGCAGAAACTGAGAGAAGGAGGTTTACCAAACACTGTTAAAACTTTTAACCCATCACAAAAAAACAAAAAAAATCCTAAATATTTTTTTTTTAATCAGAAACTGGTGCTGAAATAATTAACTTTGTGAAAACAAATGACGTGTATTTGGCTATTCTCATAAATTCTGTTGCCTGAGACCAAAGCTACGTTCACACCACTCTCTGCGACACGTGTTGAAGCGGCCACTTCAAAGAAAAGTCCATGCAAAGATGTTTAAACACGTGTACATTAGCATAAATGAGCGAAAAGTGCATAAGCATTTGTAAACATCCATAAGCTTTGTGAACACGTATTTCAGGGATCTGCATTCAAAACTCTTGCATTCATCTGTACTTAAATTTCTACGACCCTTTTTCAGGCTCTACATACAAAGCGCAAATTACAAGTTGACCTTTGACCAGTCTGGGGCTGTGGATTTCAGAAGTGGTCAGTAAGCAGTGATTGGACCAAGTGGGTCTAATCTAAGTCATTGTTTCTATGGCAACCACTCTCTAATCAGGGGTAACCATGTTAGAAGAACACACCCCTTCTAATGAAAGTGGGCTGGGGAGAAGCTTTCAATCAAACGAATCAAACGCTTCGAATACCTTTATTAAGGTATCTGATTGGTCAGTTTATAACTTGAAAAACTTGGTCTACAGCAAAAAGTTTTTTTTATAAAAATAAAAAAAGGATTATCAAGAAAATGTTAAACAATGGAACAGTGTAAGAATGGTTATTCAGACATGTAGAATGTCTAAGTAACAGCTGTTTATTTCTACAAAGAAGTCTGGGATTTGGGCTTCTTGGGACCAAGAGGTACTTCCTGTTTGAAACGTGAGTGGGGAGAGGTCACTCAGGCCAGTTCTCATATACATTCAGTGGTAGTGATGTATGGATTCACAGAAGTGCCAACCGTTGCCCAGCTGGATATATTTGACACCAAGTCATACA
Organism: Oryzias sinensis; assembly: GCA_037389245.1. Taxonomy (NCBI): domain Eukaryota; kingdom Metazoa; phylum Chordata; class Actinopteri; order Beloniformes; family Adrianichthyidae; genus Oryzias; species Oryzias sinensis. Next base: position 31,231,377 of record CM074491.1, on the reverse strand, counting down.
TCGGAATAGAGCGGTGAAAGGAAATGCCTGGAGTAAGATTCACCAGATTTACACTGCTTTGACAAATTGCACCAAGGACAAGCACAGGTAAACAGAGTGAAAAAAAGAAGCCCCTCCCTGCTCGTGTGAACACTATGGGCTAAATGCGCATTCAAGAAATTGCTCTTAGGACGTTCTTGAACGCCCGCCATATGCCTGGTGTGAAAGTAGCTTTAGACAGAACACCAATAAATCTGACTGTGCTAAGACTTTGATCCAGAAAAATAAATAATAATAGAAAAGTGCACAAATTTAAGACTATCTTGGAATTTGGAGGTCCATGGTTCATGATGTTGCTGACATCCTTGCCCTGTTCTCCTAATAAGAAGTGAATTTGCTATTAAAATGAGAACAAATCTGATCCATGCCACTCTTTGTTATAACTACAGAAGTTCTGAAAATTATAATTCACAATAAAGATCTACCATAAGTCATTCTACAACAGCCGAAAGAAAACAATCATCACTAAATCTATTTCTGTACATCCTGAAAGTGTTCATCACTTTCACAAACAGCAAGTAATGCTGGGTAAAGACAACAGAACACACATCGTCTGCTTTTGCCATCACTGTCTCTCGTCTATGAGTGTTTATGAAAGTTTATTTATTTATCAGCGCCTGAGTTTAGGACAGAAAAAAAAAATTAAAGAAACTTGAAGACACAACTTCCTCAATTGCCTTTAAGAAAACCAAAATTATGCAGCATAAAGTCGAGAAAGTCATTGCTGTCGTTCTATCAAAAATAGTAAACAGGCAATGGGAGTGTTTGCCTTCTAAAAACTGTTTAGATTAGTTGGGCATGCACTACTTATGGTGAAAATGGGTTAAAATGAGTAACAATTTGAATCAAAACAGTGAGACCAACGACTAAAACAGAAGAGAGGACCACAATGCACTGCACTGTGAGGGAAAGTTGGAGCTACTATTTCCCTAAGAATGCACTTTCCAAAGTATGAAAACAAACAAACAAACAAACAAGAAAAAATAGAAGAAAAGAGAAGCCAGTCAACAATCAATGAGCAAAAACCAAAGACAGTTTGTGCCCTGCAGACTAGGCACATTACCTGGACCCTAGGAGCAAAAGGCGTTGTTCTTCTACTAAGGCTTTGGCTCTGGATAAGTGAAAATTAACAGCAAGAGAAAAAAGGAAAAAAAATGCAATAAAACCAAAAACCCACAAGACAAAACTCAACATTACAATCAAAAGACAACAGACGTTTGCAGTGTACATGGTATATTTGTGGCTGTTTTTCATTTGTTTATTTTCTCTTAATATCCCATTTTAGATATTACTAGTGCTTTAGTTTTCCCTCTCCACTGAAAAACAGACTAATAGTTACCTTTGTATACAGTTTCAGTTGTGTAAAATGAAAGCACAAACTCTCTCACTGAAGTTTTACATATCAGAACAAAAGCATAGCTTTGTATAGATATTTTTATGACTGTGTCACTTGTATACAAACCAAACCAAGATGCAAACATTTTGTGTGATTAACAGCATCAGTGATCTAATGAAATTGTGTTTTGCAGCAAACTCAAACGTACGGTGGCCCTGAAGGGCAAATCACATCAACAAATCCCCAAAACATATTTATGAATACAAAGAAAATTAAAAAGGAAAAACTAAGAAACGATTTAAAAAAACAAAAGACAGAAGCATTACGTTTTAGGGATCAAACAAAAGTCCCTAAACCAAAACATAAAAAAAATCATATTTAGGAAAACAAAAGCAATCTCCCGAAATCCAAACGAAACATTACAAAAAATGAAAAAAAAATAAGAAAAAGCAAACAGAAGGTCTTATGGGGCGTCTCTGATTGAATTGAGTTGTGAAGAAGAGGGGAAAGCATCTGTGGTAAAGAGCTGATTGATCTATCACTGAACTTTTACAGTGGCTGTGCCAAAAACTTCCTTTTAAAAAGCAGAACAAACGTCATCATCCCATCAGTAATATCCCATAATGCCTTTGTGGTTTCTTATTTTGCTTAATTTTTTACAATATTTTATTTTGATTTCTGGATATCACTTTTGTTTTCCAAAATGTTTCCTTCCATTTTTTTTAAATTACACTTCGTTTTTTTGAAAGTTACAATTTGGTCATTTTGTTTTGATTTCTAAATAATAATTTTTTTTTCAAGTCATTGTGATCTTTAATATGCTTTTGCATTGATATGATTTGCACTTCAGGGCCACCGTACTAAAAAGATGTGAGGGCCGTGTCTTCACAAAAGTTGCCAGTCTTTCTAAACCAATTTTAGATGGTGTAATGCTCTGACACAATAGAAAAAAAACACATATGATGAATGTCAGACTCTAAACAGGCCTCAGAGTGTAAACATTAAGACAATAACAGGCTTCACAGGTCTTTGTTTGAAAGAGGGACCAGCGAGTCCTGGGTTTAGACTGCGAGAAAGAAAAATCATTTTTCTAATTCAACGTGTGGAATCTTTAATTGAAGGATAGTACAGTTCAAAAAAAAAAAAAAAAAAAAAACAATTTGCTCCATAGTAAAACAGTAACTTTTAGAACAGGTTTTTATCAAAGTGGATTTTTTTGGCCAACTCACCCAAACGTGACCTGGAGATAACCAAATTCAACAAATCAGAACTCATTTCCCCAAACAGGCACAGTGGCAGACTGGAGTATAGCTCATGGTTACCAGCAGACATGCAACTAAAGAAATCTTTGTCAGCGTTATCTTTGACCAGCTTAGTCAAGTCCAGAAAATAACATGTTTTAAATAGAAACTGCTGAAGACAGGAAACTTTAATTAATCCTAGCAATGCACCTCAGGCCTGATATCGTGTGTAACTGTTACAACAAAGAGTGGAATCTGAAAATAATGAGCCATTTCTATATGTTCTAATGTGTAAAATCTTTAAATTAAAAAGTGGATAACTTTAGTGGACAATCATTTGTTTCTGGACTTCTTTCTCTTTTACTTCAATGCTTAGTTGATGCTAACTAAACTGTTATTCATTTCAATGACAACTACTCCAAAACAGGTCACAAGTTCATGCTTTTCAAAAATAAGAGGCAGTTTTTGTGTTAAAAAGTACGAGGAAGGAAAAAAACTTTACATTATCTGCTTGTGTATTTATTAGACTTAGATTAGATTTGAAAACTACCGGTAATCTATAAAGCTAGTGTCAAGAACTACTGTTAATCAACAGTGCACTTTTATTTTTACATTGAATAAAACATAATTTCCCTATTGCTAAAGAGCTATCACACTGGATCCTATATGTAATAGTGGATTTATCTAATGCCCTTTACCTATTTGCCCCCGGAGAGCTTTTATGCTGGATAATGGACAATATACAATGTAACCTGAGCTGCAGTGCAACACTCGACAGGTTAGTGAGGAGCAACCAAAACGTTTGTCTGAACTAAGGGAGTATTCAGACTGAGAAAACCGTTTGGTTTGGACAGACTCCGCTTAATTTGGTCCGGATCGAGGATCAAGGGGACTTTCCTGTGCCGGACTAAAGCTTGTAAACAAAACCATGGGACTAAAGATCTCTTCACTCATTGGTCACGAATTATAAGGGCGGGTCAAAGTAACTAGAGGCAGAAATGATGGAATTCCTGCGCTTTTAGTTCTATCGAACTTTGTATTTCACTCACAAGTTTTGAACGTCTGTATGTACGTCAGGCTCAACACTTTTTACTTCTTTTTGGTTGGTGGACTCATGCTGCAGGTCGGTTACTGGCAAGAAGAAGGCTAAGAAGATACGCTGAAAAGGGTTTTTGAAATACAATATAGATTGTTAGTGAAAAGCAATTTGAGTCACATTAAAAGTTGTTTTAATGGGCCTGCATTCATCCTAGAGCTGTGACGCTAGGGAATTTTTGACTCGTGATGAAGCAGCAGGCGTCGCGGTGTTGCGGTTAACCACACCCCGCAACTCTCCCCCCCACCCCCAGCCCGCTGCCGAACACAAAATACCCCAGCGGTGGATTTTACAATGCAGTATTCTTTATAAACAAATAACAGTAACAACTACCTATCTAACTAATGAACTAACTATATAGGTGTTGTAGAATGACTATGTGTGTGTGTGTGTGTCAACGCGCTGCGTAAGTAGGAGTAAAGAGCGCGAGCAGCGCCAGGGCTAGTGAGAGCGCGCACAAGTGTTGGGGGTGCGTGTTCATGTTTGTTGTTACAGAGTGAAGGAGAACAGTAATAAGAGGTTTCCCCCAGATTAACAGTGATTGATTCTTTATTAAACCGCTCTGGAGTAGAGCTGTGACGGTGTGGGATTTTGATCACCACGGTGATGAAGCAGCAAGAGTCGCGGTGTCGGGACTCTGGCGACCCCCCCCCCAACACAAAATCCTCCAGCGCGGAGCTTGTAATGGAGATGAATATAATAATATAGAATATAATAGAATATAATGGAATTTCCCCCAGAAGCCCTTGAAGGACAGGACTCGCAGAAAAAGAAAATTAATAGCAAAGATGAATGTGTTTATTATAGTTTAAATCACGCACCATATCCAGAACTTTTAAAAAAAAGAGGATGATGGTAAATGGCGTAGACTTGTATAGCGCTTTCTACCTTCTTACGAAGGCCCAAAGCGCTTTACAGTCACAGTCCCATGCACACACACATTCACACACTGATGGCGGCTCCGCTGCCAAACACTGGCGCCAACCTCCCACCAGAGGCAAGGTGGGGTTCAGTGTCTTGCCCGTCACACCTATAATTCATCCAACCACATTTCTCTTTGCTGTGTCTCATAGTTGTGGTGTTATGGGTTATGACGTGTTTTCAGAAAAAGAAAAGAAAAGAAAAGATTTCAGCTGTGTTAAAATAAACGTTCTAACAAAAAAAAGTTGGACCCTTGTTTATGTTTGACGTTTCTGTCTTTCTTTTTGTCCGTGCTCGTTCTATTTCTTCAGTTTTACTTTTTTTACACTGGCTATGGTGGCCGTTTTGGTCTAGTTGTTTTTCTCCAAGAACAGATTGTATTCAGACAGAGGAAACTCAGAGCAAACTAATCAAGCTCAGTCCGATTGAAAACAAACTGAGACCACCTCGAAGAGCGGTACCTGGTCCCAGACCAGGGTCCGCGTTTGTGTAACATACTGAAAATTTGTTCTAGATTATCAGGAAAAAACTAACTCTGTTTCACTTTAAGCAAACCAAGTGTGTCCAGGCAGAATACACCCTAAGATCCAGCTCAGCTGGACAATTTCCCAAACATGAGACCCTCTCAGTGGGAGCTTCATCCCTCGGTTATCTGAGCATTACTGAACAATTCGAACTCTTTAGCCCCTCTAGCAGCTTTTATGTATATGTCAGGTTGAGGTCACTTACTGAGAGCTGTCCTGACAGGTACTGGGGCGCGTCCCGCAGCGTTCTAGGACTCATAGGGGATGTGACGGAGATTGATGGACGATCCATCTTCTGAGACTCAAAGGAACTCGAACCTGACAGACCATAGAAACACAGTCATTATTTTATACCTATGCTGCTTTTAGTTGGTGCTTTTGGCAACATTAACTCTTAAAACAAGACAAATGATATATGAATACAGGACAGAAGAAGAGGCGAGGCAGAGTGAAAAACTCCAGACATAAATATTGTTGTAAAAACTGTAAGGGAGATCAAAAATCCTCACTTGACTCCAGTTGTGCGTGTGTGCTGTCGGGTATCCTTGGAATATCTCTGGAAAAAATGAGAGAAAGGAGTGAGCAATGTGACACAGAAGAAGACAGTAATAGAGGGAATCTGTTTGTGTTAAGGCAAATGGAATTGTTTAAATGAGAGTGAGCACCACATTTGTCTTCAATGGTCCACATCCCTACCATCAGGCTCCTTTACAGCATAAAGGACTTGGCTTGTTGAAACTACTGGTTCTTTTACAGTTTTCTCTTACAAAACATCTAAAGGAGTGAATGTGATGAAGGTGGCTGACTTTCCTCTTCACAAAGGGGTTCTGGTTAATCCCATACAAGGTCAGTGATGAGGGGAAGGGAAACTCAAGGAGGGCGGAGCTGATGTTAAATAAACAAAGCAGAGCCTCTTCTTCACAAGAGCATTCAGAGAAGAACAACATCCCTCCTCTCTGATTTTCATATCCAAGTCAGCCTGGTATAGATTTGTAACCCACAGGTTTGGTAAGAGCAGCAACAAAAACCCACTCTAATTAAAATGGTGTTTTGAGTGTTTTTAACACATTTCTCTGACATATGAATAGAAAATTTAACTTAAAATTTTATTCTGAGTATTTATTTATTCAAAATGTTGTGAATCTGGAGCAGACAAAAAAATGCAGTTTAAAAAAGTTGTATCTGTTGCACACTGGGCATAAACACCCTGCTCTGCTCCATTCTGATGCATCCATTTGCAGACAAATAGATCCATGTACATCTTTGTTTTCCTCATCTGAGCTGGAATCTGACTTAAAACCATACAGCTGGATATAGATATTTTTAACTTTACATTATTATATCACTAGTTTTGTTTTTCCTGCTAGGTTAGCAAACAAACACCCCAGCCAAATTACCTAATAACCTTTTTTTTTTCAAATTCAAATGGTTTTTCACGTTGGAATCTGGTAGTAAATATAAAAAGCTCTGTCCAAACCATAAATTTGATCCATATTCATATTTTTGTGTAAGAGGTGTTTGATGTGTCATACTAGGCCTGTGAAAGAGGCACGTTCCAGTAAAGCAGCCATTCTGTTCTCACCCTATAGGCCGTGACACCACCAGCTCCACCTGTGGCTCCGGCTTCGATTCCAGGATAATATTGTAAACTTCTTTAAATGTTGCTCCTTGTAAGAGCCTGCCGCTCCATTCCAGCACCTGATCTCCTGTGAGAGAAAAAACAAAAAAAATTTTTTTTTTACCAGAAGAAGCAAGACATGCAGTGAGAACAAAGTGAAACTAGTCCATGATCTTCAGAATGATCCTCACTGTGCGTGGGTTTTTACAGTACCTGGTCTAAGGTGTCCAACGGTATCTGCTAGACTTCCTTTCCTCACTTTAGTGATGAAAGCACAAAGCCTGCCAGATTCTGTCATCTTGCCTCCCACCACCTAAAGGAGCAGAGAGGTTCAACAAATAATTAGTCTTCTGTACCAGTGCAGAGCCACAGATGAGCATGCCATCACAGCTGCTTCACATCAGCTCTGCATAGAGATGCACAAATGCAGTATGAGTGTTGCAGCTCACAGAGGGGCATATATTCCTCCAGGTGTCCATGTGATGACACAGCTTTAGCTTTTGCCTGTGAGGTATGAGTTATCAGTAAAAGCAAGGAGAATGTCTGAGGTAAAAGTGAACCCATGCTTTTTTTTCCTTGCTTTCACTTGCCTCCCCAGGGAGGCACTCTGGTAAGGCTCTGTAACAGTGTTCCGCCGTGGGGCTAGAGCTGTACTGTACTGTCCTGAGCTGCTGTACTCCACTGCGCTCAGCTTATATTAGCATCATACAAATAAAAATCGCTCTTAATGGCAGCTGAATGCCAGCATACAAAAGGGCTGAGAGAAGTCTGGAAAATGAAATGGCTTTATGTAACAAGCAGCAGCCAGAGAGGGAGGCTCGTAGAAGAGATGAGAGCGAGAGACAGTGAAGTGAAGGCAAGGCTGGCAGCCTGACTGATGGACTGACTGGCTGGAATGCCGAGTTGGTTGGCTGCTGCTGCTGAGCAGACAGAAATGCACAGAAGCATGGACACAAACATGCCATTTCAGGAGGCTCATTCAATCAGTAATGATTTTTCCCCATCTTGCCGCCTTCCTCTTTTCCCCTCATGAAAGGCTTTATGCAACCGTGCAAAGTGAAGCGGAACGCCTACAGCAACAAAAGCTAAATGAACTGCTTTGGCAACATATTAACAGCAACAACAAAAGTTGCTTTAATTATACTGACATAATCAGTATAAGATCGATATGGGCAGAGAGCCGTGAACTGATAGTAGTAAGAGCTCAACTGTAAAGGTTTTCATGACTATAATGACGCCAAATAAACAGAAAAAAGGGGAAAAAACCTTAAATGTCTATGTTGTAGGGGTGGTTCACAACCACTTCATTTATATCACAATTTCTCTTTGCTGATTTGATCCATAGTGGATATAGGTTCATTTTAAACAATCTGATTCTCTGACCCAAAATGGTTTCAGGACATCTTTATCCAAAACTTCAACCAGTGTGACTCCGAGAGAAACACCTGGTACTGAACAGTGCAGTGAACCTTTCCACATTCCTTTTATTTCTTGTAAGACAGTCAAGTGTAAATGAAATATGTGTCCAAACAAACAAGTAAACACAAATGAATGTCAAATCCACTCACATTTTACTTTCCTAAAGTTCAGTCCACTGTTGTTTTTCCACATCCAAAGAATCCAAAGGGAACATTCTTACAACATTCTAGCACACTGGATGGTCACATGACTTTGCTAAATTCAAAGTGTTTCCACACATTGGACTGGAATGATGGTTGATCAGTTTTTGCTGTAACACATGTGTGTTGTCAGCTGTTATGCACTTGGTCATTTTTACGTTATAGTAAAAAACAAACCTACCGTGTCTCAATCTAAATGGTGTTTTCCATGATCAATTATGGATTTATTACATTTGGATGAGATTTTATAACGGCAATTCGATTCAATCCGTTTAACAACTTACGTCAGACAGATCAATATGGTTGGATTGTTGGAAATTCAATGATTCATTGATTAAGTTGATTAATCGTTACACCCCTGTTATTCAGTCAAAAGGTGGAAGACAGTCTTCTTGGCAGCTAAGGCAGCTCATTTGGGTAGTTAAAGATCAAAATGTAAATCCATACAACAGCATATATTATAATCCATCCCTCTGTGCATACCTACATTTGCAACATAAGGCCACCTCAAAAACATAATCTTTCAAAAAGTCCTGAATCTGTCCTGATGTTTATACCTGGTGGATTGTGATAAATCACCTAAGCTGGTTCGTCTTCATGTGGAGATTCAGAAATCCTCCCTCAAGTCCTAAAAGCAGTTCTTTAAGACAGGCTCTTTTCTTGTTTTTAGAAACTGATTCTGTCTCACTATGTGTTAATAAAGACCTCAGGTTGAAGTTGGAAGGTAGACCAACATCTGCCAAGCATCTGGTCATTCTCCTCCAATATTCTACATTCACATGGGTGAAAAACTTTTAAAGACCAAATCAAATTCCTTATCCATACATTTCCCTCTAAAGTGCAAGGCTTTAAGGACCTATCAGGCTAGGGTTTATAAAATATCTTTTCTGTAACTGACCCCCAAGCAGTGAGCTGCAGTGACAAATGCGCTCAGGAACAATTTGGTGGTTTAACCCCCAAATTCAACCCTGTCATGTTGAGTGTCAGGCTGGAAGGCATTGAGTTCCATTTTCAAATATGACCAAACCATAGATTTGAACCCATACCCCAGACCAGTCCCAGGGTAGTCACACTACCACAATACAACAGAGAGTGAATGAAATGCAAATGTTTAAATCAAAGTGGGAAATGGTAACTGGCATATACAGTACTTGTGTAACGCTTTCTACAAAGCGCTTTACAGTCACAGCCCCAGATAAAAGTCAGATAAAACGAAAAGTCCTAACTGCAGCAAACATATCTCAAAATATTTCTGTTTTCCTCCCTGACATGTAAACCCTCCTTCACAGGAGGGTACAGCACAATCTCTCAGTGGCTCCCACACACAAAGAGAATGTTGACAAGTTCTCACGCATTCCTCTGCGTCAGTACAAGTGTATACAATTGATAAGTAAACAGGGGCAGAACTAACTCACATTGTGTGTGAAGTGTGAACTTCAATACGTTGTTCCCTTTAAGTAAAATTTTATGTAAAAGTCTATGTCATGCGACATCAACTTTTTAGAGATTTTAGGAAGTCTATTATAATGTTCATTCCTCACAAAAAACATCCCCAAAGCAGTATTTTGATCCATTCACACATTTCTGCCCAATATGCACATCCATCTTTGCAAAAGTTTGGATGTTGTTTGTTTTCATGGGCAAAATGCAGACAAGCTGCTGAGGCCAACTCTAGGATGACATCATGAATCATGAAATCATGACATCATGAAATGGGCAACACCCACAAGGATCAGAAGCCTCTGAGATCAAGTCGTCTTACTTCTGGTTAGGAAAATGAGCAGCGAAAATAACTCCTATTTCATTAAAATTCATTCCTCAGTTTACTAACGTGTTATCATATACAGTATATGCATGTATTTTACTCTGAGAAGCTGAAGAAAAGCATGATAAAGGCCCTTTAACTATTTAACACATACTGTCGGAATAAGACAGAGATCATGAACTCACCTTAAGACCAAGAAGAGCTCCTGAGTCACGAGGCACACTTCCGTCTTTCATTCGCTTGTTGAGCAAAATACGGCCAATAAGACGATCTCCATCTTTGGATGGCTGCCATGTCACTGGGTGCTACAAGGTCAGAGTAACAACACACCTTTTGTTTAACAACACTTGAACGTCACCAGTCGCGACAAATCAACTACTATCTGCGATGAAAAGGGAGTAATAATTCACATGGGGAAGAAAGGTCACACAAACTCTGGTGATGTCAAAACAAATTTATAGTTGGAACTGTCTAAAAGCTTAATGGCGTAATTTACTGATGTATTAATAAAAAATTGAAATGTTAAAAATCCAATTTGTCATCCGTCTTACAGAGCTTGTGTTTATCTGCCAGTGTGAAAGTGAAGTGAGCTTCATGCAGCAGTTCATGCAAAATAAAGCAAGCAACCCCGACACTCCTCAAACCAGCTCTTCAGACAAGAGCAGGAAGACCAGAGTGAGTCTTCGCCACACGTGGTACAAAAAAACACTATCAGGTGGAGTTGTGAGGGCAAAGAAAACAGTAAAAAGGGAATGGAATGCAGCAGTAGACTACAGGGTGCTCTATCCAAAAATATAGATTTAAAACAACAAGACAAACAATACAAAATACAGCCATGAGACACGGAAAAGGTGAAAAAACAAACAAAAAGAAAGGAAGGAAAGGGGAAAAAGAAAAACAAATGGTTTTTATAACACTATTTAAACAAATCCAACCTTCCCTGCATTGTGTGCTTTTTGTTCGTTAAAGTGAGTGGAAAGTTGGGCAGGGGGCAGGTTTTGTCTGGACTGGGTGATGTGAGACAGGGTAGTGAGGGGGACGGGCCCGAGTTAGGCTGTTCCTACTGCGCTGAACAGGACCACTGCAGAGCAAGAACACAGTATACGAAGGAGAACGGGCATGCAACTAGGAGAAACCCACAGATGCCATGACAAACAGAGAGGGGGTGTGTCAGTGCTCTTTTGAACAACTACTGTAAGGTGTGTAGCTTCCTGGAGGGAGGGGTGGGAGCAAAAGAGCAAGTAGCAGGCAAAGAGAGGGTTCCCAAAAGAATTTTCCAGCAACAAGTGGAGCCAAAAGTAACCGGGGGAAAAAAGGAAAATCGTAAAAAATAAATAAAATAAACAACTTAAAATCTCATCTAGTTACATTTAGTGACAGAAAGCAAACAAAGACTTAATGGGTTGGTCATAAAATAATAATAATCACAAAATGCAGGCTAGATTGTCTCAGTACCTTCTCACTATGGCTATGCTCCTCGTTTAGGGTAGTGCTACTGCACGTATCAACTCCAGAGTCTTTAACCTGTGGTTCACACCATGCCAAGTCCTCTTCAAATGAGTGTCCCCCAAAGCGCACCATTTTCTTTTGCCTCTCAGATAAGGTGTGTGTCGGCTCGGACATAAATGCCTGCCCAATAGTTTTTCTTTTTCCCCTTTGACTCTCCCCTACAGGTGTGGGATAAAAACAGAAAGAAAAAACAGAAAAAACAACATGCAAAAGTGTAAATAAAACAAATGAAACATGAAATGACAAAAGACACAGGGAGACCAGGGTCTGTGGGGAGAGAAAGAGATCGGGGGGAGGGGGGTTAAGGGGTAGAAAGAAGGGAGGGAGAGGCAGGGGCTGGGAAGGGCTCCACATGTCTCACCAAAGACAGTGGGGAGGCCTCGTTGCTATGCCATGATGCATGGTCCCACCAATGGCCATCCAAATCTCCTGCAAAGTGAGGTCAGGGTGGGGGGGTACACATACACGAGAAAGGACAGCAAGAGAGGGACAAGTGAGGACACCACAAGCCACACATACTGACCCACAGGTACCACAGGTAAAAAGACACACAGATCGCCATTCGCCCAAACACTCATTTACTGAAAATCTCTACTGGCGACCATCGGCCCTAATGTTCCTGCGGAGAAAGACAGGCAGGTGAGGGAAGGAAACCAGCGACACTCCACAGATACAGTCATGCCATCCAGGCTTTTTCAGGCTTAGCTTGGCGTGTTTCAGCACAGCTTCCAAAACACTGACAAGAAATAAGCTTTTTTTTTCTTCAAATTAGAGCAAAAACACCCATCTGCGTGTTCCTATCATCACTTTAGTAGGTTTGGCTTATTAAAACTGGGATTCTGAATAGTTGAGTTGTTCTTTTGGGACAAGAACAATTCCCTTTTAGGGTTACATTCGCTGACAAAACTCTGATCTATTAAACATCTATTATATTCTGCTACGTTTTTTTTTTTGGTGAAACAACTAACCATTATGAAAATATGCTTCTATAAAATAGTTCAAGTCTTGTTACTGCCAACAAAAGTTTGGTTATTAAAGCTGCACAACCAGTAAAGATTGCAGGCAAGAGTCCACGGGACATTTTAAAGACCAATTCTGATGAAAATGGTTTTTGGTGTTTTTATCTTGTTCTTGTACTTTTTTTGAAGATAGAGGATAAATATTAAGAAATTTAAGTTCAAATCTGCATTTCTGAGTATGTCTTTATTTAAATTCTTGTAAATCAGGAGCAGATGATAAAAATCTGTATAGAAAAAGTTCAGATTTGTTGCATAGAAAATATGCTTGGCTGGTCACAAGCCTTCTGCTCTGCTCTATTCTGATCATCCACTTGCAGACAAATTGATCCATGAACGTTGTTGTTTTCCTCGTCTGAGCTGAAATCTGGATCCAAACTCTACGGCTGGATAGATTTGATTGACTTTGATATTGATTTTGTCCTAAAACTGCATAATCCTAATAAAAAGACCACTGTGAATCTTTTCAGAATAGATCAAAGATGATCGGAGCCGAACTTTTTAACATTAAAGGGCTTTAGGCACTGTTAATGTCATAAAAAAACCCTGCGCTTGTTTAGTTCCATACATCAAACCCACGCGCGTTACTTCCTCTGCAAAATGCTAATGGATCCATACAGGACTCTCTTCCTACGAGCAGCATCGGTAAACAGATTCAATCTCGTGGAACTCTGACAGCTCCAAAGTAGAAGCATAAGAATAGCAAATGCTTTTGAATCTCAAGGTCGTAAGGTTAGAAAGACAAAAAAAAGATGCTTGGATGGAAGCTAGCTCTTCTGTGGGTAAACATTGTCAGATGGACAACTAGCTGACTACAGAAGACTTTTTCCAATGAGCTACCTCATTTTAGTTCAATACAAGCTGTCCAATTGTCTTAGAATCACTTTTTGGGTTTACATTTTTATTAAAACTGTTTTATAAAACCGTGTAGAAACGCTCGTTTCACAATTGATGCAAAGCAGCTCCAGAGTTGATTTTACTTTCCCACATTGTTCATCTGAATTTTTGCTTAAATTTACTGATTCCCAAACAAACAACACTCCTTTCGACAGGAGGAGAGGAAGTACTTTTAAAAATAAATACGTAAAAAGATAAAAACTTGCAGTGATATTCAATCTGTTTTTCTCTTGAAATCAGCTAATTTCCTGTAGGATAAACAGCTTCGTTAGCTCTATTAAGGCATGTTTTTGGTATCTAAGAAAAATGTAAAGCTCTTTAACGTTTCCATTTTTGAAAATGGTGTCCACATTTCTCAGAGCAGTTTGCGGCTAATGGAGTTTGTCTACGCTTTGAACTGGCAAAAATTCCTGCTTTCCCAGAAGCTTTATTAGCAGTGGCACACCACAGTTGGGCACGGATCCCCTGTGTGGTTTTTCTGAGAGCAGGAAACTCATCACAGTCGTAAATTATGAGCATCAGCAGTCTGCGCCCAGCCCTGCCGCTCTGCCACGGCTACGAGGCCCCACAAAGTGCTGATTCAAGCTGAAGGCGGAGTGCAGGCAGCGGTGGAGTTCACCACCAGCAGGCTCTCCATCACTCTGACGGCTCAATAAAAACCAGTGTAAACTATTAATTGGATCATTAATTATTGATGCTGTTTTTACTACAATTCAAAGGGTGGAGGAAAAAAGCGGCTGAGGTGAAACCATGTGTATGTTTAAACATAGTTGCCATGCTTGGAAGGTGACACAGAACCACCTTAAAATCCTGAGAACACCCTGACCTGTAGAAAGTCTACTCAAAGCCACACTAATCCCCCTTGAAAGGGATGAAAAGCACCAGTAATGCTCTCTAAATAAATAGATCTTCCTCCTAAGGATTTACCGTGAATGCACAAACTGTAAACCAAATAGACTCACAGAGGACCAAAAACTGATCCCAAAGCCAATAATGAGTGCATAACTTAAGCTGTCGCTACACAATGTCCACCTGTCGGTAGTAGTTAGCCAGCCGTCCTCTTCTTTTCTGTGTGTTCTGCACTATTATGAGACAGCATGTCAGAGGAATCAATTAAGAGGAAAACACAAGGAGAGGAGCTTCACATTAAATCAGTCTCCTGCGTTCACAGACACAAGTCATCCCCATTTGCAGCCGGTGCAGCCCGCAGCCTCCTCCTCCCACAGAGAGCCTGGAGGCAGCGCCGGTTTGAGGTCATGACATACAGCCTGCTTAGCCTGCTGTTACATACCTAACGGTTCGGGCCAGCTGAGTGCTGAGGGTGCTTCTGCTGTTTCACACAAATCATGGTTACTTTTGTGGGTCACCTGCTGGGAAGTTGCAAAGTGGTGCTGTTCCCGTCAATGTCAAAGGTTTCGGTTACTCACCTGACTAAACTAATCTCAGAATCCTCCAAAGTATCAGACGGTTTTGTTGTTCAGTATACCAAAAATTTATAAACTCCTTTAAATGTGTTTATTATTTAGCACTTTCAATTTGGGTTAAAGTCCCACTCTGATCATATTTTATTCCTTTTTATAAGCGTTCCTAGTGGTCTTTAAATTATGATTATGCTGTATTTAACCAAAATCAGTGGTTCCTTCAAAGTTGCTGGAGTTCATCAGAAATTCACTTCTGAGTTGTGGGCTGGACCGCTGGCATGGAGCAACACCTCCCTCTTCCCGTCACCCATCTGATTATGCGCTCTCCCACTAGCTTACAGCCCCTCACACCTCCAAGCAAACATTACTGTGCAATGAAAGTTGAAGCAATATTGAAGCTATTCAGCCGTACAGTCTAGAACCAGATGCCAACATGGCATGGAAAACAAAGACAACCATGGATCTAGTCGTCTGGAATGGGGCGGGGCAGCATGTGGCTTGCCCAGCATATTTTCTACAGAACAAATACAATCTTTTTCAAACTGCATTTTTCCTCTGCTCCTGATTCACAGCTATTTAAATACTGAAATACTGAAAATGTAAACTTCCTTTTGTTTATACATGTCCTCCATCATCAGGAAAATGCCACAAGAACAGGTTAAAGACACCATTTATATTGGAGTGGGTTTGACATACTTTGTGACGTTTGTTTTAACCAAAATCATAAAATTATTTATAATCACATGTTCACTCTATCTTGCTCTTTTGCTGCATTTCAGTCTTCCAATTGGTAACTTCGCCAAACGGGTTAAAGAAAACTTTAAAATCACTCAAGTCTTTTTTACTGACTTGGTGTCGAGAGAAACTACGGATCTGGTAGAAGCAACAGTTATCTGCTTCTCGTCAGACAGTTCACATCTTCCTGTCATCCATTCATTTCTGTCAATGGACACCTAGTCAGGTGTTATCCCTTACATGTCCACGTTGGAACTATAATATCAGACTATTTATCTTTGAACATTACAGTCCGTAGCGTAATATTAAATACGGATTTAAAAATTCCCACTTAAGTACTTTTCGTCTGTAATATGCCCAAATGTAGCCATAAAAGAATCAATAGGTCTGCTTGGATAAAAGTTTAATGACCTTTCCTCTGCTAATCTTCTCATTCCTTAATCCAAAGTATCAGAAGTGCAGTACTGATTGAGGATCAGCATTAATGAATGTAAAGATGGACTTTTTACTTTAGCTTCTAAAACTGAATTACAATAATGTACTTGAAATAATTCAAAAAAGTCCCTAATCTACTGATAGACGACGGGAAATCTCCTATTTAATTCTGAAACACCTTTTTAAACCCCTAAGTTTGCAGAATCTGAGTTTTTAAAGATTGAAATATATCCTAATTTTTATATAATTGTTTTATTTTATGAGTTTAAATATCTGTTCTTTAATTGATCATTAAGCTATGGTTATCTAGAGATTCGTAGCTTCTTAGCCCTTGTGCTATCCTATGGGGTCAGGATGACCCGATCCTTACACTGACGTGTTCTCCCTACCATGACAAAGGTGGATAAAGGTGGAAAGATTTCATGTAATCCATGAACACCAGTGAAGATCACAAATCATTGAAGAAAAAAGGTTTAGCGTACTGTCTTGTGGGGTCTAGATGACCCAAGTCCCAATGTTAAAGTGCCTAGGATAGCACAAGGATTAAAAAGCGAACTGGACATGGATGTTGGTGGAAACAAAACCAAAGGGCTTATTATCTGCTCTGTACTGATGATCGATCAATAAAGTCAATCAATATTCATTTTATCTTTGGGTTCTATGTAACCAACTTTTGCGAAAAAGAGAACACATTAACCTTGTAATGAAGTGTTCACTCATACACTGGCAGTCTGTCGTCCATTGCTGTCATTGGAGGTCAGATATAAGCCAGTTTTCTAAAGAATCTCTAACATTAAACTATTTCAAGTAAACAGATGACTGTTTACCAGCCTGGAAAAGCCAGAGAAAACGTGCGGCTTCTCTGCAGTGAAAAGTGGTTACATAACAAAGCAGACCAAGTTATGGCCTGTTGTATTCATTAACATAAACATTGCTGGTTCATCTCAAATAAACATTTAAGGCTTGTTTTTAAGAAGCAACTTTATGCCTCTGTAACTTTTTGTCCTTGCTATAATTCTGTCAGCTTTGTTAACAACAAATGTTATTGCAATTACGTTGGTTTTTTAAAATGTTTTGAGTTTACACTAACATTAAGTTTACGGTTCAGATGTGTTAGTTTTAGTTTTTCTTTTGTGTGCTTTAAGTCATAGCATGAAGGGCCTTCATTAATAAAGACATTTTTACTTCAGTTTTTGTTTTTTTTGTTTCAAATTTTTTTTCTTTTAAGAAAAAATTGTTGGATCTTTTTCTAAATAGACTTTTTTTTTAGTTTAAACAAACATAATCCAGCTCATAAGGAGCCACTTTAGTACAATCTACACATAAACTACAACGATTAGGCTACAATTAGATTAACACATCGGTGTGAACACACCTTTAGTCAAGACAGCGTTGCGTTTAAAAGAAAATAGCATCAAATCAAGACACGATTCACAGCAAAGATGCTTCAATGCAGTGAAGTCAGTCACACTCAGAAAAACCCACATTCACATTGAAATGTAAGAGATTTAGGCCTCGACCTCAAAGCCAAGAGAGCTGTTAAAGCAGAGTCAGTCCAGAACAGAAGCACAACTTTGAAAAGAACATAAGGCTCAAAATTACAATGATTATACATATTGAAAATTTGAAAAAAAAAACTATAAAATATAAATCCTTTGCCTCCTGAGATTCTGCTGAAACTGCAGGATAAAATCTTACATAAGCTGCCTGATTAACTTGCATATTTGAAATAAACAGAACACCTTTTTAATATGCAAGTTCAGCGACCTGTAACGGAAAATAATGAGCCATATAGACAACATATTTTAAATCATGGACAAACACAAAGAGACATGGAAAAATGCTGTTGACAGGAATCACACATTCAAAGAAATTAACAAATTAGAGGCAGAGACAAGAATTTATATTGATGGAAGACAGAAACCACCTGTGAGTTACACTAAAAAAGCATTAATAACCAAAGACAGGTGGTTTTACGGCTAAACTGAACAACAGATTAAAGTTGCTGTAATTTTCATCCACAAATGTTAACAAGGTGGAAGCAGGTGAGTTGGTTCTGTCTCTTACCTTTTTCACTGACTGACTCACTCTCTATCTCCACATCCTCACAGCTTGTGTACTCCGGTGTGGTGGCAAGCTCTTCCTCTGAGCTGCTCAGTGACACCTGCCTCATCTTCCCTCCCTTTTTGGTTTTGTGGGGTTTTGGGGGTGGGGGCCGTACTGACTCTGACTGGTCAGAGCTCAGGGAGTCATTCCTTAGCATACTCTCCATCTTCTCCCTTTTGGTCTTGCGGACCGCTGAACTGGGGTCCAGGTGGTGCTGCTGCCTCCTCATAGCATCCCCACCAAAGTCTCCTCTTCGCTGGTCTTGTCGGTCCCCCAGCACAGGACTGTGACGTGGTGATGGGGGGCTGTGGTTGGAGGTTCTGTGGCTTCCAAGGCTAGGACCCATTGGTCCCGGAGAAGAGCGATCAACAGAGTACGAGCGCTGTCCCACCATGGGCGGCCTGCGCTCGGTGAAATGTTGGCGGGACAGACGGACGGGGCCGGGGTCATCCTGCTCTGTGTAAGCTAAAGAGACATCACTGTGTCGCCGTTCATGCCTTAGCCGGCCCACTTCAGCGTGCATTCTCATTTGCTCCTCATAGGGCTGAGGCTTGACAGGGTAACGTGCCAGGTTGGGATCACTGCGATACCGTGCCTGGTATTCCTCCTGCCGCTGTCGCTGGAGGTCATATTCAGTTGGGGGTCCATCTAATTCTTGGTCAAGTGGATATTCCTGTGAGTGCCAGCGGCCGGGCCCCCGCCGGTCACGGAAGCCCATCCGCATTGCGTCCACGTCTGGATACATGTGTGGGCCCCGTGAAGTCTGCCGCGAGTCTCTATCCCCATAATCGGACGGTGATCCGGGCATGCCGCCGTCTGCCGGAGCATACTGTGGGTGGTTGCCCCCCTCCCTTTGGTCGTATTTTTGGTTTGGATCCCTGGATGCAGATGGACTCTGTTTCCTGAGGAAAAAAGAGAAACAAAAGGTTTCATGAGTCAACCACATTGTTGGCTGATGTTTATTCATCCTGACGATCTCAAAAGAGCAGAAGTTTTTTTTACAGCTTGGATTTTTAACAATTCCTGGAGACCCTCTCTGCTGAAATTTTTTTTTTTTTGGTGTGTTTAATAAGCTATACTTTTACTGATGATGGAGGACATATCAGGTATAAAATTGCATTTCTGAGTATTTCTTTATTCAAATCATTGTGAATCGGAAGCAGACAAAAAAATGACATTTTAAAAAGATTGTATTTTTTTTTTATATAAAATATGCTGGACAGGACCCAAGCTCATTGCTCCAAGCTCTGAGAAAGGGGGAGGGTTTTGGGTTTGCTCCACACTAACAGAGAGATGAATTTCTAATTTCGTGAATTTCTTCCCACGAGAGGAGTAAGAAGGTAGCTTCTTAGCTAGCGTCCAAGAAACCACAGGTTTCTCTGACATAGTTTCTGCAGAGCGGCATAATTATAATTAAAAGACCACTGAGAATTGAAATAGGTCAAAATATAATCAAAGTGGGATTTTAATTTATTTGTTGAGCATCAGTTCCAACTTTACTACCTCAACACATAAAAAAATTGTTTAGGTCAAGCAAAGGAAATGTCCTCAATTATGGAAAAATTCACTCCGTATTTAAAGCATGGAACAGATGATGTTTAAACCTTTTGGCCATCTTTTGAAGTGGAAGTCAGTACGACAGCATCTGTGATTCTCCCTGACTCCAACTATTGCAGCAGAGTTGCCCTCACTCGGGGTAAGGAGCTTGTTTCTTACTCCTAGTAGGAGGAAAATGATTCTCTGTAATCTGATGGTCACTTGTAGATTAATAGAACACAGTTGGGATCCTTTCTATTTATTGAAATACTCTGGATTGAAGTGGATTTTAGCAGTCAGACATGTTTTGGAATAAATTGCATTATAACAGCCTGTAAAAACTGTTTTTTTCTTTCACTTAATGCTTCAATTCTTTAGGACAGCATTGGTTTTAGAATGACATTGGAAGACAAACTTGAATCTGATCATTTCATTGATATAAAGATTGATCATCTTTGTGTGGCCAGCTCAACAAATGCAGAGGCTATAAGAAATCAGTCACAACAAACAAGTTATTTGTGTTTCTTACTATATTTTGGGGGGATCTGTAATGATAAGCAAAGCATGGAAACGCAGTAATTTTTACTTAAACAAGTAGTTACCATAATTTAAAAGATATAATATTTTTTTCAAGAATTGTGGATCATTTTATAACAGGTTTCATAAAGGACAGCTGATGAAAAACCTTGAAGATGTGCATTAATGCACTGATCTTTTATTCCATATAAATTATTCATTAGGAACTTTTCTCTATTATTCTTTTTCCTGCAAAGTAATAACGACGTTTTGGTGAAGAAAATGCTCTGTGAAGCATCCCCTTCATTTCGTACATGACAACTTTCCATTCATTTCCAAAGCTTTAATAAATCACAAATGCCAGCGTCGCTCACGGACCAAGTAAGAGTCCTCGCTTGTGATTGGATGATTCAGGTTGGGGGTGGGGGGGGGTAGCCAGCTGAACTGCATACCTTTGAGAATGCAGCTGGAATATACATTTATCGTCTCATTTTGATTTTATGTTATGGACTTACTTTGTAAAACACTTGAAAGTTGTTTCAGGGGATCAGAACGTTTCTCTGAACCAGTCTGCAGTCCGCATTTGAGAAAATCAGAATTTAGTTTCTGTTGAGCTAATTTTTCCAATTCAAACTATAAATAATCACAACAAGTGGCATTAAAAAGAAGCAAAAAGAAAAAGTATGGTCCTATTTAGTAAATCACAATACTATGACCCGAGACCAAAGCTTAATCGCTCTGCAGGAAAAGATGTGCAACCAAATATGCAAACAAAAGGACATCGTTACAAACACATATCCGCATTGCTTTAATCCAATAATGATCCAAAACAGTCAAATGGCATTCAAAATGAAGAAAGGCTGATTTGTAAAAATGTCTTTAGACCAGAAGGCAGACTTCATTCAGAAGTACTAATTAAAAACAGAAATCTATTTAAAAAAAAGGTAAAAATAAAAGCTCTAAATAGTTCCACAAAAAAATGCAAAACTGATTTTGATCTAATCAAAACTGATGAGGAGATCAGAAAAATTGTATATGTAATGTAACATGTTATTTACTATTTATCTTAAACAGTTTCATAAAATCTAATATTCTTATATATTCTTAATACAGACTTTTCTGATCAAATTCTCTACAAAGATTTATTGAACTTCTTCGAAGTTCTATTGAACTTCAAATTTCCCTTTAAGCTGTTTGTCACTAATTTACAATGTACTATTTTATCCAGGAGATAAATTCAGGCATTATGGGATTAAACCAAAGTATCTGTACTCTGTTTGGAAACTTAATTTTTACTCTATAAATTATATTTTGCTTTGTTTGATAAAACAAAAAAAACATTGGGAAGAAAAGAAATAATTTCAAAGTCTGAAAGCAAAAGTAACGGTTCTGCATTGCAGCGCTACTCTCCCAAATAAAAACATTCTGGAAACGTTGCTGTATTTTCAGTTTACATGGTAACATAGTCAAAGAGGAAAAGTTTGTTTTTTTTTTGTTTTTTTTAAAGATAAATCGTTCTGTGTTTGGGTAAGCAGCCTAGCCCAGTGATGAGCAGATGACGTATTCAGGTTGTAATCTGCCTATTGACCAATAACAGCTGGGCTGCACCCTGAGTGGAAAAAAGCCTGTACAGAAAATGCATGGAGGGGTAGAGAGAGCAGTTAATACATCAGGTAACTTTCTGCTTGACAAAGCAAGAGCCTCTTCTGACGTTAGTATCCAAACTCCCTATCAACCCTGGAGAAGCTGCAGACAAACATGATCATTGCGTGAAACTGAAGCAAAGCATCCGTGTGTTAACTGACACTCTTCATCCATAAAGTGAAATGTGAGCGCTTCCGTGTATCTCTCTCTGTTTTAGTGAATAGATGAGTTTGCCATGTGTGCTTTACGTGTCTGTCTGAGACGGTGGGTTACACACATGCTGCAGCAGCTGCTACAGAAATGCTAACCCTCTGCACTGAAGCTCCGCTCAGACCTTCAGGCTAGTGCCTTCTCTGAGATGTTGTCTTGCACATATGAACTGCAGCAAAAATGAACAAACTGCTTTGTGGTGAGCTTTAAGTGGTTTTGGCACAAGTATCACATTTCCCTGCTTCCATTTAGCCTCGTGTCTTCACTGTCCAAACAAAAGAATGACTGTGACAGCCTACACGGCATCAAAAAAAAACTGCCGTGTTACATGATGCTAGTGCAGCCATGGAGGCATCACACCAAATTTTGCCCTGTGGAATTTTTCCACGTTCTTACAGATGATTCTGGCTGGAAAATTGGGCTCTCCAGTGCTAAACCGTTTTAAGCAGGAAAAGGAAAAAGCCAGTAATGATAAAGAACAGCCAATGTGACTTAATCTCATGCTGCAGGTGTGCACTGGGCATTCAGCATCACAGCAGTCAGGCCCAGGCACAAAGCCTGCTGCTGGGCTGAGTCACAATTTACACGGCAACATCCTCCCTCCATTACACCCCATATACATTGCAAGATTTGTGTGCGATGTCCCCTCAGACATGGCCCTGAGCCACGCAGCTGCACAGGCGGCAGTGTGGTGTGCAGCAGATCCACATGCAGTAAATCAAGCTACACTAGAAAGTGATCCTAACCTTTTTCACAATGCATTACAGGAATCCAGACCAGAGCTTGGATGCATTCCTGCTGCAGGAGAAAAAGCAGTCCTTGATTCTGCAGTTGCCCTATTTTAAGCTAAATGCAGGAATCATCTACAGGATATGGTGTGCCGTTCAACCAGCTGCCATGAGAGTCACAAGGATAACTTAGAAGGAAAATCCTTACATAAGAGGGTTTTTTTTCTCATTATTGTGAATTTTGAGAAACACATTTGTAAGCCAGCCTTATCAAAGCCCAGACTGCTCCAGTCCTGTTGTAAGTTGTACTTGTATCAGATGATGCATGTACATTGTCCTTATCAACAGCAGCTGAATGCATCAAATCCATGGCTCATAAAAATCATGGGATTACACCACAGCCCACAGAGATTTAAAAGTGTTACTCACAAAGGATTAGCAGTGACCTGAAAGGCTTGCTATGATAAAACCTTAAAGAGTTTTTTTTCTCACTGTACAATAAATAAAACAATTGGTGGGAACCCTTGGGTGAGTCTGCATGTGGTGGTATAGTCCCAGTGTGCCACATGACGTGATGATCAGAAACTTCAGCTCCAACACCACAAAAATAAGAAAAATGCCATCCAGTCCTTGGATTTGATGTTGAATCATATCACAAAACTGATGCCAGTCCTCATAAAGAGAATGGAGCTGCAGGTCAACTTAAAGACCCACTCTGATAAAAACTCTGCTTTTGGTGTTTTTAACATGTGCGTGTGGCATTTCTCTCATGATAGAGGACATATATTAAGAAAACTATTAAAAAAAGTATTAGTTTCTAATAATACATTATGGTAAAAGGCGTATACTTATATAGCGCTTTTTACCTTCTTTCGAAGGACATTCACACACTGATGGCGGCTCCGATGCTGAACACTGGCGCCAACCTCCCACTGGAGGCACAGTGGGGTTCCGTGTCTTGCCCAAGGACACTTCGACACATGGGCGTGCAAAGCAGGAATCAAACCTGCAATCTTATGATTATGGGTCGGCCGCGCTTCTGCTGCACCATTATTATTATTAGTAAAAAAAAATTCTGAGTATTTCTTTATTCAAATTGTTGTAAACTAGGAAAAACTAAAAGATGCCGTTTGAAAAAAATCATATTTGTGATGTTGAAAATATGCTGGGTAGGCCAAAGTCTCCCTGCTCTGCTCCATTCTGATGCATCCACTTGCAGAAAAATAGATCTATGAATGTCTTTGTTTTCCTTGTCTGAGCTGAAATCTGGATCTAAACTGCACACCGCCAACATTGCTCGCCACTTTTGTTGCACCGTTAATGTTAGGTTGGGGGTGTGAGGGGCTGTAAGCTAGCAGGAGAGTTCAAAAACAGATGGATGACAGGATGTGGGGGCGGGCCTACTCTGCACCAACAGTCCCATCCACAACTCAACTCTGATATACTCCTGCCTGAACAACATTTTTTTCTATTCTGACTAAAAACAGCATAATCATAATTAAAAGACCACTCGGAATGTTTTAAAATGAATCAAGAGATGATCAGGATTTTAGAATATTCTAACCACTGAACTCATTTTTCTTGAGTCAAACATGACGCATCTTTTCTGTACTTCACTTTTTCTGCCAAATTCACCTCACCTGAAACCTGGACTTTCAAAGTGTATATAAGCATAACTAAGCTTATATTCATGTTTATTAGTTAAAACATAGACATAGTAAATCAACAACAAAAGAAAGTATAAGAATAATCTAGTCAAGGACTTTTTAGAAAGTAATACATTCTTTGAAAACAGAAAAATAAAAGATTCATTAATGTGCAGGTTCATTTAAAAAAAATGGATTTTCTTTTCAATTCTGCAGAACAGAAGAATAACCAACCTTAATGAATGTATAGAAGCAAAATGCTGGAGTGCAGCTCAATGTTAATGTCTGGTGATGCTTCGGACGATCACTATGCAGCACAGAAGCCACCAACGTTTTTCCCAGAGCCGACAGGACTGTATGACAGGGGTCTATCTAGCCCACCCTCTTAAATGTATCCAACCTGTATCCAGTCGTAAAATCTTAGTAAATGTAAAAACAGCAGCTGATGGGGGTCCTGCACCAGAAGAACTCCTCTGGGAGAAAGCGTGACACCCGCTCAGCCGGAACTGTTGAAAAACACAGTAAATAAGAAAGCCAAAAGCAATCAGGGTGAAAATGCAACACTGACCCCGTGGGGATGTCGCCACCTCTACTTCACCTACGATGGAAAGAAATGAGAGCAAACGAGTCAGGCTCCAACAGCAAAGTCTCCTCTGAAGAGGAAGATGGGCAACTATGTGAAAACAAAATGTCCTGGAAGAGTCTCCTAAGAAAAAGGTAAAATCCACAAGAAAAACAAGAGCGTAACAGAAACATGTTTATCCAGTCTGAGAGGGTTTAGAGAAAAAGTAAATCCAATAGGCCATTTTACAACTGGTTCAGACAGTCCCTGTGCATCTGCTGCAGGGGCAAAAAAACGCTAAATCCAGTTGCTTTGTAGCAACGTAAAAAACAGTTTCTGTTTTTCTGCCAACCAAATAGTTGAGCTGGTATATTAAAATAGTGTGGATCAGTGTGATCTGCTTCTGTCCTGGTATTCTGATACTAACCCAGTGCAGGATTTGAATAAATGGAACAGTTTATGGCCGAGCTTCAACAGCCGCCGTGTGCCTGAGAGAGCCGATTTCCTGATTTAAGACCCTCGTCATTGGATCTCTGCAACTAGCTGGAGTTTGAGCATCAACCCTGTTCCAGCCAGCCGCTTAGTCTTCCACCTAGGAAAGGATTACACTCCCCCCCTGATTACTATCGCTCAGAAATCGGCATCAGATTAGACGTTCTCACCTAATCTCAGATGACCTGATGTTACGTGATCCTTAAACTGAACCCAGTTAATTTTTTACCCTCAAAGTGGATTTTCTGGTCACATCAAATGATAGAGACACGACCAGTTTCACCATGGCTCAATAAAAAATGTCTAAGATTGTAAGGGAAGGTCAAAAAAGAAAAGAAAAAAGGGGCAAGACCAACCTGCAGTATTTGTTATTCTGAAACAAACCTCCCTAAATATTCAGATGAATAAAGTTGGGACAAAAAAATCACAGGATTGCCTCTTAAATCATTTCCTGTCTCATTTTTAGCTGTAAAGTCATTACAAACCTCCTATTTGGCAACAGATGTTGCCAAAGTGTATCACTGTCATTTTTACTCAAATTTAAAAAATCTGAAAGATTCCAACAAAACCTTTTCTACTTATATGCTGGAAGACAGCTAAGACAACAGTTTTGATTTTCAAAATTCATTTCTAAGTGCTTCCTGTTGTGTGACATCATCTGCTCCTGAGGACAGGGCCGATGCTAATCTTCCTGAAAAGAGATTATTTTCATGCATTTCTTATTTTTTATTATTTCATCATTATAGTCTCTACAGTAACCCCCCACTCAAATATTATAGCTAGGATAAATATGTTTTTTCTTTTTGTGAGCGGCAACAAAAGTTGTTCATATTGCCACCAACTAAAGGAAAACACTTTATGCAGGCTTTCTCCTGATTTATTCATTTAAAAATCTATGTATTTGTTTAGCCTTGACGCACAATGGAGCGGCAGTCATGTCAAAGATTGAGTAGCTTTAAAACCATACCATCACATCATGTGACACTATTAGCTTGAACAACAGACTGCTTCCTTGTGTTTGTCCGAACAGCTGCCATGTTAATATTGGAATGGCATACGTTACCTACAGGGCAAAGCCCTGTTGGGTCTTTTTAGGAAAAGGTACTGCTAGTTCTTTATGTAGGCCAAGCCCCTGCAGAGCATGGTATTAAGATTAACTACAAGTCAGGACTGTTACACTGCAGCTCGCTCCTCCCCTCCCCGCAGAGAGAGCTAGCAGAAGCAGAGCATGTATGCAATTTTTAATATAGTGCAGCCAAGACAGGCGAGCATAAAAAGTGCACATCACAGCTGGTATTTAATAAAGCAATCATCTATGAGGAGCAGACACTTGGGCAGGGCAAAATATGAGCAGTGCAGAGTTGCTGTGTGCAATTAGATGCAAGAGTTTGATATAAACAGAGTAGCACTTTTGCATCCAGCATGGAGGATGTCTGAGGTCAGACATGGAGGAAAGGCATATGATGATTTCTTCATAATTTTCCAAAATTCAGTACTTGTCTTTAAACCACATAAAAAAGTTGGTCTTATCGTTCTGTTTTTAATGACTATGCTTGAAATATTCTTCTGAACTCACAAACGTGCAGCAAACCTGGCACTGATTGAATGATTGCTGTCATTTCAAAATACTGAATGTTGTTCACACGTAAATTACAAAATGAATCTTGCTTGAGACGTTATTAAAATAACTTTTTTACCTGCATTCAAGGACGGGGCGAAAGAGGGGTAAGGGGGGGCAGCTGTTCCAGCAAAATGTTTAGCCCCAATCTCCCATTTTTTAAGTCAGTATTAGTAACATTTTTATAAAGGTTAAGAAATTCTCAATACAAGGCTCTTTAGGCTTTGCAAAAAATAACAAACAATACATTAAAAGGCCTATATCACACCTTTTAAGCCTTTCAAAGTAAATTATATCCACCCAAAAGCTGTGTTTTGATCCATTATTGATATATATGATCCATAATCCATTAACCACATATTGATATGGATTATGGATTATGGATCATATATATCAATAATGGATCAAAACACAGCTTTTGGGTTGTTTTTCGTGAGGAATCAACATTATAAAATACTTTAAAGATCAAAAAAGTACGGTAGATGTTGCATGATACAGTTTACATTTGCCACCCTTCCAGAGTTTTCTATCCTATTGGGTGAAGGTGGGTTTCATTCTGAACAGGTTTTAGTCTATTATTCCATGGTGGTCTTATTACAAATCGTCTGAACATTACCTTACTTTGGCTAAACCAATTGGACAAACATGCTTTACCTCTTCACACCATAGCTTTAGCTCCAGTGTTTCCGTTCGTTCGACTACTGTAACTTTTCAACCGGTTACAAAATTGACATAACTCCAGCGGATTCTGACTCACAGAAAAGCCGATTTGCGCTGATGTGCAAATTTACCACTACACCAGTATGAAAAGCCGCTTTTCTCTGCATTAGAATTAGCTGATTCACGTTGATCGTTATAATTGGTTAATCATAGCGGTTGAGGATATACAGAATGTCAAAGAGCGTGTGTTGTTTAGATGTTGCCGGTGACATATCCTGTAGTAAAGGGTTGAGTTGCCTGTTATTTTTCTTGCAGTCTTAGTCAATACAGGCATATATTCCAGATTAAAGGGGAATGTTGGTCACATGTTAACTGTAGAACCATGTCATGGAGTGCTTACGCCTGAGATCGAGTACATCAACAAGATAAAACGTAAAACTGACAAAAAAAAACTTTGAAAGGTTTAACGCCTGTTTGATCAACTTGTTAATTATATTGAGCTAGATCAGAATTCCTGCTGCAAAGATAAACTTGACTGATAGAGCTCAAATACTATAAATAAATAATTCTTTGTAAGTCTCTGCCATTGACTGTATAAAAGAACTGGATGGAGTCAGTGTGACATCACCCATAGGAAAAGATTTACTTCTGGTTCCAAACAAATGAACTCAATGAATCGCCATTTTTTTCCAATACCAATGCCTCTGTGTTGGAGCCAGATGAGGTTAGTAAAAAGTGATTGGTTCGAGTCGGGCTGAGTCATTCTCACCAATCAGGAGTGAGCTTGTTGAAGTCCACACACCTACCACTTGAAAGTGAGCTACACAAAATCTGTCAATCAAACATTTTAAACGTTCAACGTCGGGACCATCAGGCACCACACGCTTTTATTGAGGCATCTGATTGGTCAGTGCAAGTGAATAACTTACGCTACAGAAAAAAATATCATGAAAACAAATTGGATTAGCAAGAAAATGTTAAAAAGGGTAGTAGAACAAGAATGGTTATTCTGACAAATAGAGTGACTGAGTAATAGCTGTGTATTTCTCAACAGAAGTCTATAGGATGCTGGCTTCTTGGAGCAAGCAGGTACTTCCTGTTTGGAACGCCAGTAAGGAGGAGTCACTCAGTCCAATTCTGCTATGCTCAAAATGTTGGGAACATTTAACAATGATCACTCAGACCTGCAAAGTGTTTTAATAATAATGGATTAGATTTATCTGCGCTTTTCCAGACACTCAAAGCGCTTCCATTGTGGCCATTTTTCATTCACTCCTCATTCATACTTGGTGATGGTAAGCTATGGTTGTACCCACAGCTGTCCTGGGGCAGACTGACAGAGGCGTGGCTGCCATTTCGCGCCTACGGCCCCTCTGATCATCACCGGGACATTCATGCATTCACACACCAGTGGAGCCACACTGGAGTCAAGGAGGGTGAAGTGTCTTGCCCAAGGACACAACGACATTTGGCTGGTGGGAGCGGGGAATCGAACCGCCAACCCTTCGATCATTGGACAACCCACTCAACCACCATGCCACTGTCGCCAGGAATTCTGGAGGCCCACAACATTGCAGTTAAATGTTTATAATGAGGGTATAATACACTTTTAAAAATTTTTGTAACCTTTTTTTGTTATTTTATAGAAGACGTCTTGTAGGCCGTGATCTCCCCGTCCCGTCTTCATTTTCTCTCACATGCAGGCTCTGCTCATACATTTCCTCCTCAGTTCTGCTAACTATACATTTTTCATTCAAGTGAGCAAGCTGCATTTGAAATCAAATGCAGTGATGCTACTCAGCTGTCTGACAGCACAGAAAGGGAAGGGGTGATGAAAACGCTGAGAGGTGAGTCAGAGGAGACTTTAATAATCCATGCGGCCCAAAATAACATCTGAAGATGAACCAAGAAGCCTCTTTAAAGACCAACAGCAGTACATTGTCTTAGTTTTGAGCTTTTGCTAAAGGAAAAATCTCTTCACAGAACAGAAATAATCATTTTTTCTAAACATCTTAAAATAACCACAATATAAGTTGCTTGAGTCACTTCATGAAGGCTGCAGGACTTAAATGTTCAACTGTTTCAGCCCAGAAATAATACCAAGACCTGCAAGAATCTGCCAAGACAACACTGACAAAGGAGGCAGACTGGGACTGACGAATGTAAGCACCAGGAATGGAGTTAACAAGATTTCACTCCTCCAGACTATAGTTTGAGCTCAGGGTTTGGACACCAGACAGCAGGTATCCTGAACTCACAGGGCTCATAGGAGAAGACATCTTAATTTTTTTTCTGTTAATAACTACAAAACTTGAGAGATGTCACAGTAAAACGCAAAAGAATACTAACACGCAAAGAACACAAATTTGGCCTTACAGAACTGGCATAAATCTGTTTTACTGTGGAGATAATGGATCTCTAGGATATAGGTTAGACAGGTATAACAACGCTTTCTCATATTAAAAAGACTGCATTAGCTTCTTAGGTGGCATTTCAGACTGCTGTTTTTTTCACACAATAAAGTGCATTTAAAAGTCTTAGTTTTTTCAAAGAACAACAGTACACCCTGTAATCTGGAGAGTCTTCTATCTGGATCAATTCGGGTTGCGTTGACCGATTGGTGAGGCGATTCTGAGAGGTACACAGCGATCAGTTAAAATGGCAGTCTGTTTTTTCGCTAGTTGTAATAAGGGTTGGTTGTCATTGTGAATATGCTAACATGGCTAACGTGTAGCTGTGCCGGGTTGTTTTTTACGTGCTACTACCAACGAAGTTGGGAGTTACCATGGTCACAGTCAGTGACGTTTTTTTTAGCTGTTGTTTTTAACTTTGGGTAGTTACAGGCATTGTGAATAAGCTAATGCGGCTAATGCTACTAACGTGGCTAAAGCATAGTTTGGTGTGCCTTATATTTGACATGAACTCAAATATAGACCATTCATTGACAAAGCCTCGTAATATGGTGCGCACTAAGGTGCAAAGAATACACTAATGAGTTGCAGTGTCCAATCTGCTTTTCCAAACGTTAAAATATGAATTCCCTTGCACACTCTCACTCTAAATATGTCACATGTTGGTGTTTGAAAACTGCCGGCTAGAAAAAGTTAAACACTGAATAACTTGAGTCAATATGCCCTCCCTGAAAAACTGTAATGAAGCTTCTCTTCTTCATCTGAGACAAAGATGCCACTTGCTGCGTGCAGCAGACAGACAGACCTTTTGCCCTGCACTCTCTGACATTAGAAAACCCATGTCTCAATCAATGAACCTCGATCGGGCTTTGTAGAGGCAACTCCAGACCAAACAGCATCATGGGTTAATTGTAATCACATAGGACAGCATCTGGGCAGAGGGGCTCTCCGCCAACAAAAGATTTCATTATTGACTGCTGACTTTGTGTCTGTTTTCAAAGAAACGATAAGATTAAACATGTTCTTTTTTTACAGTTAATTTGATGCATCATCATTTCATCTGGTAATCTATGAATTTATCACAGAGAGTGACACTCGTCTCATGTAGAGTTTATAAAGCTTAATAAAAATATGGGCCTTGAAAATAAGATTCCAAATAGTAAATCAGTTGTTGTGTCAGCAGTGTTCATTGTTATCATCTATGAACGAATAATAACCCTGTCTGAAAGTGAAGACTATGGAGACAAAGGTGGAAGAGCAACAGAGAAAGGTCGTTGATCAGGTCGAACTTCAACACCAACTCTATTTTTTTGTACCTTGATGATGTCATGGTTTGAGTTTGTGTCTTGTTTTTCGTTTTAGTTCTTGTTCTGTCTTGTTTGGTTCTGTTTCCTGTTTTATTTTGAAAGGTTTCCTGTCTTGTCTTTTTTCTTGAGTTTTACTTCCTTTGGTCCCCATCTGCCCTGATCGTGTTCACCTGTGTCTTGTCTGCCCTGTCTGTATTTAAGTCTTGTCTCTGCCTTCCTCCTGTGCTGGTCCATTAGCCTTGTCAGGGTGTTTTTTTTTTGTCTTCATGCCATGTTCCATGTTTTTGCCACGCTCATGTTTCCATGTCCCTCGCCACGCCAAAGTAAGTTTTTGATTGTACTGTAATTCCTGCTCTGCAGCGCTTTTTGTTTATTAAACCCTCTAGTCCCTGAACCGTGTGCCTCCGCCTCTGCATCTGGGTCTTACCGGCTCTCGAGCCACCCCACATCGTGACAGATGAAAGAAGTTGATATCTTACATATCTTTCATAATTGTCAAAATTGATTTGAAAGTCTTAATTAAAGTTAACTAAGGCCAGTAGATGACTTTTAAACAAATAGAAAAAAGACAGAATAGAGATCAGATCAGTTACGACTTAAACCGTAATATAGTAGCAAACACAGAAAGTGAATGAATCTGACATGCAGGTTTCATTCATACCTTTTAAAAGTAGCATAGACATAAATAGAAATCAAAGAAAATGTCCTAAATGTTCTTCTCAGGCTCACTTGGCATCTGAAGAGGCAGGCTTTTGATCACTCCTTAAGCGGGTTCCCCACGTGTCAGGAAAAGCCCACAGATGCTGCTGAGCGTCATCACAGTCGGCTCCTTTGAATCTCAAATGAATCAAACAAATAGAAGAAAATAAACAGGAAGGGAGATAGTAAGCAGCACACAGGGAGCTTTATTGTGCAAAACTGGGATGCGATGAAGCTCAATGAATATAGAAAATACTGCCACTACCACAAAAGCATCTGAGCATGCACTCAGGATGAATGATAGCAGGAAGCAAGCAAATGTGGATGCTTTAAATATGTTTTGCTTTGCTGCATTGCTTCTTCAAGTGTGTTTTTGATCGTAATCGGAAGGAACATTATTTAACTTTTGGTTCTTCTAAAAAGCCTCGAACATATGATGACAGAAGTGGAGAAGGATCAGTGGAATTTTCAAAAATACTACAGTACATATGCAATTTTAAAGCTTTTAACAAAAAAACAAATAGTTTCTGTGGATAGCTCCAAGTGTTGTTCCTTTATAGAACACATCAAATGCAGATTTTCCACACTAAGGAAGGTGAAAACTTAGCATATCCCATGTTTTTTGGGAATGTGCACCAAGCTGTGAAAAGTCTGCTCATATACAGAGGCAAGGTTTCTAAATGAAGCATTAAAGGCCCACTCTGTTGAAAACTGTGTTTCTAACATGTTCCTCTAGCATTTTTTCTGATAATGATGAGGAAAATAAGCAAATCAAGGTCAAAATTGCATTTCTGAGTTTCTTTGTTCAAATTATGTGAATCAGAAGCAAACAAAAAAATGCTGTTTGACAAAGAGCGTATTTGCTATGTAGAAAATACACTGGGCAGGCCAACAGCCCCTTGCTCCGCTCCATTCTGAATAATTTTAAGAAATCTTTCATTTAATGACACCATCAGAATGCCATCAAGGTGACACTCAGTTAAAACCACTTCTTGCATGTATTGGGTCCAACTCCCAAACTATTTAAAACTTGAATTTTTCCTAGTTTTTCATCTGCACTGCCAACATTTTTCCTAAGTACCTCTTTAATTCCTTTCAGTTTCTGCTGTCTGTTAGCTGCTAATGTCCAGTTCTCACTGTACATATGGTGTGTTTTTGCTTGTGACACGTCTACAGTCACAGCTATTGTGCTGCACTGTCATCTGAAAGGGTTAGTGTGTGAAAACACCAAGCAGATCCATGTGAATTTCCCCCTTAGCAGTGACAAAAACCATCTAGACATTTGTAGAAAAACATGCCAACACACTGAGCAGCTCCACAGTTCTGAGTCTGCATGTGACGCATCCGCAAACAAACATTAGAGCGTAACCAACACACAACCAAGACGACTGAGTGGTGGGTGCTGATAAATGAGTTTTGTTTAGCAGTCTGAGGACACAAAAAAGGAGACGTGAGGCTTACTAACATTTTCTATACAAAGACAAATATGGGCATATAGTATATTTTACCAATAGCATATGTGGTTGCTGTTTTTAAGTAAGAAAAGTAATTGTGATTTTGATTAATACACATTTTTTTAAATATTATCCAAAGTGTTTATGTTTGAACTGACCAGTAACACAACAATGGAAAATGTTGTGACAAGTGGGAATGCCTCTTGAATCAATACATCAACAATGGTGATACAGTGAAGGATTGCAAAGGGCAGACAGACGATGGTCCTTCATTCCTAGAGGCATCAATATGGTAAAAATGTACATATATTGAATTTGAATTCAATTTTTCATTTATTTCACATGGAAATTCAAGACTGAGTTTTCAACACTTTATTTGTCTGCTGTTGTATTTGAAAATACTGTTTCATCATGCAGTAAAAACATTGCACAATGGCCTGAAAAATGAACGTTGGAAAATAGTAATTGACCGAATGTTGGACAATGAGTTACATCTGTCTGTCTGGAAATATGGAACTTCATGGGAAAAAAATAGGTCAACATCTTAAGACTGGTTCTCAAGGGTGGCAGCCGTCTGAGCAAAGACGTTTCTGTCCTTGGCCATTGCCTGCAACTCTTCTCGGGGAATGTCAGTGTTTCCATCATACTATCATGTTACCGAGCACAATTCTGTAGACTCAGTTGCAGGATGATTGGATGAAAAATGTAATGTTCTCTAGTAACTCTTTGCCAGTGCTAAAGTGAGGCTGCAAAGTGACTATGAAATCAGGAAATTTGAACTCCAATGTTCAAAAAAGCTTTAAATGAGCTTCAAATGTTTGTATTAGCAATAATATCTTGATTAACAGTAATGTCACGCTTTTATTAAATCGCATGAATGCTGGTGTGGATTTTTGTCTTTGCCTGCAGTTCTAAACCAGTTCCAAGCAAAAAATTTTCACCAAGAGCAGCAAACGCACACAATCTGAAGGCAGCATGTAACATGTTATGTCTAAAGCTGGGCCTTCAAGTACACATTTATTCTACTTATGCTGAATGCACAGAGGATTTTATGCTCATTGCCAAGCAAAAGGGAGTTTTGGACTTTTAGACTATAACTTAACAAATTATGTATTTATGACAACTGTACAAGAGATATATTTTTTTTTAGGTCATCATTCTACTTTATATTTTACTTAAACATTTCACAAAGGACAAGTGTGGATGTTGTTTCAGCAGGTTTTTTTAATTAAAGCCTAGGATCTGTTGGAAATGACCAAAAAGCAAAAAAAAAAAAAAAAAAAATTGAGAACACCTACAAGGAAATCATCACCTAATGACATGTCTGAGACAGGTGACTGAACAACTGTGGCCTTTAGACTCTTTGCTGTTGATCATAAAGATGAGGTCCATTTTATTTGTTAATACATGTGGAATCATAATAATAAAATGATGTTTATGTAAATTATAGCAAACCGTTGACTGTAACTAGACCAAGTACGTTTGACGTCACCCATAGAAAATGACTTATTTCCAGCTCCAACGAAATGAAATCAATACAGTCGCCTTTTTTTTTTTTTTGCAAAAAGACACGACTGTGTTGGTTCCAGACAACATCAGTAAGCAGTGATTGCTCATCGTTTCTATGGCAAACCATCGCCAATCAGAAGTGAACTTGTTGCAAGTCCACACCCCTACCACTTAAAGCAAGCTACACGAAATCTGTCAATCAAACGTTTTGAATATTTGACGTGAAATCACATACTTTCATTGAGGCATCTGATTGGTCAGTTTATAACTTGAATAACTTAGAGTACATAAAAAAATCATGAAAAAAATAGTTATGATTAGTAAGAGCATGTAAAAAAAATGGGAATCAGATTAAGAATGGTTATTCTGACTAATGGAACGACTGAGTAAAAGCTCTTTACTTCTCTAAAGAAGTCTATGGGAATTTGGCTTCTTGGAGCCAGTGGGTACTTCCTGTTTGGCACGCCAGAGAGAGGAGTCCCTCTGTCCAGTTCTCTAATACAGTCAAGTTGCAAACATATAATCTATTCTGATTACTAATCATTTTCAGACAGTTAACTTATGACTTTTCCATAGCATTCTGGGTACTGACTATCCCTGCCATGGGGTCACATCTACATACTGGGGAACATTACACAGACCTAACAAGAATATAAAAGTACATCTTCACAAACTATTGTCAGCAACCTCAAACATGCATGCTGCATGAGAAAATTCCACCATTTAGGTGTTTTGCAAATACCCTTTATCCTTGCCTGACCCAAATGGCACTAGAACTTTGACAAACTCTCCTTAAATCGAGAATCTCTACATCCTTGATCTAGTTTGAAGCTTCTTGCTTAACAATTAAACTGGAAGCCCATCAATGATTCTCCTGTATACCTGAGCCCTTTGTCCTCCAGGGGGAGATTGTTCATCCTTTAGTGAAGTCTCATGTTCACAACACAATTCTTATAGTCACTGTTGTTGTCATGAGTTTTGGGTTTAAAAAGTTGCTCAACCAATTATTTGAGTTTTCCACTACAGAGCAGAGCGGTTTATCTTACTGCTTTGACCTTCCTCCCAGATTCCTGAACTCCTTCACTGAAGCAGTAAAATTTAATTCTTAAATCAAAAAAGGACAGAGAGCTTTCAGGAGAATGTGATGGCATCACATATAAAGACATATGGTTTAAAGCATAAACCCATGCAGCTGCTTCTCTCCTCTCTCCGGCTATTTCAAAAGATGACATCACACAGCAGTCCTGGGGCACAGAACTGAAGTTTTTAGAAAAAAGACCCTCTCGCATTCAAAAGCATGTACCTACAAGTGGCAGCAACAAAGAAGCAGAAGGAAACACAGCAACGAGTTGAGAGCCACATTTACTCCGCAGCCTCTCTTGAGTCAGTCAGTAAGTGGAAAGTGAAGACGTTAGGCACCTGAGGCGGTGCTGGAGGGGGCCTCTTGTGACCGTAATTAAATATAAACCAAACTCAAGGATCACAAGGATGTTTAGTGTCTCACACAAACACACATGCATCCAAAAGCCTTTTCAGCCTTTGAGGAAACGTTCTGTGAGAAGAACCCAGATGGCAGCAACGTGTGCGGACCACCTTTTATGTTTTCCTCTAAAAATTGTTGTGTGACGTTTTCACACGCATCTGTCTGTTTCACTACAAAGTTCAGTCTAACTAGAAGAGCTGACATGTAAATCACACCAGGTGGGCTTCTCCTGCAACCAGGCTTCTAAAGTTTAATCGCTCCACTGGAACAGCCTGATGCTTATCTAGCTTTACAGTCCAAAGCCAGCCCTTATGTCTCCATCTTGCTGATTTTTTCTTGGGCTCAAACTCTTCCTGATACTGTGTAACGATTTGGTGTAGACAAAAGAAGAATCAAACATATCAGTACAGAATTCACAGCTGTCTTGATGACCACAACTTTTTCCACCTCTCCTTTTCTGCATGTCTTTTTTTCATCTCTCTCATAGATTCTCTTACATGTAATAATATTAACACCTCTCTTGGATGCTTAGGCAATAAACCGGAGCTTCTTTCTTCCTGCGCACATCTCCCTTGACACAGACAAAACCAATAAAGGGATGGCTTAATTACAGCTGTGGAGATTCACCAATAGCCGGGTAAAACACCACGGGCTGCCTGAGAGGGGACGAGTGTGGGCCACAGATTAAGTGCTGAGGGGAAAGTGGAGATTTAAAAAAAATAAAAACTACTGAGGATCCAAACTTAGTTTGACAACTAACACCTTAAGCTTCAAGAAATCAGAACTTAAATTATTTTTCTCTCAGACACTGGTTAGTTTTTGTTAAACGTACCGACATGTTTCGGTGGAATACCTTCCAGACACTACCACCTGATGACGACCCTGACGAAGGTGGAAGGTATTCCACCGAAACATGTCGGTACGTTTAACAAAAACTAACCAGTGTCTGATAGAAAAATAATTTAAGTACTCAGTATAATTTATACACACAATGAACTTTATTGAATCTTCAAGAAATGACTTTAGTGTTAGAAAAATGTGAAGACATGAAACAATTAGTGGGGGGTGGTTTGAAACCTAAATGGGGCAAAAACTGTCTTTAAAGAAAAATAATCTTATCAAGAATGTTTTTCTGTAGCTAAATAATTTTAGTTTGAAAAAACGTGTCACACTGAATAGAATTTTTTTCATAAAAAAAGAAGTCTTGACAAGACCATTTTTCTTATCCCTTTGGCAGATTTCTTTGCCTCTTTTAAGAATATTCTGCTAATGTTGTAAGAAACTTTAGTTTGTTACTAAGGGCCTTGTTTTTGCTGTGTATAACCAGCTATGGCTAATTCCTATGTCTTGCTTTGTGGCTCCCAAAAGATACTTGGAGCAGTCGGATTTTGGAATTCAACGACTTTGTTTTTAACCGCGTCAAGGCAAATTTTTGTACAAAATTTTTTTCTTCCTATATGCAAAGGTAGGAAAACTTGAGCACGAAAGTAAAACCTCTCTTCTTCAGCTGTTTTTGTTTTATGTCCCCTGACTCGTCTTCATCGCCTCTCTTTTTCCCCCCTTTCCTCTGCTCTTACTTGCCTGATTTCTGTGAGAGGAACACGGGTTTGGGACAGCATAGTCTGCTACATCTCCCTTGTCTCCAGTTCTGTCACCATGGTAACTGATGCCTGTGTGCTGCTGCCTGTCCTGGGGGTTTCTTCTTCCCTTTGCTGATTTTATTACCTGCCTTGTCTCAGCAGAACCGCGGTTACACCACATCCACAATAATTATATTTGAAAAAGGCAAACAAGACAGAAAAGCACTTTTAAAATCAAACAGCTTATGTCAAAACACACAGCAAAATATGCAGGAGAGTCCTTATAAAGTTACTTAAAGCCATGAGATGTGGAACATTGATGAAAAGTTAATTCAACCAATAGAATGAAGAGTTAATTGCTTTAATTGTTGTAATTATATTTGTGTTTTAAATCTGAAATGTTAGTCCATCTGCACATCTGTCATTAAGAAAAATTCACCACATCTTATAGGTGCTGCTGCTAGTAACTGTTGCTGCACTGATTACTGACGGATGGCCACCATTGAGGCCGTTGGAGATCCTGATTGTTACATTTAAGATGTCTCTGTTAGGTCATCTGTTAGGTGGTGCATTATCCTGTTTTCAGAAGCTAAACCGGGTCATCAAAGATGTTTTTGAACCTCTTCAGAAATGTTACTAAGGGCCTTAAAGTGTGTCTCACTCCACCAACACCAGCAGTCAGGAATACTTTCCTGGTTTATTTTTTGTTTTTCAACCTTACCATTTGAACATTAAATCTGCAATCTGGACTCATTCAAACAGGAAATGTTTCATTTGTGTCCATTCCTTTTCCACTTCTTATGTTTTCCTATTTCCTAAGGCTTTTACTAAAACCTGCCTTAATCACAACTGGATACAAGCTGTCTGCGGGCAAAAAATTGTCAAACCTGTACGGAGCACACAGGTGACTTACAGGAAATTTTAAGATCATAGACTGCCCAGATAGTGAACGTGTTTGTGGACATTTTTTTTACTACGAGCATGCTGCGGGCGAAAACACGTAGGGGTAAGTAACAGTAAAGTAGGTGAGACGCAGGCACATCATACAGATTTTTCATTTTTTCAAACCCCCCTGCGCAAGGACCAAATCAGTGCTGTTCAAGGGATAAGTGCTCGCTCCTTGTGTGCAGCCTGACTATTAAAAATAAGCAAGTTAGACAATCAAAGTGTAGTTTGTGTGTTCATCCTACGAGCACTTACACATCACATGTTAAGCCCAT
This sequence comes from Oryzias sinensis, assembly GCA_037389245.1. Lineage (NCBI taxonomy): Eukaryota > Metazoa > Chordata > Actinopteri > Beloniformes > Adrianichthyidae > Oryzias > Oryzias sinensis. The sequence goes on along the minus strand of CM074491.1, from coordinate 31,191,824 downwards.
GTGTGCAGCATTTGCATGCCGTCAGTAAGGAGCCTGTACTCGCACCTTATTAATTGCTGCATAAGGGCGCCATACAACAACATCACCCATGTTTCATAAGTACACTTACCACACGCTCAACAATGGTACGTTCATTTTTCACAACCCTTACAAAGAGCCTCAAGAGGACTGCAAAACACACCTGCACTCCCCTTAAGAGGCAGCCCCTCCTCTCTACAACCCTTCACGGGCCCACAGAGCCCCCCTATGGGTCAACCCACCCTCCGTTAGGTTGCATGTAACTAAGGCTTAGGAATACTAACTCATCTCCAATGAACAATAATAAACCTTTCAAAATATGAATCATAACCACTTTAAACAATGGAAACCTAATCAGAAAAGAAACAAAGCTGAAAGCAGACCATCCTTAGAGTGGATCTGTGAGAGTGCTAATAACTTTTTTCCTTTCTGTTGTTCTAGAAATGTTACATAACACACATACAAAGAAACTTAACATGACAGTTTTCTACTGTGCTTGAATAGTTTGGGAGACTGTAAGTAAACAGCTGTAATTGTGACCATGACTCAATCGAACCACATTGAGGATTAATGATCCGTTAAAATCCAGATATGTGGCTTATATCTAATATGAAAGATTTTGACAAACAGCAGTTAAAAAAAAAATCCCTCCAGAAAATGAAATGCAACTATTCACCTTACAGTTAAAAGACAGACTGTTTATCACCACACACAAAAACTCAGCTGACCCTTTAAACAACCCTGCAGTGGATTCACATAAACTCCTAGAGCTTAGATGTCAGATGTTTTGGAAAAGTGTGCACAAACTGCAGCAGCAGCGGCTGGATGGTAGCAGGTAGGTATGTGTCTCTGTGTGCTCTCTAAAAGACGGGGCCAAATATGGAGGCAGTTTAAAAGTAGTGACCACTGAGTTCAAAGCCATTCAGGCCTCCTACGAACAGATACCTCTGATGATTCACACATGCATAATACATGGAAGCTGGATCTAAAAGTCCATTAAAAGGTCTCTGCCAGAGCTGAAAGATAGAGAAACGGAAGGAAGACAGAAAAAGGTGGACTTAGACACAAACGGCTGATAGGACGGACACTTGAAACATTGTACACTTCTGGTTTCATTTCTGTTCTATATTTGAGGGCTTACAGATAACTTTACGCCAGCTACATATAATCCTGCAAACAGCAATGAGAATAAACAGTAAAAATTGATCATGTAAATAATGGACTTGTTTCAAAGCCCCGGGGGGTTTTGCTGAGAAGAACAAAAAAGGTTACCATAGAAAATAAGTTCAATGTAATCAGTCAGATGTGATGATTGCTGGATCACAGTTTCTAGGCAGAGCCCCCTGTTCTGCCCTTCCAGCAGCTGAGTGTTTTGGCCATGTAATGTGAGGTGGCAGAGAGCCCAGCCACGCTGTAAATTATTTCTGACAATAGGGTGGGGGACAAGAAGGAAAGTCTTACAGTCCAAAGAGAGGCACATAGGATGGTGAAACCTGGACCCAGTGAGATGATGAAAAAATGGCTATAACAACGTGGGACGAATCTCTGTTCCCCACTTTTAGCTCCACCCATACACCTCTACCTGCAGCCCTTGATTTTACATGCATACAAAACAAGACACAGAACTCTAGATTTAACCTCAGGAATGGATCTTTATGTTTGGGGTAGATGTAAATCAGTTATTCTTAGTTATTTAAGACCCACTCCCATGAAAATGTCGTTTTTGGAGTTTACAACATGTTCTTGTAGTATTTTTCTCATGATGGGGGTCATGCATTGAGACAATTAAGATTAAACAGTGCGTCTGAGTTTAGTTTTATTCAAATTGTTGTGAATTAGGGGCAGATGAAAAAAATGTTGCTGGAAAAAGCTTGTCGGTATGATGGAAAAGCTACAATCGGCAGGCCATAAGCTTCCTGCTCCGCTCCATTCTGATGCATCTACTTGCAGACAAATAGATCCATGTACAACTTTGTTTTCAACATCCAAGCTGGAATCTTGCTCTAACCTGTACGGCTGGATAGCTTCGATATTGCTCGCCTTTTAAGTTCCACCGCTAATGTAAACAAAGGGATGATGGGAAAGCTTACTTCTGCGTCAACAGTCCTGCCCACAACTTAGAGCTAAATTTCTAATGAACCCCTGCTGCTCTGCAAAAACTACTGTATTTCCTTTTATTTGCCTAAAAACTGCATACTTACAATAAAAGACCAGAGCAAACGCTTTTACAATAGATTAAAATCTGATTCGAGTGGGTCTTTGAAAGTGTGGAAATGGAAATTCCAAACTGAGTAAACACAACTTTTTTCTAATGTTCACACAAGAGTCGTCTATAAATTAAGTTTTTAACTCCTTTAAGTGTTTGGACTGTTGAGTACTGAACATACCAGATGGTTCTAAAAACAGCAAGAATGAAATACTAATCTCAGCCAATTGAATGATGTATTAAGAATATTCTAAAATAATAAAAATCATCTAGAGGCTGAAAAGCTGCAAACGTGCCTGTTGTTATTTGTTCACCTGAAGTAGAACACACTTTGTAAAGAGGTCCATCCTGATTCCCATTAAAAAGGCTGAGGGGCAGAGCACTAAAATGTTAAAAGGTTACAGCGGTGAAGTTAGTTTTATGTTGGGTATTCGTCCAAAATTTCTTTCAATAGCTCCCGAACTATGTGACCCAACGAGTCGAAATGCATCCCATTGGTCCATTGGTCGACAGTGCAGTAGATTGGTCAAGAGTGATATTTGACTGAAGAAAACCATAAAATCTGAATGACTCTATTACGCGCTTCCTTCCTCCAGCTATTTACCAGAGATTGCTGCTCTTATGTGTTTAACTTATTTTGTAGCGCCCCATCTTTGTCAACATTGTGACAACCCTCTTGGAGGGAGGCTAAGCTATTTGCAACCTGTCCATCATGTATGATTGCAAAATAAAGTGGTGTGTCTGATGTTGGGGTGTCAGTGACACAATTTGGGACATAGTTGGACTTGTTGGGTCACATGGTTTGGAAGCTATTAAAAAAAATTGCCAGAAATTGTATGCAATGAAATTTTATAAGAACTCATATAAAATATTCAGCATCTATGATTGCAGAATAAATTGGTGTACTGGTACTTTCATTTTTTATGACAGTTTTATCTGTTTTTATGTTAAGCGCTTTGGGTTTTTAACCAAAATGAAAGGCGCTATATAAATAAATAAAGTTTGAGTTTTGAGTGTGTATGGTGTTGTTATGTCGGCGCCATCATTTGGTATACATCTAAAATCATAAGGTCACATGGTTTGGAAGGCATTGAGAAAATATCAGAATATGGACGTAAAACCATTTTTCTTATGAAAACATTCCAAAACAGAATAAAATTGTTAAAACACAACTTGATGAGCTGTTTTATTGCAATGTATTTATTTTTAAAAAGGATTTAGTCTTTGGTTTAATTTAAAATCTTCGGCATAACGTGCACTTTGTTGATGGTCCCTAGGAGACACCATTGGGGATCCGCGTTGAATGTCTGCCGAATATCCAACCAAAACTAACTTCACCGCGCTTAAAAGTTAAAAATCTTCATGCCTGGTCTTTTCAGTGGGGAAACAAAATATTAGACCGAAAAAGTTTCGACACAATAAAACGGTTTGTCATCCCAAATGTGTGGCGACAGTCACAGCTGGGTTCCGACTCTTCCAGTGCGCTCTGCTGCAGTGCATTGGAGCTGTGGGCTCTCTCTGCTCCCTCTTTGGGAGTTTAAGGGAACGGAGACTGTGGGCGTGGAAGTTAGTGCATGTGCGTGGGCGGGTGGTGCATCCTCTCGTTCGTCAGGATGTGGACTCCTGAGGATGTGATACGTGGTGCTGGAGGCGCAGCAACGGCGGCTGCCCGCACGCTGCAGGTAAACAGCAGTGCGCCAGGGCACGCTTCTATGTTCACCCCCACACCTTAACGCTTAATATTAAGTAGTCAATCACGGCACGTGCGCGCGCGTGCATGCGCACAGGGCACACCGCGGCAGGACCGCTCCCATCATCCAGCCGGGAAACATCTGCAGCCGCAGCAGCAGCGCAGCTCCGTCACGCAGCCTGGATGCGATCGATAAACGTAACATCCCCCCACCCCCACCCTGCAAACGGCCTGACATAGCAGCGGGGAAGCCCTTCCTCATAAATCTGGGCATTTCTGTACAAACTAGGGACCACTCACCCGATGCTGCTGAGCGCCTGCTCGAAGAGCTCCGTCTGCAGGATGTTCTGAGGCGCAGTGAAAGCCCCGTTGAAATGGGATAAAACTGAGCTACAGAACTGACGCAATGTCTCAAACTGCATTTTCTCCCTCCGTGTTCTTTTATCCTCAGAAGTGATTCTTCCCCCCCTCTCAGCACCAATGCATCCCAACGCTCGCGCTCCCTCGGGACCGCAGCCCTCCTCCACACCTCCTCAGTGTTTTTGGAGCCTTAAACGCGGCACAGATCCCGACCAAGTTCCATATTTGTCACGGCACTCCAGGTAGAAAAGTCTCCTCAAATGATACGCATTCCGGCTGGGAGCCTTCGGTCATAATGCTTCAGACTTGAAGCGGGGAAAACTGAGGTAATGCCGTTGCCGGTGAAGTCCCTTCCTTCTTTTGGCGCTGACAGAAATCTCCTCTCGGTCTGCAGGAAGATGTGAAGCAGCGAGCAGAGCAGAGCCGGGGTGGGGAGGCATCCTCCAGGGCAGCAGCAGCATTCTTCACCGGTGCATCAGCTGCTGCCTCGCATCCAACTCATATTCCTGCCTGAGAAGAGAAGTCCACTCTTCTGCGCTAACGCACGCACAAGAAGAAGCGGGGCGCGTGCACAGTGGCGCGCGCAGGCTCAGTAGCTGTGCTCTGCGATCGTGAGCGGTCTTTGCCATTTGGGTCCATTCCCTCTCGTGCGTGGCGCCGCGCGCAGCAGCTGATTGTTCACAACACAGCAGAGAACGGAAGCCCGCTGCTTTCAATGAAACTAGTTATTTGGAATTAGTTTTAAAGACAACCAGTTTACTAATGACGTGGAAGCAGTTGGGTTTTAAATAAGTCCAACCAGAGAGCAAACATGGAATTCTGGGGCTACTAGATCCAAATAGTGTCAATTAAAAAGGATTAAGAAAAATACTTTGCAAAAAGACAAAATAGGGATAAGTGTGCATCACATCACACGGTTAAAGCAAAATAGAATGCAAAACAAAAATTTGTAATAATAGTTCTAAAAAAACCTCAGAAGAAACTGTACAGGAATGCAATGATTTCCTCATGATTCGGTTCAAACCTCCACTTTTGGGTTTTGTTTTGGTTCTGATAAAGGATTTGTGTATTAAATGGCGTACAGTATCCTAATACCTTCTTAGGAGGCTCAAAGCACTTTACGGTCCTAGTCTCTTTCACCCACACACACCCATTTACACAGTGATGGCAGCTCCACTGTCAAACACTGGCACCAACCACTGACCACCAGGAGCTATGGGGTTCAGTGTCTTGCCCAGGAAACTTTGACACATGGGCAGGCAAGGCGGTAACCAAACACACAATCCTCCGATCAGAGGTCGACAGATCTAACTCTGCACCAAAGCTGCCGATGGTAAAAACAAGAACAAAAAGCAAAGAATTCTGAAAATTCATTTTGAAAATTTGCTAATAAAGAAAGAACAATGAAAAAAAAACTTTCAGGTTGGTTTATACTGAGCCTGCTGTGATGAAATCAAACAATAAATATTAAATCCTTCTTAAGTGCATCAGTTTGACACTATCAACATAAACATACAATACAGACCAAAAGTTTGAACACACCTTTTCATTCAAATGAATGTTTCCAAACTTTTGCTCTTTACTGTACTACAATGTTTATGGTAAGATGGTGGCTTTCCCCACAATTCAATCCAACATACGGTTCGGTTGTAAACCGAGAATTGTGGCATCCCTGCAGGATACATCATTTTGATTTTATTCAATGTTTTATGATCAGTATATTCCAAGGATTTGTTTTTTATTTCCTAGAAAGTCATGTGGAAACTTTTACATTTTATTCATAGGGTGTTTATCTTTTATCTTTTATAGCTTTTACGTGTATTATAATGTTCATTCCTCACTACAAATAACCTCAAAGCGGTATTTTGAACCATTCAGACGTTGATGAGTATTCCTCTTATAACTGAGGACTAGCCCCTCCTAAACGAATGGGTTCTCACACTGTGATGTCACAAAGTGAGGAACAGCCCCTTCCAGGTAGAGTCTGGACTGCTAGCTCCACCCACAGGCTAACACACACACACACACACACTTTCTTAATGGAGCTAGCGGTGATCGACTAAAAGCTTTAATTTTATATGCACAATGTTCACATCCATCTTTGTAAACGTCTGGATGTTGTTTGTTTTCGTGGATGAAACCCACACACGCTGCTGATGTCATGAAATGGGCGGCACCCAAATGGAGTGAAAGCCGGTGCCTCACAGGTCAAGTCGCCTTACATCCGGGTAGGAAAGTAAAAGAAATCTTGCTTTAGTGTGTCAAAGTTCATTTATTATATGGATATGGGTGAAAGGCTCAAGAATGTTTTCTCTATCCAATTAAATAAATGTTCTTGTCCTAAAGTATACAGAAGCCTATATCTATGCCATTAGTTGTTTGATAAATAATGAAATGTACTTTGCCTTAAAAAGAAATGTGTGGAAAAGCCAGGAGTTTTGTCCGTTTGCACGGCTGGAGCATTTCAGCTGTAATTTACCTCCTCCAGGACGAGGAACCAGCTCAGACAACAATTTAGAGAATATGATGTTGCACAAATGAACTATTTTCAAGCAAACTGAAATCCACACTTGAAATCTTTGCCAAGCATAATCACCCAATGCAGTTAGAGAAATATCTAAGCATATTACACCTCCACGGGTCTCAGTCAGCTTGCTAATTATTAATGTTCACTTCAGTTTTGGAAGACTTTCCAAAAGAAGACTTTCTTTTCCCTGACAATGAACTTGGCAGCAAGTTTGCAAAGATGCACTTGAACAAATTATTAGGCTTCTTAAATCAAATCTTTTAGACAGAAAAGACTGAAAGAATGCAGAACAGCGCAGTTAGCAAAGACCAAACACAGCAAACCTCATGCTAATGAGAATCTGAGGAAATTTCTCATGTGAGTAAGCTGATGCCTCCACTCAATACCGCTGCTGTCCCACTTTTATCTCTGTGCACATTCGAATAACACCTCAGAGGCCGAGACAAATTAGAAGCCTTCCCAAGTTATTTCTCCTCATAAACAGTCCGTCAGCATTTTCCCTCCTTTCTCTGGCAGATCCAGGAGTTCATTTTCATGTTGTTGAAGATTAATGAAAAGCAGGCTTCCATGCGTATGCAGAGGGAGGTCTATTTTTGGACTCACTGCTATCCATCATTGACATTATCCTGTGAGTTTCCAGACGGCCAGGTTCTTGTTTCCCGTCAGTGCAAATGTAAGCAACATCGGTGCCAATATTTTTTCATCGGAACCAGCTCCACCCTTTGAGCCATATGTACAGCTAACACACCACAGCGAGCAGAGGCTGAGACAGAGCGTTGTTAGCAGACAGAGCTCTAGTCATTCTCAAAGACTGAATAAGTTAAATGACATAGCTGGTAGCTTTTTCATTCCTTACTTTTTATTAACCTCTCAAGACCTTGCATCCACATGCAGGGACATCTCATTTAATGCTATATTAATTAATGTGTGTAGAGGCTTAGCCCAGATGTTAGCTTGGGTCAAGAAAGTTTTTAAAAAAGTACCAACATAAAAAGCATCCCATCTGTATTGAAGGAGGAACCTGAGTTGCTTGTGAGGTTTGGAGGCACCAATGGTTAGGCTTACTTTAACTGACTGCAGTAGACTCCAGAACCAATCTCTTCTGGAGTCTCCCAGGGGGACAGGTAACAAGAATACCCCCCCCCCCCCCCCCCAGCTTGGATACAGAGCATCGGCGTTTCATCCAGTAGAAGACAGGTTGGCTTTATTGCCCCATTGGCTCAAAAAATGGGCCCTGACTCTCATTTGAGCTTTAATGTCAGTCCAGAGAACCTGGCATACTGGCACACTTTGTATGTCATTATTGTCATACAAAGTTTGTCAAAAATGTTCATCTTCAAACTTAAGGATGTCCATGTCCACACCTTCTATCATGATGCATCAATTACAGGGACGGTAATCGTGGGGAGCTGTTGACTCCAACAAGGAGTTATTTTGGGTGTTAAAACGTATATTTTAAAGATTTCCTCAGCGGATGGATAGAGGGATGGCTGTACGGGATGATACTTGCAGAGAAACCTTGGTGTCTTGGAACAATTCCAGTTATGACAGGCCAATGGCTGATTTTCAAACCGAAGTTTTTTTGGAATTTCCCACATTAAAATGAGCAAACATAATGAAGTAACACATTTGCAAAGAAGATTTGTGTTGTGTTGTGTTGTTGTGTGTAATCCCTGTGTGGACCATTTCTAACCGGATGCTTCTTTTCTGCCCAATAGGGGTAAAGAAGAGCCTCCTTGTGGAAAACACACTAACTAAACAAAAATTCCACACTTAATTAACTGAACTCCCAGTTGCCCCTTTCTGTGACGTCAGCATGCCAGCATGTTCAGGTCAGTAAAGAGATTATAGTCTTTAAACCAAAAGAGTAGAATAACATAACATTTTAAGCTTTCTTTACTCCAAACCAATTCTAGTAATTATTGGCTTTATAGGTAATGTGATGTTAAATGCCAGAGCCCATCGGATCCAGATCAACAACGAACAGGGGTTATATGCTATAGCAGGGGAGTATGACTAGGTGAATCAATGCTCTAGAATTGCTGAGGCAGAGCCAAGTAAATTGCTAGAGGTGCATATAAACCAATAACACACAGAGTACAAGAATATCAAAGCTTCCATTGTTTTTTGAAGTACAGACTGTTTCAGCTTTGGATCTGTCAGTGTGGTTTATTTATCGGCTGAATGCACTTTCAGCTTTTGCAAGGGTCTGTGCATGGAATCCTGTTACACAAAACCCGAACAACGATGATGTACAATCCACAATGATCTGTACAAAACAAGCAGTCGATTCTCTCCACACTTCTTCAACAGTTTATCTAAACTTTACACAACTACAGCATAAATGCACAATCAAGCTTCGCTGCAACTCAAAAGCTTAGTTTTCATAAACATACCTGTCAAGGGATGGGTCACCAGGTCCAGAGTACCGTAGCCCTGTATCGTTGTCAAGCGACGCTTGTCTGGGTAGAAGCCCGCCGTGAGGTCTGCTTCTGTCTGAAGATGGTCTCAAGTCACCTGAGACTCCCTGGTGGGGGTACAGAGACGGGTCCTGCAGTTTGGCCTTTTTCCCCTGTGGCCCTCCCTCAAACACACCCCGCACTTGACCCGACCCTGAGCTATAGAACCATTCCCCCGATTTGGTGAGGATTTCTTGTTGTTTTCGGCACAAGTTGCATACCCACATAACCTGCAGGGAGGAGAAGGAATAGTTAAGAGACCAAATAAAGGATAAAACAGCGTCTTCATTTGTTTTCAATGAGATGTTGTGAAGTGAAATGTTAATTTGTATCTAAAGCTGAATCAAAAAGTGAGGCTTGATTCTAATGCCACGTCAAACGTAAATTTTAATTTACAATTTTCACTTAAAAATGTATATATAGTCTTGAAAATATTTCAAGGAAAACTTCATGGATGCTACGGTTTATGCAGATGAGGTTACTGATGAAAGGTTTAACACATGCAGCAGTCTTTTAAATCACTAATAAAAAAAATATACATGTAGTCCATCGACTTCAAATGTTCTGGTTTGTGAGTCCATCAGCTTGAAGTGTTTGTTGAAAATTCTCAGTGAGTCCTGCTTTTATTTGGCAATGATTGTATGTGATTTGTAGTAAATCCGCATCACGTTCACTTTTGTTTGGTCAAACTCCACAGAATGGAGAAAAGTCCATGTATTAAAATTAGGCCAAAGTCATGTAAAAGAAACTCTTAGATTTGGGGAAAATTCTTATGGAGAACATCTTTGGTACAAGAGTGGCCTAACATGGTGGAGGGGGTGGAGTTTCCCGCTGATCAGATGAGCTATGTTTTTGGTGGCAGCTGACCTCTGGTTCTAAAGCAAACAAATCTTGGGGAAGTGCAAGACAAATCACAACTGAATTATTCATTGCAGTGAATGATGGCCAAGGTTGAAGATGATGATGATGATGTTGTTAAGCAGCTTTTGTGAAAACCTCTTTGAGAACATGGAATGCTACTTGAAATTGTAGAGAACACATGACAGGTTCTGGCTGTAGTCAAACTCAACTAAACACTTACAATGAACATCTATGATCAAAACCTAACAATCCTCTATTGTAATGTTTAATCACAATCAGCTGTCTCGTTGTTTTTTTGTTTTGTTTCTGAATAAGTGTCTATTCTTTAGACTTAGACTTTAGACTTAGACTTAGACTTTGTCTATTCTTCTGTTTGCTTCTGGCATTTCTCCATTGGTGTGATCTCAGCCTTACTCAGGACAGCTAATGCTTTAGACACATGCACCTGTAGATGGGGTTGACCCGTACGGGTGCTATGGGTTTTTGGTATGTCCTTGCTATGTCCTAGCTATAGTCCTAACTATGTCCTAGCTATAGATAGTAACGTCTTAAAGGGAGTGCAGGTGTGTCTTGCAGTATGCTTGTGGCTCGTACGACCACCTTAAGGGATGTCATGAAAAAGAAATGTACTATTGTTGTGCGTGTAGTAAATGTATCGTGAAGTACTCATAAGGATTATGTAAGTTACATGCACCTATGACGTATGGGTAATGCTGTCGTACAATGTCATTTTGCCGCTCTTCAGTCGTCAGTAAGGCACGAATTCTAGCGCCGGCACAAATTCCGCTCACTTGAACAGCACTAACACGCTTTCAACTAAAACTATAAACCAGACAGCCACTGTAATGGCCAAAAATCCCACATTCTGCACTAACTGTAACAATTACAGCTGTTGCGTTGAGTCAGTGTGTAACGGTTATTTTTTTTTTAGATTGAATAAAATTCATTTAAGAGAGTAGAATTAAGATTGTGCAGAGGCTGTATCTTCAGCCATATGTGATTACTGCCATTGCAAACTGCACCCAAAGCACAAGGAGATTAGGAGTGAAGGCTCCTGACACAGACACCAACAAATCTATAATAAGAGTTACAACTGATATATTCGAAATAAAAATTGAAGTGACACTGTAAAAAAAAAAAAGTCTATAGTAATTGGTAACCTCGTTAGCTGTTGAAGTCAAAAATATATAGGCTATATGTAAGAGTTTTATTATTTCTTCTGCTTGTTTAGGACTTTTATTTCTTTATCTTGGTTACTTTTACTGCCTAAGACAATGCCTTAGCCACACTCTGGTTATTTTCAGCTGGACAATTTCTTGACAGAGCTGCAACATCCCTGTTTTGCTTGTCTCTGTCACTCAGCTGGGTTAGGGTTTGGCACACTTGAGACCTTGACCAGAATAAAGCAGGAATGCAGGAATAAATGAAAAAATATTTCCAAAAATAACAAGTTTTAAAATGAAATCCCAACTTTGTTTCATTGTATTTTTTCTATATGATAAACCATATACAGGACAGACCAAAAGTTTGGACACACCTTCTTATTCAAAGAGTTTTCTTTATTTTCATGACTATGAAAATTGTAGATTCCCACTGAAGGCATCAAAGCTGTGAATTAACACATGTGGAATTATATACATAAGAAAAAAGTGTGAAACAACTGAAAATATGTCATATTCTAGGTTCTTCAAAGTGGCCACCTTTTGATTTGATTACTGCTTTGTACACTCCTGGCATTCTCTTGATGAGCTTCAAGTCTCCTGAAATGGTCTCCAACAGTCTTGAAGGCGTTCCCAGAGATGCTTAGCACTTGTTGGCCCTTTTGCCTTCACTCTGCTGTCCAACTCACCCCAAACCATCTCCACTGGGTTCAGGTCCGCTGACTGTGGAGGCCAGAAATGATGGTCCAACTAAACGCAAACCGGACTGAATAGCATGCTGCTGCAAGATGCTGTGGTAGCCATGCTGGTTCAGTATGCCTTCAATTTGGAATAAATCCCCAACAGTGTCACCAAAAGCACCCCCATACCATCACACCTCCTCCTCCATGCTTCACGGTGGGAACCAGGCATGTAGAGTCCATCCGTTCACCTTTTCTGTGTCGCTCAAAGACACGGTGGTTGGAACCAAAAATCTGCAATTTGGACTCATCAGACCAAAGCACAGATTTCCACTGGTCTAATTTCCATTCCTTCTGTTCTTTAGCCCAAACAAGTCTCTTCTGCTTGTTGCCTTTCTTTAGCAGTGGTTTCCTAGTAGATATTCTACCCTGAAGGCCTGATTCACACAGTGAATATTTTGTAACAGTTGTTGTAGAGATGTGTCAGCTGCTAGAACTCTGTGTGCCATTGACCTGCTCTCTAATCTGAGCTGCTGTTAATCTGCCATTTCTGAGGCTGCTGACTCGGATGAACTTATCCTCTGCAGCAGAGGTGACTCTTTCCTGGGGCGGTCCACATGTGAGCCAGTTTCTTTGTAGCTCTAGATGGTTTTTGTGACTGCACTTGGGGACACTTTCAAAGTTTTCCCCATTTTTCAGACTGACTGACCTTCATGTCTTAAAGTAATGATGGCCATTCGTTTTTCTGTACTTAGCTGCTTTTTTCTTGCCATAATCCAAATTCTAACAGTCTATTCAGTAGGACTATCAGCTGTGTATCCACCTGACTTCTGTACAACACAACTGATGGCCCCAACCCCATTTATAAGGCATGAAATCACACCTATTAAACCTGACAGGGCACACCTGTGAAGCGAAAAACATTTCAGGTGACTACCTCTAGAAACTCATCAAGAGAATGCCAAGAGTGTGCAAAGCAGTAATCAAAGCTACTTTGAAGAACCTAAAATATGACATATTTTCAGTTTTTCACACTGTTTTGTTAAGTATATAATTCCACATGTGTTAATTCATAGTTTTGATGCCTTCAGTGTGAATCTACAATTTTCATGGTCATGAAAATAAAGAAAACTCTTTGAATGAGATGGTGTGACTGTAGTGACTGTGGAGGCATGTCTCTTTATTTCTCTTTCTGCACTACAAGCTATAATTCTGGACATTTACCTAAATTTACTGCATCATTATTAAGGCAAATTTGAAACAGAGTCAACCAAAGTCCATGCAGCAAGCATCATGTTCCAACCAGGTACTGATATTTAAGATATTTATGACCGACTCTCAATGGAATAGATGGGCCATACCAGAGCTGACAGTGGAAGCCACAAGGATTCAGACCATGTTTTATTTCTCCCACAAGAATGTGAGGTCATGAGTTCCTCCTCTAAGCAGGGCCACAGTCCAAGCTTCACATTATTTATGACCTCCAAGCCGCTCAGGATGGGGCAGCAGCTGTATCTCTCATTTCATAAAGCAGTATGACATATTCAAAATCTCGATTAGTGTGCATGCGCACACTTGATCACTGTGTAAAATATCTACTGTAAAATATTTCAGTTTGGGCTGCAGTTTTTCCAAACTAGGTAGAAAAAATTCTGCATCTTCTTAGACAACCATATTTTTTACTCACTTTACTGAAAAATGAATGGATGGAACTTTCCAAGTTTTAATAAGCAAAGTACACAAAAATGCAAATAAATTAATTACCTTTTCTATTTTATAAACATCCAATGAGAACTAAGACTTTGACCGTTTCTCAATTAAAAGTATCCAAACCGTGCTTTTTTTCCACAATGTTACACAAAAATTAACAAACGTTCAATCTTAATTCAAAAATTCACCCCATGATGGCAAAAACAACCATTAGACTTTACACAAAGAAAGCAAGACTTTCAGATAGATTGATATTCACTGGATGGATCATCTTGGACAACACACAAAGGCCTCTAGTGGTCTTTTGAGGAAGTGCAACAGTTGGTCCTTTCTGTTTGGCGTCAAGTTGGGGAGCAGGCGGTGGGGGTTTGGATTTTAACAGAAAAGTTGTCGTAACTCTCGGGAAGCTTCAAAAACTGTGTTGCAATATGTTTCACTTCTGTGGTCAAAGGGAAAAGTTGTAGCACAGTTTCAGGCAGGGAATGTCCTCTGCATCCTCATTGTGGACCGTCAGAACTCACAGCCGGTAGACATTTAATAATAGAAAAAGGTCACTCATGGTTGGTCCGTTTAAATTACCTTAAAGGAGGAATCCTCTGGCACTCCAATTACCTTTTGATTTGTTTTAAAAATCTTCCCAGTGGTCTTTTAAATATGATTATGCAGTTTTTAGCAAAAAAGAAGAAAAAAATTGTTTTCTAGATCATAGTTTCTGCAGAGCGGAAGTAGTCCATTAAAAATGATCTGAGTTACAGGTGGGACAGGGTTTGCATGGAGCAACCCCAGCCATACAGTTTAGAGTCAGATTCCAGCTCAGACGAGGAAAACAAAGGCATACATGGATATAGTAGTCTACAAGGGGATTAGAATGGAACGGAGTAAGGAGCTTTTGGTCCACGCAGCATAAATTCTACGTCACAAATATATGTTCTCTTTCAAACAGCATTTTTCATCTACTCCTGATTCACCACGATTTGAATGAAATGCAATTTAGAGCATAATTTTCTTTAAACACATGCCCTCCGTCATCAGGAAAATGCCATATGAATATTTTAAAAACACCCAAAACTAAATTTTCATTGGCGTGGGTCTTAAACAAAGAACTGTATGCACTGCAGAGAAATGCATAAAAAACTGTGTTTCCACATGAATAAAAGAGAGGATTTTGCATTCATCCAATCGTACTTTTACTATTTTCCCTATTGAGGGATAAATTACAGTAATATATCTGAGGAATCTCTCAGAATCTGAGCTCTGTATTTCTGAAAAGACTGTGCGGCAGTTCTTCTGGAGTCAGCCATTCTGTATGCTGCAGTGTTTGACCTACATGTTCACCTCTTCAAATTTCAATAAACTGGGAGTCGGCTGCCGTGCACCTTTCCAGTCTGCCAATAATAATTAACCACATTTTCACCCTTCTGATGGCACAAGTCAAGCTCAGTTATCCCATCAGAGAGTACCTAATAGATTATTAGTATTCACAGAACACAAGCCAACACAAATATGCATGGGGCCCGGCAAACACAGAAGCACACACAGCTTCAGACATCAATACTTCAATTTAATTTGCACTTTAGGAGTTAGTCAAAGGGAGAATGGATGCACTGTAGTACAGAGGACAGGGAAAAAAAGTGAAGACAAAGCCAATTCCACAATCAATGACATGTGTACGATGCATCTATCTATCTGCCTGTCTGTCATTGCCAGTGTGTTTGAACAGCTGAAGAAGCTCCAGCAGCACGGAATCGTTTCACTTTCACTGACGCCATTCACACACAATAAACACCTTACGCACTAGGTTAGACAGGACGCTTCAGGTCAATTCTCCACATGTTTGTACGTTTAACTAAACCTGCTGTTAAAAATAGAAAGTTAAAATCAAACAGGAGAGCAGGAGGATATACTCAATTAAATATGCTGTGGGCTGTTTACCAGCACACTGAGAAAAAACAAACATCAGCAGCAAGGGATCAATAAATAATTTCTTGTCTAATAATTTCATTTGAACCAAGGGTGCTTTCAGAGAAATACTATAGGGAAATATGTGTGTGCTCATGAGTCTGCAATGGCAACAATAAAGGCTGGCAGTAATGGATAGACCGTCTTTGAGAGTATTCTAACAATCCGTCTCACAAAATTTAAGTGATTCCGTCTTTTAAAGACCTTTAATTAAAAAAAAGAGAGAGAGAGTCTCACACTGATAAGCAGCATACACCTCCATTCATATTTTTCCAGATAAAGTCATTCACTTGCTGGACTAACAGCAATATCTCTGAGCTCTCCCTTGTGGCCGTTCAGCTGCACTGCAGCATTACTTAACACGAGTGAATCAGCAGGATGCTTCCGGTAACATGTCAGAGTGCTAAACTATGAAAACACAATTCAGTCGATTCCGTGCCCAACCATTGACTCCTATACTCTATGAGATCCACGTTATGTGATTGTCATCCCCACATCATGAAGGTTACTGTCTCTGATGTGATGTAAGGTGTAAATACTGTTGTTATGACACAGAAATCCATACTTGAACTCTCATCCGGCTTTTTTTATGATCCATCTTTGAAAGACAAATAATCATAAGCTAAAGTCACAGTAAAGATGGCACAGACGGCATTATTGATGCTTGAATAAATGACCTGTCGCAGGTGTCATGTTGCAGCTGGTCTGAAACACTCCTGAGTGGAGTCTTCCTCAGCAAATCCAAATCTGGACCAAGTCCAGCTTCAGCATTGATCAGAATCCAGTCTGAGCCAGGGGAAACAGATGCTTCAGCTGGGACTGTCATGTTAAGATGATGAGCATCAGCTGCGCAAAAGCTGCCCACGTGTGCAAGCAGTGTTGGGGGTGACGGATTACAAGTAACGAATTATAGAAGTTTCATTACTTTTGTCAGTAACGGGGGACGTAAGGAATTACAGTTCAAATGTCGGTAACTTTACAATTACTGAACTATAGAAACCCTTGTTACTTCGTTTCTTAGGTTTTGTAGGCTTTGAAATTTACTCTTGGTTAAATTAAACGTAACTGAGGTTTTATTGTTTTTTTAAACAGAGTTACTGGCGCAATCGCGCACGAATGTACGCGCAGATTTGGGATTCGGTCAAAGTAAAGACAGGTCTCCTTGTTGGGGTCACATTGCTTTCCAAACTGGCTCAAAGATGAGACGAATAGAGATTCGAGATGATGCAAGGAGACTTCTCATTCAATCTTTATACTAAAAGGAGGGTGAGCAGCAAAGCAGAGAGCCGCCCTGAGTACTGATGAATGAAACAACTCGGCTCTTTGGTGTGAAAGACAAGAGCCGGCTCCTTCCTGGGAGTCGTTTTTTATGTAATGTTTCACCTTTTCTTACTTTCTTTTTCTCTCTAAGCTGCACGTGACTGACTTAGTCTCTGATCAATACGAGTTGCGTATTGATCAGATTCAATGCGCTCCTGTTGACTGAATTCTAATAAAACTAGGTTATGTCTTGAAACAGGTTCATAGTTTGCACAGGGTCGTTGCTTTAGAAATAAAGTTTAATTGAAATACAAAATGTTTATGCTTTTTTCCCTTGAAAATCTGTCAGTGAGAGGGAAAAAGTAAAGTAATGAGTAGCGAATTAATTTTCAAATAGGTACTGAGTAAAGTAATTTAATGACAATTTTGATCTAGTAAGTAAAGTAATCAATTACCATTTTTAGAAGTAATTTACCCAACACTGTGTGCAGGGTACTCATGAAATGCATAAATAACTTCTTCCAGTGGTTTTTAACCCTCCTCCTGCCCTGACCTCTTCTACCCCACTGCACCCCTTCACCTTTTCTGATTTGGGGGGCGAAAATCTGTTCACGTCTAATGCTCACAGCAAGGCATGTTTGTTTGAATCATTAGGCCATGAGAATGAAAGGAGCGCGCCAACATTCACATGCCTCCACGCAGCAGGCACGTGGCGAATTACATTTTAATGAGTTTCTAATTTTAGTAAGTGCGCCAGGATTAATAATAGACTCGATGAATATTTATGTTGTTAGTTTGAAGTTCAGCTACACATGAAACGGGAGGGACATTCTGTGGCTTTTTCGTTGGAAATGGCTTATTTCTGTCTGTCAGACCGAAATCCTATCTAGACTGTGACCTACATAACATACATCTCCTGCACGCCCAGCGTGTACAGAGTAAATAGTTCAGATGTCAGAAAACTGCTTTAGCAATGACTGCATTTTCTATGGGTGCTTTAGGGTCGCGCGTGGAGGGTGGCGACAGAGTGGGAAATGACTCGTGTTTGTGAGAATCAAAATGAGAGGTGCTGCTGCTCCGCGCTGCCCCAGCTTACCCATGGTGCCGCCAAAGGAAGATCTCCGTCTGAACGGGGGAACCGCTGTCCTCACAGCATGGAGGCGCCGCCCCGACCTTCAGCACCGCGGACAGCTCCGACTCCACCAACAACAACTCTGAAGGTTAAACCGGAGACCACAGCGATCCAGAGAAACCACCGCAGCCGCGCTGAACAGAACAAGTCAGAAACGACTGGACAAACGGCGCCACACGTTAAACCTGCTTAAAACGAACGAAGCCGCTGAAGAGGCGAGCCAAATCACGTAACATCCCTCAGCACCGCTGTTCTGGCTCGTCTGAGGGAGAGTCGGAGCTCTGCTGGACCCGACGAGAGCTCATTACGCATGCGGCGAGTCCCAGCTCTGCTGACACAGACAGACCAACACCGGAGAAGAGCGCCGGCACCGTTTTACTGCGCTCCTCTTACAGGAACACATCTGACTCAGTCTGTTCCCCGAAATCACCCCGTTCAGCAAAGTCATCCCCATCTTTAAGAAGCAAAAAGACCAGGTGGTTTAAAGCACCCGACTCTGAACCAAATCAAAGCAAAATTCCAATAAGAAAGCCAAGGAAATGTTAGCTTTACAACTAAACTCAGGAATATAAGCATTTAATTTATGCAACCAACATTTCCAGCACAGAAAACAGTGAAACTACTTCATGATAACATCTGCCACAGCTCCTCAGATTACAATCTTTTCACAAATTATGGCACTGACTGACAGCTGCTGATGTTCACTGTTTCATGTGCTCTGTTTAAGCTGGTGAGGATAGCTTTAGTGAATGAACATGACTGTAAGTTTTTTTTAATGTCCTGTCCAAAACTCTGCAGCCATCCTTCCACTCAGGACATTTAGAGTTGTAGGACCCAGACCATACGATCTTTCAGTTTTCCTTGGAAAGAGGCTGTTTTTGCTCTCAGTTTGGGTCTGACCCCTTTGTTCTGGGGACACAAACCCTCAAGTTAAGACAGTATGACAATTTAGTGAGAGATTTATTTTTTTTAATTAAGTTTGGTTAATTACTTTGGGCTTATCCAATTTGAAGGATAGCCTCAACAAAAATATCATCATCTCTATGCCACAAGGTCTAGGCCTTGTTAATAGGAATGATTGAATTGGTAAAAAAAAAAAAAACTTTCAGTTATGCCGATGATAGTGGCATTTTGGTGCTCATAAATATAATAAAATAAAATATAACTCAAAAAAGGAAAGCATTTGTTTTTTTACTTTTTTCTTGCTATATTACAAATTTTAAAATCCTAATAATTGAAATTATACAACTATTATCTGTTGTGGTTCATCTTTTGATTTAATTTTTTTAAATGCTTGATTAATTAATGTGTCAAAGTATAGGCAGCTTAAAAAAGTATTGTTTTAAGGGTCAGCCGTGTTGACTGACTTTAAATCAGAGATAAAACTACAAAAGCAAACAAAGCTCAGACAATTCTGAAGTAAATCTGGAGAAACATTCATCAAAACCTCTTTTAAAAACAACTGAACAACCTGGCTCGTCGAAAACACACAGGCTATTTTCTGATTTGACCACACCAGCTTGAAAATACATGAAGTCAATTGTGGTTATTGAGATCTGAACCAGTTTAAATTCCTTTAGCAAGCTGTCGAACTCTCAGGTCCCTCAACAGTGTATCACATGCCAGAGCGCCAAAGCTCTGCTTACTGCCCCAGACACAGAGACTTGTAAATATTCGATGGTGTTTCACAGAACAAGATCTCTCTCGGCACAGCTGTCACCATCTGTGAGAGAGGGAAAGAGCAGACAGACGGAAAAAAGGCGGTTTTCACCACCAGCACCTCTTTCACTGACACACAGGCCTTCAAACTATGGCAGGTCACACAACAATCTGATCCTTTGTTACAGAGGAAACAAAGCTTTTGCACACCTGAAACTACAGTTATGCTTTTAAAACTTGTGTTAGTTCTTGAGGACACTGGCGGTTCTACACTAACTTACTCCCCGGGCGACTAACCCCCCAGAAATTTGATGATATCCTTTTGTTTTCCCTATCTTTATTTGGCCATTCTACACAAAAATCGCATGGATACATTTACTCATATTACAGGGGTGTCAAACTCAGTCGCACAGGGGTCCTAAATCCAAAATACGCCTTAGATTGGCGTCTAAACAAGATAAACATTTATTGAACACACTAAAGCTAATCTTTTAAACTTTTAACTCTTTAAAATGTATCTTTTTTAACATAAATATGAATAAAGACAGACAGGAATATTAATCCAGGATAAATCAAATAAAACTCCAAATAACGTATAATATTTTGCTCTCCATAAAAGGGAGCCGGTTTAGCTCGTGCTGGTTTGCGGCGCCTTCCGTCCGTGAAACCAGGGTTCAAATCCAGGCTGCTCCCTGTTCCCTTCTCTACCTCTGTGCCGGTTCCAAGCCCGGTTGCTTTGAGAAGGTTGCGTCAGGAAGGGCATCCGGCATAAAAACATTGCCAAGTTTACCATGCGACTTATTCGCTGTGGCGACCCCTGATGGGAGAAGCCGAAAGAGGAAGAAGATTTTGCTCTCCATAAAAATACATTCTATCAAAATTATACAAATATGAACATGATGCATAACAAAACATATTGTTCCGTTTTCTTTGCTCTTTTTAGCGCTGGACTCCTGGCATAAGTTTTAGCAATAAGTCAGTTTCTGCTTGGTTTTTTATGTCCTTTTTGTTTGTGAAACATATCAAAGGGATTGGATTTTTTTTAAAAACCTGTTATTGTAAATATAATTTTCAGGTCTTATAAAACATTAAAAACAAAATCATAGAGCTCATCACTGGGATTACTCAAAATTATTTGGCATTTTCCTAATTTTGTGCAACACCAACAGTAAAAATCCTCCAAAAAACCTTAATACATTCATAAACAAATGATCAATTGTTCATTAATGATCGCAGAAAGCGCAGCTGTTTTACAAGTGAAAGGTACTTCTCTGAAATCATTGGAAATTGCAGTAGCAACTCTCGTATCCTGTTCACAACAGTAAACAGATTAAGTAACCCTCCAATCCAGCTACCAATAGAACTGGTTTGCACACCTGAATGTAATGAGTTTGCTGTATTTTTTAATGACAGGGTTCAGGGCATTTAAAAAGCCATCAACGCCACAACACATATAACTATCGAACAGCCACCTACTCACTCTAAGCTGACTCACTTTGTACCTGTCACTGTCCAAACTGTACAAGAGACCATCACCCGTCTGAGCTCGTCTACATGCTGCCTTGATGTGTTACCCACTAGATTTCTAAAGTCTGTCTTGAACAGTGTGTTGCCATCAATTACTCAAATAGTTAACATGTCTCTTCAATCTGGAATATTTCCCGAGGCCTTAAAAACTGCAGTCATTAAACCTCTCCTGAAGAAGATCCCACTGTACTGAATAATTACAGACCTATCTCTAATCTGCCATTTTTAGGAAAAGTCCTTGAAAAAGTTGTCTACCAACAGCTCACTGATTTTCTCTTGTTAAACAATTCATTTGATTTTTTCCAGTCAGGCTTTAGACCCCATCATAGCACAGAAACTGCTCTTATCAAGGTAACCAACGACATCCGCCTGAACACTGATGATGGAAAAGTCTCTGTCTTAATCCTGCTAGACCTGAGTGCTGCCTTTGACACGGTTGATCATGGGATCCTTTTGCACAGACTCCAAGACTGGGTTGGCATCTCTGGATCTGCCCTAAGTTGGCTCAAGTCTTATCTAGAAGACAGGAAATATTTTGTTGAAATTGGGAGTTGTGTCTCAGACTACATGGGCTTGACTTGTGGTGTGCCCCAGGGATCGATCCTGGGACCCCTTCTGTTCAACCTCTACATGCTGCCACTAGGGCAGTTAATACGCAGTAATAACATATCTTATCACAACTATGCAGATGATACTCAGATCTATGTGTCACTGACAGCAGGTGAATATGGGCCGGTGGATTCACTCAGCCACTGCCTCCAACAGATCAGTGCGTGGATGCAGAACAACTTTCTCCAGCTAAACTCAAACAAGACCAAAGTTATTATTCTTGGCCCACAGAAACAAAGAGAAAGAGTCAGCAGCTACCTTCGTTCTCTGTCTCTTAAACCCTCAAATCAAGTCAGAAATCTAGGGGTAAACATGGACTCTGACCTAAACTTTAACAGCCATATCAAGTCAGTAACATCAGCGGCATTTTACCATCTGAAAAACATTGCCAAAATCAAAAACATAATGTCAAAGCCAGACCTGGAGATACTTATCCATGCATTTGTCTCCAGTAGGTTAGACTACTGTAACGGCCTGCTCACCGGCCTCTCCAAACGAGCTGTAAAACAGCTTCAGTACATCCAGAATGCTGCTGAGTCCTGACCAGAACCAGGAAGTATGATCACATTAGTCCTGTGCTCAGGTCTCTGCACTGGCTCCCTGTACCTCAAAGAATAGACATCAGAGCAGCTCTGCTTGTGTACAAGTCTCTCCATGGCCGAGCACCAAAGTACATCTCAGACATGTTAGTGCCATATGAACCATCTCGTACTCTGAGGACCTCAGGGGCCGGCCTCCTGTTGATTCCCAGAGTCAGAACTAAACAAGGGGAAACAGCGTTTCAGTATTCTGCAGCTAAAATCTGGAAGAGCCTCCCTGAAGGCGTAAGACAGGCCTCTTCTGTGTTAAGGTTATTACTATACTTAAAACATTTCTGTTTAGCCGTGTATATGACTGAAAGGTCCTATCTGCACTTTTCTTTCCTTTCCTTCCTTTATTTTAAAATCAATTATCACATTTTTCTTTTCTTTTAAATTAAATTTTACGTTGATTATTTCTATGATGTATTTTGATTTTAATGCATTTTTCTGTTTTGTGAAGCACCTTGAATAACTTTGTGTACGAATTGTGCTATACAAATAAACTTGCCTTGCCTTGCCTTACTACCTTCATTACCTGCTGTCTTTATGTCAAATACTGACACCAACTAAATGACAGGCAGACATTAAAAAATACATTTTATATGGAAAATATAGACACCTAATACTAATAAAAATGTCTACAATAGTTTATAAAGAATTACATTATTAGCATGAGCTGAGTAATCTAACGATGATCCAGGTGTTTTGCAATCGTGGCTGTGCTCCCTGCGCTCCTGCACCCCTTTCATTCACACACGTTTGTGGCTCCTTCTCAAAGACAGGAGCGCGTGCAGCTGGGGGGGGAAGCAATTTGCAGGTTTTAGGCCGTTCCAAAGTCTGTGATATAACAGATATAGAAAACCGATAGTGGCGCTTTTTTTTTCTTCCAAGCACTTCTTTAAATTTGCGCCTCTGGTAATTTCCCGGATTGCCAGTGCCTTAAACCGCTACTGCTTGAGGACACATTTTCTGTCTTTCTCCCCTTAGCTGCTCGTCTCTTTGCTCTACCCTCATCTGTCATCTGAACTACAACTGCAGATAGTATATGCAGATAGTATAAATTAATTGACAGAAAATTCAATTTTGATGGGATTAAGATTTTTTTGAACCCTTTGATGAAATTTACAAAAACATTCAGACATATATATTTTTAATGAGATGTAGTATCATTTATGATACATCAGGTTATTTGGTAAGCTTTTTGTAAAAACAATGTTAGTTTAAGATACAATAATATTGACATGTAGGTTCAGGATAAAACACCTCATTCACCCGTTGTCTCAAATTCAATCCACACATTTTTAACATGGAGTAATAGTATTATAAAGAATTATTATCAAATAAGTTTAGCATTTTTTCAATACAGCAAGCAATCATTTAAAAATGAATAATAGAGGAGTTTTTGTCATTAAAAAGTATTAAAAATTAGCAAAACCTTTCCCGCCGATGGTATTTTTGAAATAAGCAGGAAAAGCCCTTCCACTGCCCCTAGTGGAAAGATGATGAACTGCAGGGGAGAAAACACGGACTGTTCTATACTGCCAGCCTGCTGCCACTGTTTCGACTCAGCAGGCTGGCGGTGAGCAGTGAGGACAGTTGAGGAATGTGCATCAACTGTCCTCACTGCTCACCGCCAGCCTGCTGCCACAGTTTCTGCTCAGCACCACCTGTGCAGCACCGTAACTGATCTCTCAGGCATTATATCGGGGAACAATAGAAACACGGAACTTGCACTGAGGGGAATGGTTGGGGGGAACTGGGGGGGGGGGGGGCGGGGTTTCTGAAGCTCAAATGTTTCAGTCAGCCTCATCTGCTGCTTGTTAAAACTATCAACATACATGAAACTCCCATGGCATCACTGCCAAGGTTACCAAAAAAGCAGAAGGTGATCACAACAATTAGGCTGTTATAGATTATCAATTAGTTTTGTCTCTTGTACTACATCATATCATTGTTTATATGAACAAGGACAAAGGCACATCCATCCATCCATCCATCCATTCATCCATCCATCCAACATCCATCCATCCATCCATCCATCCATCCATCCATCCATCGTTATATAGTTGTGTTTATGATTTTTTATTTCATTCATTGATTTAAAAATAAATAAAAATAGAATAAAGAAATTATCACAGCAGTTTGTTCTCATAAAAGTACTGAAGAACCCAATCTAGGTGTGTGTAGTACTAGACAAAAGCAGGACTGATGGCCTTTATCAAGCATCAGTAAAACAATAACTCTTAAAATAAAAAAAACAACTTTTTTCTGAAGTTTTCGTGATGCTTTCTTGTGCATATTACATTCTCACAGTTATCAGAATGCATCACCTATTTCAATGGGGAAAAAAAAGGTTTTGTCCAATCTTTAAGCCAAATGATTGAAATTCATCTCCAGTTTTTTAAGACCAGTTTCTAGTCATTCTTCTTCGGTTTTGTGCACTTCTTTATCCTTTTGTATATTCAGCATCATATAATGATGGACCTTTTACAGATGACACAAATTGTTTTTTGTTTTGTGTCTTTTGTGACTGCTGCATGTACAGAGGCATGTAACAGCTTCTTTAATGAACACCAGAAAATCACACAAAAGAGGGTTTGCTGACCACTTTATCCTCCTGTTGCAATTCCATGAGGGCAGGAATGCAGGAGAGTGAGGGGGGGGACAGAAAGATGGAGGGAGACAGACAGTCAGCTGCATCTCCAAGTCCTGCTAGCATCATCTCACAGCAGAGGGCAAACCAAAACACTCTTGACCCTGATGTCAGCTCACGGGGTAACAGTTCTGACTGATCACAAGGCTTTACAGAGGTCAGATAGGAACAGTAAAGGCATCATGCAAAGGCAGCATCCTTAAAGTAACATAAAACGAGGAACAGCTCCCTCCGGTGAGGAAATAGGAGAATTGCATTAAAAAAAGAACCATTTCCAAGATCGAGTCAGAATATTGCTTAGAGCTTCTTTGAAACATAAAAGTATTAAAGTTATTTTCATTTTAAATTTAATTGTTAAAAATTGGAACAATCTGTTGGTCATTACAGACTCTAGTAGCAGAATTAGGTAAATTCCCCAATTTTCTAGGATTTCTAAACCTATGTGTTGCCACTATTAGTGTTGATGTGGACTGTGTTTTGTAAGGGGGGGACAATTTTATTTGAATCGCAGAGACACTCGCCCTCCCGTGATTCAGCACAGAATTTTGTTTTGGTAATTGCTGTCAAAGGTGACCACAGCCATCTGGCAAATTGGTTGTGGCAGATCCCGCAGGGTTGGGGGCTTAACAATTTCTTCTGGTCCTGAGTCGGCTTAGTCTCCTCCCCCATCTGCTTGACCTGGTCCTTATACGACTCAAACTGCTGGTGTAACTTCCTGCAAGTGAACGAGAGAGGCAGGTAAGGAAAAAGGAAGACAAGGACCTCAACCCATGTGTAAAAACACACAAAACCACAGAAACTACAAAATTTACATTCAACACACTGCAAAACTTTTCTATTGCTTTTGAACCCAGCTTTTGAGTACACTTACCCGGACAGCTGGTCTTTATTTTGTTTGAAGAATGACAAACAGATAATGTATTAAATATTTGTCTGAATTGTGACGTCTGATTGGATTTCTAAACCTATACTCTTAGCCTCTAAGTCGGATGTTGCATCTATGTTACATCGCTGTGCAAGTCTTCTGTCACAGCACACCTCTCAAAATAGCAACTGTGTAAAGTGCTATGCCTGTGTGTTTGTGTGTGTGTGTGTGCGTGTGTGTGTGTGTGTGTGTGTGTGTGTGTGTGGCAGCAGGATAGGAGCCAGGATCAAATGTAACTTTGCAAGTTTGAGAACCTCACTTAATTCCACTTTTCTCGGTTTCTTGTGCATTTAATGAATCATTGGCACCTGTGTTTATAACAGGACAGAAAGTGTAAGGTGAGATCAGACTGTCTTTGCACTCAGACATCGCGGAACAATTATATCACCAATACACAATAATGAGAAGCCTTCAAATTCATGAGCTACATCCAGACCCAGAAGTTATTAAGAACGATTACCTCATTTCACACAGATAGTCTCTATGTTGCCCCTGACCTAAAATTATGACCAGTCTCAGCACTGCAAAAACCTAAAAAAAAAAGAGACCTTGTTTCAAGAAAATGTGTCTTATTTTCTGTCATGCAAGATAAATAATCTTATCAAGAGAGTTTTCCATAGCTAAAATAATCTTGGTTTAATAAACGTATATTTCCTAAAATAAGAATTCTTGGTAAGCCCATTTTTCTTACTCGTAGTTTTTGCTTTTTTGTTTTTTTTTTTTTTTTTTTTTAAAGAAAAATCTGCTGGTAGGGTTAAGAATCTTTGACTTTTTGCTAGCGCCTGGCACAGGCGAGTGAAAACACATCATGGACAGCTCACATGCATTTTGTATGACAGATGTCAATTGAGCGTCTCCTTGGAAACTAAACACTGGGCTGACTTCATAATATAGCGATTAGAATTGGTTTCTACCACATATCCCCTGCAACATTCATTAGCTCTTGTTAATTATTACAGACCTATCCATTTACCACATACAGTGTTGCGTTTGAGATCATAGTGCTGCTTTTTGCCCCAACTGAACGTTTACAGCGCAGAACGCAAAGGCCTTGAACTACCTGAAGACTTTTTGCCCAACCACATGAATGAGTCACTGGAACACAAGAGTGGCACTGGCACGGCCAGTAAGCAGCTCCACAATGCATTAAAAGAGCTAAATCCAGTGTCTTCGTCTTTAGGTGGTTTACCAAGCCGACATTAGTACCGCGGGCTTTTGTTTAATAAATGATAGAGAATCGCATTTACTGACAGAAGGTCCGATAAACTGCTCACAAACAACATAATACATGGTTAAGAACTGACCAGCCAGGATCAGAGAATTATGACAACAAACAAATGTTTTAGTTTTTTTAATCCTCTTACCCCACAGCCTGCGTCACGACACACGCCTACAGGGTGCCAAGCATTACCCCTGTCAATTGCTTTTTCTGTTGTCTGACAAATAATTGAAATTCTTAAATTCAATTCCACTTTGAAAGTTTTTTTTTAAACAACAAACACCAACCTAAAAGACAATTTCACCTGATTATGTTATTAGTAGGGGTGGCAGGCTGCTGTCATTCATGATGGACTACTAGTACTAGACTTGGTCAAGTGTGGGTGACAGTGCTGAAGAGTTATCATCCACAGCTCATTGTCCACTCTGAAATATCTGAGCTCTTTTACCCAGCGGCTCACCTGAACCTGAAACTTTTCCTGGAACATCAGCAAAGTTGAACTCACAGATCTCTACTTGAGACGAGAGTTCTCTCCTGCTATGAACTATGGGTACCAATTATTCAACTCTCTTCAGAATATTGATCAGGATTATGTCACCACTGGCAAATAAAACTTGTTGTAGAAATGTTAAGAAATGGACCATTACAAGAAAAAAATATTTTAACAAACTGATGTCCAGTAACATAATATGACAAATATATTTATAGGCTTTTTTTTTTATGGTAAAAACGTTTCTCCAGAGAAGGTTTTTACACCGGGTAATACCTGAAGTGAGCCTCAGACATGCATATTTTTAAAATGTAGTCATCTGAATTTTTTGAATAAGGTTTTAGGAAGATGGAATTAAATCAATCTTTTCACCTAAAAGACACCATTCAAACATTTAGCAGTCAGACTCCAGTCAGGAGTCAAACCAGAAGTCTTGAACCCTGCATCACTCTTATTTTCTCTCAAACCCAGTTTTTTAGCTAAGATTACAGCCAAGCTATTTTTAGGGCACCACAAAGAGAAAGAAAAACCAGAACCAAAACAAAACAACATCCTTATTTCTGACTCTAATGGACTGGTTCATGTGAAATAACACTAGATTGGCTGCAGTTCAGGTCCATCTAGATCATTAAAAAAAACAAACAAACAAAAAATACATGACCCTCAACTCCTTTTTAAAGACCCACTCAGATTAAAGTTGTATTTTTGGTGTTTTTTTCTTTTACATGCTCTAGTGGCCTTTTTCTGATGATGCAGGACATGAATTAAGAAAAATTGTATTTCTGACTATTTATTTATTCAAATCGTAGTGTAACAAAAGCAGATTTACAAATTTTGTTTAAAAAAAAGATCGTGATTAAAATATAGAAAGTACGCCTGGGAGGACCACAGGCTCCCCTGTTCTGCTCCATGCCTATGCATCCACTTCCAGACAACAAATCCATCAAGCGCCTTTTGTTTTCTCCTCAAGTCTGAGCTGGAATCTGGATCTAAAATGTACGGCTGGATAGCTCTAATATTGTTGCACCGCTAAGGTTAGGTTAGGCGTATGAGGGACCAATAATAGTGGAGAGAGTCTAAATAAATGGCTGATGGAATGAAGAGGCTTACTCTCTGTTCAACAGTCCCTCCTCTATTAACTTGGAGGTGATTTTCTAAATAAACTTCTGCTGCTACGTCCTAGAAAATGATTTTAAATTTTGACTAAAACGTGCACAATCAAAATTAAAAGACCACTAGGAATGCTTTAAAATAATTCAAAAGAGATCGAGGGTACTTTAATTAGGGCCTGTACAGTATGAGTGGAACCCATGGCTAAATTGAACAGGTTTTTGTGTAATCCAGCATACTGAGCATGCAGTTCGCCTGAAGAAAAGCAACTAATCTTTTATAAATGTGTAAACAGGATGAACCTTCACAGAAGTAGATCCAATGAAGCATTTTGCTGTTAGTGGTTGGTTGCAGTCTTAATCTCTTGTCCACCAAAATGCATTGTGGCCTCTGACACATTACATAACAGGGTCAAACTGGCTGTACACCCAGCTGCTTCTGCTGCATCTGTGTTCCTGCTGGGAGGAGGTCAGGGCTGGTCTGTGCCATTACTTCACGTGTCGCCTCAAGCCCTTGTCATTTTTGGGGCTTTTGCTGGGCTGAAGAACATTATTTACTAGGCTCAGTGATCCCACTAAAACCACTCAGTTCAAATAAGCAGCAGTGGACTGGGAAAACGTGGTGTTATGGGAGAATGCATTTTGAGCTTTGAGGAGATTTTGGAAGGTGGTACAGCTCTGAGGAAAGATCTATAGTAGGAGCATTCACTACAACCAGAGTAAAGAGAGGAAAAGGCTAGGACAGGCAGCAGAGCAATCATTCACTGCAACATCACTACAGACAGTGTTTAGGAAACACAGCTTAGAAGAGAGAAGACAGAAGCTAAACCCAAAGTAGAATAATAGCTAAAAAAACTGGGAAGCTTTGCAGCCAGTAGAAATGAAAGGTGCATTAAATGCCCAGCTGAGGATGACAATCAAGTCATTTAATACTAGCTTGTTCTTCAGAGAGAGTGTAGGTTGTCTGTCAGACTGATTGACTCAGACTAAAATGAAGCTTCAGAATGGTGCAGGTGAATCAGCTTCACATTTGTCAAACACTGCAAGTCTGTACAAGTTGATCAGAGAGCAGGTGATACACCACAGGAAGCTGACAGCCAGGTAAAACCAGGGACAAGAGCATTCTAGATCATTCAAGTTGGTAAGTAAAAGACAAAGCAAATTATTGATATTTCATGAACCTAGTTCTTACTGCTGATAAATAAAGCAATGTATTCACTGAGACCTCTGAATATTGACGGCTCCTGTTATGTCAGCAGAGTTCAGACCTTCCTTCCATGACGTCAATGCTGCTCATTTCAGTTTACTCCCAGAAAGAGGGGAAAGCCACATGTGCCACATAACACCATCAGTTAGGAAGAAGTTGCCAAAAGCCCAGTGCAATTTTGGGTAATGCAAGTACTTACTGTGCTGGCTGAGTGCTTTGGTTCTTCTGACCCCAAAAATACATAAATAAAATATTGTGTTTATGGAATAAAAAGATATATTAAAGACAAACAAAAAACACAATGAGGAACATGAATAGCAGAAGTGACGGAAGCGGTCTTTGATGGTCTAAAAAACAAAAATTGCAGAGAAGTAAGCTGCAGTGATCTGGCAAAAGCGTTACAGTGGATTAACAGGGAGAAAATAGAAAACAAAATAAGATAATTAAATCATTTATAGCTTATTTGGAGATGGAAGGATGTACCCCAGATCTGCTACCAAAAAAAAACTATTTCTTGGGGGGGGACTTCCTTCAACAAGACATCAAAAATCAAAGTAATAGTTCTTAATGCCAGCTTCATTTCTTTCCATTAATCACCATTAAAATCCACTATATCTATCTATCTATCTATCTATCTATCTATCTATCTATCTATTCATTCATCTATCTATCTATCTATTCATCTCTGTGGTAATTGGAGCACTCGGGGCAGTAACCCCCAAGCTGGAGGAGTGGCTACAACAGATACCTGGAAAGACCTCAGACATCTCAATCCAGAAAAGCGCAGTGCTAGGAACAGCTAAGATACTGCGCAGAACCCTCAAGCTCCCAGGCCTCTGGTAGAGGACCCGAGCTTGAGTGAGAAACCACCCACGAAAGGGTGAAAGGGGCAAGTTTATATTTTTTTTTCATTCATTCATTTTCTTGACCGTTTTTCCCTTTCGGGGTCACGGGGCTGCTGGAGCCTATCCTGGCCACTTGTGGGCGAAGGCAGGGGACAACCTGGACATGTCGCCAGTCTGTCGCAGGGTAGAATGTCCACAAACACACACCCATTCACTCTCACATTCACACCTATGGTCCCCCGTGATGTAGTTTTTCACATATCCCCCAGCCAGGACTTGAACCGGAGGCTTGCTGTGAGGCAAGAGCGCTAACCACTGCGCCACCGTGCAGCCTCTCTCTTTCTCTCTCTCTCTCTCTCTTTCTCTCTCTCTATCCTTAGAGCAACAAGAGAAACTAAGTCAGTAGTTTAAAAGTCAGCGCTCCCTCTTTTTCATCCATATTTGACTTTACACGTGTGAAAAAAAAAATTAAAAGGGACTTTTCCGACATACCCACAGTTAAAGAACAAACAACAAACACATCTTTGCCCTGGTATACAGTTATAAAGTAAAAATGCTGGAAAAGAAATCTAACACAGCTGTTGGGAGGATGTGACCCAAATGAACTTTTTACTTCTGGGTTTATGGTTCTGCAAAGAGCCCACCTAAAGCCTCTGTAGGTGGAACTCAGAACTTTCCCCCATTTTTCACATTTTCCTAAAGAAGAGCCTTAGTCCTGGAAAATCTTTTTAAAATTTTTCAAATCTTAAAAAAAGCTAAACATCCATCTAAATTTCTCTAATCGCAATGCTCATGGACTGTCAGAAATGGTAACATAACATAAAAAAATAAGCAACTGCTTTACCATGTAAATTGTAAATTGCTCAGGTTTTATGAAAAGTGGCTTCTATAAATCTGATCAAATTCATTAGATTTGTACAGAGAAAAAAACACAAGAAAGGATACTAGCTTGGATTTCGATTTCAGTGCCATAAGAGTGCTTGTTTAGCAGCACAAACAGTCACTTGTTTAAGTAAAGGCAAACTTTAAAATGTTAAAATCTTTCCATTAGAGCACATCATGTGTAAGCAATGTTCAAATGTGTTTTTTTTTAAATATGTCAAAGTGACAACTTTCTGACGTCAATCACACGGTTTGTCCCTATGTTTGTGGAACTTTAAAAATATTAAATAAATACACAAAGTTATGGTTTGTGTCTCAATCTTGTATTGAATCATATTCATTACATTCTTAATAAATTATAGGAATGCAAAAAAATGTGAGACACCTTCTTTACAAATTGTGCATCCAAATTGTGATTGGAGTAAAACATTTGACTGTCACGGGAACAGATTTGAATGCGTTTTCAAAGCATGTAAATCAGTGGGAGAAATGTGCTTTAGTTTAGTTTAGTGCACTTAGAATAGCACTGAATAGGTACTGTGTTTAACAAATGCTGCAACCACTTCAAGCTAAAGAATATCTGGGCTACATGCTAAGTGCTACTAGAACATTAGATTCCCATTTTTATCTCCAATCATTCACACATTAGTTTTACAGGTTGTTAGATTTCCTGTCAGTAGACAGTTTTAGAAGATTTGTCAAGTACATTTTTGTTCAGTTCATGGAACATGAGTCAGGTTCTGCAACTCACATGAGGAAATGAAAAGAACTCACAAACATCTTGGGATAGTTTGTCACCAACAGTCACATCCCAGTGACATACAACCCTAAGGGAGCTTTCAGACCAGAATAGTCCAGCTGACTCAGTGGGTTTGGGTGGGGAATGCTGAAATTTTTACAACTTCTTTTGACTTCATCTGCCTCCACATTACACCCTTGCATCAGTTTGGGCAGTGGGGCAGAGGATTGTTGTCCAAAAACAAATAGAAAATTGTCTTTTCATGTCTGCTAACTTTGACATAATAAACAACACCTTTACTTCTTGACTGCATCATGTTTACCATCAAGACATCTTTTAGCTTACAGTATACAGCGGGGAATATAAGTATTGAACACGTCAACATTTCTCTCAAAAAACATATTTCTAATCGAGCTATTGACATGAAATTTTCACCAGATGTCGGCATCAACCCAAGTAATGCACACATAGAAAGAAATCCAAACATTTATGTCCATAAATGAAGTTATGTGTAATAAAGTGAAATGGCACAGGGAATAAGTATTGAACACATGAAGAAAAGGAGGGGTAAAAAGGTCTGGCAAGCCAGGAAAGCAGCCGGAGTTTGTCAGTATTCAAAAGGTTAACCTGCCCCCTATTAGTGTAAAGTAATATCAGCTGGTATAGTCCTGATTGATGCCTTTTAAAAAGGTTTCTCACCGGCAAGGTATTAGACAAGAAGCATTGCATGATGGGTAAAAGCAAAGAGCTGTCCAAAGACCTACGCAACCTTATTGTTGCAAAACACACTGAAGGCATTGGTTACAGGCGCATTTCTAAACTTCTGAAAGATCCAGTGAGTACCATTGGGGCCATCATCCGGAAGTGGAAAGAACACGGCATTATCATAAACCTGCCACGGCCAGGTGCTCCTCCCAAGATTTCAGACAGAGGAGTCAGAACAATCATCAGAAGGGTTCTCCAACAGCCCAGGACCACTCGTGGAGAGCTTCAGAAAGACCTGGAATCAGCAGGTACCGTTGTTTCAAAGAAAACAATAAGTAATGCACTCAACCGCCATGGCCTCCATGCACGCACACCACGCAAGACTCCATTTTTGAAGAAAAAGCATGTTGAAGCTTGTTTGGAGTTTGCGACACAACATTTGGATAAACCCATGACATTCTGGGAGAAGATACTCTGGTCAGATGAGACCAAAATTGAACTCTTCGGATGTCATAAGACACAACATGTTTGGAGGAAAAATGGCACCGCACATCACCCCCAAAACACCATACCAACAGTCATGTTTGGAGGTGGGAGCATCATGGCGTGGGGCTGTTTTCAGCATGTGGTACTGGTAGACTTCATATCATTGAAGGAATAATGACTGGAGAAAAGTATAGAGACATTCTTGATCAGAATCTGCTGTCATCTGCCAGGCTGCTGAAGATGAAAAGAGGGTGGATCTTTCAGCAAGACAACAATCCCAAGCACACAGCCAAGGTAACACTCAACTGGTTGAAGAAAAAGAAAATAAAGCTGCTAGAATGGCCCAGTCAATCACCAGACTTGAATCCAATTGAAAATCTTTGGAAAGAACTGAAGATCCGGGTTCACAGAAGAGACCCCCGGAACCTTGAAGATTTGAAGGCAGTTTGTGTGGATGAATGGGCCAAAATCACACCTGAGCAATGTATTCCACTGGTTTCTCCATACAGGAGGCGTCTTGAGGCTGTAATCACCAACAAAGGTTTTTGCACTAAGTATTAAAACAATTTCAGTGAGCGTGTTCAATACTTATTCCCTGTGCCATTTCACTTTATTACACATAACTTCATTTATGGACATAAATGTTTGGATTTCTTTCTATGTGTGCATTACTTGGGTTGAGGCCGACATCTGGTGAAAATTTCGTGTCAATAGCTCGATTAGAAATATGTTTTTTGAGAGAAATGTTGACGTGTTCAATACTTATTTTCCCCGCTGTATGTGCTACTTTAGATACGGACATTTCAACTGTTTGTATTTTATTAATTCCTAAAACTCAATGGTTTACTTGCACTGAATAGTTTGTCTGTGGTCGCACTGTAGTGAACCACATCAGGGGTCATTTGTTGGTGAAATGAGACTCTCTTTTCTATGAAGAGCTGTCACACCCTTCCACCCAAAGAAGCAAACAATCTGAGAAAAAATCTCTAGTCTGGAGCAAGCAAGTCAGGTGAAAACACCCTTTGACAATGCCGGATAACAAATAGACAACTATAAATCAGTGAAACAGAGTTTACGTGTTTGATTTTAATCTATAGAACCTCATAATAGCTTCAAATTCTCTATGATTTGATCCCTGAGATTCAGATACTTATAAGTAAACCACAAAAGACAAAACCAGGCAAGATAATGGCCTCTAAAAAAACTTTTTGATATTCATTATTTTCTTGAAAA
Source organism: Oryzias sinensis (assembly GCA_037389245.1). Classification (NCBI taxonomy): domain Eukaryota; kingdom Metazoa; phylum Chordata; class Actinopteri; order Beloniformes; family Adrianichthyidae; genus Oryzias; species Oryzias sinensis. The sequence goes on along the minus strand of CM074491.1, from coordinate 31,156,933 downwards.
GGTAGAAAGTGCAGAAACAAAGTCAGTCAGTCAAGCAGGTGCACACTAGCTGCCACATGACTGTGCTGGATCTCACTTGCATCCATGCAACCAAATACCAAAGCTGCTGACCTCACCTTGCTCAGAAGCAGAGTATGACTTGAAGATAAGTAACAAAAGTTTACGACAAATTTCAGGCAAGAATCTTACACCTGGGACTCACACTCAACATTTTTTTTATATATGGTCAAAACAAAATAGCTGTGTTAGAGCAGAACTTGTTAGCTCTTCATCAAGGTCCAACAACTTCAACTCAAATAGTTGCAGAAAATAACCAAACAAGTGATGAGAAAGAAGCGGATAAAGGATGAGATTGTCTTGGTCTGCGTGGAAAAAGGAAGATGACAGCAGAACAGGAAATCAGTCTGTGATCTGTGTCAAATAGGTGAGAGAACACAAAAGTGAAGATAGAGTCCCATGTACCCATCAGTCTCGCTGCTCTGTTTTCCAATGAGCCAGTCCATATTTATCCTCTCTCTGTGTTCTCCCGATGACCTGCGTCGCCTTTCTTTATTGATCCCATCAGCACCGTCTCTGTGGTCGCATTACAAGCCTCATATTTATCTGATCAAGCCTGCTGCCTGCCTGGACAGCTGCCGGGCAGAGCGCTTGTGCGTGAGAGCGCACTCGCCTATGCATTAGTGGCTGTGTGTGTGTCATCCTTGTGTGTGCTGTGCTCTTATGTGTGCTGTGTATTATCTGACATGGCGCGGTAAAATGAGTGAGTGTAAAATGTCACATGTGACGTATTCAGTATCTTGGCTGCTTCAGGGGCCTCCAGGGCAGACACAGGCTCTGTTTTCCATCCAAAACCTGCACTCTGAATCCCCACTAAACAATTCAAACACAACAGAGGTCAAAATAGGAGCTGGATCTAAGAGCATTACAGTCTCATTTTTATGTCCCTGTCAAAACTCTGGGTAAATTCCTTGTTAGACTGGATGTGTTACTTAGCTCTGCTTTTTAGTTACTCTGCCTTCCATGGATCAGGAGGTGTTAACCCAACAACTGCATTTATGCCATGCTACAGTGCTCTCTAGTGGACAAGATAAACTGTCTGGTTTGATTCCAGGGGGGTATTCCAGAAGGCACCTTTAAATTACCCTGACTTTAACACCAACCTCTGGCTGAAATCCGCCTGAACTTGCTTACTCTGGGTATATCAGTTCCAAAATACCGGATATGAGTTGGCGTAATTACGCTTGACTTGGTAATGGTGATGGAAAGGGAGATTGGCATTAAGGATGTACAGCTAACAAATCTGCAGCAACTGTGTGATGCTGTCATGTCAATATGGACCAAACTCTCTGAGGAATTTTTCCAGAACCTTGTTGATTCTATGCCACCAGGGATTAAGGCAGTTCTAACGGCAAAAGGGGATCCAACGCGGCACTAGCAAGGTGGACCTAATATAAAGTGCCCCGTGAGTGTATCTTTCTACATACAGTATTTATATGGAAGCACTTTTGTCAAATGGTCACTTTGTTATACTGATGGCTTTTGTACAGTATCTGCAAAATCCCCTGCTGACAATTCATCTAACCAATACTACCACCCCCATTCTTCACACCTAAACTGTGGCTTTAAACTTCTTCCTTTTTTTTCCCTCAAAGCACACCAATCTTCACGATCAACCAGATTCCTTTCAATGTCATAAGATGTTCTGTGATCTAGCTGTCAGGTAGGTTTGAAGTGTCTTTTTCTGTTCACCTCAGCTCATGAACTGGTTAACAGTGACTGATTTAGTTGCTCCTCTACAAAGCTTTACCACACTGAACTTCTCTGCACATATTCCCAGTAAAAAAGAATTCACTGCTAAAACACGGTCTGATAATTGTGTGCTCCAACGGTGTGTATCACTAAACATGGGAACTTTAACCCGCTGGAAGCTGCAGTCTAAGCAGACTAAAACAATCAAACATCATATTCTTTGTGCTGACAAGACAGTCAAAGAAGAGGACACTAACTTTTAACTTCTTTGCCACAAATCCTCCCATTCGACAAATGACTTTCTCATCAAAACATGCTTAGAAAGAACGGCTTAGGATAGTTGTTAACAAACCACAACAGTTTAGGCTCAGTTTACACCTCCATGAAAGTAATATGTTATAAAAAAAACATGTAAAATGTTAACATATTTTTTAAAACCTACTCAGTCTTTTAGCAATTCACAAAGTTTCAGTAGAAGACAGAGTCAATATAACTGCAGCGTCAAACTAAACCTGCTTTATTTTTCCTTCTTTGTCCTGTAGAGGGCATTACACGCTGACATAGTTTTATACTGGAGGAGAATAAATATGAGAGACTAACCTGAAACTGAACAGATAGAAAAAGAGGATGACGATGATGAGAACCAAAACAGTAACGGACAGGAACAAAACCTCAATATGTTTGCTAAAAAGTTTAAACAACCAACTAATGACTAAAGCAAAGCCACAGAGCAAAACTAAAGAGTATTAAATAAAGACACAAGTCTGTATGCTTCAACAGTGCAGACAAGCAGCTGTCACTTGCTGACCTTTTGACATTTGTTTTTGGAGGTTCCCCTGTTCTCATCACTGTCTTACTTTCTATTTATTTTTCTCTAAATATGATGATTCAAACCAGATTAATCAATATTAAACAAGCAATAAGAAGTTTCTCGTTAAATTACCAATGTCCTAATCTTCCTTCAATGGACTACAGGAGGTATTAGTAATCCAAACAGCTTTAAGGGCCCACTCTGATCATCTTTTGGTTTATTTTCAAATTGTTTCCAGTGGTCACATAATTATGATTATGACATTTTTAGCCAAAATAAAATACCTGAGTCGATTTCAAGGACATAGATTCTGCAGAGCGGCAGAAGTTCATTAGAAAATCATCACTGAGTTGTGGGTGGGACCGTTGGTGAAGACCAACTCCACAAAGAGTGCAAGGCCTTTTTTCAAAAAATCTGCATCAACACTGGAGTGCCAAAATCTGGGATGCAGCCAAGCAGTGACCCTGCAGGCCCTTCAGTGTCCTCTAAAGACTAGATGATAATTACATCACGATTAATCCGGCTCAGTGGGGAAACACCAGCTATGTATGTCATTCACAGTTCAGCAGTGGCCAGTGTGCTCAGATGATGTGATCGTCTGTCACGTGAGTAAAAACTTTCCGAAAGTCTGTGCTGTTGCTGAATTCACTCACTCACTCATTTATTCACTCATTTATTCACTCGTCTTTCAATTCATTGTTTTAATTTGTTTATTTTGCTTTGACTTGACCTTATTTCAATAGGGACTACAAGCGGAAATGTGGAAAAATTGCCTTTCATCTGGTACAACACATCTATTCGTGTTTCGCATGATCAGTGAGCTTTTAAAAAAAAAAAAAAAAACTCTTAAACCCTTTAATCTGCTCAGTCCTGTTCAAGATCACATGAATGTTGGAGTTGCCCAGCTCCAGACACAAAAGCAGTTTGCCCATCCAGCACAGGTCCACAGAGGGAAAAAACAACACTTCATACCTGAAAGCCGTGTCACACAGCAAATTCGTACATTCTGCGCATTTCCACATATGAAATGTCGGTCTTTCGTGATACATGTGTGACATACATAATTTATAAGTGTTTCTTGCATTCGTCATTCGTCGATGTGCGCAGATGTCCGTCGCAGGTTTCAGCCGGCGGGCCTTTGGGTAAATTTGGTTTTCAGCTGTTCAAGATTTTTGGTCAGTTGAGAACCATGAAGTTTATGCATATTTTATGTAGTATTATTTCGTAAATCTTGAGCAATTGTGCGTGATTTTTAAGAAATGTATGAGGAAATTTGTGGCTGTCTTATGGACTTTAAACACATGTAACACGATGTATATCTTTTATTTCACGTATACATCAAACATATCACATTTAATTTAGGTAATTGACACACAAATCTTTAATGATTTGCCTATGTACAATAAACACACATAGTTCATGTCCTAGTTGATTTATGAGTTCTTGATGTTGTTTTTCTGTACTTCTTCTGTAGTTTTCCCCTTTTCACAGATTCACGTATTTGTTTTTGGATTGTGGGAGGATGCAGGGGTGCACAGAGAGAAACCAAACACCCAGGAGGAAATCATGCAAACTCCACACGGAAAGACACCCGCTGGGAATTGAACGAGGACGATCTCTCTATAAGGGGAACCACTACTTCACCTTGTTGACATCGTTCTTGGTAAAGCTTTTTTTTAAATTGTACGGAAATTATCAATCCACACAATGCAAAATCCCAGTGTTACTTCAAAATAGATAACTAGAGACATTCATCAAAAAGCTACACAAGAAACAGCTGCTTATTCTCGCAAAAAAACATTTATTTGCATTATTATACTGTCTCAAAATGTGTCTCTCCTCACATCCCTCCACGTGAGATTTGGGTAAACCTCTTTAGAGAAAATTCATATATGACATTCTAAGTAATATCACTGTCCACTAATAACCAAACAAGAGATTGTAGTAAAAATACACATTTATATAAAGACTGAGGAATGGATATTGGAGCACCTGTTCTTTCAGTCTATCTAATAAGTGCAGGGAGGAATGCTGTTTCTCATTCTCACATTGTCCCCTTCAGAGAAGCTTAGAACCGGAGAACCGGGTGGTGATAACTTCTTTGAGTACTGCATGCTGGCACTGTGTGATAGGCCTGGCAGTGGGAGGTGGGGACTTCATAGCATGGCACTGTTGGACAGCTACCACATCTGGGCCTTAGAAAGCAAAGATAGCCTTAAAGTCACTCGACTCCTTCATTCACACAGGCGATGCAAAAACGCCGGAGCCAAATGTCTCGACCAGCAACTAATATTCGGATCGTCAAACATGAGTTGGCAACTGCGAGTTTTTCTGAGCAACAGGAAGTAGCTAATCTGCAGCCACATATGACAAAAATCCATCTGTTTCCTTAGATTACCTGCCAGGATTCAATTGTGTTGCCTTATATATCTCCCCTCCCGTGAGATTTCAAAGTAGCAAAGAGTCAGTTAATCACCTTCAGCCCACACACTCACAAGTTTACCTCTTTCCAGACTAACTGGAAGCACATGTGCCATGTTTATTCTACAGCCACTTGAACAAACATGCAGGCACACCATACAACAGGCAGTCAACAGCTTTGTGTTCTTGCACATTTGTGCTTGTCTGTTCAAGTAATGGAGATGTGCGGCATCTATTATATGTGCCTTCCTTTATCATCCTCCTTAATTCATCCTGGCACAGATGTGGTTCATTAACCCTGGGATGCAGCTCACATTTGTCCCTCACAGACATCACTACTCCTCCCAATGCAGAGCTCAACAACGGCATTGGGAAAACTTCGGCTCCCCCCATCCCAAATGGGTCACCTCCCTCTCTGTTCACCCAGCCTTGATGCTGACAGACCGGACTGCAGCTCTAACAGCTCCTATGGGATGATGTGTGCATCATTAACAGGCATGTGCCCCCTAACCCTTTCTCAGATTCCCTTTTTTAATTGTTTTTCCAGTGTTATACAGCTGAAATAGTGTCAATTGTACCAAACTAAGTTTCCGTTAAAAACATGATGACTAAGCTAGTGTTTCCCTTGCTCTTGTGGCACATTTCTTTGCTTGTGAAAAGTGAAATGTTGCTGCATTTTAAGTTTAATTTCATAAAAAATTGGTCATGTAATTTCAGTTAAATATATGTTAAATATGTTGAGTAAATTTGCCGAGAACTGACTGATGTAGTTGTGTTTGTAGTCAAGTTAAGCTCTGTTTTCTAGTTTTGTTCTTCTCCCTGTCACACTCACGCCAGGTTTAAAGACCCACTCCGATGAAAATTGGGTTTTTGGTGTTTTCAACATGTTCTTGTAGCATTTATTGTTGATGGAGGACATATACAGTGGGGCACAAAAGTATTTAGTCAGCCACTAATTGTGCAAGTTCTCCCGCTCAAAAAGATGAGAGAGGCCTGTAATTGTCATCATAGGTAAACCTCAACTATGAGAGACAAAATGAGAAAAGAAATCCAGAAAATTATATTGTATCATATTGTATTAGTAAATTATGGTGGAAACAAGTATTTGGTCAATAACAAAGGTTCAGCTCAATATTTTGTTATAAACGCTTTGTTGGCAATGACAGCAGTCAAACATTTTCTGTAAGTCTTCACAAGGTTTTTACAAACTGTTGCTGGTATTTTGGCCCATTCCTACATGCAGATCACCTCTAGAGCAGTGATGTTTTTAATGTGGTGTTAACAATTGCTCCAACAGTTGATTTCTTCACACCAAGCTGCTTATCTGTTGTAGATTCAGTCTTCCAGCCTGGTGCAGGTCAACAAATTGGTTTCTGGTGTCCTTAGACAGGTCTTTGATCTTGGCCATAGTGGAGTTTGGAGTGTGACTGTTTGAGGTTGTGGACATTTGTCTTTGTTATAGATAACCAGTTCAAACAGGTGCCATTAATGAAAGAAACGAGTGGAGGACATAGGATCCTCATTCAGAAGAAGTTACAGGTCTATTAGGGCTACAAATCTTGTTTGTACGTTGAACAAACAATTATTGTCCACCATACTTTACAAATAAATTCTTTAAAAATCAGACAATGTCATTTTCTGGATTTTTGTTCTCATTTTGTCTCTCATAGTTGAGGTTTACCTTTGATGACAATCACAGGCCTCTTTCATCTTTTTAAGTAGGAGAACTTGGGGGTTGACAAAATACTTTTTTGCCCCACTGTACAAATAAAATTAAGCTTAAAGTTGCAATTCTGAGTACTGTATCTTTCCGAGTATAAGTCGTAGTTTTTTTTAAATACTTTGGCCAGGGTTGCGACTTGAACTCAGTTATAAATTATATATGTGTACATATATAAAAAGGCAAAAACTGTCACAAACCGGTGGTGGAGGGACCCAAATGCAGGAGACCAAGCTTGGTGACAGGAACTAAAACATTTAATTAGCAAACTGAAACATGAAAAAACTATGAGGGGAAACAAAACTGTGACAAAACAGAGCAGGATGAACAGAAACCAAGACACTTAAATAGGCTGAAGGTTATTAACTGAACTGAAGACAGCTGTGGATCATGAACCTGAAGGTGTGACTGACAAGGAAACCAAAAACATGACAAGAAAACCAAACCACTGAATCCTTACAAAAACGAGTAGAGGGCTCTGTAGGTCTGTGTATCAGTATTTGCTACTCCCAGCAACACAGAAGAAGAAGCGTCCCTCAGTCACAAGTCGCCAACTTGCTAAGGTAAAACCTTTTTTAACAGCTGCACATTTTGAAACAGTAATCCACACGTTCATCACCTCCCGGCTGGATTACTGTAATTCTCTGTATTGGACTCAGCCAGTCGTTTCTTTCACGTCTCCAACGTGTTCAAATGCAGCTGCCCGTCTTCTGGTTGGAGGACGTAAGAGAGATCACATCACACCAATTTTAGCTTCCTCCACTGGCTGCCTGTGCATTTTAGAGTTCACTTTAAGATTCTTTTATTTGTTTTTAAATCTTTACATGATCTTGCCCCGCTGTACCTCTCTGAGCTTCTCACTCCCTATTCGCCAGCCCGGTGCCTCAGATCAGCTGATCAGATGCTTCTGGAGGTACCGAGGTCCAGACGGAAGCTCAGAGGGGGCAGAGCTTTTGCTGTCGCTGCTCCAAAGCTATGGAAGTCTTTGCCACTGTCCATAAGAGAAGCTCCATCACTGTCCATTTTTAAAACACGACTGAAAACCCATTTTTATGCTCTGGCTTTTAATACAACATGAGACTTCTGTTATTGCTGTGTTATTGTACTGGTTTTATTGTTTTTATCTCTCTATTTTTAATCTTGTGTTTTAAGATGTTTTAGTGTTTGTTTTCTTCTTTTTCTCGTGTTCAGCACTTTGTGTCGGCTGCTGTTGATTGAAAGTGCTATATAAATAAAGATGAGTTGAGTTGAAGATTAAGAATTCAACAGAATTTGTGATTTAAAGTGATATAAAGAGTTTAGTTGACTTGTTAGTATGTTCTTCATGCTACGGTCCTCTGATTCCTTGCTCATATGTTCCGCTAATATATTAGATTCCTCCTTTGTTTTACGATGCTAAATAAGCATCAGTGTGTTATGGTAGTAAAACAGTCTGTTATTGTCATCTATTCTGTTATTATTTGCCTTTTTAAGATGAAATGTCCGTCCTTGGTCCTGCAATGTCTTAAATACATTTCAACGAAAAGTGTGACTTAAACTCCAGTGCAAATTGTGGATCATTTTTTTCTCATTTCTTGTGCTTTTTTGACTGCCGTGACTTGTACTCCGGAGCAACTTATAAAATACAGTATTTCTTTATTCAAATTGTTGTCAAACAGGAGCAGATTAAAACATTCTGTTTGCAATAGACTGTATTTGTTACATTGATAATACGCTAGGTAGGCCACAGTCTCCCTGCTCAGCTCCATTCTGATGCATCCACATCCACATCCAACCATGTAGATGACTATATCCATGTACGTCTTTGTTTTCCTCATCTGAGATGGAATCAGGCTGAAAACAATCGGATAGCTCCAATTTAGCTCACCACTAATGTTAGGTAGGGAAGGGGATGTGGGTGCGGGGTTGCCGGGAGCCAATGGTCCCACCCCCACTCAGAGGTGAACATCTAATAAACTACTGCCCAAGCTATGACCTAGACAAGTTTTTTGATTTTGACCAAAAACTGCATAATCATAATTAAAATAAGAAAATGATCAGACAGGGACTTTAAGATGTCTTCTTTTCATCAACTTTTACCATTCATTCATCTTCTAATCCGTTTTGTCCCTTTCAGGGTCACAGGCTGCCAGAGCCCAGCCACTTGCGGTTGAAGGCTGAGGACATCCTGGACAGGTCACCAGTCTGTCGCAGGGCCCCAATCACACAGCAGTGCACACTAAAATTCACACCTAGGGACAATTTAGAGTGACCATTTGAACAGTGGGAGGGAGCCGGAGTCCCCAGAGAAAACGGGAGAACATGCAACCTCCACACAGAAATGTCCCCCATTGGTGTTCTGTTTCAGGTCCCCCAGCCGGGACTTGAACCAGGAGCCCTCTTGGTGTGAGGCAAGAGCCCTAACCACTGCCCAAAGTAAGGTTTTCAAAAATGTTCTAAAGTTTTTGGTCAGGTATTTGTTTTGATTTTTCTTTCTCATCACAGTTTTGTCACATTTAAGTTCAGATAATTTTTAGTTTGTTTATTAAAATTTTTTTTTGTACTTGTAACCCATCCCGGTCACCTGTATTTTGGGTTCACTGTCACCTTTTCCTGACTTAAAGTGCCTCCAGAACTGAAACATGAGCTGTATTACGCAAGGAGGAAGCAGTGCACCAACCCTGTACAGAGACAGTGTTATCTCCTCCTGTCTGGAGCTCATCTCTGACAGATAATAAGTCTCATAACACAAGTTCTCTTGTTACACAACTTACTCCTATAAAGAAAAATGAAATATTCGCAACCAGAGATGATCCTCGACAATGTTGTGACAAAAGAACAAACAAAACTATATATATATATATATATATATCACGGCCTTTATTCTGTGTAACATGAAAACAGTGTAGCTTTAACTCACTATAGGTTCAACATGGCTCAGAGTGACCTTATTCTGTCCATGTGAGACAAAGAGCATGTCGGTGTGGGACAGACACGAAAATGTTAGAGTTGACATGAAATCCAAGAATTAAGTACAACGTCTAGCCCATACTGTTAAAATACAGATTAGAAATCATTTGTTTCAGTGAGGATATATGAGCGCTAATCGCATTACAGTAATGCATATTGTAATCCCAATGCAACAAACCTTTTTCCTAAGTGATGCAGAAGTACAGGGTCTTTGGTAGATTGCTTAGTGTTCTTTTTCCAGTTTCTTCTGGTTTCAGCTGTGATGGAAACTTTTTATGCTGGAGAATCTCTCTTTTGCCTAAAACTATAAATCTAGTCCAGTTAACTGAATGTACTTGATACTGAACACAATGTATTAATAACTTCTGTTTAATAAAGAAAATAATATTAATTATAAAAGATTAACTTATGATAGACAAAAAAATGACTGAAATGCAGCTTGTAATGATGAAAGACCAAACACAAAATATTGCTATTTTATTAAAGACCCACGCCAATGCTCTTTTGATTTATTGTAAAATTGTTTGCAGCGGTCTTTTGATTATGATTATGTTATTTTCTAGGACATAGTTTCTGCAGAGCGGCAGTAGAAATTAACCTTTATACATGTATGTGGGTGGGACCGTTGGATCATAGCAAGCCTTTTGCGTCACTCATAACTGAGAGATGTTCACATACTTTCTTGCTATCTTACTGCCCCTCAGACACAGGATCTAACATTACTGGTTCAACAAAAATGGTGAGCAATATCAGAGAGGAAAACAAAGACATTCATGGATCTATGTGTCTGCAAGTGGATGCATCAGAATCGAGCAGAGCACGGAGCTCGTGACCCACTCGCTGTATTTTCTACGTAACAAAACGATCTTTTTCTTCTTCTCCTGATTCACAATGATTTGAATAAATAAATACTCATAAAAGCCATTTTAAGCTTAATTTTCTTATTTTTTCAATATATATATTCTTTGCATATAAAAAACAAAACGCCCCTCTCACCCTCCCTGGTCATTTTTTCCTCCAAACTCGGGTCCTCTACCAGAGGCCTGGGAGCTTTAGGGTCCTGCAGTATCTTAGCTGTTCCTAGCACTGTGCTTTTCTGGACTGAGAGGTCTGAGGTCTTTCCAGGGATGTGTTCTATCCACTCCTCCAGCTTGGGGGTTACTGCCCCGAGTGCTCCAATTACCACAGGCACCACTGTCACCTTCACTTTCCAGGCTTTTCCAGTTCTTCTCTGAGTCCCTGGTATTTCTCCAGTTTCTCATGTTCCTTCTTCCTGATGTTCCCATCGCTTGGCACTGCCACATCCACCACAACGGCTTTCTCTGTTCTTTATCCACCACTACAATGTCTGGTTGGTTCGCCATTACCATCCTATCAGTCTGGATCGGGAAGTCCCACAGGATCTTTGCTCTCTCTCTCTCTCTCTCTCTATCCCTCCTCTCTCTCTCTCTCTCTCTCTCTATCTATCTATATACACATACATATTACTGAATATACAGGAAACATGTGTGCAGAATATGAACTGGAAACCCCAAGGTCAAAATGGGAAACACCTCTGAAGGTGGTAGAGAATGAGAGGGTAGAGGACCCGAGCTTGGAGGAGAAACCGACCGCGGAAGGGTGAGAGGGACGTTTTTTTTTTACGTTTTTTATTTTATTTACCATGTTAAAAACACCATAAACAAAATTTTCCTTACAGTGGATCTTTAAGGAGTGTTTTCTATTAACAAGTCATTCCATCTCACTATTGAGCTCTAAATAAAATCCATTATTGTAGTAAACTAGGCAAATATTCCTGGCAAGATTTAGTTTTGCTGCACCATCTAAATGGAGTGCATTGCTAATTTCATTTGACTGTATTCTGGTTGTTTCCTGTAGTGACCGAAGGCTGTCTTTGTAAAAATGTTGATCACAAATTTGTCTTCTGAGGTGAATACAAATGCAGAAACTCTTAGTACGTCGTGTCACTTTGTCTTGCCTGTTTTTGTGACCAGAGTAACTCTGGATTCATATGGCTATGAAATGTCATTTTCAGTCATCGCTTTGCACTGACACACAGCTTTTGTCTTTGTAGTGCAGCAGAGAAGCTCACAACAGTTACATCTACTTTGAGAGGCCCAGAAGAAAGAAAAGAGGAGACAGTGAAACGCCGGACTTGCATCTAAAAAGGAGCTCCAACAAAAGACATATCTGTCATAACTGAGCTTATGTGTCATAAGCGTTTCATATTTTCCCCTAATAACTCACAGAAATGCCCTGAAATATTTGAAAATGCGTAACAGGGTCCCTAAAACACTGAAGATCCATCAAATTAAAACCAAGTGTCTGATTAAAGTATTGTATACATATATCAAAACATGTTGAACTTTAGATCTCCCAGCATCCGTCTGGGGTGGACGGATCTGCTGGACTTCAGCATTTGTAGTATTGCAAATGATAGGATTCCCTTGCATTCATCGCTTCCCTGTACAGATTTAGAGCCAACTGATCATGCAAGCAGACCCCCCTTTGAGGATGAGGCAACCGGCTTCTGCTTCCTGTCAACAGAAAACACAGTAAGCCCCCAACTCCCAATCCTCTGCGCCCTCATGCCTGTTGGCTTTGAAAAGCAGCCCGTCCTGCCTGCCTTCCAATGAGCGTTTCATCTTCCACAGAGGAGCATTACTCTCATGACTGCCCCCTCCCCCCAACACATCAGGCCCGCCCATCATCAAGTCCATGATGGAGCTATCACAGTGGGATGAGTGGCATTAGGGGATTAGTCAGAGATCCTACGCCAGACTCAGGATTCTGGGTCTAGGATCAAAATATCAGCTCTCTGTTTCCCTCCTGACCGATGTCAGCTGACGGGGATGGGAAACTGATCTTTTTGCTTTAACACACACGATAAAACCCAAATTCTGCTGCAAAATTCCAGCAGTATTCACCTCCAAAGCAGTCATAAAGGATCAGTGGGAAGGATTCCGCATGCTGCACACATGAGTGGGACACACAGTGTCTTTCCAACAGTGCAGTGAGTTTATATATAATTGCGGATCACTGCAATAGTGATGTCACAGCAATGGCTGCTCTTTATCCTTCCCCCCTTTTGTCAGCTGGCTGCTTCTGCCATACAGCAGCATTATCAGCAGCTGTACATGAAATTAGTGCAATGCTGACCTTGTGATCCCAACCAGCATTTTTCAAACAGCAAAATGAGGAGAAAAACTACAAGTTGAATACAGAATCAGCTCAAAGAGAAGAAAAAGAACAAGAGAGAATATAGAATAAATGTAAATAGATATTTGGAGATCCTGTGATCTGAGCAGGGCTTACATAAGCCAATGTAAATTTTTTTAAGAGAATCACTGCAGCAGTTATTACATAATGAGCTGGACTCCTTGTCATAAGGTCTCTACAGAGAGGATGTCTGCTTCAGTTTATGACATCTGTGCGTGCAACACAAACCCTGCTGCACTTGTTTACATAAAGCGCTGGATGGTTTGAGATTTAGGCCGAACAAAGGTGTGTTTGAGGGGCTGGCCGGGACATTGAGTCACCGGCTTGCACCTGCTTTAACCAGAAGAGTCTTGAATGAAGAGAACGTCTGCAAACACACACATCTGCACACACCCACACACACAAACATGCATACACGTGGGATAAGGAGAGATTAGAGCACTCTGTGTAAACCACTGCTTGTAAATGTGTAAGCTTCCAGACAGAGAGGACAGTTAAGAAGTCACTGAAGGTTCAGTTCGGTTTGACATATTTTCTGTCAACATTTCAGAGTCCTAATTGACGTTTTGTCGTAAAATAAACATTAATATCTCGTAGATTTGTCTTGTTTATTTCTTTGAAATGAGAAACCTCTACAGTTTAAGTACAAGAACTAAAGGCCGTGTCACACGTGCATTATGCACATGTTCTACGTAGTAAATTTTGGTTATACGTGATACATGCGTAATATATATTATTCAGAAGTGTTTTACATTGGCCATTCGATGTGCGCAGATGTCCGTCGAGGGTTTCAGCCGATGCGGTCTTTAGGTGAAGTTGGTCAGGAGCTGTTCAAAATGTTTGGTCAGTTGAGAATTATGAAGTCTATGCATATTTTACTACATATTTTATGTAGTTTCTATGCAGTTAATATGTAAATCTTCTGCAATTGTGCTTGATTTTTGGGAGATACAGGTCAGATTTGTTGCTTTCCACAACCGTTCCACGTATGTCCAACAGGCTTTTATCGCCTGAACCGCCAATGTATAACCACTAATGAATCACTAATGAATTGCATGTATGCCGCACAATCACGCACGGTTCATGTTCTATATTAGTTTACGTGTTCTTTGTGTGGTTTACTCGTACGTCTTCTGTAGTAAGGTGGTTCATTCGTGATACATCTGTGAAAATTTCATGTAAATACTACAACTTTCTCACTTTTTCCTCGTATGTTCACCTATGACCAATTTTCCTCTGTGCAGTATGCACAAAATGTAGTGGCTGTGTGCAAACATCTAGTTTTAAAGCACTTTATATTAATCATGAAGATCAGCATAACATTCTGTTGCAAGACACTAGCTGCTTGAGGAATGGTAGTTTTTTTTATGATTATTTTTTTGTGGGGGTAAAAATTTAAGAAACAAGCAAAAATAGTATTTCGATGCTTTCGTGTCGCTTTTTTTGTCCAAATAATACTTTTTCTTTTGAAAATTCAGCAGTAGCGGGCCAACTCAAAACTGATTGAAATTGTGACAAAGTCCAAACTGAAATAAAATAAAAATATATATAATAAAAAGCATGAATTTTCTTTTGGTGCATTGACAGTCTGAGGAATTGAGAATATTTGGGTTCACGGTATTTGTGGAAGTGTGTACTTGTGAGATTCAGCCTCAGCATTAAAAAAAGGAAAACACGAAAAAGCCTGCACCATGTTTTTATCTACTCATCATCTAATTTAAGTGAGTCACAGAGGTTATGGTTATGTGTATATGTTTACATTTTATACTAAATGAAAATGTGACTATTTTAAACTGTTCAAGGCTTTTTGTAAATGTCTGAAAAAAGTAAATCATTAATTTTATGTCACTCATAATTCTCCTGATCAAATGTATAAAAATCTTAGCAAAAGATTAAACTAAAGTTGTGGTTAATATATTTGTATTTGTGATGAACGTTTAAATTGCTTTAAAGAACTATTTCTTTTTTTTTTTTCAAGGATAATTTTATTTTTTATTTTAATAAATACTCCTTAGTCAATTCTGAGTTTAGAGCAGCACCAAGCTAATATTTGAGCTAACCCTCCACACACAGTCACATAAGAGAATTAACTATATCTAAATTGTGACGCATACGGCTGTGGGCTACCATGTTTTTGAGAGGTCAAATGCTTTCTCATCGACAGCAGAAGTTACGGTTTTGTTACTTGCTTTCATTCACGGCTGCTGACTAAATATATTTATACATTGATTAAAATCAGTGTACAATTGCAGCAGATATTTACAAATAATTCATTTGAAATCAATGAGAACAGACTAAAACATTAAAAAAACCATTAATATTTGTGTTTCACAGATTCTTCCAGGATTTTTAAATATAGTTTTTATATTTTAAATTATACTATTACACATCCATGGAGCTAGGTTCAAAAAATTATTTTGCAAAAAGACCATCTTGTATCCTGTTTTGTATAAAACAGCCTCATAAACATGATCTGAGCAGGTTCATATTGACTGACTGAAATGCTAATTTCTCTGTTTTGCTTCCTGGAGGCTTTAGAGATCAAAGGCAGTCAGATTCTTTGTGCCTACCAGCATGTTAACCACAGCAGGGGGTTGAGTGTATCTGCTATTATTAGTCCCAGTAACAGCGGGTCTTCTCAGTCTTTGACTGAAACCAGCATAAGAGAGCTGAGTTCCAGGGTCCAACCTAAAAGCAGCACCTTTCTTCATCTGTGTCTCCAAATGCTGTGACACCAATCTACTGAAGCAAGCCTGCACAAAGCCAATTACCTTTTATGTCAAATTTGGAGTCAGCTCCCAAAGTATTGAAATGCTTTCAGCCAAAACCTCATTCGTGAAAAGCTTATGGTCTGCTCTTGTGATGAGCAGATGGTCAGCATGTTTCTGCAGAAGCATCAACAGATTTCTCTTCTCCTCCGTCTGTTATTCATGTTGTTCGGTCTGTGATTCAAACCAAGCTTTAAAAGTCTGATCGAAAGTTTAAATCTAACAGAACTGACTAATAGAAATAGCAACTGAACCAACCTTTGGTTTAATCCTTGGAAATCTTTTTAAGTTAAAGCCGCGAGCAGCATTGTATGGCCTGCAGGCACTATCCAGCCTCGCCCTCGCCACCCCTTTTTGACCAAGTTTATGTAATTTTTAGAAGAATCTGCAAAAGTAAACTTTTGGTTTCCCAGCAGAAGTTTTTGTTAACCACACCCACATGCTTAATATGTTCATATCGTAATTCAGGCCGTTTCGTTCAGCCTGAGCCAAGGATTCATGTAATACATTTTCACAATATTCCAGTGAAACATATGGACAAGAGGGGAACATGATTATTGCAAGCTTGCCTCACTTTATAAAATCTATAACTTCTAATTCCAACATGTTTCACAGATTAGCCTCCCAATGATGCTCGAGGAATTTGAAAGTGATGGGAAGAGTTTACAATTCTGGAAATTTAAACTGTTTCTATGGAAATTTCACTGAGGTTTCACATTGTCCACCACCAAATCTACCAAACACTAATGTTTAATTTGTAAAGTTGTTCTATGAAAGTGAGATTGCTGCAACATAGAACCCTCGCTTTTTGAACAATACTGCCTTTAAATTGATCTGAGGATCAATTATTTTCAAATTAGAACATTGAAAGTAAATAAAAATAACATCAAGACAAGACATCAAATAACAAGTCTGTACAGAGGATCGGAAACATCGAACACCCCGCTATCGCCGCAGTGAAGTCCAACGGCCTGCTGCTGCATCAGGTTCACCTACCTCTGACCTGAACACTCTCACCTAGATATTAGGCCCCTCCCACTGCAGCTCCCATTGCCAGTGACTGAATTGTCCACCACACAGCAATGGCTTTCTAGGTAAACACCCACCACGGAGGATTGAACTACCTAACTCTGAGTTTACAACTGGCTGTAAGTGTCAAAAATAGCTGAAACTTGGTCCTTGATTGAAGCCTGGTCCTTGATTTCTGTCTCAGCTGGGACATTTTTCTGACAGGGTTTAACCTGGATGTGCTTGCTCCCTTTTTCCTTTTGATCTACCCACTTTGTGCAAAAAACCTTTGCAAAATTTTCTACATGTAGAAGAGATGAATAGAAAGAGGAAAAAGTTCAGTTATTATTGTTCTTAAAAATTTCTCCACACAGTTTCCATAAACCGTAGAAGCTCTGAGAATCCTTATTACTCATGTCAGTGTCATATGTTTCTGAAACCACATCATGGCTGCATTCACCTATAATCACACATTAGCAAGAACATTTAAAAAGAAAAAAGGTGTCGGAGCAAGAACGGTTATTCTGACCAATATAACGATTGGGTAATAGTTGTTTATGTCTTGGAACCAGCGGCTTCTTTCTGTTTGGAACACCAGGGTGTGAAAGGACACACGAGTTAAAGTCATTTCAAAACTTGTTCTTCCGCGTTTTCCCCATCTGGTGCTGAACAAAACAGCCTATTTCAGCATCTTCCATGAAGCATTTGGGCAAGGGCGCTTCAGCTCCTCAGCAAGACACAGGAAAATCCCTCTTAACCTTGCTTACGTGATAAAAGCACCGAGGACAATAAAACCCATGCTGACAAATGCAGATGCTAAACAAAGTCAGGAGACACAGAAGGCGTAAGTGGCTCTGAGAGATGGCAGGTATGATTGCTCTGTCAATGGGAGCTGGAGCTGTCACAGAGCAACAGGACGTGATACCATCACAGACGTCAGTGTTTCGCCACTCATCTTCTCTCTGATGTTTTCCTCTTGCCCCTCCTCGTCACTCCTCTCGCCTCCATTCTCATTTGCTACCCTCCCTTCCCTGCTAACCTGTTCCTTTTTCTTTTCATCACCTTCATTTTCCCCTTTTATTGGGAAATTACAAGCGGTAAAAAACCAAGAATGTTTAAAACCAACACGGACAGAACTGTATGGCATAATAGGTAATGTGAAAAATGATGCTCTTCAAAATAGATATGCAGCTCCTATGGTTGCCGTATGGAGTGGGCCCCCCCTATTTCGGTTTTATTTGCACCCTAGACATGTGGTAGGGCCTCTTGGTAGGGGGGTGCTTGGACATCACTGCCAGCAAACAGCGGATGTCCTCCTAGCACCTTACCCGCCAATTTTAACCGCACCTTAGACATTTAGGGCCCCTTGGTGGGGAGGAGGCAGGACGCCACTGTGAGTAATCAGGAGATGTCCCTTAGTGCCCTACCCGCCACCCCTAACTGCACCCCCTTAGCACACACCCTCCCCTTAAATATATACATCCCAACATAAACACACACACATGCACACACACACCCTCTTAAACACACATACACGCACACACATTTAGCAAGGAAGGTGGGACCTAGGACCATCTGTCCCCCGCCTCTTCCCTGGTGGGTACGGGTTCTTGCAACGGGGCGGCCGTGTCCCTCATGTGGCCGGCTTCCTGGGCCCAGCGGTGCTCTCCGCGCGTGTGGGGGTTCACATTACATCTGAGCCGGGGTGTGTTCGTGGTCCCTGGGGGTGGGTTCTGTCCTGCTCCTGAGCCCTGGGCCCCCGCCTAAACTCCAACTGGCCGAGCCTGGTCGGGCCATATTTACAACACCCCTTGTGGCCCTCTTTTTCCCGGGTTTCTCCTGGGCAGGCGGCGGGCCCTGCCTGCTCCTCCCTCGCACCAACCGTGGGCCGGGCGGATGGTTTGCCTGGAGTGCGGATGGTCTCCTTGGGGGGTCCTGGTCTGCACCTGGGTTGGGGCGGGGGATGCCCAACTCTGGGTTGTGGGGGTGCTCGCTCAGCTGTGGCGTTCTTTCTCCCGGCCCTGCGTTGGGTTCTCCGCGCTGGCGTGGGGATGCTCTCGGCGCTGGGGCTTCCCGTGCCCCTGCCTTCGCTCTGGGGCCTTGCGGCGGTCCTGCTGGCCCCTGCCTGGGTGGTGGGTCAGTCGCCTGGCGGCGGTTGTTTCTTGCCGGTTCCGTGTGGCGTTGGGGGGATTCCGCTGCCGCTGGTGCGGTGGGGGTTCTGGGGTGGGATGGCTGGGCACTCTCCCCTCCTCTTTCACGCCCACCATCCATTTTAGAAGAACATAAACACTCACCTGGAGCACAGGTAAGAACAACAGTTTGCACGACTGAATGACTGAAACATTTCACACTAGTTGGTTTTAAGGCATAAGTATGCGTGTGAACACTATCTGTTTTGTGTGCATGTCGACAGGTGGACATTTTTTGCGGCTATCAGGTGTGTGCTAAGTGTGTGTGTGGACAGGCCTGCCCTTTTTGTACTACATTTGAATCTTACCAAAATGATAAACAACCAGTAAACTTGTTGCTTTATGCTGCTTCATGGTCTCTATCCCCTTCCTCCTATTATCACCCTCCTACCCCTCTGCAACGCCCTCTCTCTTCTTTTCCCCTTCCACCAGCAACGTGCAGTGTAAAGCACATGTCACCAAAGAAGATTTTCAGACATGATTGAAATTAATAAAGTTTGGCTCTCAATTACAAAGGGGATTATTCAGACATACCTTTGGTTTGTCTGAAGATTAATAACCCTCTTGTTAGTGCAAAAATCTGTCCAACACAAGAGGCCTCAGTTTCATCTGTCTGCCCTGTTGACAGGACAAGTCTATCACAAAAAAAAAAAAAAATAAATAAATAAATAAATAAATAAATAAATAAATATGCACAGAATGTTCAATTTTTCCAAGAATTCTCAGTAAATTTAAACATTCAACTATTTTAAAAGAGAAACATTCAGTTTGACAGGCAGACATAATTGATGAGTGTTACAGTTGAACTGCCGACATTGTTTCTGGTTTAATGTCAAAGCAAAGAAAATAACAACATTTAATTCAGGAGATTTGCTGTTTGCCTAAATATGAGACGCCAACACCGCAACAAAATATGGAGTGACGCAAACAATCAGAGAACAGATGCCTAATAAGGATGCACATCCGCCCCACATCTGCAGTATTTGCCGGAACCTGCAAACAGTTCTGCAGGAACGGGAGGGACGTAACACATCCCTCCTAAAAAGTGATGGAAAATGTGTCATCCACTAACTTCATTCATCAGACTGACCTTTTCACAACAGTTTCAAACTAGGCAAGAACATCCATGTTTATCACTGCTGTTTGTCATGCAGGGAACAAAAATACAAAACTGCTGACACGTTTGAAGAAAATATAAAGACTTAGTTAAATCAGTTTTTCTTTCAAAGTTGGTCTGTATGTTCTGATTTTTTTCTTCATTGTTTTGCTGAATAGAAATAGAAGAACAACTAGTTACAGTAAAAAAAATGAGTTCCCTGTAAATATATTTTCCATAACCTCAACATAATTTCATGTAATTAGCATAAGGATGTCTTGTTTACCATGTTGGGTGAAGCCTGGACAACAGTGAAGGAAAGTTGGGGATGGAAGATGTTTGGGACAGTATTGGCTTTTCCCACAGTGTCTGTGTATGGGTGAGGGGGCTAAATAAACATAGGAACAGCATGTAACGTGAGCATGTGAGTAGTGTGTATTGTCTAGTGGGAACCTTTTATCATTTGCCTTTTTTTATATCTCGTTACAGGTCACTCCTATTCATTTAAAGTCCCATTCTGATCCTCTTTTGATCTTTTTCCTAAGCTTTTTCAGTGTTTTTTAATTATAATTATGCATTTCTTAGCAAGAATTTAAAAAGAAAACTGTCGTTTTCTAGGACATAGTTTCTCCAGAGCGGCAGAAAATCCACCACTGATTTGTGGGCGTAATTGTTGTTGCTGAGAAAGCCTGCTCCTACTTCCTGTTTACATTTATTTACACATGTTCTGTCTAGCTAAAAGCTCCTAACATCCCCAACCTAACATTATCACAACAAAAACAGTGAGCAACATTGGAGCTTTCCAGCCATACATATCTAGATTCCAGCTCAGACAAGAAAAAAAGTCATACATGGATCTATTTGTCTGCAAGTGGATGCATCAGAATGGACCAGAGCAGGAAGCTTGTGGCCTGATACAATATTTGTCCCACTTCATTTTTCCATCTGCTCCTAAATCACAACAACTTTAATAAAGAAATAATCAGAAATTCACAAAACAATTGCAATCCATTATTTTTTGTTAGAAACACCATCCATCCATTTTTTTTAACACGCTACATGGCTTTCTGGACTGCTGCTATGTAAATGCGGCATACGCCCTGGACAGGTTGCCAGTCTGTGGCACTCCCACACACACTCACACATGCAGACCTAGGGACAGTTTAGAGTCACCAATTAACCTATGAAGCGTGCTTATGGTGGGAGGAAGCCGGAGTCCACGGAGAAAACCCACGCTTCCACATGGAGCATGCAAACTCAAAACAGGATTCAAACCAGGACCTTCTCGCTGTGAGGCAAAAGCACCAACCACTGCTACAAACCTAGTTAGACAATCTATTAATTGTAAAAAGAAAGGACCTGATGATAATAATTACATGAACTAATACAAAGAAGAGATATTCAGAACAAGTACAATGTTAGTGATGTTTTACCGGTTTTACGAGCCCATTGTCTTTGAATTGCTGCTATTTTAGTGGAGGCTGCATTAAACCTGACTCACTTTGGCTCTTGCATTGTTTGCAGTCCTGACACAAAGTGCAGCACTGTGCTGTCACAGGTTTCAATAAACAGGCTGGAGTTTGACGTCACTCATGCTGCTCAGATTTCGTGCCACTCGGGATTGTTTGTTCAGTCCAAAACATGAATGCGTACAGTAGACCAGGAGAGCGGGAGGTTCAGACCGCTGTAATGTGTGTCCACAGCACTTCACCAGAGCTCCTCTCTTCTACAGCCTCCAGGGACACAGGCCTCTCTGAAGCACTGACCCCAGCTGGTACACTGAGCTTTGCAGCCCAATCTGAGGGAGGAGCCGGGCGGGAGAGTGAGGTGTGTGAGTGTGCACGTGCGGCCAGGGACAGGAAAGGTAAACTGGAAAAGGAAATGGGAGCAAATCAATTGAACATCAACACACATCGTGTCCAACTCCACCATCGAAAGGATGATTTGGCAGATCAGTGCAGTGAAGGCAGTTAGCTTCCATGCTCAGTGTTGCTTGTGACAGAGTAGGGGAAGACTTTACCAATGAATTTTGAGTGATACTTCCCTTTGTTCAAAAAGGTGAGACTGGGAGGCATTTGAGGATGATAAATACCACAAACAAGACTTCCTTTTCAGTTTGAGGTCAGTCACTTTTAATGTCCTGCCAGCCTATTTAAACTCAGAAAACTGTCATTTTTATCTTTTCTCTAAGTGTATTTAGGTCTTTTTTCACAGAGCTGTCTGTCCTCCAGACATTTGGACTTGCTTTTATTTTGTTGTATCATTTTTGTTAAAACAAAAAGAATTGTCTTTCTGAGACACACAAACCAAAGATCATGGGCTTAATCTTTGTTTTCTTTTCATGTTTATAGTATGTAGACTAGATTTTTATGTTTAAGTGACTAAAGATGAAGGTTGCTCCTTCAAATGTCACTGCAGGACTTTCACTTTACCGACAGCAAACAATATTCTTTATGGTCAATACCACACGTCTCTCATCTCAATCAGAAATACTTTAGTCGCTTCAGACGGTAAGTTCTACTCCTGGAGGTATTATAAAGGAAACATTTTAATGGTAATACGAGACTCACTTTTCAAATTTACAGAAAACTGCAAGAAAAAGTAAGGAATTACCTTTGACAAACAATAATAATTAATCTGCAGTTTATTACAGATTAGAAATAGGTTTAAGTGGTCGCATGTATGGTGTGACTCCGTCTGAACTGACTGCTTTTCCGTGCTTCTGGAAGATTATCAAGAAAACAAAGCACTAGAAATGGAAATGATGAATACAATACTATATATTAACCTAAACAAATGCATACCAGATTAAAATTTGCTAGATGCCATCATTTTCCACCCCCTCCTCTGCATGTTAGAGATTTGAAGTGGACCTGATGAAAATCCTCAAAGCCAAAGACTGAACAACACAGCCACTCCAAGAAATGTGTGATTTGTCATTTAGTTGCTACATCTGGTTGTTTGAAAGTTTTTATTGTGCCTGATGCAACCAAAAATCTAAATTAGTTTTAAGTTGCAGCTGTCTGGATAGCTCCAATATTGCTCGCCATTTTTGTTGCACCAGTAATGTTAGGTTAGGGGTGTGATGGGCTGTAAGCTAGTAAGAGAGCACATAAACAGAGAGCTTTTATGGGGAGCAGAAGGGAGTGCAAGATATCTCCACCCACAACTCAGAGGTGAATTTCTAATGGACTACTGCCGCTCTGCAAGAAAACGACACTTTTTTTTAATGTTGGCTAAAAAGGACACAATCATAAATAAAGACCACTGGGACGCTTTTACAATAGATCAACAGATGATCAGGGTGGGACTTTAGGGGTTAAAAACAAATAGCTACTACCTCACAAATGTTTAATAGTATCAATACTAGAAAAGGTAGAATGAGAAAGGTTGCTGCTGCTTCTCGATCAGACAACAAACACCCACAGCAGGAGGTAAAATCAAAGGGGAAGGAGAAGTGAAGCCCCAGGCTCTTTTTTGGGTCACTTCATCACAGCTGATCCCCATCCCACAGCCAATATTTCTTCTTCTTTTCTCCTTTATTACACTGAAATATTGCACTTGTGTTGTTATGATTAACTGCAGACAGAGCTTTGCATGTATTTAAGGTAGAATATTGAAAATATGACCAAAATGTGAGTCTGACTGCAGCAGCCTTTATGAGCCTCATTAGCATTGTTTTACATTTACAGCTACAGATATGCAGAGCACCACTCCACTTCTTCAGATGGATTTTCTATTGATGCAGCACATTTTCTAAATGAATATAAACACACTGGACAAATAATAAGCAGCCAGAGAGAAGCTAATTACTGTACGTGCAAGTCAGCAGTGCTGCATTTCCATCCACACTCTCTGTGGCACCTTCAGTGAGATAGCAGAAAGCTGGCACACCCCGCTGCTGCTGGTGGCTTTTTCTCTCCTTCATTCACGTCTTCATTCTCCCAGGATTCCCTATGTTAGATTACACACTTCAGTGTTGGAGCAGCTACTTTCCTGAAACACCCACCCAAATTGCAAGGGAAGTGGACCATGAATGGTTCAGAGGAGATGCACGAGCTGCAAGGTGGCACTGTAGGAGTCCATTTCTGACATGTCTGCAAACGCCACAACAGCCTACATGACAAGTTAATCCTCTGCGTTTGTACCTGTCCCAGGGCTGAGCATATTGACTCTGCTCCAGGATATGGTGTGTTTGTGTGATTCATTGGTGAAAAAGACAGAAGAGGGGATCTACTGTTTTAGTGACTCACGATGAGTCACCAAGTATGTAAAGGCGGCGCTTATAGTATGGTTATGATGTGTGAAACTGAAAGAAAGATTACCATTATAAGACATTAACCCGGCTTGTGGAACAAGCTGGATACCTCAGCAAAAATAAATGAATAAATACATTGAAAATAGGAGCAGTTTTCCTGTCAGATAACGGTACAGTCCACTACACGCATTAGGGGTTTAACAACTCCTCATTTTTTTTATTCATATCAAAATTTGTCGTTGATGGTACGATTCATAGTCCAAATTGATTCATTTTGAACGATCCGATTCTCTGACCTATAATGGATCCAGAATATCTTTAGCCAAAACTTCAACCAGTGTGACTCAGAGAGAAATACCTGGTACTGAACAGTGCAGGTGAAGTTTTCCACATTCCTGTTATTTCTTGTAAGATTGTCAAGTGTCAATTAAATATGTGACCAAACAAACAAGTAAACAAGAACGAATGTCAAATCCATTCACATTTGAGTTTCCTAAAGTTCAGTCCACTGTTGTTTTTTCACATCCAAAGAATCCAAAGGGAATATTCTTAGAACATTCTAGATACTGGATAGTCACATGACTTTGGTAAAGTCAGTGTTTCCACACATTGGACTGGAATGATGGACTGATCCATTTTTCCTGTCATCACTTGTGTGTTGTCCGCTGTGATACACTTGATCATTTTTAGGTTATTGTAAAGTAAACCCACCCCGTCTCAATCCAAATGGTAATTTCCAATGTCAATATAATCGATTTATTTCATTTTGAAACAATTTATAATGGTAGAGACCTATTTGATTTAATAAACAATTTGCATCAGACAGACTGATTTAATTGGATCATAAAAACATAAATTAATTAACATTGATTAATCGATTAAGTGGATTAATCATTACACCCCTAACAATCTAATGCAAATTCAAACTCACTGTAACTGGTGGCATCTCTGTATTCAGCTAGTTAAATCTGGGAAACTGTACGGCAAAATATTCAGTCACGTTTGTCCACTGCCAGTCATAGCATTGTTTCAGCATCGCTGTTCAAGTCAGGTCAACTAAAATCGCCTGCCTCATCTACCCCAAAGTGAACAAAAAAGAGCAGATGTGTAGTCATATGGCAGAAGGAGGCGGTACCTTTTACGGAGAAGGAATGAGAGAAAAAAGTATGGATGATTCACACTGTCACGTACTGCGGCAGCTGAGGTAGCCGTGTCTTAGAGTACATGAGTCATGTTTGTCATGCAGCAGCACAAGGAGGAGATTGCACACTTTTGCCTCCTTTAATATTCCAACAAAGATTAAAAAAGTGCAGTGGTGGTGACAGAACTCCTGCAGTAAAGTTAACAGAAATGATGCTAATCCTCTATAACGTGGGTTAATATCTAAGCGGCATTCAGATAAAGTGTTTTGATGGCCATGAGCTTCATAACTGAAGAAAACTCAACATTTAAGGACACCACCCTTTGATCTGTCTGCCATTTGACTGGCCCAAGGGTAATTTGAGGTCATTTCTAAGTCTCATTTCATTGAAGAACAAAGTAATAATAACAAAAACTTTTTAAATTGTATTTTGATCAGCTTTTATGAAAACCCACTGTCATTTAAAGAAGTATAATAAACTGAATGCATGCATGTAGGAGATCATAATAATGCTGATTCCACCATAATGGGATAAACTGCTAGACCTATTTTTATTACTGTACACAGGTTATTATAGGCCTAATAATGATTTTTTTACAGAAATGTAAAGGTTTCAAATTAAGCTCATGTTATTATTTGCTTCCCTTAATATAATTCCTCCTCAAGAGATAAATGTCAAATTGCATGACAATAGTTATTTATCAATAAATGGATCTATTGATCTGGCCCTGGTCGCTCACAGTTGAATCTCTCATGTGTTGAATGAGTGTGCGCGTGCAGCAGCCACGTGGAGATGACAGATAGTAATGCTCCATCACGCAACAGCCGTAAGACTAAATTCCGTGCGGAAAATTCCCCGGTCCACCTTAAAAGCGGAGCCTGGCTGCGGACAGCTCCGTGGTGCTGAAACCGCTCCGAGAGACATCTGTACAAAACAAGGGGAGGAGGTGGAGAGGATAGCTCCGCCGAGACTTTAGCCTGAAAATCTCTCTGTCACGCACGCACGCACGCACGCACGCACCCAGCTCCATCATCAAAGAGGACACCTTAAACGATCGCCCCTCTGTCATATTGTATAATCTCGATGACGTCCGTGGGGAAAGGTTAAGCATGCTTTTTTACGTGAAAATGGCGGCTGTGTGTCGCTAACCCAACCCACTGTAGTACAGATACAGTCACAACAAACTGCGGACACACATCTCACTCTCTGCCTCAGCAAAACACGAAGCCTGGCTGTCATCCTATAGACTTTCACGCGAGAAAGTGAGTAAATATCCCCCACAGGAGGCGCCGCTGCCTCTCACCTTGTGCCCACCGCTGCTGTCCGGCTGTCAAAAGCTCTGAGCTGCGCGTCAAGAAGCAACACCAAGGCATCTCTCCGGCAAACTCAGACTGACTCTGCATCCATCAACCTCCCCAGACCACGACAAGAGCTGTCCTTACTTCAACATGGACTGCTCCTTCGCTTCCTCCTTCTTCTGTCGGTCCATGACGCCCAGGATGATCCTCCTCTCCTCCTCGGTGAGGTGGCTGAGATCCGGCATCTCCGGCGTGGCTGAGGGAGCGGCGGCGGCGGCAGGCCCAGGGCCACCCTGGGGCCCATGTGGGGCAGACATCTTTCACACACGGTGGCTAAAAGAAAGGGAAAGGACACGGTCAACAAATATTATATATTCATATATATTTACACGCACACACACAACAGTCTGACAGTTGCCGGTTAAGTGTTCAGCATCCAATCTGTTGCTGTTTTAAGAAACACCGAGTTCAGCGACATATGACACATGCCTCCTTAAGAATCAAAGGCTCCAGTTTACAACCTTTTCCAAACATCAGCCTCCATCCATTCGGGTACTTCAGTGACATTTAAAAAGAAGCATAGGGAGGATTAGATGAAGAACTCTTGCCTTTTATTTTGCAGTCATGGTAAATCCTGCCTAACCCATCGCTGCCATCCTTCAGAGGGGTTATGCTGGCATGATGGCATCAAAGATGTCCCGTCCGCCCTTGTTTGCTTTCCCTTGGAGCCCTTATTCCTCCTCTGTTGCTCTGTTTAGGTTCCTCCAGCCAGTTCCTACAGCCTAATTCTTGGAGATTTCTTCAATGCACAAAAAAATGGATGCAATGACAGAGAGAGGCAGAGTAGAATGGAGGAGAGGGAGAGAGGAGAAGAAGAGGCGGAGCGATGGAAAGACGTAGACTGAAGCCAGAGAGGAGGCGCTGGATGTTCATTGACAGCAGGAGAACAGCAGCTGCAAAACCCGGAGTGGAGCTGCGGCCGACTGGAGCAGCAGGGACAAAAACAGCATGCATATTTCATGAGCAGATCAGAGCAGGGACAGTTGTGGAGTGGGAGGTTAGACACGGAATATGATCGCGACCACGGCTGTAAGAACAGGTGCGGCTGCCGTTCAAACCCAGAGCTTCTACCTGAGAAATTCTGCAATTCCCAAAACAGCATGCACTCTGGTCAAGTCTAGAAATGCAGAAGAGAATATGTTTTCTATATATAACCCTATCCGCAGCCCATAATACAATACAGATATTTTTAGATCTCTATAAACTCCTGATGGATCACTTTCCCTTAAGGAAACTGCTTCATTTCTCACTATGGATCACTTATACTCACTCCTTCAGTTGTGTTAATCTGCATGGTATCCCACAGACAATCCTTCTCAATCCTTCAGTGTTGATAGAATCTGGAGCATTTCATCAGGTTTGACAGGTTTCTTAGTAGTCCTTTAAAGACCTACTCTGAAAAAACAACGTGTTTTTGACATGTTCTGTTAGCATTCTTCTGATGATAGACGACATACAAAGTTACATTTACAATTGTTTTTCAGAGTATTTCTTTATTCAAATCGCTGTGAATCAGCAGCAGATGAAAAATGCAGTTTAAAATAATCGTATTTGCTGCGTATAAAATATTCCTGGTGAGCCACGAGCTTCCTGCTCCGCTCCATTCTGATCCATCCACTTGCAGACAAATAGATCCATGAACGTCTTTGTTTCCCCCGTCTGAGCTGACATTTGGCTCAGAGCTGTATGACTGGATAGCTCCAATATTGCTCATTTCTGTTGCACCTGAAGTGTTCCCTTGGTGTTCTGATTGAGAGAATGTAAACAGATCGATGAAGATCCCGCAACCGCTTAGAGGTGAACGTCTAATAACCTCCTGCCGCTCTGCAGAAACTATGAGCTAGTAAACAACACAGCTTTTTTTAAAAGTTTTTCCAAGAACGGCATAATCATAATTGAAAGACCACTGGGAACAAATTTACAATAGCTCAAAAGATTTTTTTTTATTAAACTTTCAATTTGGTAGCTTCAGCAGGTCTGAGTATAAAACGTCTCTATTTGTTGTTTTGATTTTATTACTGTTGGTTTGTCTCTGCTGTGCGCTCCAATGGCAAAGGAAGTTCCCACCGGAAAAATGATTGAAGATCATCAGAGAGGGTTCTAGCAATTAGAACCAGTTTTGAAGGTTAACAGTGAAAAATCTGCTACTTTAATCAAGTAAAAAGCAAAAAAAAAAATCACCTTAAAGACGGATGACCATCTGTTTTTTTTAAAGGTTGAAGAATGATGAACAAGAAATACCAAAGGCATATATTAACATATACTGAGATATACAAGATATACAAGATATACAAGCTTCTTGTTTAATGAACACAAGCAACATTTTCAATTTTAAAATATACCACTTCAAGTTTGATAGTTGTTTTTAACGTTTGAGAGACCGTCTTCATATTTACAGCTCAAAAAACTAAAAATATCACCTGTCTGTACCGATTCATTTAGGACAAAAACAATCACAAGTACGACTATTTAAATGTGGTATTTCAAGAGCTTCTGACATCCTACATTCAGCAACAAAAGATCTTCATTAGAAACTTTACTTTCCAGACTGTTTCAAGAGTATCTCCTCAGGTCTGCTTCTTTGGCGTTTTTGCAGAAACGTTTCCTCTGTTCTTTCATCTAACGTTTTAAAACTGTAAACATTTCTTTTGAGCTGATCATTTTATAAAGTACCATTTCTTTCAAGTTTATATAACCTAAACATCTATACAATGTACCTAAAAATGAGTCAGGGGTGAAAGCATAAAATGAACATCTGTTTATTACAACTGCTTGATTTTAATTTCTTAAATTTACAACATAATCACAGGTTCAGGATTCAGGAAAAAAATAAAGCAAATTGTACAAAACTTGTTATGCAGAACAATATCTGAGGAAAAAATCTCAATGGTGGAAACTGAAAAGTACAAGCTTTCATTGAAGTAGCATCAGTCCAGAAGCTTTTAGTTTGTCTTTTCGGGTTTCTCTGAAACGGAATAACTTCCCAACATTGGTTGGTGGTCTTTTGCTGGAGCTTTTGCTCATCCTTCACACAGAAAGGTCTGAACGGGTTCCAGTCAGAGTCTGGATCTTCTCCCTGCAGTCGCTCTATTTCACCACCGTAACAACATGCTTCTCCTTCTCAGACACCACAGGAACGGCTCCTGGCTTGCTGTGCTTGCGAACGTTCATCTCCCTAAAAACAAACAATGAGTACACTAACGTTAGACAACAATACACAAAAATCCAACTGTTTGAGCATATCTGACACGTGATAATTCTGTCTATTAGGGAGGGAAGATGGAGTTAATTCAGTGGACATCCATTTCACCACACTAGCTGTGAATGAAAATGACACGAGAGCGCGTCATGGTGGGCAGAGCCATCTGTGAGAATTTCCGTCAGGCTGGTGAGAATGCTCGGCTCTGCTGGCAGCAGCACAAGTCCTCCAGTCATGTGGACACCAAGTGCAAATCAGCTTTATGTCATTATTTGAAGAAAGGGCAGTACGCACTTCCGTCTGCGAGCGTCCTTCATGACCCGGAGTTCCTTGGTCTGATGGTAGATGCTCTTAGGTAGGTGTCTGTGGCGGGCGATGCGCCGGATTTGTGGATGGTTCTGGAACTTCTCCTTCAGTTTCTGACTGTAGTTTGCAGCTTCCCTCTCTCTGGGAGCCAGCTGCAAAACACCAAAGTCAGAGACGCAACAAGTCCTTCATTTGAATTTATACCGACAACTTTCCAAAGTCAGCATTGGGCGGGACAGAGTCAATCTGAAGCTCTGTAGGGTCCAACCACCTGCCAGATTTTAAAACCCTCCCAACTATGTTGATTTTTTTTTTGGTACTTTCTAACATGGGAGTAAAAGGAAAACAGCTCTTTTCTGTCACCAGCCTCTAGTGGTCATTTGAGGGACTGGACCATTGGTTCTCACTGGTTTGCATCACATTTTGGAAGTTCGAGGCTAGAACCCACCCTTAGGCCTTTGTCATAACTGCCCTGGTAGGTGGATTCAGGCTGTCTGAAGGTGAAAACAGGGCAAACACGTGCAGGACACAAAGTTGGTTGGAAATACCAAAGTTGTACCTCACTTAGGGAACCGATAGAAAATTCAAATGTTCATGCACTGTTTTTTCTACGGGCATGCTGCAGGCGGACAGATCATAGTGAACATTTTAACAACATATATGGGTAAGTTAGGGTGAACACGCTGGTTCTGATGCAAAGATCCCATAGACTTCTTTAAAAAAATAAATAAACCGCCATTACTCAGTTGTATAACCATTCTTGCTCTGATACCTTTTTTAACATGTTTTTGATAATCCTACTTTTTGATATGTGATATGTTTTGATTTGATTTTTTTACTGTAGTGCAGGTTAGTCACATTATAAACTGATCAATAAGGTGCCTCAGTAAAAGCGTGTGGAGCCTGCTGGCCCCCCACGTCTAACGTTTGAAACATTTGATTGACAACTTCTCCCAAGCCCACTTTCAGTGTGGGTGTGGATTTCCAACAAGCTCACTCCTGATTGGCGAGAGTGGTTGCCATAGAAACGTTGACCCAAAACGACGTGGACTGATCACTGATTGCTGAGGTTGTCTGACTCAAGGTTTGCAAAAAAAATAAAAAAAGGCGACTGAATTGACTTCCTTTGGTTGGAGCCGGGGAGTAAACCCTTTTCTATGGGTTATGGTACACTGACTCGGTGCAGTTCTTAGATACAATCCCTGGCCTTCAATGGCAATGACGTATCAATTTGTATCATTAGAAACGTTTGGATAAGCTAGCTCCAACTGCAGAGGCGTGGCTTCACTCATTTATCATGAGAGAATGCAAACACTTCAGTGAATGTCTCCTCAGAGACAGCCGTCACGGGCTGCAAGCAGATTTAGGTCACTTGAATGAACACTGTCATTTTTCTGACGAGGGCAGCATCTTTTTCCCCGCTGACCCCGGTTTCCTCTGCTCTGCTCAAGTTCCAGTAACGGTGGACGTGGTGTCTCATTATTACGGCTGCTTACTGTTTACTCTTGTTGTGGTGATAATGTCATTACACAGGACTTTCATCAAGTTAAAGCAAAGCTTTAACGTCTTACAAACGCGTAGAATGTATTTGATTAAAGTCAGTTATGGTACATTGTTCTCCATCATGGAATGATGAGTTAAGCAGTAACCAATCAATGTCTGTTAAAAAAGAAAAGCGCAGATCAACACCAGGCTGCTGTGTCTCGCTCATAAAAACCACGTTTGGCTGGTTTTGGCCTCTGAGGCTTTCATTCTAATTAAAAGCAATGATTTGCCTGAGATTCAATTTATTGAGAAAGACTAGCTAGATGCTGACCCTGTGCTCCTAAACTGCTTCCTTTAATACACAAACCAACTCCAAAACAATGTTTGCATGACCTCAACGTGTGCAACTTTAAGTTGGGGTAACGGTTGACCTCTGTCAATAAAAGAAACCTTAAAGTCCCATTCCGATCATCTTTTGATCTATGGTAAAAGCGTTTGCAGCGGTCTATGATTGTTGTTTTTAGACAAAATCAGAACAACTGGGTTGTTTTCTAGGACAATTTCTGCAGAGCAACAGGAGTTCTCACCTCAGAGTTGTGGGTGAGACACCCCCCCCCCCTGCATCACCCACAACTGAGCTATCAGTTTAAATGCTCTCTCACTAGCTTACAGCCACTCCCAACCCCAAGCTAACATTAGCGGTGCAACATCAGAGCCATCCAGCCGTTTAGTTTAGTTCCAGATTCCAGCTCAGACGAGGAAAATAAACTAGTCATCCACAAGCAGATGCATCAGAATGGAGCAGAGCAGGAAGCTTGTGGCCCGCCTGTACTTCCTACGTCACCAATAAAAACTTTTTCAAAATTGTATTTTTTCATCTCCTCCTGATTCATACTAATTTAAATAAAGAAATATTCAAATGCTATTTTAAGCTTCATTTTCTTCACAAATGTCCTCCATCATCAGACAAATACATGATAAAGACGGCAAAAACACAATTTTATCAGAGTGGGTCTGTCAAGATCTAATAAAATCTAGAATAATCCGATCAAACACAAATTGCAGATGCGCTCACCTGTGAGGTTTTAAACATAAAAGTAATGAATAATCTCACCGTCAGTGCTGCTATGGAAAAGAACCGGTCTCAATGTTGTGTAAAGGCAATTCTCACCAATATAAATCTCTAGATCTCCAGTGATGATCTGTCCGTTGAAGCTACCAACTAATCAAACAAAACCTTAATGATTAAAGCCACTAATGCATAAAAAAACTATTCTCTATTTTTAAGCTACTGTTGAAATCCCCTCTCCTTCCCTAAAGCCATCAGTCTGGTAGCTAATGCCTTTTTTTAGCAACATGACGACAGCCATCAGCTGGCAGTTTCTTGGTTTAATGAGCCGCTGCGTCTGGAAAGCTTCAGAGTGGCAAAATCGGTCGGTCGGTCTTGATTGATCTGAACTCTGGAGCTGCTGCCACAAACAGGACCGCAGCTTCCAGTGTCTGCTCTGTGAACCCGTGGTCTGGTCCAGAAGCATGTCTGACTGAAACCTCTGCACCAACAGCAGGTGGAGTCAACAGACTTCACCGCGTAACCACTAGGGGGCTTGCTACACAATCAAACCTGTCACCATTTACCAGTTGTGTTCATGATTTGATTTTTTATGTCACTGGGCTACATAAGGTGCAGCCTTTTTGTCAAACCAGGGAAATAAATGGAAAACGCGGGGCGTGGGGGGGGGGGGGGGTCCTTGCAGGCCCAGGACGGTCCAACGGCTACATAACATTCACTTCTGTCTTTCACCTCTGAATGGCTACGTGAACACTGGAAGACGTCTGCTGCATTTGTAGGTTAAGGTCAAGATTCCCAAAGTGTTCTTGGGCAACAATGAAGCACATTCACAGACGCAAAGATTTGACGAACGATTTCTAAACTGAAAACAGCCAAATCACTTGTATTCACTCCGATGTTTTCAGAAATGCAAGTAAAGCATGACTCGACCGTTTTTCTAAAGCAATTCTTTAACTGTAGGGGAACCTCAGGGGAAACTTTAGGACACCAACTTTTTAGAAGAAACCTTATACATTCATTTTTTTTGTGGTACTGGTACCTTCTGGTGTAATTCATGTTTCTGTGAAGATGTCAAAAGGTTTGTGCCATTACCGCTGAGTGAGCAGCAGAACCTGCGTCCAAACACGTACGCTGAAGCTGCTGCTTCACTGTCACCTGATGGGACTCGATATGAACTAGTTTCTATTTTTATACGACAATACGGACTCCAGAGGATGAATTATTGGCTTTAAAAGGCAAAAAGCCTTAATGCAAGCTGGGTTAGGGTTAAAAAGCAGACTGAGCTTATAGCAGCTGACAGGGAAGTCACCATCAGTCCAGCCTGTCTTCACACAGACACAGCTTTGATTCAGCATTTCTGGTAATTAAAAGCTCTCCTCATACAACTTTATTGTTAATTCTTCATTATGTTCAGTGTGGCCTCCGTTTAAGTGATTGGCCTATTCAAACTGCTGATAGGAGCAGCCCTTGTCTGATCTCTTAAGTGCAAATCCAGCAAATAAATCTCCTTTTTAAACAGTTAGTGTAAAGCAAGTGCCAAAAGCAAAGCCATTTCCACTCTGCAGCTGCATTAAGGGAATAAGCAGGAAAGAATACGACCACGAGTGAAAGATGTCAGCATGTCTTCAGGATTCAGACTGAACATTTCTCTTTCTGATATTCTAACAATAAATTATAATTACACTTTTACTTCGAACCGGCACAACAACTATTTACAATAATTATTCAAAGTTTTCCAAAAATACAATCAAGTTGGATAAAAGCGGTGTGATCTTTGCAGGGGGTGTGGACTTCCCCACGGCTTTTGATACACCCCAAGTATTGAGAGTGATGGTGCTCTGGGTCAGCATCCATCATGCATTTGGCAACAGCACAGACCTGGCAGATTCCTCTACTGTTACAGTCCTTTGGAGGCACAGAGCCAAAGCTGAGCTGAAAATGCAACCTACTCATAAAAGAAGATCAGGCAATAAACTGAGAGCAGATACAAGATTGATGTCCGCTGGTGATCTGTTGGCAGTTGTGTCAAACAACACAGAAAATTCCTTCAAGCGCGAGGGTTCAGGCGGAAAAGGCCGGACAGGACTCACCACTCCCAGCTTCTCAGCTGCGTTGGCTTTCCACAGTCTGATGTTCATTTCATCAGATCCGCTCAGGATGTATTTGCTGTCTGCTGACCACTTTATGCAGATGACATGCTGCATGCGCTTGGTGTGGTACACTTCCCTGAGTTAAGAAGAAAAATGTCATGTCAAGAAGACTCCATAAGACAGTAGAAGCATAGCATCTGCATGTAGGGATGGGTATCGTTAAGGTTTTAACGGTACTACTACTCTAATCGATACTGCTTATCGATCCGGTATTCTTATCTGTACTCTTATCGATACTTTTTGAGGACGAAAATAAATAAATAACAAATTAAGAACATAAAGTGTTTTATTTCCTCACTATGCAACAACATTGTTTTTTTTAACAAAACATTTTACTTTATACATGAGAATGTTCCAAACAGGATATTTATTTCATTATTTAATCTAATTGTTTTTATTATTTATGAGCGTGATGTTTCATTTGATCTTTTGTCCATTTTCCACAACCTTGAATAGACTTTTCTGTCTGTCAAACACCAGAGTTAAGTTAAGTTAAGTTAAGTTAGATGATGGAAACAAATTCACTTTGATGCAGACTCCTTTCTATTTTGCCAACTCCATTTATTTTTGTTTAAATCCAGTAAACCCAATAAATGATATTAATTTTACGGATGACAACTATCATTAGATATTAATTATTATTAAGTATTAGGAAGCAGCTGATAGTTTTTTTTTTTTTTTTTTTTTTTTTTAACTTGTCCTGTCCAACAGCTGGGCAGACAGATGAGAGCTGAGGGCCTCTTGTGTTGGACATATTTTACTTTAACAAGAGGGGTTATTAATCTTCAGACAAACCAAAGGTATGTCTGAATAAACCCCTTTTGTAATTGAGGCCAAACTTTATTAATTTCAAACATGTTTGAAGATCTTTGGTGTTGGACCGGACGGAAAAGGAAAGAGGGGAAGAAGAGAGAGGGACGTTAGAGAGAGGGGGGGAAGGAGGGTGATAGTAGGAGGGGAAGGGGGATAATACCATGAAGCAGCAAAAAGCAACAAGTTTACTGGTTGTTAATCACCATGGTAAGGCTCAAATGCAGTACAAAAAAGGGCGGAGCCTGTCCACACACACACCCAAGTGTCAAACACACCTGCTAGCTGCTAGGAAGCAGCTGATAGTTTGTCGCGGGTCTGGAATCATAGGCGGTGAGTCTAAGCCCCGCCTCTCTACCTGTCTCTACCATCTACGGAGGTTACGACAAATGACAAAAGATCAGAGGAAACATAATGCTAATAAATAATTAAATAAATATCCTGACAGCATTTTGAATCAATACAAGTATCACCAAATGAAATATCGCGACATATCGGCGAAACGATTTTTTCCTAACACCCCCAGTGTTGCTGCTCCCTGTGCTTTCATTTCTGTGGGACACTGATCCAGATGGCTCTTTGAGTGGTAAAGGTTGCCGACCCCTGACCTAAACAGTCCCGCCCACAACTCAGAGGTACATTTTTAATGAACTACTGCCGCTCTGCAGAAACTATGTTCTACAAAATAACACGTTTTTTTTTATGTTGGCTAAAAATGGCATCATCAGAATCAAAAGACCACTGGGAACAAAAGATGATTGGAGTGGGTCTTTAAAATGATGGAGGTATAAACCTTGCAGTATAAATGTCTTTTGCATTGTAGTTTAACCTGCTAACCTGCTGTGTCCGGCGTCCTTGGGGAAGATCCGAATGGTTTTATCAAAACTGGCGGACACAAACTCCTGCCCAGTGGGAGAGTAGTCGACATCGAGCACCGCAGAGACATGGTCCATGTGAACCACCAAGGGCTTCTCCAGGTACCTCATGTCATACGTGTACAGACTGGTGAGAAGAGGAGCAGACATTTAGCCAACAAGAAAATATTAGAGGGAGAGACTGAAAGTGACTACAGTGGAAAATCTGGAGGTTATGATAAAAAAAAAACAACAACTTTACAAATAGCATGGAAGCTCTCTTCTGGACTCACTTGTAGTCTTCATTTGCACATGTGAAGTAATAAGCTTCCATTGGGTTCCAGCATAAGGTGTTGGACCTCATAGTCATAATAACCTGAAGAGAGAGTAAAAAAAAAACAACAACAACAAGGTTTTGTGAAATAAAACAGGACTGCATCCATGTAATCCATATCGTTGGTTACCTTTTTAAGCGGTGCTGACTCTCTCATGTCATATAGGACTATACTTCTGTCAGAAGCGCAGCTTCCAAGAAGTTCTGTCTGTTGTGAGGAAATGTGATTCACTCAAAGGAAATTGGCAGGATGTGTTTTTTATCTAACAAGACAGGAACTGTTTGATACAGCGGCCCTGAAGCGCAATTCACATCAACAAATTACTCAACACACAAAACGCCAACATTACATTGTAGACAACAAAACATAAATCCCCCCAAAAAAATAATAATAATTTAAATAAATGAAACAAAATAAAAAGGAAACATTTGGAAAACAAAAGTAATTTAGATAAATCAAAATGCAATGTTTAAAAAATGAAACAAGATAAGAAACAAGAAAAAGTAGCTATTATAAGAGATCGATGATTGGATGATGTCTGTTGACCTTTTCAACTGGAAGTTTTGGACGTGATATATGAGGTTCCATTTGTGCCAAAAATCTGTTTTTGTGTCCACTGTCTATGTCTTTGGTCGTCTCACTTTGTCGTCAGGACTTAGCAACCGTTGCTACTGTCGATAGCTCCGGTCGTTAGCTGCTGTCGATAGCTCCGGTCGTTAGCTGCTGTCGATAGCTACTGTCGTTAGCTATGGTGTTTGCTACTGTCGTTAGCTACGACGTTTCCCCGTGTTTTGTCGTTAGATGTTCTCGTTTTTCAAATTTTGCCAAAGTCGTCAGAAAAGTCCTTTGTACGGCCGGTAATTTTTTTCCTGTACTATTGCCGTATTGCCAGAAAGGGTGGTGGTGGTGTGTGTGTGTGTGTGTGTAGGGGGGGGGGGCATGCATACAACGCTTGACACGAAAACAAAGTGGCGCATTACCGCCACCATCTGATCTGGAGGCGAACTACTTCTATTTAACGCGGAGAATGACACATAATAAATATGAACATTTTACGAAGACTATTTATGAATGTGCTGTGTTCTGATCATGAAAAACGTGCCTGATTTATTAATAATAAAATTACAAACACATTGGTGTTGATTTAATGTATTTGTTCAGAAATAAACCCTCAAGTCATTAGTCCATGCTAATATTTATTTTTTTGCTGCTGAACGATTTACGGGGGCCTTGCAAGGAGGCCTTTAAAATATCTTCGATGAGTTACCTTCTCAAATTTTAGTGGGTCGAGTCACTAATTATGAATATAACAGTCGAAAACTGACTGTTTTTTGAGCTTTTCTTTTTAATCTATTTATGTGACCATGAGATGGCGCACTAGCGACCAGTATAAGGCTCTTATTAGCCCGTCTGATCCTCGTTTATCCATCAGTTTTGTAACAACATATTTTATAAAGATCAGTCATTTTTCAAAATAATTTGAAATAATAGTTTCATCACAAGATTAAATTAAAGCCATACTCTAAATAACTTTAAACGGGAACGTGAAACCGTTGTACGCATGCACCCCCCCCCCCCCCTTTCTGGGAGTGCGCGTTTGCAGGATAAAGGATAAAGGTTTTTTTTTTTAAAGTGTTTTGTTCCGTGATAATACGGGAACAATTTATCGACCGTACAAAAGACTTCTCTGACGAACAGTTCTAAGGACACGACATGGTGAGAGAACGTAGCACACGACACTAGCAACGGTTGCTAAGGATCTTCCTGACGACATGGTGAGACGACATGGTGAGACGACATAGCAAACGACACTAGCAACGGTTGCTAAGGATCTTCCTGACGCCGTAGTTAGACGACATGGGATAAGGACAATGACAAAGATAAAGTTTAAGGATAAAGCAAGCATATACATCACAAAGTTAATACAAAGTAATAATCAAAGAATCATGGGCATGCAGAAGATATTGCTTAGTAGTACATAGACATGAACCAATGTAAAATGAACTCGTTCAATAGACATAGACAATGAGCCCAAAGCATAGACAGTGGACGCAAAAACACGATCAGTAGACATAGACAATGGACCAAAGACATAACAGTAGACGCAAAAACACATTTTGATATTATTGGCACAAATGGAACCTCATAGTGATATACTCTGACAGAGGGTATTTCTTTATCATCCAGCCTCTGTCACTGCAAAAGTTCAGGGATTGATTAACCAACTGTTTACCACAGTTTGGGCTAAGCATCCTTCCGCTTTCCCTCTTCTTAAAAGCTCATGCATTATCCTCCAATCAGTGATGTCCCATAATACCTACCTTTTCCCAATACCTTCTTTTGTTTCAGATTTTAAAATTGTATAGTGGTTCCTGGAAATAACTTTTGTTTTCAGTAATTTTTCTACTTTTAGTTTCTGTATGTTGATTCCTGAAAAGTTTTTCAATCCTTTGTTTTGCTGTTTTGATTGTGATCTTTAAGGTTTTGGCCTCGAGCGATTTGTTGATGTGATTTGGACTTCAGGGCCACCGTAGTCTGCTGTAATCAAACCTCCGCTGAGTGATTTCTGAGCAGCGTATTGCCATACCTCCACAGGGTTAAAGCTGACAGAGCTGAAGCTGTCCACTCCCCAGGTGAAAGAGCGGATGGGGCTGCTCCTCTGCTCATCCCAGATGTCCACCTGCTGGCCACATGTTGCAAACACACCCTCTTTCTGGTGGTGGTCCAGCCCTGTGAACACAGTCTACAAACAAGTAGAAAGATTTAGGAAATCAATTACGTGTGATGCTACACACATAAATAAATGCCACAAAGACCATACTTTTCCCAAAATAGTGTGAAGTGGCTCCTCCTCCTCGCCATAACCCGGCGTTTCCATTTTCCATTGCTTAATCGTTTTGTCATCCCCAATCTGTAATATTAAGAAAATCAAAAATGCATATCTTTGTCCTGCAAATAGGATTTGAAAATAATAATAATATTTTTTTCATAAGAATGCAGCATTTACTGTGAAAAAAGAAGTCCCACAGAATCTGACCACCATTCCTCGCACGAACCCCTCGTGTGCCTGCAGTGTGCGGACACACTCGCGTTTGGAAAGATTCCAAACCTTGACCTAATCATGACAGAAAACAAGCATGAAAGAGAGCCTGCAGCATAAAACTTCAATTCAGATGAAGAAGACGAACCTCTCCATCACAGGAGCCTGACAGCAGGGTGGAGAGGCTCGTGGTGTGCTTAGCCAGACAGTTAACCCCATCTCTGTGACCATCCAGGGAGGCCAGGAAGGGCTTGGCGAAGACTCGCTCCAGCTTAGTTGCGTTCAGGGCCCGTGTGTATTCCCGGGCCACCTCAAAAGGATGGAGGGTGGGGTCATAGTTCCTGGGGACTAACAACAAGACGGCAAAACTGACACACAACCGCTGTAATGATGTTAACTCTTAATACTTTCTAAATATACTAACCAAGCAAGGATGCGTTATATTTGTCAATCATGATAAGGAAAGAAAGGCGAGTTACTTACTAGCAGCTCTCTACATTTTTATTTGTTCGCCAAGTTTTTAAATTTTACATCTAAAATTATTCATAACTAACCTCATATAAAAGGTTCATTTTTTATAATATCAGTGAAAAACAATGAAAGAAAATCGTTGGTTAACACACATCGCTAACCGGAGAACCGACTAGCTAGCTCGCTGAGTGAACAGTAAACAGGACTCTTACCTCGCTGAATGTCTAGTTTGGTTTCCCGGATGTAATCATCCGGGTTTCTTGAAAGGACTTTAACCTTCATTTAGATAAATAAAATAAAACGCACACTTGGAAATCCTTACTTTCAACAGAAAAATATTAGCAAGTGAAAAAACAAACTGCCATGTGTGGCTGAGCTTGTTCGCATTGCATCTTGGGATTTCGCCATTCGTTACGTCACAGAAAGAAATCTGTTAAGTTAAAATTTGTTCAAAGCTGGAAACCGGAAGTAGTTTTGTAACGCGGAGGCATCCAAAATGACTAAATTTATCAAAGCACCTCGAGATTTATCTAAATTTTATGATTAATTTTATAGGAAAAACACCAAAACTAAGGCCCTTCACATCCTGCTACTGATATGCAAATAGAGTCCAGCTTTGACACAATGAAATGGGTCCCTATTGTTTGTTTCTTGTTAAAAATGAACGTTTTCCAGCAGTGTTTCTATAGATTATTTCTCAAAATACAAAGTCAAACTTTCCATTCCAAAGAGGAACCTTCACCAAGTTCCAGATATACAATTATTTCTGGTTTTTCTAAATATTTACCATTGGGTGTGTCATTTTCCAATATTTGATCTTGTGTGCAAAAGGGCACAAAACAGTAGACCAGTTCACACTTTTAAAGAAGAAAAGGACATATTAATGAATTTTATACTTTGTCATGAAAATATTGATTGTCCCCTGCCTACGCCCAAGTAGCCGGGATAGGCTCCGGCAGCCCCGTGACCCCGAAAGGGACAAAGCGGTACAGAAAATGAATGAATGAATATTGATTGGTAGGTTTTTGGCCTAAAAGTGAAGTTTGGCCCACCTCACAGTTTACAATACTGTTTTCTTAATCTTTTTTTTTTTTTCAACAATCCAATTGAATTATGACAAATTATCATAAGTTTGATGTCACTTTTCAGAGTTAGGTGAATGGTTTAGGGGTGCACTTTTTACTATATTACATATTTTGCTCTACAATTTCCTAACTTTAAAACAGTTTTATGTTTAGGTAAACAGCCGATGTCATTGGCGGTAAACTTAGAGACTAGTGAGGGTCAAGACACAAAGTTACCAGCCAAAAGCAGAACATTCGTTTCAACATTAACACAACACATTTTTTTATTCAACTCCATTGAAAAGAGACAATTAAAAAAAAAGAGACAATTCAATTATACCTTTATACAAACTAATTATTATTATTATTATTATTATTGTCATTCTATACACATTATCTCTGTAAACACACCATTTACAAACAGTACTTTGACAAAATTATTAGACATTTGTATAAGACACTACGTACACGATACAATTTTAGACCGCATTTTGAAATAACTATCATGGTAAAATAACTCATCATAAAAATAACTAAATTTAGAAATTCTTACATAAAACATTGTTTCCACAGTTTTGTGCACAGTCCGTGTCATCTGTAATAATCCGAGGTTTTATTTTGAAAGTACGGGTCGGAAATGAGAAGTTGATCGACGGCTTTGGAAGCTTTATGTTGAAGAAGCAAGGTCGCTGCGTGGTTGACATTCGGACTGGTCCAGCATGATGGTGCGGAGCTGTACGCGGGGAACGTGGCTCAGTCTTCGGCCACGCTGTTCGGATGAGAGCCGCTGGTGACGTTTGTCTTCACTTCTGTTCGGCAGCGGAGCTAAGCAGAGATCATTTCCGGGACTTTAAGTGAACACTGGTGTCACTGACTGTGCTAGCCGCCAGTGTTGAGTCTTTAAAAAAAGCCACCATGAGCTCGGCTCCGAACCACGGTACCGGTACCGGCGGGACCGTGACGGAGGCCGGGCTGCCCGCCGTGGCAGCGCCGGGACGCTTGCAGCAGGTGTTCAGTCACGTCAAAGTTGAGAACCTGATCGCTGGACTCAGCGGGGGGGTCGTGTCAACGCTGGTGCTGCACCCGCTGGATCTCGTCAAGATCCGGTTTGCAGGTATGAAACGAAACCAAAGAACAACCAGAGTTAACGTTAGATTAAGGCTACGTAGCTTCCTGTAGCTTGAATAGATGCAGAGTTTTAGCTTGAAGATGATGGACTTGCAGCGCCGCAGGGATGTGCTGTTGATGGTTTTGACG
The DNA here is from genome assembly GCA_037389245.1 of Oryzias sinensis. NCBI lineage: Eukaryota > Metazoa > Chordata > Actinopteri > Beloniformes > Adrianichthyidae > Oryzias > Oryzias sinensis. The sequence continues at coordinate 31,114,205 of CM074491.1, read as the reverse complement.
TGGATTTGTGTGTCTTGTTGGATGCAGTAAGTGATGGACTGGAGCTGAGACCCCAGTACAGAGGGATCATGCACTGCATGAAGAGCGTTTGGGCTCTGGAGGGGCTGAGGGGTCTCTACCAAGGAGCAACACCCAACATCTGGGGTGCAGGAGCGTCTTGGGGCCTCTACTTTTTCTTGTAAGGAGAGTTTAAACCTGCTGGACTGCAGCTGCATCAACACTGTATTGTTTAGCAACAATGTTCACATGCATCCCAACCTGCTGCTGCTGCTGCTGCCTCTGCTGTTGGTGCGCTGACATTTCTCCATGTTTCCAAACAGCTACAACGCCATCAAGGGATACACCAAAGAAGGTCGGGACACTGAACTGAGTGCAGCTGAACACCTGGTGTCGGCGGCTCAAGCAGGTACGTCCCGGACGTCCATGTCTCTTTTGACCAACACAGCAGCCAGATTAAACAGCTCTAAGCTAGCTAACAGCTGTGGTGGGTCTCTGTTTGTCACATACTAAAACAAACACAAGGCGTTTAAATCTGCCTTTTAGAGGCAGGTAGAAACACAGCTTTAAAAAGTCATGCAACCTGCTTCAAAATCACCCCCCAAAAATCTGTGATTTCATGATTGGGACGCTTTTAGCCAAAATCAAATAACCTGAGTTTTCTATACCAGAGTTTCTGCAGAGTGGCAGGAGTTCTATAGATATTGACCCCACACCCACACACACACATTTTTCCGTCTGCTCCTGATTCACTACAATTTGCATAAAGAAATACCCAGAGAAAAGCAGTTTTAAGCTTATCTGTCGTCATTTATGTCCTTCATCACCAGAAAAATGCCACAAAAACACGTTAAAACCCCATTTTCAAAAACAACAATTACGGAAGAACAGTGGATAAAAGCACAGCAACGAGTTCACTCCTCATCCATATGCAGCAGACATGGTTTAATCCAGTTCAAAATCCTTCATAGACTTCATTTGTCCAGGAAAAAACTATCAAAAATGTTCTCAGGAGTGGACCCTTCATGTGAACGTTGTGGACACGCTTCTGCCTCACTGTCCCACACATTCTGGGACTGCAACAAAATCATTCCTTATTGGACCAAAATATTTGAAATGTTGTCTCTAATATTTAAGGTTAAGTTAGCATTGGACCCTATAACAGGATTATTTGGAGTACCAACTACTGGAATTTGCTTAAACAGTAAACAAAAAAATGCCTTGAACTATGTTACCCTACTGGCTAGACGTCTAATCCTACTTAATTGGAAAAGCAAATTTCCCCCAACATATCTTCATTTGATAAGAAACATAATGCAATACTTAAATTTAGAAAAGATTAAATTTTCATTGAAACAGCAAGAAAACCTTTTTTATGAAACATGGCAACCATTTATTGACTATTTCAACAGTATATAGACAAGTCAACCGCCCATTTAAACACACAATAGTAAAATAGCAGGGGTTTTTTTTCCTCTTTTTTTTTTTTTCCTTCTCTATCTTTTTTTTTGTTTGTTTTTTTTTGTTATGATAAAAAAAAACAAAAAAAAAAAAAACATTTTCCTCAGAGTGGGTCTTTAACAGAACAGTTCTTTGTCCCTTTTCCATCCTCTGATGGATTAGGTTTTGAATTTTGTTCGTAGAGAGTAGTCATTACCTTGTAGAGAAGTGCAGGAAGCCCGCAAATAAATGTAAACAGTTTAGTGAAGGCAGCGTGTGATGTGGTGTGAGAACAATCATAACATCATTATCCAGTTTAGTTTAGTCTGTTTAGTTGGTTCAATTTAGTATTGTAGTATTGTATTCTATGTATTCATGATCCTTTTGATTTTATGTTTAACTTTTTCAATTACCGATACAAAGCCCATCGAGACGACTGTTGTTGTGAGTTTGGGCTATGCAAATAAAACTGAATTGAATTGAATTAACGTGATTTCAGTGAAGTGCTCTTAATTCTGTTAGTGGGATGTCTTATGAGCCTCATTTTTGACAATTTCCTGCTTTGATTTGCAGGCATCCTAACACTTAGCATCACTAATCCCATCTGGGTAACCAAGACCCAGCTGATTCTGCAGTACGGTTCTGACCCAACGAGTAAGCAGTACAAGGGAATGGTAGACGCTCTGGTTAAGATCTACCGCAATGAGGGAGTTCCAGGACTCTACCGGGTGAGACCTCTGGTTGTTTTCCCACACACTGCAGTCTCTGTGACCCGCTCTAGTGATTATGGTGCTAACGATGTCATAAGGGGCAGTGGTGTTCAGGTTAATGCACTGTTTGCCCTCAATGTGTATGTTTAACCCTTGTGCTATCTTAGATGACCCCACCCTTACTTTGACGTGTTCTCCCTACCATGACAAAGGTGGATGAAGGTGGAAAGATTTCATGTAATCCATGGACACCAGTGAAGATCACAAATCATTGAAGAAAAAAAGTTCAGAGCTCTGTCTAGTGCACATGTGTCAAACTCAAGGCCCGGGGGCCAAATGTGGCCCTCCATGTCATTTTATGTGAGAGTAGAAATGTTTTTAATTTCTAAAAATAAAAATTGGTGTGTATTTAAACATATTTAGGGGAAATCAGACTAAAAATATCAGATTGAGCAACTATACATTGGGACTTAAACACGGTCCACATAATCTAACCTGACAGAATCAAATTTATACGGATTTATGCTAGAATAACAAGCAAACATATGTTTTTTTATACAACTGTAATTGTGACTTTCAAATGTCATAATAAATAAATAATGAGTTATTTAAGGTTAAGGGTAGTTACATTTATTTTGCATTACATTTAGTTACATGTATAAGTCATATTTGGCCCTTTGAGGACAACCGCTATGCTGATGTGGCCCTCGGTGAAAATGTGTTTGACACCCCTGGTCTAGTGGGTCTAGATGACCCCACTCCCAATGTTAAAGTGCCTAGGATAGCACAAGGGTCACACAAAAAAAGGTATTTATTCACCACCAGAGGGCGTCGTTAGCTTTTTCTTCTCAAAGTAGCTTCTCCTTCAGGGAAAAGAAAAACGTTTTTTGCAGTGTAACTAAAAACAGCTGAACTGAGCTTCTTCATGAAGTTCAATTAAACCATTTTCCGTCAGTTAATTTCTATAAATTAAAGAGCTTAAAGCAGCTTGTTATGAATGCAGGAACATCATGAATCCCTGCGGTTCTCTGGGATTTTAAACGGAACTCCCCACAGTTTTTGTGATTAAGTCACATTTAAATAAATAATTGAAGAAATGATAATTAGGGTTGCTTTATACATTATTTGCTTTGCTACTAAGATTTTCTATTTTATTTTTAATTTAATTACTTACACCCACTATTTGTCTTATTAGTATTTTATCAGAATTCCAGATGTTCTGTGTTGTTGCATCATGAGTTGTGGATGTGGGGTGTGAGGTTTGGACTCCTGTCACCCAAACCCCTTACAGAGTGTCTGTTCTAAGGGTTTTGTTCCTGGTCTGTTTGGAACATCTCATGGAGCGCTGCAGTTCATGGCCTACGAAGAGCTGAAGAGAGGCTACAATAAACACAAGAAAGTGCCATCAGAAGCTAAGTTGGTGAGTCCTTAGGCCACGCACATGATGGGCAGCATCTCACCGAGCTGCACAAGCTCCACCATTAGAGGAAAATGATTAGTGACACTCTTGGAGTCACTGACTTGATTTTGGATGAAAATTCTCTTTTTTTTAGTCTCTGGTCAGCAACGGCTTCGTTTTTTGGGGTTGCCATCCTCTGCTTTTATTTATTTTTTTCCAGATGACTGTTCAGAAAAGAGATTTGTTTTGGAAACTTGTGCTGTCAGACAAGGAAATTGAGAATTTCTCCAAAGGTTTTTGGAAACTCTAACTGTTGCTGTTGCAAACCAGTAGTCCCAAACCTTTTTCAGGTCACGCATCGGTTTAATGTCAGATAATATTTTCATGGACGGTGCTTTTTTTTTTTTGTGTGCCCCCAGCCTCCCGTAACTTTTGAGGGTAAACTTTATCTCAATCCTGTGTATCTAGTGTACCTTTATTTGTACACTAAGTTTTGTGTTGGGACGGCTAAAATGTGATTTAGCAGCCTTCAGCCTCATCTGAATTTAAGGTAGGACTGATGAATACAATACAAAAAAAACGTTCAATACTGGTATTTTCCAAATATGTTAACAAGCATGAATCCACTATATGAGCATTTTTATTAGCATTTTTATTTACTGCATCTTTATAACTTTGCTGAATGTAGGTGGTTCATGCAGTAGTTTTCCAAAACTAAAACTCCCTTCAGAATCAGATTAGAAATAAAACAAAACAAACAGAACCGTTTGCAGCTCGAAACGCTAGTTATTTTGCCCCACTTGAAGGGGAAAGCATCAAACACCAGCAGGACTCCATTCATGACCCAAAACTCCTTTTGCACGTGTCTGTTTCCCTTTGCATTTGGGTTTAGAACAGAGAACTTTCTCCAGTGAGTTCATGAATATTAGGTTGAAGCAACAAAGCATATAATATTAATAAATATATATATTTTAAAATGTATATATATATATTAAAGTGTGTGTGTGTGTGTGGGGGGGGTGTATATATGTATGTATATATTTATGTATATATATATGTAGTTTTATAATTAAATTACAAATAACTACACAATAAACAGCTGATCAACCCCCGTTATTCCACATCTTACCGGCTCCATCTCCACTTTTTAGACGCCGTGGTAGGGATTTTGTTTTTTATCAGACGGTCGGCCTGAACATACACGACACCTGTTGTAATCGACTTACTTTTGCAATCGTATTTTTCTTTTTGAACACCCTTCGCTTAAATTTTATAACTCTATTTCCAACTATATACTTTCCATTCCGATTAATTTTTTTCAGCTATTTTAATTTATATATACACTTTTTTCCCCCTTTTTGTCGTGTGTGCAGGTTTTGACTTAACAGTTGGGAATCACTGACGGGACCTTCAGTAGTTTTTTAAAAACTCAGTCTAAATTCGTTCATGGTCTGAAGTCTGTCGGTCAAGTCTTTGTGCTTCCACCTGTCTCCTCAACAGAATGCACTGGAGTACATCACAATGGCTGCTCTGTCCAAGATATTTGCTGTAGCCACAACATATCCCTATCAGGTGGTGCGAGCTCGCCTTCAGGACCAGCACAACACATACAACGGAGTTGCTGATGTCATTGCAAGGACATGGAGGTATGCAAATCACCACAGGACATGTCCTCTCAAAATGAGGCTTTGGTTTCTAAATTCATGGATCTTGATGGTATTCTGACTTTTTCTTTTTTTTGAAGGAATGAAGGCGTGACTGGTTTCTACAAAGGCATCGTCCCGAACCTGATCCGTGTCACCCCCGCCTGCTGCATCACCTTTGTGGTGTACGAGAACGTCTCTCGCTTTCTTCTCGGGACAAAATGAATCAGGTTGACCTGAGAAAAATGAGCACAGACTATTTAAGTGGAACTGACGTGCTGGTGCCATGTGAAGAGTCAGCTTAGTTTGACTGAAGCTGGACAACAAACACTCGGTGAATCTATCAACAATGCGACATTGTTGGGTTTTGTTTTTCTTTTCTTTTTTTGTGTAAATTCTGGTTTTTATTGTGAAATAAGAGCAGAATCAGCCTCAGAATCACAGGAAGGATTTGTTTCTTATTGGATAAGAAGTTCCTGTCAAAGTGACCTTGGAAGTTTGAGTCAGTGGGGTGTGAACATTTACTACAATGAAGGTTTATTTCAGCACCCAGAAGTAATGTTTACATTGTTTCCTTGCAGAAATAAAACAGTAAAATATTTCACTCCAGCGTCTTCTCAGGGTTGCAGCTGCTGGTTCATACGTCTCCCACATCTTGTCATAAAATGGGACAGTTGGTTCCAAAAACGTGTCTTTCAAACATTTGTTTTAATCTTGATGATTTCTGTGAAAACAATAAAAAAAACTAGGTTTTTGACCTATTTTGAAGAAATTTATGGTATGTATTCTTTATTGCAAAATGATGAGTTAAAGTATTTTACAAAAGAGAACTTTATTATGAGTAATGATGCATGGAAACACATCACTGAGTTTATATTTATAACATGGTCGGCGTTGCTGAAAGGTGCAGTATAGACCAGACAAGTTCCTGTCTAGCAGACACAGTGACAGCGTTTTGCAAACAGGCCTGTCAGGCTGTGCAGCTTTCAAACAGAAAGGTTGGAGTTGGCATCAGCGGCGCTTCGGCACAGCACACCTGATGCTTTTGGACAGCCAGATAACATACTCTTACACTACAAAGGCGGGAGCATCCCTTTCATCTCCTTTATTTAGGCAGTTCTTCGATGATAATCCTGGACACAGAATTCCACCCAGTAGACGCGTCGCCCCTGGGATAGTCGGCGCAGGTCCCCACCCACAGCGCCACATCCACCAGTCCTGCTTTGATGCCCTCACACAGTCCCTCAACTGGAAAGAAAGAAGGAAATCCCACATGGAAAGTGTTTAATTGTTTTGTTTATTTTTACACAGTGATGAACATGGAAGAAAAAAAAAAGAGAGAGAAGGCCTGCATCGCAGCAGATAAAGGATTAGGGATGAAGAATGAAGCTGACACGCTGCAGAGCGGCTGAACAAAGACAGAGTTGGTCTGCGAAACAAAGCAGGAGAAAATAAATCCTCACTTCTTTGTAGTCATAAACAACCCTTCCTCCCATCACAGAGCAGCGGTTACCCTGTAACACTCAGATCTTTAAAGTATACCCAGCAAAGGTTTGGCTAAGTCACTTAACTGTTCGTTTGAGAGGCTTGAATTTGTTTTAAGGAGTTCCAGCGGCAAAGCAAATGAACTACTTGAGGTTTTTTTTGCTTACGTTTTAACTTACAATTACCTGAGACTTAAGGAAACTGAAACATTTTTTAACCCTGTAAACATTTACAGACCCAATCACCTCTCAGACGTTTTGCAAAAAACACCCAAACTGGAAAGATTTGATTCTTTGCAAACTCACTGAACAGACTGAGCTGCTCATTAAATGACGGCAGCAAACTTTAATAATGATGGAGCAGAACCAACCGCTACATTTCTGTTCAGTTATATTCTGTTTAAAGACACATTTTGTCTCAGTCTGCACAGCTTCCCATGTGAGGAAGATACATGAAGATATTTTGGTCTGAGACATTTCCTAATTGTCTGGAGTTTCCACAAAACGGACAGGTTTTCATGACGCAGGCTCCATCTTGTTCATGTGACCAATCATATATGCGTCACTGGTAAAACCTCATCTGGTTTCTAAACTTTAAATTGAGCTTTTTTTATGTTTGTGTGTCATGCTCACAAAATGTGTGGCTTGTCTTGTGGGTGACTCTTGTGACAGATTCTGCATAAGATCCAAGATCCAAATTTTTGGATTTCCTTGGCAACAGAGGTTTTTTTTTTTAAAAACCACACCCACATTCCTAATATGTTCATATCCTATGTCATGTTATTTTGTTCAGCTTGAGCCAACAATTCCTGTATTCAATTTTCCCAGAATTTCGGTGAAAAATGTGCGAGCAACAGGGAAACACCCCACTTGTAAGCTCACCAGGCTAGTGAAGCTTTGGTGTAATTTCAATAAGAAAGATCTACCTGGTTTCTTGCGTCACTGAATCTGAACGCCACTCATCAATTAAGCTTTCACTCTAAACCGATAGCTCTATTGCCCCACCTTTTCTCCTCAGCCAATAACAGTCATATTACTGCTGTTAAATTCCTGGACGTTTCTCTCTTTAGATGGTTTTACCGGCCCTCTTCCGCCCCATTCTCTACCTGGAACAATACTTTGTCGTGGGCTGGTCCTTAACCCTTGTGCTATCTGAGATGACCCCATCCTCCCATTGACATGTTCTTCCTACCATGACAAAGGTGGATAAAGGTGGAAAGATTTCATGTAATCCATGGACACCAGTGAAGATCACAAATCATTGAAGAAAAAAGGTTCAGAGCACTGTCTAGTGGGTCTAGATCAGGGTTTTTCAACCAGTGTGCCGCGGCACACTAGTGTGCCGTGGGAGATGGTCAAGTGTGCCGTAGGAAATTGCCCTCATTCACTGATCTAAAAACATTTCCCATCTCCAGGAAATCAGCTCTTTGTTCATCCAAACAGGCCCTGATAAAACACTGAGGAGTCAGGAATATAAAAGATAGTAAAATACTTTTTCTTTGCGTTTATTTTATTTTATTAAAGACATTTTGATAAGAATTACAGTACCGCGATTTAGCTGCATTTCCGGCTGTATTTTGAAAAAAGTCCCGCCCCTTTAACTGTCTCCACCAATCATTCTTGGGGAGCTTGATCACATGTCATCAGTCTGACCAATCAGAAGTGGTTAAAGACTTCACTTCCTTGTCCCGATTTAGCTCGTAAAGTCGCTCAGTTCTAAAATAATTACCATCTAAAGCTCGTCTTTAGCGGTGTAGCTTTCCACAGAATCTGGTGTCAGACCGTGGAACAAGTGAACAAAACAATGAAGCTCAGAGACGCGATCTCTGATGCATTGGGTTGTGAGAGTGATGGCGCACAAGATCTGTTAAACGTCTTGAAACCAACTAACACACTTCAAACTGTTTTTAACTCTTCTAACTTAACTTTTATTGCATCTTTTAGAAAAAAACAGCTGCAGCTTCCAGCTTTTTCTGCCACAATTATCACAAAAATGCACTTGAGATTGTGGAGTGGCTGTAGATCAATACAGACTATGAGTTTCTCCTTTTTTTTAAAAATTTGGATGCTGGTGTGCCGCGGGATTTTTTTTAAGGTTAGAGTGTGCCGTGGCTCAGAAAAGGTTGAAAAACACTGGTCTAGATGACCCAACTCCCAATGTTAAAGTGCCTAGGATAGCAAAAGGGTTAACCACCATCACCGGCGTCTAGGCTCTGGGATTTATCCATCTAAGGTCCGAGTTTATCCAACCAGAATCGAGATGTCATCGGCCCAGAGCCTAGCCGACAAAAGACTATGCCTTATTTCATGCATATTGTGTGCATTCATGCATAAATCTTTATTGTTTTCATTCGTAAGATCTCTCCTTATTGAAATGCCCTTCAAAATCAACAAGCTTCTAAATCCAAACTATTCTTTTAAGTAGTTTCCCAGTGATGCTCGAGGAGTTAAGGCCGTGCCACACAGCCACTACGTACATTTTGCACATATTGCACAGATGAATATACTGTATACGGAGAAAGAGAGAAAAGTTGTATTTATGTGAATTTTCACTGATGCATCACAAATGAACCACATTAAACCATAAAAGAAGTATGAGTAAACCACGCAAAGAACACATAAATCAACGTAAAATTTGAACCCTGCGTGATTATTGTGCTGTTTATATGCAATTCATTAGTGATTTGTGTGTCAATCACGTGATTTGAACGTGAGATGTGTGCCGTACACGTGATACAAAAGTTAGTTGATGAACTACGTAAATCATGCATGTTTTACAAAAGACCGACATTACATGCGTGGCAAATGTGTATAATGTACATAGTGGCTGTGTGACACGGCCTTTACGAGGGGATAGATTGAAATCCCTCGGAGTTTAAATTTGTAGAAGGCACTAACGTCTTTTTTGTTTTATTGAAGATGGTGGCCTCGTTCTAAGGTCAAAGGTCAGCAAAACTCCAATCATGGCTGTTGGGTTAAGCTAATGGTGTGTGTATGAAATTTGGTGAGAAATTTAAACAGAAGTTTTCTTTTCGTATATTGTGCGAAAATGTGAAGATTGTCACACTTTGCCATAAAATGGCTGCCAAGCCGTAGGTCCTGCTGCCATCCCATAATAATTTTAGCTTTCTTTGGTCATCCCTGACGAGTGTGTTTTGGTTTTGTTAGTGGATTTAAAAATATTATTTGACCTTTAAGAGATTTTGGCCCCATTCATTTTTGTGATGGTTTCTCCTTCCTGTTGTGATGTCATCTTTTCTTTTCTTTTTTATTGGGGTTGTTATCCCTGTAGAAAAACTTCATTTTTACCAGGTACTAGGTGTTTACACGTTTTGGTGAATATTTGAGTGTGTGGCAGAGGGTTAAATATTTGCTGAAAGGCGCAGTAAGAAGGAAGACTTGCAAAAACCATCTGGTCCTCGCAGTCCAGGACTGCTGCAGGACAGAACCAGTTAAAGTCCTTAAATGAAGTTGGATTGTGCTTCTTTGTTACTTCTGCTTTTATGACACTAAATAAATATAATCTTCTGGTTCAGAGTTTTTTTTAAAAACACGTGGGAGCAAATGATTTGGTACCTGAGGACGTTCTGTGGATGTTGATGGTTGAGTTGAGCTCAGGGCTTCCCTGGTTTAAGTAAATGATGGACTCCACTGGCAGGGGTCCCGTGCACTCCGCTCCATCAAAGGTGAAATACCACCTCTGACAGCAGGCCTCCTTGCACTTGAGTCTCAAGGAGCCAGTGAACAGCACTCTGAGGGCACTCTCTGAACGCAGCTTCGTGAACGTACAGTCCTGCAGAACAAAGTGAGGAAGTTTTCTTCTGGACGGATCAAACATCGTGAGTTTGAGAGACTTACGGCTATTTTCCCCAAGTCGATCCCATAATTCAGAGAGTTCCAGGCACATTGTTTGTAGTTGGGTTTCCAGGGCTCCTCGAACACTTCACTCACACACTCTCCTTTTTCCCCTTTGAGCCCGTCTCGACCTGGGATGCCCGGGGTCCCTGGAATGCCGTTGGCTCCAGGGTTACCATCTCTGCCAGGGGTGCCTGCTGGACCCTGCAGACAGCTGCCAAACTAAAAAAAAAGGAGGAGTAAAGGAGAAGCAGGCGATGAACCAAACCATGCAAGAACACCAGCTACTATCATGGTTCCTGTTTCAGGTTTTTATTTAGTCCTTTGTCCCAGAGAGTCCACATTTAGACTGCATGCAGAACACACCCACATGTAAACATACACGTCAGATGCACCGTGCAGCTGGGATGCAGCACGTGTTCAAGACGAAGCATGAATGTAAATCCCAATAAAGCTGATGCAAAATAATCACAGACTGAAGGCTCTGATGGTGGCCGCTTAAATTACAAGACATCTGTTCCACTGTGATTCACTGTGCGGCTGCATCCTTTGCTATTTTTTTCAGATACTGCATCTTAGTCACGCTGACTCAGACACACACACACACACAAAAACACACACACACACAGATGCAGTAGCTTGCAAAAAGCTGCACCTACATAACAGCAAGGAGCTGCAGAGGTTTGTGTTGTATGTTCCTTGATAAAACACGTCTGAGCTGTTTTTAGATGCAGCTAACATTTTATTTTGGAAAAGTAAGTTGGTCTTTTGAGAAAACGAACATGTTTTTCCCTCAGCCAGAATGACAAAAAGTGACACGCAGATGTTTGGGAACTTCCAGCTGTAGAGGAGTCACAGGAAGCCACAAGGTATTACAGCAAAAAAAAAAAGCAGTGGAAAGGAGAACAAAGAGCTCTTGCTACAGCTTCAATGTGTTTCTTCAATCGAAAAAAGTGAATTCAAATTTCATCTGCTCTGAAGCAGATGTCTGGGTGGGAGTCTGTCTGTAGGAGTCATTAAGTTGCTACCACTGCCTGGAGGACAGAAGCCTGACATCATCTCTGAAGGAAACTGGCGCGTCTGTGATGGAACTTGTGATTTTGGGCACCGGCAGAAGCAGAGCTGGAGTCGTCTGCAGCACAGAGGGAAAAGATCCATTCATTCACTGAATTATGAGCGTCCAAATGGGGGGGGGGGGGGGGGGTCACGGCATGAGTCTTGAAACCTAGCTGACATTCATCAAGGAAAGGTTCAAGTGTGGATTTTTGGAGAGCTTTCAAAGTGGACTAATAAATGGAACCTGTGTCTGCTAAAAAAAACACAGCCCACTTTCATATTGGACCTCAGTCTCAGCTCTCTCTGCGTTGCTCAAGTTCTGGGACAGTTTCTTTGAAAGTTTGGTTTTTCTATCTGCTACGATAACTGGAGCAATAAAGTTTGCTTTTCTCCTGCAGAGCTATGAATTTTGTAGCATTTCATGCACGAGTCCACACAAAACAGAAATTTCAGATGACAATGTCCTTAAAACATGAGTGAAATTTGAGTTTTCCCAAATAAATTGTTGCAAAACGTGCCTGTTGTGTTGTGCTACACATTTTGGGGTCACAATAAAGCAGCTACTGCTTGTTATTTTCTGATGGGGGTCACACAAATTTCAGAGAAACAACAAAATAGAAATAAAAATGTCTTCAAAAAACCCCCCAAGTTTCAGTTTGAAGTCCCAAACAGACTTTCTTTGTTTTCTTATTTCACCACAATCTAAACCACGGATGCACTGAAACTGCAAATCACAGACTTTTTTCTTGCCATTGTATCATTCAGCTGCTCCCAAATACACACAGACTAATCTCTTTTTCTCAGTCAAAGAAAAAACAAAAAGCTTTTAACAAAAACAGGCAGACCGAGTGAGCCAGACTGTAACTTCCTGCCTGGTTTTGCTTTGTTTTTCTTCTTTGTACGCCTGGAAAGCTGCCAGTCCATACACATTTACTTTTACTTAAGGGGAATAAAATGTTTAATCTTCATCAAGAATTTGTGATTTTGCTCACTTTTTAAGCACATCTGTTGTAGTTTTCCTATCATTTTAGGCCAAAACCTTTCTAAGTTTCCTTTGTAAACTAACCTCTGTGGGAGATGATGATGGTGTCCTTACCTTGTCAGCGTCCGGATCTTTTCGGTATCCCCTGCTTCTTCCCTTCTCCTGGCCGTGCAGAGGAAGAGCCAGACAGAGCAGAATCAGCAGACGGGGGGAGAGAGGCGTCATCCTGCAGGCAGCAGCAGCAGCAGCAGCAGCAGCAGTAGAGAACTCGGTCTGAAGGATGCAACAGTTTGACTCCAACTGCTGCCAGCCTGACTCAGGGAGGAGGGCAGAATGGAGCCAGAAAAACTTCTGTGAAGACGTCCCTCCGGGGTTTGTGCATGCACACTATGTCCACTGTGCATGTGCCGGTACAGCAGTTTAGAGGGTCTTGCTGGAGGGAAACTTCAGTGTCTCAAAAAGACCAATTCATAAACTCAGAGGAGGAAAAAAATAACAAATATGTGATTGAAATTTGTAGGGTATTATAACATCTTATAGAATCTGAGCAAAGAGGGTCTAAACTTTCAGCATTTTAATTGAAATGATGCTGAATTTGCTGTTAAAATGTTAAAAACAAGGCTGTGAATCATTCGAACTCTTTTATGATGGGTCAAAAATGACCCGGTGAGATGGTTTTGCTACAGTCTGTGCATCACAAAAAGTAGTAGCTTTGTTTTCCAGATCATGGTCAGAAAAATGTCACGAGACACTTTTTGAATGTGTTACTTTTTCAAGTGTATTTTTTCCAAACCACAGTTTTTCATCACTACCCCTAACTTCCATAGAACGGCGCAAAAAAGTCTTTGGCAGTCACTGATTCTGTAAGTTGTCACTGAAATAGATGAGTTTGGTCTATAGTCTTCATCAGAGAAATACTTCAACTGTGAGAGAAATCATACAAAAATAATCAGGGCAATCAAATTGTTTGATTATGAAAGAATGTTTGTACAAACGTGCAGAAAATAAGTACAGTATTTATCTGCTTCAAACAGTCAAGAATTCTGTCCCTTACTGACCCAGTGCTACTTCTTTGAGATGCTCTTCTATCGTCCACTACCTGTAATGATGTCATGTGTTTGAACTGTTTACCTGTATTAATGACACCTGGTGAAACAAATGATCTTGAGAAGAGTGAGGAAACAGTCCAGAACTGCATGGGAGGTCAATTACCTGAAGAGAGCTGGGACCATGGTAACAAAGATTACTATGGCAACACATGATGTGATCCTGGTCTCAAATCCTGCAGAGCTCCAAGGATTAGCCTGCTTGAGCCAGCACATGTCCAGACCCATCTAAAGTTCTCCAGAGACCATCTGCAGGATCCACAGGAGGAATGGGGGGAGGTCATTTGGTCAGATGAAATCAAGATGGAACTCCAATGCCACTCACCTTGTTTGGAGGGAACAGAATGCTGAATTGGATGCCAAGAACACCACACCCACTGTGAAGCATGGGGGTGGAAACAGTATGGTTTGGGGCAGTTTTTCTGCAAAGGGGAAAGCACGACTGATCTGTATAATTACATGGAGCCAAAAAGATCCTTCTATCAATGAGAACATTGAGGATAAAATGTGGCTGGATCTTCCAAAAAGATGGGGCGTTGCGTTTAGGACCTAAACACATCGCACAGGAAACAAAGGAGTGGTTAAGCAAAAATCCTTTCAAGGTTCTGGAGTGTTCTAGCCATTCTCTACACCTCAGTCCAAAAGAGAAACTGTCTTATCTTTTTGCCCCTCTTACATTTTTTTTAATTTTATTTGAATAAAATTAAAATGAGAAAAAACTAGAAGTGCTCCCTTCTGCCATTTTTTAAGAGGCAAAATACCTAAAGCATCTGTCGGAAAGACAATGAAACTGTGAGTTAAAGTGAACATGACCATCCTCACAGCTTTTTCAGATCAGGACCCCAAATTTATGAGGCATCAACATTACCCATCCTAAAAAAACTATCTACTGAATAAGATTACTACATTTGTCATTTATAGTTGTCCTGTTTACTCTAAATAGTTCAGCACACAAACACCTTATTTAAAGAAAGCCAGGTTTACATTCACTTATAAAGTTCATACAGCTTTCTTTTTAAAAAAAGGTTTGCTCATAGATTTCTTATTTCTACTTTGAGTTTCATTTGTGTCATTTTGTTTCATTACGTTGGGTGTGGGGGGGTCGGGAGGGCTGAGGGCATTCTGTATGTTTAGTCATTTGTTTTAAGCCCCTCAAGCACTTTGAGTTAATGTTAAAAAGGTGCTTTATGAATAAAAGTTCAATCTAATATTAAGGTTTAGACACAGAAACAATAAATACAGCAGTTTTAATTCAATTTATCAAACAGGACTGGTACAAAATCTGTTTATATAAAAAAAAGCACAGTAAAAGCTGCTCAGAAAACTTACTAAAGATTTGATGGACTATTCTCAAATATATCATAAACAAAAGCATATTCCATGTAACAGAAATTAAAAATGGTACACAATAAAAAAAAAACATTCCCTTTTCTTTTACGATTTGGAATCTCAAAAGATTCCCAGCCTGGAAGATCAACAAGTTTTTGGCAACAATACGTTCATTTTGGAGCAAAGCACACATGAAAGCAAGAGAAGTTCCACATAAATCAACCCAAGCATTAAAAAAAAACCCAACTCCCAAACATTCAATGATTACTGATCTTTAAGACTACTTTGTAAGTGGATTGTGCTTTAAATGTCAAATAGTGCAAAAACTGCTCAGTTTGTTTTATTTGTTGGATGAGTAAAACTCCAGTAGATCTGCTCCCATTCTACCTGAATCTCAAGTAGATTATTTAGGAAAATCCCACATCTGTTGTTCATTTAGACATAAGATAAGTTAGATGAGCAACTCCAACCCACACGCTTCTTCTCTGATTACCTGGATCAGGTGTGTTCCTCAATTAAGGAGCTGAAAGGCTGGAGCAGACAGGAAACTTCAAGGAGAGGAGCTAAACACCCTCAACACAGTTTTTTAAGTCACCAGTGAACAAAATGTACAAAAAAATGAGTAAAAACTTAAAACAAAGAAGCAAGAAAATGAAGCCCATTTTTATAAGATTATAATCGAACAATAAAGTTTAAAATCAAACCTGAAAAGAATAAAACAGTGGTACAGATAAAAACAGTCTTAAGACATCTACTCCAATAGAACATATTTATGTATAACAACTCTCAGTGTAGTGACTAAATCAGTAAAAATCTTTTGCTACAATCAAAAAGAATGTTTACTATAGCATTGCCTTTTCTTCTAGTAAGTTTCGTGTGCTACTGTCTAGGAAGGACGGCAATGCTGTGATCATAAGTAGGCGTATGTGCTTTCAGGAAAAACTGTGCCTTTAAGCAGACAGACTGCTCTGTGCAGCTGGATTACAAAACCATCCCACAATCTAAACCAGCAGCAGCTCTGGGCTGGATCCTGCAGGTTCTGCTCCAACACTCCACAACCCAAACCATCCAGGTATGTTCTGCTGACATGAACATTCACTGAAGGCTATTTTAGCCCGTTAACAGAGATGAGATGAACACGGGAGGTCAGATGTCCTTTGGGTCCTTGCTCTTCTCACAAAGCTGGTGGGCGGAGTCTTGGACAGCATTGGAGGGTAGTAGGTTTAAAGCTGGATGCTGCTTTGGTCCACCAGTACCTCCCCTGACTTCAGCCAGCTCACTGCCGGGAGTAATCCTGCACCAACCAAGACACACTGCTGGTCAATGATGGGGACTTCAGACACATTTAATCCCTCCTACTTTACTGTTCAGACATTACTACAGTTCTGGCATTTGATCAAACGAGTTCAGTCCTTCAGTGGGCCGGTCTTTGCCCAAAGAAAGCTGTGGTGTGAGCACATAGTCCTTGTGATGAAGCAGGAGTAGAGAACGGATGCGAAGTGAAAAAATCTTGTATGCTCGGGAACTTAATTTGTAAACTTCTTAATCAGACGATTGACATTCATAGTGGTCATACACTGCGCATCAAGGGCGTCCAGTTTCTAGGTTAAGCCACGCACAGACTGCATCGCACTGACCCGATGCGCCTGTGCGTGGAGACCGCGATGTGGTCTCGCTGCAGCACGTTCTGAGAGTTGCGGCGCATTCCGGCTGTAAATCCTTCTCAGGAGCATCAAGTCTATTGACACATTTTTGGACAAGCATCTAGCAGCGGATTTGACGCACATCAAAAGAGAGAAGGCAAACACGAATTTGACGAGTTATTGGTGTGAACGCAGCATTAAAGCCGCAAACTCTTCCTGGGGAGTGTCTTTGTAGATAATTCTATGTCTCCTTGTAAATGTTGTGTTTTTCTAAAGAATGCCAACCGTTCAGAATGTGACCGTGAAGCCTCATCCCACCTTCCATCTGCAGCTCGGTGCACGCTCTCAGAGTGGCTGCTGATCCTGCTGGAGCTCCCCCCTTTACTGCGTCTCTCTCCTCCTTCCCTCTCCCCCCTCCTGGAGCTGCGACCGGCTGCGGTCCGATCCATCTGCTCTCTGACTAAGGTGTCAGACAGAGAACCTTCCAAGAGGGTCTCATGGTTCCCCGAGGAGCTGGTGGTGCCAGCATTGGTGGGGGCGGCGCCAGTGCTGGTGCCCATGGACTTGGAGATGACTTTGAGCTTATGGGAGCTGGACTTGTAGTGCTTCTTCTTGTGCTGGACGCGGGTGTTGTGCTTCAGGAAGAACTCGCAGGACTCCTGGAGAACGCGCCGGCTCTCACTGATGGGGCTGCGGGTCAAAGAACAGTTATGAAAACATAAACAACCAGCTGGGTTAACACGGGAACAGATGTGGCCTTACTCCCTCTTGCGGGTCCTATTGAAGAAGTAAGCCCATTCAGAACAAGTCTTTTTGCTGCTGACCCAAAACACCGCCGATATCCCCACCACCAGCGTCATCAAATATTTGACCAGAAACAGGGAAAGGTCAGGCCGGTCAGGGGCTGCAGTCTGAAACAGAGGTACGTCCAAAGAAAATCAGACTACCGTGGTTCGAAATAAAAAAACAAATCCAATTTTCCACTTAGAAAGTATAAATTATAAACAGAAATGACAAATCATTGAAAGTGGAGTTCATTTTCATCCTGTAGAGGTTTAGAGGTCCTTTGCTGTTCTCATTGAACACACACAGCAGCTGTGAGAGTCTGGGGGGTTTGCATTATTGCACAGCACTCATGAATCTGAGAAGAATGTTTCTGTGACCTGCAGCTCCAGCTTAAATCCTGCTGCTGCTGCTGCTGCAGCTACAGCTCAAACCCTGGATATCATACAGTGGTGGACAAAATAGTTGGCACCCCTCAGTTAAAGAAAGAAATTCCTCAACGCTCACTGAAATGACTTGAAACGTTCAAAAGTAACAATAAATTAAAATTTATTGCAAATAAAATAATCAAAATCAGCCATTATTTTTGAGTTGTTGATTAACAAAATTATTTAAAAAAACAAACTAATGAAACAGGGCTGGACAACAATGAAGGTACCTCCATAAAGACTGAGAACTAATTGCCCAGGGGGTCATGATGAACTCAGTTATCAGGGCTCCAGACTAACTTTTTTCACTAGGAGCACAGTGGCCCCCAACTGAAAATTTTAGGGGCACAACCAGAAAATCTAGGGGCTCATACCGTAAATCAACATGCTAACCAGATCTACTAATTTCACTGTATTACTAATAAATACTTCAATAATAGATTCAGCAATTACAATGCGCTGTTTCAAATTCAGTGTCACACTTTATTCTGCACTTTTAAAGATGCAACAACAAGGTAAACTTACAGAAGAAGGTAAACTGTAAAAGAATGGGCGATGTTCCCTGGAGATCAGAACAATCGATACAGATACCTGAGATCAGAGAGGGGCTCGAAAACTGATGGAAATTCATGTTGGAGACACGAATTAAGTGCAGCCAAGATGCACAATAAGCGTGTTTGAGATCACCCAGGGGATCGGGATTAGTTTCGTGTTTCTAGAGAATAGCGCGCCCAACTGTTCGAAACGCAAGTGACATATGAACCGTTGTTCGACCAAACGAAGCATTTGGCGCGTCATACGTCATCAACCACGTTATCTGCGCTTGTTGACACACGCCCCGAAATATTGTGCTGAAACACTGTTTCATGAAGGTGAACCGCGCGCCGAAACGTCTGTGTCAAACGGGCCATCCCTATATAAAACCATCTCTAAGCAGCTTGAAGTTCCTGTGACGACAGTGGCACATATTATTCAGACATTTAAGACCCACGGGACAGCAGCCAACCTCCCTGGACGAAGAGGAACATTGATGACAAATTAAGGAGACGGATAGTTGGAACTGCATCCAAAGAGCCCAGAACAACCTCCAAAGACATTAAAGGTGATCTCCTAGATCAAGGTACATCAGTGTCAATGGCACCATTGGTGGTTGTTTGAGCCAGAGTGGACTTCATGGGAGACGACCAAGGAGGACACCACTGTTGAAAGGAAATCAGAAAAAAGCCAGACTGGAATTTGCAAAAATGCATGTTGACAAACCACAAAGCTTCTGGGAAAATGTCCTTTGGACAGATGAGACAAAACTGGAGCTTTTTGGTAAGGCACATCAGCTCTATGTTCATAGACTCAAAAATGAAGCATCCAACCAAAAGAACACTGTCCCTACTGTGAAACATGCAGGAGGCTCAGTTCTGTTTTGGGGCTGCTTTGCTGCATCTGCCACAGGGTGTCTTCAAGTTCAAGGTCAAATGAAATCTGCAGATTCTCAAGGCATTCTGGGTAGAAATGTGCTGCCTAGTGTCAGAAAGCTTGGTCTCAGTCGCAGGTCATGGGTCTTCCAACAGGTCAACGATCCAAAACACAAAGCCAAAAACCCCAAGAATGGCTGAGAGAAAAGCCTTGGACTATTCTGAAGTGGCCTTCTATGAGCCCAGATCTGAATCCCATTGAACATCAGTGGAAGGAGCTGAAACATGCCATTTGGAGAAGACACCCGTCAATCCTGAGACAACTGGAGCAGTTTGCTCATGAGGAGTGGAACAAAATACCTGTGGACAGGTGCAGAAGGCTCATTGACAAATACAGAAACCGTTTCATTGCAGTGATTGCCTCAAAAGGTTGTGCAATAAAATATTAAGTTATGGGTACCATCATTTTTGTCCAGCCCTATTTAATTAGTTTTTTTTTTTAATAATTCTGTTTCAAGTCATTTCAGTGAACATTGTGGACTTTCTTTCTGTAACTGAGGGGTACCAACTATTTTGTCCACCACTGTGTCTATATTTGTGTGTTACCATTTGTTTCCAAAAGTTCGGGTTTCATCAGAATCCAAGGTTTTTGTGCCATCAGCCAATAAAATTGGCCCCAGATTCTGTCACTGAATTGAAAACATTTTTCTAAAGAAGCTAGATTATTTTTTTACATGAGGACAATGTTAAACACACAGCAAATGAATGTGTGTGTGCCATCACACACTGGGTAGGCACAAAATAAACAAGATGTATAAAAGTACTTAACAAAACTGATATAAAACTAAGCAGAAACCACAAACGCTCAGATAATTGAACACTTTCAGGGTTTTTACTGTCCATCATTTGGTTGTGATGCTTCAGCTAGTATAGGAATAAATATAATACTAAGTCAGAAAGCACCAATTTTCTGTTTTAGATAATGTAATGTGTTCGCGGAACACCCATTAACCTTACTACTGAAATGCACACGAACACAAGGCATTTCCTGACTGGCACAGATGTTCAGCTTCAGGTTGGATTAACATAGCAGAGCATTTTTACAGCCTGCAGCTTGGATTTGAATATTGTTTTATTACAGCAGCTGCATCTGACTTGATGGAAACGGCTTCAGGGAAAAGTCTGGCCTCTGCTATAATTCAACATGTACAGATTGTGCCGTTCAGAGTAAAAGTCAGATGTGGCCTTTCCTTTTCACCTGATTCTTGCACATTTTAGCTGCTTTTTATTCTATGCATTTGTCTGTATTGATTGCCCACTTTAAAGAAAACTGTTCTGAATGTTATTTTACCATGTATAAAGGCATTCTATTCTATTCCTGGGTCATTGTGTCACTGCAGGTACCTTGTAGGAACAGGGGATGCTGTATTCCTGACAGCGGTCATTGATCCAGGTGTTCTCCCAGCTGCTGCGGTGACTCTGTTCGTAGGTGTAGCAGGCCAACAGGGTGACCAGCGGGAGCAAGTACAGGCAGCTGAACACACCGATGCGGATCATGAACTTCTTCAGCTTCTCTTGGTTCCGCTCGTCGTGCTGGATGACCTGCCGAACGTGGTTGAGGGAGACGATACCTGCCAAAATGAGGATGAGGCCGACAATGACGCCCACACACAGCGGCGCCAGAACGAAGTATCGGAGAGCGTCCAGGTCGTAGAGACCCACAAAGCAAACTCCACTAATGCTGTCTCCTTCCACCTTGTTGAGAGCCAGAAGCATGACCGTTAGTGCCCCTGGGATGCCCCAGGCAGCAGAATGGAACCACACCTGGACACCAAGGACAGAAGCACAAGACTAACAGTTCCTCCTGATGACCCATGATTCCTCACTGCTTTAGTTTTATTGGTAATTTCAATTTTTCCCTTTAAAGCTTTTTGAAACTTACCGCTTTCTTCTCAATGGCCTCACAACTCCACTTGGGTCCAGCAGCCAGAAACCAGGTGATGGTGAGAATGACCCACCACACCATGCCCGCCATGGTAAAGAAGTACAGCAGCATAAAGAGCAGAGTGCAGCCTTTGCTCTGGGAGCCCAGCACCACGGTGTCCACAGCGCCATGGTGGGAAGCTTTAGCACAGGCTGCGCTGTCCCCCAGCAGGAACCCAATGAAATAAATGAGCGACACGAAGCTGTAGCACACGGCGTAGAAGATTATGGGCCGTTCTGGGTATCGGAAGCGTTTCACGTCAATAAGGAAAGTAAGAAAAGTGAAGAGTGTGGCGCAGAGGCAGATAATGGAGCACACGCCGATGAAGCTCTTGGCAAATTCAATGTCGTGTGGTTTAAAGAACATGTTGGAGCACGGTGGAGCACAGTCCTGGGTACCCAGGAAGGACGAGCCTTGGCCCGCTTTGGTCTTTAGCTGCAGGGGGCACCAAAACCCAAGATCTCTCTTAGGAGACGAGGGGGTCTGTTGAGCAGTTGTAGGAGGCACAGAACCGTCCACCACGCATGGGTCCAGTCTGAGGAGGAGAACAGGATAATGGATTACTTGAGATTCACAGGAGAGGCTGCCGTGGACTGAAGCCTCTTACTTGTCACACTGAAGTTCAGGAGGCCAGGTGACATCAAAGATTCGAATATTCTCCCGGCAGTCAGAGAGAACGGCCCGACACTTCTCCCTACATGGCCGGATCACCCTATTGTCCTCTGTGCACGCTGGGATAAAGGCTTGGCACAGGAAATGGTGGACGTCCGGGGAACAGCGCAGGTTTGCGAGGGGCATAAATGGCTGCAAGTGGAGATTTTAGAGACGGTAAATTCAAAGTCCTTCTTCCTCAACGAAAGCCAAACTGTCAACACTGCTAAGATGGTGGTGGTGCTGCGATGGTGCATTTCACTGTGAGGTCAGATGTTAAAAATCCAGGAAATGTGTATGAGATGAGTCATTTTTGTTTTGGTTTTCCCCTTTGTGTTTAGTGAAGTCGCAGCTCTACTTTCAGTCCACATTCAAAGTTGACTTAATTCTTGTTGTCTTAGTAAATTATATTCTTTTCACTTTTTATCAAATTGCAGAAAAGCCATAACCTGATATACTTAAAGTCCCTCTCCGATCATCTTTAGATCTGTTGTAAAAGCGTTTCCAGTGGTCTTTTAATTACCATAATTTCATTTTAGCACAGTTTTTTGCAGAGCAGCACGAGTTCTTTATACATTTGCCTTTTATCCCTTGTGCTGTCCTATGGGGTCCAGATGACCCCACCCTTACATTGACGTGTTCTCCCTACCATGACAAAGGTGGATAAAGGTGGAAAGATTTCATGTAATCCATGGACACCAGTGAAGATCACAAATCATTGAAGAAAAAAGGTTCAGAGCACTGTCTAGTGGGTCTAGATGACCCAACTCCCAATGTTAAACTGCCTAAGATAGCACGAGGGTTATTAGCATTTATGTCACAAATCTGCTCTTTTTTATCTGCTCCTGATTCACAATGATTTGAACTGAGAAATACTTAATATTCTTTATAAAGCTCCTCCATCATGGGAAAAATGCCACAAGAACATTAAAACACTGCTGACAGCATCCTTTTCATTGGAGTGGGTCTTTAATCTCCCTTCTCCATGTGAATTTATCGGTTTTCCTGGATTTTTCTCTTTTATTCCTCTTTTTTACATTTTCAGAATCTAAACTTTTCAAACACAAAACGTTGTATTGATTGCATCAGCAGCGCTTCCTGATTTCTTCTCTGATAGTTATGGAGTTTATTCTTTTTTAGGTTTGAATGATGGAAACAGTTTTGTCCTTTTATGGGTGCGACTACAGTTGTT
This sequence comes from Oryzias sinensis, assembly GCA_037389245.1. NCBI lineage: Eukaryota > Metazoa > Chordata > Actinopteri > Beloniformes > Adrianichthyidae > Oryzias > Oryzias sinensis. The sequence continues at coordinate 31,091,114 of CM074491.1, read as the reverse complement.
TGGTTGTAGCATTAAACAGCTGAACTCTCTCTAGACTCAACTGTTGGGAGAACTGATGCTTTTTCATAAAATAAATCTATAACGTCATCAAATCCAACAGTTGAGATCCAACTTTCTTTAACTAGAGGAATGCAAACTTTGAATTAACTCTGAACTTTATTTTGTAAATTGTAGTGCTATTCTTTTCAGCTCCACACAGAGCCCCCCATTCATGCCCCGAAAGCCATTCTCTTGTGTTTCAACACGGGGGTCAACAACTACGAGACAGACAAGGGGGGTGTGGGGCTGGTAAAAGGTAACAGGAAATGAACATGCAGACATTTGAAACACAGGGAAAAGCCCAGAGGACGGCTTGTATGCACATAGCTGTGCACGGGGAGTCTGCTGAGGGTCGACGTTATACAAGAATTTCAAATGAGCTTAATAACTCAACACATGTCTGTGCATATCACTGTGCATATAAACTAGCTTCAAATCTGACACACCTACAGCAGAAGGTCTTTTGTTTTGCCAGATCATTTTGGTTTGACGATGGAACAATGGACCAAAAGATAAAATAATAACCCACAAGAAATGGATAAACATGCTTCATCACAACAGAGATTCTGAACTCAACTGCCATTCATCAAGCTTTAGCGTTACCTGCTCACTGAAACTGGTGACATTGCTGCATGAGGCCGACGCGCAGACACACACAGTGAGGTACAGACATTTTTCCTGAAATCTAGTCTGGCAGCAGTCCGTGTCTCAGAGGTGCAGGCCCCTCTGACAGAGGACGTCCTTGTTTCTCTCTAGCGGAGGTCTGGACTTCTCCTGAGGCTCAACAATCTGACCTTTATTTGCTTTACTACAGTCACTACAAAACAGGGCCTAATAGCAGAAACCTTCAGCTTGGGTCAGCAGCAGAAGTGGAGCTGATTAGCTCTTGAGGAGCGAAAGCCTTCAGTGAAATTACAACAAAGTACTTGAGGATTTCACTGATTTTGGGGGAAAAGGGCAACTCACTTTTGAACATTTTGCCTATAAGTCTCACCACTCAGGACAGATATTCTCCTGAACATTTGACACCTCTGGGTGTTTTTCTTCTGAAGCCGCAGTGCTGGTCGGGTCGCAGACATATAAATGTTTGGCTTTTGTCTGTAGAATCCCAGCAGAAAGCCTGGATTCCAGCAACAGTTCCCTGTGATAGATCATTGAAGATTTCAGAGAGCTGGGTTTTGTTCGTCAAGTAGGATATAGGTCAGGGGGAGTCAGCCTGTCACCTGGGAGACACAAGGCTATATGGGGGGGGCAGTGAGTCATTAACAGACGGAGAGTTCTCATTGTGGTATGTTCAGGACGCATTGTGTCAGGCTGGGTGAAATCAAAGACCCCCACAACTAAGTCGACACAGTGGCCTGTGGCGGGGTTGCTGTGATACGGGAAGCTCAGATCTGCCCCGCAAAAGAAAAAAAAAAGCCTCTTCAACAAATCTTTGTTCATGCTCCGACAACAAATGTGTGTAACCGAAAGCCAGGTCTACAGGAATGCCAGGACACACGATCCAACAACAGAGAGAAAGACTCCACCACAGAGGGGACGGACATCACACCCTTTTCTAAAGGGGGATCAGGCTGGTTGCCGTGACGGAGCAACTTTCCTGCACTGCAAACAATTTGAGCCATGCCAAGATTTAAAATCTGGTTTCAACCATTCAAAGATATTTGACCAGATTTAAAGTCGTTTACACCTGTACAAGCTTTTTTCAAAAAAAAAAAAAGAGCAGTTGAAAATTGTTTGTCTCATTAATAGCCTGGATCTAGAAATAGGGAAATTATTATTAAAACAAGTTAAAATCATTTTGCTGCAGACTCTTAACAAAAGAAAATCTTGATTTAAGACTTAAAAAACTCAAATTACACTTTAATTTTTGGTTCAATTCATGGATTTTATTTTAAAGTTCAATACATGTTGAAAAGTCAGAATGGGATTGATTGTCATTATTTTGGACATAAAAAATTAGATTTAGATTACAATAAAAAGGTGTTATTTTCTATTTTTCTGAGGATTTATTAAGACTTTTTCTAAGATCATATTCTCGTTTTGTTTTGAAAGGAGTCCTTTCCACTTATTACACTACGTAGTTTTTTGTCAGTGTAATCAAAGTGAACCGTAATTCGGTACAGAAAAACTCAAATAATACAAACTATTTGCTTAGAACTAGCAAAAAAAACTAACGGTTATATAACATTGTATTGAACAGCTTTTTCAGCTTATTTTTCCCTGTTTGAATGCTTGTGTGGAACTCCTGTCTAGATTTAGATTTCTTATTTTAAGATTTCTTACTGCATGGACAGATCATTTGACTACTTTCTAGTGATTATCTTCTTTAGATATTCCTTTCCAGTTTTTTTTTAGCCCCCCCTCTTTTGACTCCACAAGCTATCAAGCAGAAAATTCTCAAACTAAGACCAAGCAACCACCAGGACCCACGTGGTGTAAAGAATAACTAGAGCACCCATCTGTAAAATCTGCCTTCATTTCTACCTTTAGGTTTTCCAAACTGCCGTCCTTCAGTGAGGTGGAACAGTGACTGTACTGCCCCCCCCCCTGATCTGCTTATCCTTCAGTAAAAGCTCATTACGGCTGCTTTTTGCTCATGATCCTGGACTTTCGGTCAGAGATCATGTCCATAAATGAGGTGACGCTGGAACGTAGGAGGGAAGGCAAACTGACAGCTTTGCCTCTCAGGTCAACTCTTACTGAGAAATGATTCGGACAACAATCACGACGATGAGCATTCTGGTGTGTGATCATAAATTCCTCCGTTTTTGTTTAAATGTTTTTTAACACACAGAAGTAGAAAGTCTTTTGTATTGTTTACGTATGTTTTTCAGCCCCTGACACAGTCTGTGAGTTTCCTTTTGTTTTTTGTGCAGGTTGGCTGTGGCTCCTGGAGGGCTCCGCCCCTTCACCTGTCTGTACCTGGAGTGGCGCACAGCTGCCTGTACTTTATTTGATTCGTTGTGTTGTATTTATGCTCTATGTTTCTCCTCATTCCACTTTGCCTCTTCGCTCCTGTATTTGGGTCGTCCTGATTCCCCGTAACAACCCCTTGAGGCGCCTGTTTAGAGGTCAGGGACATTCGTGTTCACATTTATTGAGCGCATCTGTTTGGAGATGCATGCTGATATTTTAGCTCCTTGGTTACTAATAAATATGATAAAAAGCTGAGGAAGATGATTCCCTCTGCTCCAAACAAAACCTTTTTGCATCCGATTCATTGTTGGTGAAGGCGAACGATCAACATCTTTGACAACAGTGGTCCATTGCTATAATGTAGATCACCCTTTGCAGTCTCGTAGATTTTGTGCGCGTTTTCTATACAGCACATTGTGTTCTGCCTCCTGATTGTGTCAATCTCTTCCATACAGTTTGAAACATTAACATAAATCTTTATAACGATCAGATCTTTGTTTTCATTCTACAATACTGACTTTTTTTTTATGTAGGATTGAGCGTTTTTGTAACAGCAGAGATAAGAGTGAAAATGTTCATTTCTGTCTGAGAAAAGTGTGTAATAATGAGTTTTAGAGCCCCAAAACATCTGTAATGATTGTAAAAAATAAAGATGACTATTTGGCGCACTACTATCACAGATTATTGTTAGAACACAATTCTTGCGATAAACGCAGAACACTATAAAGAATTATTAGTGATTTAAATCAAATGTTGGTGAAACAGAAGTATGGAAAAAGCTGGTTCTCCACTGATCTATCAGCCATAAATCCTGAAAGCAAGTATTTCTCTGCCTTTACTGAATTTTAATGAGATTCATCATTCTTCTGCTCCAAGTGCCTGCAGAGCTTTAGTCTGGAATTTGTGGGTGGTACAGAAAAGTCAGATGAGTCGCTGGATTCCATCAAATACCCCTGAATTAATCCTGTTTAAACAAACGAGTTGGGATTAGGTCTGTTGTGCTTCACTGTAGTAAATCATCTTAATGCGTCGTAACATGTTTGGCTTATTTGGAGATAAAAGACAGATCTACTGATAGAAGCAGAACGGGGTCCATATGTCTGTCAGCTGATGCCTTCACCCATCTGAGGCCCTCACAGCTTCTGCCGAGGTTTCTGTGGAGTTTACCCCAAAGTAAGGATCGTCCCACAGGCCGACCTGTACGGAGCTGCTGCAGACTCCACATCCATACCCGTTTTAACCCTCAATCTGTTTCAAGTGTTCAAACTAGGAGCAGGTGATAGTTTGTGCAACCGGTTGTTGCTTTGAAATTAAACTTTACCTCTAAACCACCATAATGAATAGTTTCCCCAGTGACTGGCGGCATCTTTACAAACTCTTCACACATAGGAAGTCTGGCTTTAGGGTAATGTTCTGTAGATATCAGGCTTGAGATTTTGATAAACGGTCAAATATAGGTTTCTGGAAACAGGTAATTACAAGTCACTCACCTGGTATTTGTGCAGTACTAGGCCTGCATAATGAATCGAAAATTTATATCGTTCTCCTGCATATTGCAAAAGACGGTGACCTTAAATGTGCTAAAACAATCTTATGGCAGCTTGAAGTATTTAACAAATCAAATAAATCCCTTTATGCATTTGACCAATCGGATGGAGCTCTTTGATGTCAGATGCTCGCCTCCCATGTAGACGAGGGTCATTTGGAGCGTAATTTAAGTTCTTTAAATTAAACTGTTGCCGTGAAAAGGAAACAATGTTTTTTGGTTGTTTTGCTATTTGTTCATGTTTCGATAGTTATATCGCCATCACAATATTGATCACTAACATGACACGTCGCAGGATTTCCTCATATTGTGCAGCCCTACACTGTATATAATAGGAGCCTAAAAATAATAGACCAGGGTTCAAACAGCGCTATGTTACAATATATGTGCCTACTTTATGGTTTTTAAATGGTCATGAAGCACTTTTCTTTAAACCTCTGGTTCAATTCAGTCACCATGGAAACTTGCTTGAGGCCAGAAGTCACTTGATGACCAATTTGCCCAAAAAGCTCTTATAACTGCGCATTACGCCAACATTTGGTCCATTCGGGAACACGGCAGCATCATCTGGTCTGGGGCTGCCAGCTCACACTTAAAACGCTCAGAGCAGGAACGACACAAACTCCTTATGAGGCACCGGTAGTTTTTTATCCCAAGATCATCAACATGTCCTAAAGATTCAGAATCACACCGTGTTCAACTGGATCTTGCTTTTTGAGGAATACAATGACGGTGAAGATTGGCTCCTCGTTGCTGCTTTGGGCTCCGTGTGCCACAGTGAACAACACGTCAAGCTGTTTTATTTCTTGTTCCATTTGCTCGTGTTTTAACACTTCCATTTGGCACATTTTGCCTTATTTGTGCTTTGGCAAATGCTTTCATTTCTTCTTTCCCCCCCCTGCTGACTCCTGTACTTTTAAATCTCATCTTCTGACATGTATCAAAGGTTTGGGAAAATTTAAAATACTCAATGTATTTTTGATTCTATTATATTTACTGTTTTATTATATTTATTTGGTATATTAATATGAAAATCCTACGATTTTAGTGATGTACCCATTAATGTCCTTGAAGTAAAAATGTGTGAATAAAGAATGAATTTCTAATGGCTTCCTGCTGCTCTGCAGAAATTGTGTCCTAGAAAACAAGTTTTTTTCAAAACAGCATAATCATAATTAAAGACCACTGGCAACGCTTTGAAAATGGATCAAAAGATGATCAAAGTGGGTCTTTGATGAGGCAATGCCAGCGCTGGCTGAAAGATTCACCTGAAAACCCTCTAAATGTCCTTTAAAGGCTCGTCTTCTTCACATTGTTCACATTTATATGGACGTGGATCCTTTATTCCAAAACAACCAGCTCAAATATCAAAACATGATGATTAACATTAACACATGAGCAATAAATAAAAATGTAGGATTTAAGTTTATGTGGCAGGTAATATGATATAAATATAAGTCATTTGAAGACGATGTGTTAACCCACATGCCTAACGCACGCTCTTTGAGATCCCGTCAATCATTGACCGTTTACCCCATCAACGTAAATCAGCCGATTGTGAACCGCTTCTCTCCGCGTCACAATCAGTTGATTTACGTTAATTGTGTAAACGGTTGTAGCGTTACGGTAGTTGAAAGAATGTCAACACTGGAGAGCTGAAGCTCTGGTGTTCAAAGGGTTACAATAACGAAACTCACCTCCATTTTACTGGCTGCAATCTCCTGATCATAGTGCTCCATCATGTTGGGAAAGAAGGTCATGTTGTAGGGCATCCCCATGCACCGGTGCACCTTGATGGGCTCACAGGTGAAGAAGCTGTGAGCGCGGCAGCTTCCAACCCAAACGAGGGCCAGGCCCAGCCACAGCGGCACCGGCGTCCGCATGGCGTCAGCTGACGGGGAGGGACCGTGTCAGTCAACCACAAGTTTATCTCTGGTCCTGTGCGAGGATGCTGGCGGAGATTCCCTCTCGTCAGTCCATCAGCCTCAGATCAGCTCTGCTGAGGTGGTCTCGGGCCTCTCATTGTTGGTCAGCACGTGGTCATGGGTTGCACAGCGGACTTGCAGCACCTGAAATAAATGAAATTATTTTAGGACAACATTTCTAAATGACGTAGTTGTTAACTACAGAGAGACGACTGACTGAAGAACCTGAAAATATCACAACTTGGTGTACGAGTGCTCCTCTGCAATTACCTTAAGGTCTTCAGGACCCAGTTTAAAGCTGCTCTTTACAGCATCAGTCAGTGAAATTAAAGGGATCCTCAGGTTTCTTTGAAGTGGGGTTGTGTGAGGTACTTATGAGTAGTTAAAGAGTCTTACCTGCAGCAGACAGCAGCCAGAGCCGCGTCGGTTTGAACAATAACACAGGAAATTCTGAAGAAACTGATTAGATTAGGCTTGTTTAAAGAGAGCTTCGTCTGAGACACTCCAACACAGCAGATGTTGGCCTTGACTCCTCCCTGACTCTCCAGAGGAGCTGCTGGGACTGCAGTCTGTCTGCACAGTGCAGGAGTGGACAGCAGCGACGCAGACGTCTGCAGACGGCTGCAGATCCTGGCTCATGCAGGAGGAGAATGGGTCTCAGCTTGTTGGAGCATATTAAACTTCACATTAAAGTGTCAGACTCTCACACAGACGCTGGAACCCAGCAGAGGAGCCTTAAAGGCCTGACGGGAGGAAACAGAAAAACTTTCCTACAGCTTTAATCCAGTTCATATGATGCAATTTTAGTTAACTTAATCCTATCCTTTGAATAATAAAACACAACAAAGTGGATTTCCATTTAGATGGTGTGACACTCTGTGTCTTTTGTTTGGCACTGAGTGAGTTTAGTTCAGAGGAACCTTTTATTTATTTGCATGAACGTGATTTATCTTATTTTTTTATGACGTCACTCACTGAAGAATCGGAGGCTACAGTTGGAAGAAAACCCGCATATTTTCGCCAAATATCTTTTTCAAAGTTTAAGCTAGCTTTCAAAAACACACACAAAAGGCCAACTGGAAAGTTTTTGACTCGCACAACAACAGCTTGACTTAGGTGTGTCTCTCATTTCAACAAACGTGACTTTTTCCTGCAGGTTTCCGTTCACCGCAGGGAAACCGGCCGAGGGAGGGAGGGAGGGAGGGAGGGAGGCGGCGGAGTCCCTGGTTCGGTCGGCTCACGGCTCAACTAGGGGGGGGCGACTTGACGTCGGTGGAAACGTGAAAAAGGCAGAAAATGAAGGTAAACACAACACAAACACTTACTTACAGCTGTTGAGGAGCCGCTGCCACACAGAACCGCTGCGGAGTGGGCTCGGAGGGGCTCCGAGCGTCTGGACCTCTGTACGCCTGCGCGGAGCTCGCGCACGCCTGCGATCCTTTAATGTGAGCTGCCTTCAGGTGCAGTGGGAAATATGAGACTCAAAGGCGGGGTTGCAACTTAGAGTCTCTAAAAGTTGCAACTAAAGTCTTAAAAGAAGTTTAACCTATTCCACCTTGAAAAACGTGTTTTATTATCACTATTTTTTAAAGGTGTACATTTATTTACACCATTTTACGTTTGCTAAAGCCCAGCCAATTTAAAAAATATAAACACACATAAAAAAGATACAACTATAATAAATAAATATATAAACGAACGTTAAAAATTCAGTAATGAATCTTATGAGAAATGCATGGTAATCAAACATTTCTTAATATAAATACCAAATAAAGTGCAACATTTTAAATCTTTTTATTTATACTTTTAAACGTTATAGTTTGAAAGTCTTTTTGTAAATTTAATTTAGCGTTAGTTTTGTTCAAGACTTCATTTTTGAAATGTGTTTTTAAAACCCTTTTGGTGGCCAAATAAAAAAAAGAAGTCTGGGCGGTTGGATTAAAAAAAAAACCTGTTCTTGTGAATCTATTTTTTTTTTTTTTTGTCAGGATACTTTCAATTTAATATGTTGTCATAATGTAAAGACAAAATTTGTAACTTTTCTTTTAACCCCAAATCCCTTGTCCCAATATTTGTGCGATTTTTTCCTTAAGAATCTATTTGAGTATTTTAGTATTGAAGGAATCCAGAAATACAACAGTTGTTAAAATCAAACAGCAAATCAAAATTGTTTTGTTGTGGTTGCCTATTCTTTGTTTAGATCACCATTAAATGTTTAATTATTGCTAAGTTATTACTTTCTTATCAGCATATTATTATCACAGAAATGAACTAAAGGGGCAAATAAAAAGCTCTTATGCCCTCAGCTAAAAACATATCCTTTTAAAACAGCTTTTTAATTCTTTTTTCCTATTCTGTGTTTTACTGTGAAACACTTTGTATTTTTTTTATCTTTAAAGGTGCTATACAAATTAAGTTTATTATTATCATTATTTGACATTTCAGTGTAACTGGGGAATAGCCGTGTGTCAGTTGAACGTAGCAGTCGAGCAGCTGGTTAAATTGAGAGCGCGCGGGGAGGGCAGACTGTTTGGATTTGCTTATTAAAGAAAGTCTTGTCTAAATCTCAACAGTTAGGTACTTAATTAAGGTAAAAATGTGATTTACTGCCCCTTAAACTTCACACGCACTCTAGAGTGGAAACTAGCGAAGAGGCTGTTCTGTTTTAATGTTTTTGTACCACTAGAGGGAGCAAAACATAGAGGGAGTGTTTTTCTTGGGAGTTTAGATTTTAGCCCTTGTGCTGTCCTAGGCACTTTAACATTGGGAGTTGGGTCATCTAGACCCACTAGACAGTGCTCTGAACCTTTTTCCTTCAATGATTTGTGATCTTCACTGGTGTCCATGGATTACATGAAATCTTTCCACCTTTATCCACCTTTGTCATGGTAGGGAGAACACCTCGTACCAGTTGTTCAAAGGTAAGCTGATCGGATTTTGGTGATCGGATTGGATCAAATCTTGAAAATGGGTTGTTCAAAAGGGAAAGAAGGAATCTGAAATCAGATTAGATCACAGAATCCAATCCTAGTTCTAATCTGGATCGAACCTTCAGTTTGTGTTCTTCAAAACTTGTCAGTAGGATTTGGATAACTTTGATCCAAAAAAAAAACTGGATTATCCTGATCCAAACAGGGAGTTGGATTTAAAGGTGGATTCCAGGAGGGAAATGTAGAAAAACTTTGAAATTGGTCAAATAATACATTTGTTTCATTTAGTGTTTATACTTTTATTTATATTTTGCACTTGACTTGTGTAACCGTTGTAACAGTGATGAAGTAGATACAGTAGACATAGGCTACCAGTTAAGCTATTCAGTAAAGTAAAAACAACCAAAGCAGAACTGCAGATCCGCCTCCTAAAAGTAGAGCTTGGAAAAGCTGGTCTCTCCTCCTCAGATTAAAAAACTCCCTGAACATTCTTTATTTTGTTAACTATTGGACATTTAGCCATTTTATTTAAGACGTTTTCCAAATATCCACAATGTATTTGTTAATGTATATTTGTTTTTTTATGTTTTGTGACTCAGATAAGGGGTCATAAAAGAAATTATGAATGGAAGTGGATGTTTGTTATTTTTGTGTTTTGTCTCAGAATAACAAACTCTTACAGTGACCCCATGTTAGCTCCTCTACCTGTTCTTTACATAGCTGGCAGCCCGTGTTGTGATACGTTGTCCCATTTAGAGCAACGGTAATCTGGATTTGGTAATCTTGAAAACTGTGTATCTGGATCAGGGTGATCCAGTTCAATGTTGCTTTGAAAAACCGGCATAAAAGTAAGACGGATTACCTGATCCTGCATAGGAAAAAATGTGATTTCCAAATCCGGATCATTTTGATCCAGATTAAACTTTTTGAACAACTGGCCCCTCAATGTAAGGGTGGGGTCATCTCAGATAGCACAAGGGTTAATCAGACATTATATAGACAGCGTCTGGTTAATAAGAATCAGAACACTTTATTTTTCCCAAAGGTAAATTGCATTAGCATTGAGCAGGTACTCCAGACAAAATTTTATCATGCAACAAACAAAGAAAAGCTACATCACAAATACTTGATTACAGTGCAAATTAGCACTAAAATGATTCTAAAATGATGTTGGTACGTGGGTTTTCATGGAGGAGCTATACAATTTTATTGCTACAGGAAGGAAAAATCTTCTGTGGGCCTCAGTTATTGTTAAGGGGGGGTCTTAGTCTTGCCGTCTGTGTCCTCCTGTATTGGTCCAGTTGCTGGTGGAAGGGGAGAAGATCAGTCTGTTTGACTCTGTGACCTTTAGTCTGCTGCCTCAGCATATCCCAGCAAACAAGATAGCTTTATAGGCAGCAGATTCATAAAACATCCTCATCATGTGTTTACAGATGTTAAATGACCTGAGCCTCCTCAAGAATTAGAGTCGGGTCTGACCTTTTGTACAGAGAGCATTAATGTTCCAACCCCAGTCCAGTTTGTTGTCAATGTAGACTCAGAGGTACTTCTAAACCCTCAGGTTGTCCACATGACCCCTGGATGGACACAGGGGACAGAGGAAACCTGCTCTTCTTCAGGTACACCACCAGATCCATTGTTTTGGTTGTTGTTGAGCTGCAGGTGGTTCCGCTGGCACCTTTATACCAAGTCACCAGTAACACTCCTGCACTGCAACTCCTTCCCTTTATTGACATGTCCAACGAAGAGGACCGAAAACTGGCAAGACTTGGTCTGGATATAAAACGATGAAGGGAAAATAAAATGTTTTTAGATGAGGCGTCACATGAGTTTGCTAGATTGATCTGAAGTGAACATAGTATTTTACTGTCGTAGTGCAGCTTCATTGTTTTTTAATAATTTGCTGTGCAAATAATTTTTAAATGTAGTTGTTTCGATGGCTGTTATTTTTATTTCAAAAAGTTTGTCTTTTACACAGTTGTTAATGGTTTCACGTGGTTCACCACCAGAGGGCGCCGTTTCTCGACAATGGCCGCCGTTACATGACTGTGTTGAGGAGGCGGGGCTTTAATTTAACAATTGAGGTGCTTCACTGGGTTGCAGCCAATAAGTATCGGTGATAAGCGAGCGCATCTGCTTGTCGCCGCAGCCTCGCTTCCTCTGGCCGGATGTGCGGGAGCCAGAACCCCGGACTCCAATGACATTTGTACCGGAGGCGCCGCTGGCGGGGACGCCACCGACTCAGATCTCATCCATGTGAGGTAGGTAAGCGCGCGCGGAGCGCTCCGTCCAGGAAGCGCAGTGAATTCCAGCAAAGCTGCAAAGTGCTCCGTGGATTCAACAGGGGCTTCAGCTCATCTCTCAACCCCCCCTGTGGACCGAGGCGCTGGCCTGTTGCTAGGAGACCCTTTGACAGCTGGGAGCTTTTGGGAAGTGACAATTAATACACTAATGGTGTCTGGCTATCTGGCAACCCAAACCTTTCTCCACAGAATCCGCACGCTGTTCATGCGTAAAATCTGCCTCATGTGCTTAAAAGAGAACCTTATACTGCGGTTATTTTCAGTCAGGAGATTAGTGTTTTGCAGGGAACAATGGCCTACTTGTTGTGATGATCATACTCTAAATACACATACCCTCTGAAAACAGTCAGGCATTTCTTAAGGTTCCAAATTGATGATTTTGAATTTATAAAAATTGGGACTTAATTAATGCACACATTTTGTAGTTTTTATTTGTGTTTTTGGCTTTATTTTGAAGTAAAACAGGACATGTGTGCATGGCATGGGTTGGTCCAAGCTGTCAAAGTGGGTCCATGTTTCCTCCTTCCATCAGTAGCCGCTGCCTGCATCCTTGTGTCTGAAGGTCATTGGTGAGCAGGTCCATCTCACCGTGAATGACACTGCAGAGCAGTCAGGTGTGGTCTCAGCTCCACATATGCTCTAGTTCAACTTTCTAAACACACAGACTGCTCTCCAGAGGATGGAAGCATGGGCGCTGAACTTGTGTGTTGGTTAGGCCTGCACAATATACCGCAAATTTATCGTTATCGCAATATCCAGCTCTGCAATATGCATATCGCAAAAGACGGCAAATATCGTAATAAATCACAAACCCAAAATGTGTTAAAACAGTCTTCTAGCAGCTTGACGCATTTAACGAATCAAATAAATCCCTTTATGCTTTGACCAATCAGATGGACGCCTTCCCATTGTTGACCAATCAGATGGAGGCCTATTATGTTAGATGTTTGTCCCCCATGTCGATGAGGGTCATTTGGAGTATAATTTTAAACTGTTGCAATGAAATGGGAATGATGTTTTTGGTTGTTTTTCTATTTGTTTATTTACCGCAAATTTATCGTTATCGCAATATTGATCACTAATATCGCATATCGCAAGTTTGCCTCATATCGTGCAGCCCTAGTGTTGGTAATGCATGTGTCCAGATTGTCTGAGTGGCTGTTATGACCTCTTGTGTTAAAGCCTGTGCCTGGCAGGTGATGAGCACATCACGTCAAGGTTGTAGCTCCAGACGTAGGACCTGGTTTAAAAGGACTTGAAGGAAGAACTTTTAGAAGTGTCAGCAGCTCCTCTGAGAGAGGAGACAAGTCAGCATTAGTCATGACGCGAGGTGGCACCTCTTCACACATTGCACAGGGGGCTGTCACAATGCGACTGGGAGAAGTGGCTGGACTGACTGAAGCTGACATGCTGTTCTGTCCTATCAGGCTGATGTTTGCACCCGGAGAGTCCCCAGGAGCTTCATTGCACCTCCCCTTCACCTCCATTACCTCTCGCTGTGTGAAGGGGCATGCCTTCTGTACCCAGCCTTAGGTAGGTGCTCCACTCAGGACACTCATATGGTGACAGACGGTCTCCATGAACATTAGCAAGGAGGCACCATGAAATCCATCAATAGAGTTTGTGTTTCATTTTTCAGGCTTTCAGTTTCTAGACGAAACCTGTTTAATCTAATTCATGATTAGAAATCCTTGCATGGATTAGGTCCAAAGATGACCAGCAGTGGAAGTATGAATAACAGCAACAATAACAGATAAAAACAAAAGGTTTTCCGCATATTTGCTGCATATGTTCAGAATCTATGTGTCTCATGGAAGCTAAAACAAAACTAAACTTCAATTCTTTCCAATATTTTGAAATGATTTGGTAAACGTGTGCGTATAGAGCAAGGAGCTGCTGATAGGATGGGAACACTTGGAGGTAAAGTATGAGTTTAGAGGTAAAGTCAGAGTTAATGGACAGCAAACAGTGAGTCTAAACCCATTTAAGGTTTACATGAATGACAAAAGCTAAGATACATTTTTTTTTATAGATAACATTTTTTGCTTTAGATTTAAAGTTATAATCAGATACAGGGTAGAGGCAAAAATGAGTTGTGGAGATGCAAAAACCCTTCTTGACACACCTGTGCCCTGGCTTGGTCCACGACCTGCTGCTCCACAGCTTAGGTGACAGATTTAATCATCAGAAGAATAAAAGTCTGCTGCCGTTGCTGTGTGCGGGCAATAAAAACAGACCAGGACAGCGTCACAAGGATCCATTTAGATCAATTGGATTATAAATGAAGTCCTCAATCTCATTGTTCCTGGTCTTTATGTGTTTACCTGCTAGAACCATTTATTTCTGTTTGCTGGGAAGTCATTGATCAATAGTTGATCATGATTTCCAGGGAAGGCTTACATTGTTGTCCTCCACACCCAAATATTAAGATTATTATTATCTCTGAGCACACACTGGACTTGGGCAATGAGCTCCATAATGTTGGCGCTTAAAGCCTCCCCTAGATCTTTAAATTCCAGAAATGAGTTGGATCATGTGTAAAACAGCAAACACAGTAGGACCCAGCCTCCATCCGCTCTTCCTTACCTCCTCTTCTTCCCTTTGTTTTTTACTTTCCTGCCACCTTTTTCACGGCGCCCCAGGATACATGCTCCCACCTACACAATCGCCTTTTTCTTTTGTCTCACGCTCTCTGCCGTGAAGGTGACAAGCCTCCCAGCAACGGTTAAGTTAGAGCGATGGTCCAGACCGCGGTTAAAATGGTGAGGTGTGGAAGAGGGATGAAACGAGAAAAAGACAACAAAACTAAAGAATTATGGATTAATCATCCTGTCTACAATTGTTTTAAAAATAATTACGTACAGTGGGGCAAAAAAATATTTAGTCATCCAACAACTGTGCAAGTTCGCCCACTGAAAAGATGAGAGAGGCCTGTAATTTTCATCATAGGTTTACCTCAACTACAAGAGACAAGGAGAGAGAAAAAGTCCAGAAAATCACATCGTCTGATTTTTAATAATGAAAAAAAGTATTTGGTCAATAACAAATGTACAACTCAGAACTTTGTTATATATACTTTGTTGGCAATGACAGCAGTGAAACGTTTTCTTTAAATCTTTACAAGTTTTTCACAAACGGTTGCAGGTACTTCGGCCCATTCCTCCATGCAGATCTCCTCTAGAGCAGTGATGTTTTGGAGCTTTTGTGCGACAACACAGACTTTCAACTCCCTCCAAAGATTTTCTATGGGGTTGAGATCTGGAGACTGGCTAGGCCACTCCAGAACCTTGAAATTATTCTTAGAAAGCCACTCCTTTGTTACCCGGTCAGTGTGTTTGGGATGGTTGTCATGTTGAAAGATTCAACCACGTTAAATCTTCAATGTCTTCGCTGATGGAATGAGGTTTTTTCACTCAGAATCTGACCATACGTGGCCATATTCATTATTTCCTTTACATGGATCAGTCGTTCTGGTTCCTTTGCGGAAAAACAGCCCCAAAGTATGATGGTTCCACCCCCATGCTTTACAGGAGGTATGGTGTTCTATGGATGCAATTCAGCATTCTTTCTCCTCCAGAGTATAGTTCTTACCAAAAAGTTCTATTTTGGTTTCATCTGACCATAGGACATTCTCCCAATCGTCTTCTGGATCATCCAAATGCTCTCTATCAAACTTTAGATGGGCCTGCACATGTACTGACTGTAGCAGGGGGACACGTCTAGCCCTGCAGGATTGATTTGAGTCTGTGGCGGCATAGTGTGTTACTGATGGTAGCCTTTGTTACTTTGGTCCCAGCTCATTCACTAGATCCCCGTGTGTGGTTCTGGGATTTTTGCTCACCATTCTTTTTATCATTTTGACCCCAAGGGGTGAGATCTTGTGGGGAGTCCCAGATGGAGGGAGATTATCAGTGGTCTTGTATGTCTTTCATTTCCTTATATTTGCTCCATCAGTTGATTTCTTCACACCAAGCTGCTTACCTGTTTCAGATTCAGTCTTCCAGCCTGGTGCAGGTCATCAATTTGGTTTCTGGCGTCCTTAGACAGCTCTTTGGTCATGGCCATAGTGGAGTTTGGAGTGTGACTGTTTGAGGTTGTGGACATTTGTCAGGAGCCATTTATGAAGGTAACCAGTGGAGGACAGAGGATCCTCATACAGAAGAAGTTACAGGTCTGTGAGAGACAGAAATCTTCTTGTTTGTAGGTGATCAAATACTTTTTTTCCACCATAATTTACGAATAAATTCTTAAAAAATCAGACAGTGCGATTTTCTGGATTTTTATCTCTCATTTTTTTTCTCATAGTTGAGGTTTACCTATGATGATGAACATAACAGGCCTCTTTCATCTTTTTAAGTGGGAGAACTTACACAATTGTTCGCTGACTAAATACTTTTTGCCCAGTGTAAATACCCACTCTGCAAACGTCAAGGTTGTTTTTGGTGTTTTTAACATGTTTTTGTGGCCTTTTTTTTTATGATGGAGGACATGCATAAAGAAAATTCAGCTCAGAATTCCATGTCTGACTATTTCTTTTTTCAAATAATTACAAATCAGGAGCAGAAGAAGAAAAATTCAGTTTCAAAAAACAACTTATTTGTGATGTAGAAAATATGGTGGATGGGCCACAAGCTTCCTGCTCTGAGGTCTCAGCAATGGGGAAGGGGGGGCTTCGTGTCAACAGTCCCGCCCGCAACTTTTGGGATAAATTCTGCCGAAACTGTCCTATAAAAGAACACAGGTTTTTTTGATTTTAGCTAAAATCGACATAATCATAAATAAAAGATCACTGGGAACAATCGAAAAATAAATCTGTAGATGATTTATATTAAAACAAACTTTATTTATACAACACTTTTCCTATCACAGCACAACACAAAGTGCTTTACATTAAAACAAAACAAAATAAATAATAAAAAAACAAGCACGAAAATTAAAAGAGCGCCCCCCCATACCTACACACAACACTCCTCCAATTTTTCACCCCCCCCCCCAACTGATGGGGAAACACAATGAGAAATGTAAAATAGGCTGAGCATGAAAACAGAATGTTTGTTATTGGAAGCGGTAATAATAATTTGAACCTCCCTCTCAGTGAATAACTGCATAGCCAAATGCAGCATCACAGCTGGGGATCAGCGCCACCACAGATAAGTGGCGATGCAGGTCCCCATCTAGAGCCGCAGCGGCTGACCAGCAGCCGACCCAAAGGGAGAGGTCCAAAAAGAGGAAGCACTGGAAATAAAAATGACAATTAAAAAGTAAACATACTGATAAAAGCTGTAAACAAATAAAAAAAATAAAATCTTAGCACAAGGAATATTAAAATAAGTCATTGATAACCAAAAATTCATAAACATGATAACATGGATAAATAAATAAATAAAAAATGTGAATGAAGAAATAAAAGCCAGGTTAAAAAGGTGGGTCTTGAGCCTTTTCTTAAAAACATATATGCTCTCTGCGGCCCTCAGGTCCAAATTGATCAAATGATTAAAGTGAGACTTAAAATTCACACCTACAGTGGTGGACAAAATAGTTGGTACCCCTCAGTTAAAGAAAGTCCTCAACGCTCACTGAAATGACTTGAAACGTTCAAAAGTAACAATAAATTAAAATGTATTGAAAATTAAATATTTAAAATCAGCCATTACTTTTGAGTTGTTGATTAACAAAATTATTAAAAAAAAAAAAACTAATGAAATATGGCTGGACAACAATGATGGTACCCATAACTTAATATTTTATTGCACAACCTTTTGAGGCAATCACTGCAATGAAACGGTTTCTGTATTTGTCAATGAGCCTTCTGCACCTGTCCACAGGTATTTTGGCCCACTCCTCATGAGCAAACTGCTCCAGTTGTCTCAGGTTTGACGGGTGTCTTCTCCAAATGGCATGTTTCAGCTCCTTCCACTGATGTTCAATGGGATTCAGATCTGGGCTCATGGAAGGCCACTTCAGAACAGTCCAACGCTTTTCTCTCAGCCATTCTTGGGGTTTTTGGCTGTGTGTTTTGGATCCTTGTCCTGTTGGAAGACCCATGACCTGCGACTGAGACCAAGCTTTCTGAAACTAGGCAGCACATTTCTACCCAGAATGCCTTGATAATCTGGAGATTTCATTTCACCTTGCACAACTTCAAGAAACCCTGTGGCAGATGCAGCAAAGCAGCCCCAAAACAGAACTGAGCCTCCTCCATGTTTCACAGTAGGGACAGTGTTCTTTTGGTTGGATGCTTCATTTTTGAGTCTACCAACATAGAGCTGATGTGCCTTACCAAAAAGCTCCAGTTTGGTCTAATCTGTCCAAAGGACATTTTCCCAGAAGCTTTGTGGTTTGTCAACATGCATTTTTGCAAATTCCAGTCTGGCTTTTTTATGATTTCCTTTCAACAGTGGTGTCCTCCTTGGTCGTCTCCCATGAAGTCCACCCTGGCTCAAACAACCACGAATGGTGTGATCTGACACTGATGTACCTTGATCTAGGAGTTCACCTTTAATATCTTTGGAGGTTGTTCTTGTCTCTTTGGGTACAGTTCCAACTATCCGTCTCCTCAATTTGTCATCAATGTTCCTCTTCGTCCAGGGAGGTTGACTGCTGTCCCGTGGGTCTTAAACTTCTGAATAATATGTGCCACTGTTGTCACAGGAACTTCAAGCTGCTTAGAGATGGTTTTATAGCCTTTACCTTTACGATGTTTGTCTATAATTTTGTTTCTAATGTCCTGGGACAATTCTCTCCTTCGTTTTCTGTTGTCCATGTTCAGTGTGGTTCACACCTTTTCACCAAACAGCAACGTAAACATTTGTCTCCCTTTAAATAGTCAGACTGACTGATTATGGGTTTGAAAACAGCTGTCATGTCAATTAAAGGACATACCTGAGTTCATCATGACCCCCTGGACAATTAGTTCTCAGTCTTTATGGAGGTACCATCATTGTTGTCCAGCCATATTTCATTAGTTTGTTTTTTTAAGTACTTCTCTTAATCAACAACTCAAAAGTAATGGCTAGTTTTGATTATTTAATTTTCAATACATTTTAATTTATTGTTACTTTTGAAGTTTCAAGTCATTTCAGTGACATTGTGGACTTTCTTTCTTTAACTGAGGGGTGCCAACTATTTTGTCCACCACTGTATTTCATCAATAAAAGTTTTTAATTATGTTCTTTTTTTGCTAATGTCCAGGATTTTCCTCAAACGTCAGCAGATTTTATCTTTAGTTATGACTTTTAATGGTGTCAAATGTTGTTAATTTATCTGTTTCTGTATCTTTTGATGTTTATTTGCCCATTTTCATATTAAGTTATCTTTTTGAAGGAGCGTTAAAATTCTCTTTGCTTTTTCGACTGGCAGCTGCCTCGCTTTGATCGTGTTTCCTTCACTGAGCTTGTTAAGGGAACCACGGAAAAGTATTGTAGTTAAGGCCTATAATGCTATTTTTACCAGCCATGGAAACTGTGAATAGCAGTAGCATTAGGAGCTTTTTTTTTTTTTTTTTTACTGTCGCTAATATGACAGCTTTCTCTTATGCAATAAATCCAGTGAAATCTTGTTTGACAACATCTGTTGTGTATACATGTTTGTGCGTGTGTGTCTGCAGCAGTAAGGAGATGTTGACAGGACAGAGGCTATGCCATTCAAAGTCCCACCAGGACTCGGTTCTCTCTGCCCTCAACCAGCAGAGGAAGGACGGCCTGCTGTGCGACGTGACGCTTGTCGCTGGTGAGCAAAAATTTCACGCCCACAAAGCGGTCCTGGCAGCATGCAGCGATTATTTCAGGGTAAGTACACATTGGAGCTGATCTTTGCTCTGAAATTAGAAAAAAAAGAGGAGTTTAAAAGGTTTACCGTGTTCTAAACTGAAATAAATGTGAACAGGCTGGAATAAGCAGCAAGGATAAGGAGAAAGATCCGACATCACCGCTGCAAATCAAGCAGGAGGGCTCATGACAATGCCTGAATGCAGCATGTGATCTCACAGATGCCTAGCAACCACGGAGCCACTGAGGCTCCCATTACCAAAATTAGACAATTGCCCCCATCCCCAATTAGGGTTTTTTTTTAAAGCAAGATTGTGCACTTGCGTACATTTTTTGATTACAGTATTTCACAATCTCTGAAAATCAGATTTTTCCTACCAGAAAACACACTCATATTCATCAGTTTTCCATCCCTGCCTCCAGTTATGTAACATTTACACGTCTTCACTCAGTTCAGATCAAGGTGAGACACAAACCAGGCGGTGAGACACTACTGAACATCAGCACTCTAAACTTCAACTGTAAAAACTTTGATGCCAAGGATGTCAGAAATCTCAGAGATCATCCTCCATAAATCCACATGGATGGACGCTGATACTGGACGGATGTACTGCTGATACACTGAGGACCTTCAGTTCAACTGTCAGACATCCAGATGGAAGATTTCCCTCTGCTTAGGGAGAAGTGCACCAATGAGATTTGATTTAGGGACTTAAAGCAGATTAGAAGGTAAGATTTAATCCCTCTTGAAAATGAGAGACAGATTAAATACGCCCAAGTTACCCAGGGATTATTCCTGCAGTGTGAAAGTGTGTGGGTGCTCAGGTTATTTTTATATCAATGCAGACTGGGTTTAGGTTGGGCGAGCGGTCCGCCTCTCCACCGTTTGTACGTCATTTTTCCTTTTGTTTGTCTTCTGCTCTCGGTATTCATTTATAAATGCGACTCCTTCAACGTCCAGCGAGGCAAAGCTACATTGTTGCTCCTGCGCTCAGATTATTAGATTAGCCTGTTACGCCAAGCAAAAAAAACTCACTCTGCCTCCATGTTTCTTCAGTAGTGGCTTAACAAAATTATCTTCATGCTGTCATCTGACTCCACTACTGGATTTGATTTGATTTCATTTGCAGAGATGAGGATGAGGTGTTTTGGAGATGACAGATAAACTGTCTGTCTTGCTTTTTTTTGGACCACATTGACCCATTTAGCTGATGCCAAAACAACCTACGCATTTCTTACGCTTCATACTCGCAGCAGAACTTGCATCTGCTGAAGCTGGTATTTAATACAAGTACCTGTACTAAAATACCTGACCTGGTCAGATTTGTTTTCTTGGGACTTGTCCTGAATGTGTCATCTGCTCCTTTTGGCTCCATCACACTGTGAAGATGTCTGGACAGCTTGGGGAGATACAGGCTCACATCAGCATCACTCACCACCCTGTGCCCACACAGACACACAAATTCAATCAGTCTGTGCATTTCTGGAGTCACGTCTGCTGGCCCTGCAGTCAAGACAGAATTTACATCAAAGACTATGATTGTCTCAGAGGAATATTTCCCAGTTTGAGGCCTCATACAAGCTTGATGTAGAGCGGAAACCAGCTGTACAGGGGAGTACATTAATGTAGAAAGATCTACTCCTTCTTGTCTGAACATTTCTAAATATCCTTCCGAAATATGATCTATATTATTTATTATTGTTATTATTACTACATAGAAGCTTAACTCAAAATCCAGACCCAGAAGTGACAGCTCAGAAAAGACATAAACAAGGCTGAGAAATGTGAAACAGAAGAGATGATTAAAAAAAAAAGGATTGTCATGAAAAACGGAAAAGGACAGACTGTGGTGAACCAAAACCTGGCAGAGAATAACAGCAGGAGAATCCTTTTAATAGCCACTCTGATGGTGATGAGGCATCAACTTTCACCCACAGAGCACTTCTGCATCTGCAATTAGAAAAGAAGGGGAAAAAAGAAAACGGGGAGAGATGTGGCTCAGGGCCTGACAATGACAGACAAATCTACAAGGAAAAATGAAAAGCAAGTTTCCCAGCAGGTTAAATGTTTTAATCCTCCAACGTTCACACCTCCTGGAAAAAACTAAGCTGCACATTCATGCTTAAACATCAACTTTAGCCTTGACACAAACCTTGATCTAATGGGTGATCTAATGGGTACCTGGATAAGGTTTTTTTTTTTTAAATGAAAACCATTAAGAGCCAGGCACAGTTCAACAAAAACACACTAGGGTTATTTGCAAAAGGAAGGTTTATATGGAGGAAGAAACAATGTTATAGTGGAGAAATCCAAGATTGTTCATCTCATTTTTTATAATTGGATACTTGACAACCCTTGATCAAAATATGACAACTCAGGAACCTAGATTTTCAATGTGAATGTGACACAAGGTCGTGGCTAAATATTCTAATTTACAAATAACTCCTGGTTAGTTCAAATACATTTATGACTTATACATGGGGTTGAATTATTTTACTTTAACATTTTGCTATGTTTTACTATATTTGACCTTAAACTGTACATTTTTTTTAAATTGATCATACGAACAATGTATTTTATCAATCTAGACTTTTAAAACTGTTGATTGTTGATTTTTACACCACACAACTTCTATACAGAGCTAAGGGGAAATCTTTACTACTCAACATCCAAAAACAGTTCTTAGAAAATGAAGAAGACTACAAACTGAGGGGATGTAGAAACTTCCAGATCAAACTGATAAGAACCACAAAGAAAAGTTTCTGTGTCGGTGTGTGGCACTGAACTTTGGAACGGTTTAAGTAATGAGCTCAAACAATGTTCAAGTATCCAAATGGTCAAAATAATGTATAAAGAAATTCTGATTTCACGATATGAAGATAAGAGGAGTGAAGGATCAACAGGTGTTTGAATAATTCCAAACATATGTGTGAATTTGATTGTGGTGAAATAATCAAAGCTCCTTTACTTACAACCAACGAGTATTACATTGTTTAATGTGCATTAAAGATAACTGAAATGTTTTAATTACAATCAATAATCTATTGATTTTCTTTACTTGATCATAAATGTGTAGCAATAATTACTGGTTTAATGTGATGATGTGTTCTAATGATAATCAATGATTGTTACATATCGGTACCGTTACTGTTTTCTGAAATTATGAAGAATGTTTTCTGAAGATTATCAATCATTAATAAGAACTGGATTTTGTAATTTGAATAGAATCTATCTGATCAGAACCGGATTACAAAAACTATTTCAAACTATAAAATGAATGAACTCAGTAGGGGTGGGGTTATATAATCTCGCTTCTTCCCACTCCTTTTCAAGCAATAAATCAGGTTCAGCATGTCTTTAGTTAATGATCACTATATTTAATTAAGCAAATGTGAATTAAGTGTGTCTTTGTTTTGTTTTTTATTTATGCATTTCATCATTTCTGTAATGAATTTGACAAATCTGTGTGATTTTATTTTATTGACAACAATTAATGATTGTAATAAATCAAATCAAATCCAAATTTACAGTGACAGCGCTCCTCTAGTTCTTTGGTGATTTTACATAAGCATTACAGTCATGAATAAACAAGGTGCAGATTAAAAGCAATAGGGCCGTAATTATACCGCTGAATCAAAGATAATGACGTGTTCAGCTGCTACAATTTGCCGCTGACAACAAAAAAACCTTGTAGTTTTCCCATCAGGGAGTGCGTTTTTGTTGTTGAAGGGTTGCAGCCATTGTCAGATGGGTTTGGCCATTTTATTGTCCTTTTTGTATAGTTCAGGTTATAATAAACAAAAAACGTCTGCACAGAACCCAGCAGATCATATGACCACACCTGTTATTCAGGTAGTCACAGCCAATAACTTATCCACATTTAAAGTATTCTTAAGAAGTATACATTTCTTTTCCCAAATTCTTGAGCTGATGGGTTAAGAGCATTGACTGGATGTGAGAACTGGACTAAGGGACGTTGTGTTATTCTAAATGCTCCTGAGGGCTGGAGTGGTCCTCCACTGTGGACCCGGGGGACAGTCGGGCCACCAGAGGCTTTCCGATGGCAAAAAGAATGTGCGCTCAGTGAAGTTAAACACGCATGTGCAGTGATGTATGTATCAGATGATGTTTCATGTTTCTGCATGTCAATCAAGTGATGTACTTCATGGTGAGAGGGATTACTGGCTGATGGATTAAAAAAAACATGTTTTTTATTTTATTTATCTGTAGTGGGCTGGGATCAACCCACATGTCCTTTGTGGTCCTAATCAATGTAATGAGCACCCCTGCTCTTGATAATTCTACATTTCTTCATGAATTTTTCTGTAATGCAAGTAAAAACTGACCAATCAGATGCCTCAATGAAAGCATGTGGTGATTGCTGGCCCCCAAATCCGCTTTTCCAAACATTTGACAGATTCACTTGTTGCAGGGGTGTGGACTTCCAACAAGTTCACTCCTGATTGTTTAGAGTGGTTGCCATAGAAATGTTGGCTCAGACTGATTTGGACCAATCACTACTTACTGATATTGTCTGGCTTCAACATGGCGGGGTCTGTATCACAAAAAAATGGCAACATGGCAAAAAACTGACAAAAGTGGCAATTGACTTTGTTTGGTAGGAGGCGGAAGAAAGTACGTGATTTTTACTGGTGGCGTCACACTCACTTGGTCCAGTTCTCATACAGTCAATGGTTAAGAGTGCCCCAGACTGTCTTTTCAGCATCATTAAAGAGTCTCTGATTAGATTTAGTTTGTAAACTTTCCACACCGGCCGGTCTGGAATAAGAGGTCCTAACAGGAGGAGATGGACTAAGCTTCAAACAGGAAAAGCTGAACTGTGAACACCTTCAACAAAGAATTACAAAAATAGTGACAAGCAGAGGACCTGATGAAGTCGAACAGACTCAATCATACTGCAAGTGAACCGATTAAAAGAGAAATAAATAGATAATTGACAGATAAAACCTGGTGTGATTCTGACTGGAGGAAAAACGAAGATCTAACTGAACATAACTGAAATAAAAAACATGACCTGATCTAAAACAACCAGGAAACCAAAACTACAGGTCATCGCTCATCACTTTGTCAGTCTGAACATAATTAAACCTGAAATATTCCTATGAAAATAGAGAAAAATCCCACTAGTTAGTCTGTGAGCTCATGTAGTCAGCTACTGGACTACAGGTTGACTATTTAGAGCTAAATCACTTTATCATTTCCTTGAGTTGCTTCTAATTTTGCTGTGCAGAGGTGAAGCTAATAAAGTTATCATTATTTATGGCCAACTTGTTTACACTGTTGATGATGTTTTAGGGTCATGATAGGACTGTAAAACTTATTCAAAGTATTAATATTTGCCTCTGTCAGCTGAGTATGTTTTTTCCACTGGTTCTGGTGTGTGGGAGGTCTGCAAAAATTTCTGTAGAGAAGGCCTGAAGTCCCCAGACATAACCCAATTATCATGGACAATGAAACAGCTTTTCTCAAAGCTGCTTTTTTTCTCTGAGGAAAAAGAGTCCCCTCAGGTTTATCACACACCAAGCAGGCACACCATTTTTTTTATCTTATTGGTCATGCAAACTGCAGAGATGTGCCTCCACTGCAGCACTGGAAAGGTGAAAAACGCACTCTGACCGTGGCCCAGTGTTCCTCCGCTCTGGATCCATACCTCGGATCACAGAAGCCATCCGTCACTATCGGTGCCCCCTTAACTCATCTGTCAAGGTCAGGGGCATTCATGCCGGAGGCCGGCAGCTCTGTGGGCGCTCTTGCACTCTACTGACTTTTGTTAAACACTCCAGTGAGCATCAAAAAATCAGGGGTTCACTTCTTTTGCTCTTTGCTAAAGTCTTTCCACCCATGCACACAGAACAAAACACTATTACACTCCAGGTTAAGCTGAGGGCCTTTGCTCAATGGAGCAGGAGCTTTTTAATTAGCAGAGTGGTCAATCAACAAGGGGAGAGAGTTGAACAGGCTTTGGGTAAATGTTTTCTTTGAGCAGCTCTGTCTCAAACATCCAACCCAACATCCAGGAGTGTTGTTTGCTCGAGGTAGAAGTTCATGAGTCAGAGACATGATGGGAAGTTTAGGGAAGAGATAATCCTGTTTTCCTGACTGAATGCAATTTTTAGGGTTGCTGGGTAGTCTAATATGTCATGTGCAGAAGAAAGCAAAGCTTGTATTCCCTGTCAGGATAAAACGATGCAGTTCTGCTGCACACAGCTGTTCTGATTAAAAATACTCCCTCAAAAACGGCAAGTTAGCAGGATGAGTCTCCTGAGGCCGTGACGCCACAGTGAAGCAGCTAAAATTACATATAGCAAAGAATTGATGCCGTTTGTCTCACTGCAGTTTAAGTTCAAACATAAACCCCAGAAAGAAAGTCTCCATTCGCCGCCTCCTCCTCTCTGCTTACTGGCCCTGATCAATGCAACCGTCATCCCTTCATTGCATGACATCAGTCAATAACTTTGATTAGCAAGCAAGCTGGACTCGAGCGCAGCAGAGGCAGACTGAAGATGGCATTGTCGCTGCTTTGATTTCACATGGAGCTCAGCGTGCACACGTGTCACTGTGCACGTGTTAGAAAACGCAGGTTTAACAGAAGGAACCAGTCGTCCTTTGTGTTTCTGCTGAGCTCCAGAGCCCGGTAATACATAAATGATGGAGACTAATGTTTTTGACTTTGCTCTTTTTGGTGCAGACACAGTGAAAAGGGATAGTGTCAGTCTGCCATTTCTGCATGATCATCAGTATCTGGTATAAAGCTATCATTATCCCACAGAGCCCCACTGTTGTGGAAGAGCTACTTGACAGTACACGTTGAATAACTATTGTTGTTAAACATTTTTTTTATCTGTATTTAAAAAGCAGCTAAAGCTGCTGTGATTTGGTACGGTCAGAGTTAACCTCACTGCGTTTGCTCTGTCATCAGGCCATGTTCAGCCTTTGCATGGTGGAGAGTGAGGCAGATGAAGTGACTCTGCAAGGAGTGACCAGCGTTGGGCTGAAGCATGCTTTAGATTTTGCCTACACAGGACAGGTAAGCATGAGCTGTCACAGGTGAGCAGACATCTCAGAAAATGCTGCTTTCTACAGAATTTGTCTCACTGAGCATAGAAACATGTACACTCTTTATTTCCCCAAATGCTAAACATTTATATAAAAATATAAAAATCTCATAATTGTTATTGTCTCATTTTATCCAAGGTTTGCCATCAATAGAACAAATAACCCAACTTAGTCCCATTGTGTCTCAATCCTGCTATGTACTTTTAACCTTTTATTGGGACCACTGTCCTCTGCTCCTACAGTGTCCCAGAAGGGACTGTCCACTCCTCTAAGCTTATCAGTGAGTGTGTAACTGCAGTTAACTTAGTAAATCAGCAGAAATCAGATCAACTGGACGGAAAGTGGCGCAAACATTTGCGTGGAAATCCAGTTACGTTTCAAAGTAAATTGCCATGAACAAACCCATCACCTATGCAAAAAAAAAACAGGTGATGCAGTCAGAGCATTCAAGACAAGCAGAAATGCATGATGAAAATTCTGGAAAGATGAATAAAAACATCTTTTTGGATTTCAGTCATCATCAGAGGGCTTTTCTTCTTGGATTTGAATGAAATGACTAATTATGTCATAAAGGGTTGATGGTTAACAGCAACTTACTGCCTTGAATCAAAAGAATAACACTACCCAGTAGGGCTGCGTATTGGCTAGAGTATGGCGATTCAATAAACATGTCACAACACGATGTATATCCTGACATATATGGAGTCCTATACTGTTCATAATTAAATAAATAAATATTTAGTTAAATAAATAAATATAAACTCATGCAAATACACAATCAACCAATAAATCTCTTATAAATATATAAAAAGATCATGAAATTGTGAAAAACCTGCACACAGATTTTTAATTAGCCATTATATTATTCAATATATTTCATTTTGCTTTAAAAACCTGTTCATTATTTTAAAACAGCATTTTAAAATATTCATTTTATTCATGTGGAAAATATTATAATTTTACGTCTTTTTTCAGAACCTCGGATTTCAAAATCAATATTTTCCAAAGTAGCTTTTATTTTATTTCATGTTGCTGTTTTTCAACGGGGGACTTCAAGATGTGGACGACCGGAGCTCCTCTGTGGTTTGGTCCACACAAACCCTCAAACTACAAAAACAGAATCGTCCATTTTTGCATCTTCTGCAGCAGACAGTTTGTTTGTCTCTATTTGATCTGTAATGTCAATAAAGCCGTGCAGATATCACTAAAACATGTCATCTCTCTGACTGGCACACCGCTGAGCGGGTATCGAGGAATAAGAGTTGATTTCCATGGATGAGCCAATGAGCTTTTAGATCCCGCCTACTTTCACTGATTGACAGACAGACTCATTCTCCTGAAAAAGCTCTTCATGAAATAAATACGCCATTGTGAAAAACAGCAACATGAAATAAAAACAAAGCTACTTTGGAAAATATTGATTTTGAAATACGAGCTTCTGAAAAAAGACAGAATTATAAATAATATTCCACATGATTAAAAATGAATATTTTAAAATGCTGTTTTAAAATAATGAACAGGTTTTTAAAGCACAATGAGATATATTGAATAATATAATGGCTTATATAAAATCATTGTGCAGGTTTTTCACAATTTCATGATCTTTTTATATATTTAAGAGAGATTTATTGGATAATTGGGTATTTGAATGAGTTCATATTTATTTATTTAATTAAATATTTATTTATTTAATTATGAACAGTATAGGACTCCATAGACATATACTAAGACTGTAACAGAAGCAATACATCACATTTTTTTGAAAGAGCATGACTTTGAAAAAAGCCTTTGTCGAATACTAATACACCATTTACTTGAATATATTTGTAAAGTGTAATTTATTTCATGATCAGAGCATTAAGCACTGCAACTGTATCTCACACACAAGTTACTTTTTTGTAAGCAAAAATCCTAGTTTATTCCTGGTTAATGAAGAAATAATAATTCAATACTCAACATTATCTGGTTTCCGCAACAAAATATTTTTCAGTATTAAAAACATGTAAATGTGTCTTAACCAATAAGGTTCTTTATAGCTACTGTGAAGACAACAAAGTGGTATTTATTTGCAAGGTCACTTAAATGTACTTTATGAATTTAGCAAATGGCTGCTAGATTAAACAACCAAAGAGCCGTAGAACAATGTCTATCAGTCTGCCTATTTCAGTTAAAATGACTGTGTCATTGAGCTCCGTAACAACAACCGTAAGACTAGTGAGTAAACAACGACCACGAGATGGTTCTCGCGAGATCTTATTGTTGCTTTGGTGCGAAGCTGCAGAAAGAGGCTGCGAGTTTGTGTGCTGCCAACTAGAGGCCAGAGATTTAAGTGGAACACAAAAGTAAGATGCTGAACTACATGTTTCTGCAACATTTAATATCGATACCAGTATTGCCAAATAAAATATCACAATATTTCACGTAATTGATTTTCTTTCCTACACCCCTAGTACTTAGTACTGCCCCCATTACCCTTACAGGGCCTTTATGATGCTTTTCCTAAGCTGTTCAGAGCTACATCCATAAATATGATATGTTACCTTTGGCACACTACAGAACACATTTTTTATGAAGTTAGTTATTTTCACAGTTCATTTTACTACACGGAAGTAAGACGACTCGATCTCTGAGGCTCCGCCTTTCTCTATGTGGGTGCCATGATGTCATCTTACAGTCTACCTCGGCAGCGTGTCTGCATTTCATCACCCACAAAAAAAAAAACATCTAACATTTGCAAAGATGGATGTGCATGTTGTGTATATAAAATAAAAGTGTTTTTGCTGATCACCGCTAGCTCCACAGAGAAAGTGGGTGTGTGTGTTAGCCTGGGGGGGAAGCTGGCAGCACAGACTCTTTCTGTTTCTCACTTATCTACATAATAATGTGAGGACCCACTCTTTTTAGTGGATTGGGATGGGCCGTTTTTTTGAAGAAAACTCCAAAATGTGGGAATGGATCAAAATACCACTTTGGGATTGTTTTTTGTGAAGAATGAACATTGTGATACACTTAAAGGCTTAAAAAGATGATTTTGCATGGTATAGGCCCCTTGGCTTTAACATAAAGAATTTTGCCACTGTATGTTTCAGTCATACGTGTTATTATCCCCGACTATTTGTTCCCCGAGTAGCACCACCAAGTAGTAAACAGTTTCTGGTCATCATTTGCGGTTCAGAAATATTGTTTTTGACAGTCAAAAATAAAGAAATATAAATAGGTCAACTCTATGCTCAAAAGCCAGTTTAGGTTAGCTCTGCCTCTGCCTTGTGGAAATGATAACGGATGAAGAGACGGCAATATGCTTGTCTCTGCTCTGCAAATCATGAAAATCCTTCAGCCGCACGTCGACATCCCTTCAGTTGAGGCTCTTAAGCAGGAACGCCAGCTTGCAGCTTCGGTGAAAGCCCGCCTAGACCCTAATGAGAATGGTTTTCAAATGGTTTAAACTTCCTACTTTGTTCACTTGAAGCTGAAAAACGGCCTCAGTGGAGGACATATGGACTTTTTCTTGTCTTCTCCAAGTGATAGTTTGCAAATAGAAAGCATTCTAAATGTTGGTTTGCACGAATCTCGCAGCCCTCCCACACTGCACCAGGCACAGTGTTATAAAATGACTTCTGCTTTGTGAGACCGAAGCGCCCTGACTGTAGTGGGCCGCTGAAGTGGAGAGGCAACCAGGAAGAGAGAAGCACTCGCTTACCCTCATCAGTTTAGCCTGTTGACTGACGGATTAAAAGAAAATCTTTGAGTTCTTCATTTAAACCCAGTGTTTTCTAATGTTAGGATCCACTTTCCTGTCAGTGATGATGAAAGCCTCTCTGCTCTGGGCTGTATAGACTTAAGTGAGGCAAATGACTTCTTGTTATTGCACTCTGTCTAAATCTATCAGCCTTATGAAGCTCATAGAAGCATGTGGTCAACTAGACCTGAGCACGGACCCGAGAGGAAACCAAACACCAATTAACGGAAATGCACATCTAATTGCAGGGAGGAGGAAAAATGATCAGAAGAGGCTTGTTTGTGTTCGATTTCTCTTTTTTACTGTAAAGTCCACAACAGTTGCTTGATAATTATGCCAAATGATGAACATGAATCCCAATTAGCGTTGAAACTGTTTAAAATGACTGCTAATGCTAACAATACATTTTCCTGCTCATCAAACATAAAAGAAGAACAACATGCACCAAAGTAGTTCAATATACGTTTAGATCCTTTCTGTCTGACATGAATAAAATATGAGCAAGATTGGATAAAAATGACAGCCATCTGAGGGCGGCTAAATTGTCAGCAGTATTGCGATTAAAGAAATTATCAAGTTTTCTGCATGGAAATTCTTTTGGACTAGGCTAGCCTGCTATGTTACTGTGTCTAGTTTGACTATTCCAGTCATGAATGTAAGATTTAATTATCTGCAGCCTTGTTGTGCACTTAGAACAGAGAGTAAACACTCTAGCATTTCATGGCTCTGCTCTCCTCAGCTAGAAAGGATACATTGGATGCAGATCAGGTTTTTGTGTTGCATATGGGCAGATGATATACACGGAACAGTAAGCGTTTTGCAAAAAACTAGACAATATTTGAAGGTCTTTCAGATTGTCTGGATTTTTTTGAGTTTAAATCTAGTTGAAAAATCTAAAAGGAGAATAAAAAAGCCTTTCCTTCCTGCAAAGGTACCTGTTCAATACATGGTTAGATGTTTGCTATTATTCAGATTTAACTTCTTTTAGGATTTCCTTCACTATTTTCTTAGAAATGTGATATTTAAAAACTAATTGCAAAAATGGGTCATGTGCTTCAAAATGTCCTAAAAGAAGGAGAGTCAAAGTGAAACTCTGCAGACCGGATGACCTTGTTTTTCTGCTGCTGTCAGATTCTGCTGGAGCCGGCCGTTATCCAGGACGTCCTGTCTGCAGGCAGCCACCTTCAGCTGCTGGAGCTCCTCAGCCTCTGCTCACACTACCTCATCCAGGTGCACAACACACACACACACAAGTTCACACCAGGTTTCCCATTTTACAACTTAACCCCGATGCTAACTTTACACATTCACACCTAAAGTAAAATAAGGAAATAACATGATGATTATGTTTTCTAGTTTTTTAGAATAGAATAGAACTTTTTATCAATTCCTCAATGAGGAAATTGATTTGTTACCACAACTCAATTAAAAGACGGCACATAATAAAAAGCAAAGAACAATAAATAATATGATAAAAAAAAACAAGTGTCCAGTGTCTGTGAGGGGTTGTAGAGTCTAGTAGCTGACAGGAAGAAAGATCTGCAAAAGCTCTCCTTCCTGCAGTGAGATGTTAAAGTCTCTGACTGGATGAACTCCTCAGCGCTCCCATGGTCTCATGGAGAGAATGATGAAGAAGAGGATCGTCCATGATGGATTTCCGTAACATCCTCAACACTCGCCACAGTCACAGACTCTAGGGGACACCCCAGAATGGAGCCGGATCTCCGAGCTAGTTTGTCGATAATTTTCCTGTTCCTGTCAGTGCATCCACCCCCACCCCCCCCTCCCCAGCGGCTCATTCCATAATAGAGGGCAGATGCAACAATGCTGTCATATATAACTCTTTAAGACTCCTGAAAACTCTGAAGGAGCCATTATACTTTATGCATTGGATTTTTTTTGGTTTATGTGACATTTATATCATGTCTAGTCTTATTTACAATTTTAAAGAAGCCTTTCAGCTTCATTTAGCAAAAGAGTGTTCATATTACCCTGCTCTGCAGGTTGCAGGTGTTTTTGGAAGTTGGTTAGAAAGCAGTGACGGCAGTATAACGGTCAGATTTATGGCTTTACTGTCTCTTGAGGGCCGCTGTCTTATTCTGGAGCTCACTCAGCTTTTGTAACCTGAAGAACAAACTGGCTCCTCACGGCGGGAAAGGTAGTTTATATGTGCACAACCTAAAACCACTCGCTTTGAGGAAAAAATTCACGGTCAGGCTCAGAAAGAAAAACTGTGTCCATTCCTGGTTTGTAAAGTTCTGAAAGGGTTTTCTTCCTAGAAAGAGTTTCTTTGTTTAGAACTCAGTTTCTCTTTGTGACGGAAGAATTTGGTTGGTATGGTGCCGTAAATGTTCGACGTCAGTGTGGATCCTCCTCCATAGAAACCTAAAGGTCAGAGACGTTTGGAGAAGAATCTAGCTGGTAGTCATTCAGTGTGTTGCTCAGAGACACTCCAGCAGCTTCTTACGTCTTACCAATTAAAAGCATCTCAGTTTGTTCCGGTGATAGGCCATCCAGCTGGATGTTTCATGCTTTTTGTCACAAGACTAAGATGCATGTGTAGGAACAGTTGAAAAATCCCTCAACTGTGGTCTGGGCTGGTGGCCAAGCCCCAGCAGATACTAAAACAGGTCAGTTTAAGGTTACTGCAGAAAGTCAGTCTAAGATGCATCATATTTAGCTTTTACTGTATTTAGTAGACACTATGGAACAGATCTGATCCATTAGTATTTGGCATAGTTTTTAAGCGCCTCGTTTCTTTTTTATACCCTTCATACCTAAATTATTGCAATTGTTCATAGTGCTCTTGAAGATGCTGCCCTTAAATCCTACTTCTGTCCTCTAATCTGTTTGGACTGTTTGTCAGGCAGCCAAGGCGACACAGCAACACCACAGTGTAGCTAAAGTCTGCCACCTGGTGGTTGTGAAGTCAGCAAGTTGGAAAGTAAACACAAAAGATACGTGTAACAAAAAGGCAGTTCTGCATTTGGGGTTTAGGATAAAAGTAAGTCAATCTTGCGTAATATTGAGGAAACAGATTTCTGCGCAAATGCTCGTGTTTTGTTATCAATGAAAAAGTATTTGGCATATTCTATTAAGACTGAAAGGTCGTGGGTTCAAATCCATGGTCGAGTTACGCCAAAGACTGAACCCAATGTCCTCTCTCCTTGACCCTCAGCATGAAGGGGTTGGATTTGGGGGGGGTTGTGTCTGCAGCTCACCTCTCCCAGGTCAATTGGGTCAGCTTCAACTTTGACTTTAACTTATTGATGACAGTTATTTTATCAGGGTTCAGGTGAATTTTTTGTTCCATCTTCTCATGCAGTTTGAATTAAGAAACTGGAAAAAGTATATATTATTGAAAATAAACTTGATTTGTGGTTGAAATCCTGGCTGAGTTCTTCCTGTGAGAAATTTGAATGTTGAGTCTGTTGGTTTTCTGCGGGCACTCCAAATTCCCCCCACAGTCCATTAAATGATTGTAACGTTGTGTCTTTCAGAATCTTTCTTGTCATGAAGCTCGTTTTAATGATTTGATTTTTAGTTGGATTTTGATTCTCCTTCGTTCCTTCTTCTCCCTCCGGCTTTCTTTGCTCTCTGCTCGTCTCAGTCCCCTGGGGGAGCAAAGCTTTCTGTTGCTTTGCTCCACCATGATGGGACTTTGTTCCATTAGACATCCCAAACACTCATTCTTTTTCTATGCCCTGCGTTTTAATATCATTGAGGCACATGCTCACTACTTTTTTTTTAACGACAAATATGATGTCACCCATTTGCCAAAGTTAGAACCGAATAAATATAAAGATTTTACAAAGACAATCTAAGTATCAACTGTGTTCTGATGATGAAAGCTTGTATGATTTTAAAAAGCACATTTAAATACATTTTTCATCAAATAAAAAATTGTTCAAACGCAGTGCATTGTGGTCTGTATTCAACAATCTATTGAACATCATTGCACACTGTTTTTTTCCAGAGAATTTTCCTGGATACTGTATTTTTGAATTGTAGATTCAGACAACCCGACAAAATGGTGAACGCCCTATCTAATGCACTGAGTAGAGAAGACATTTTTTCAAAAACTTTCTTTAAATCTCAAAAGTCATCTGTTTAGAACAGCTGTTTGTGTGAAACTGACTTTTCTGCTTTTCCGAACGTAATTGTTTTATGTATTAATCACTTGTGAACAAGTCTTTGGGAGTGTTTCGAAATGGGAGTGTAGTTAGTAGTGTTGACAAATATGTCTGTGAAGACTCTCATTCATCCAGGTAGATTCCATCATAAGTTTAAAGGTTGTCATCAGGACTGGGTAAACCCAGTCCTGATGACAACCTTTAAACCTACTACTATACTGTTGACAAAAATAGAGAATTTTCTTTAAATGAACAAAACTGGGATTTCCAAAACACTCTTATGACCCAAGTTGTCCCCAAAAGAATGTCAAAGTCCTGAAGGTATTGTATGATTTATTCAGTAAATCTGGAGCTCTTGACTTTTCCTAAAAAAAAACGTTATTTTTTTCTTTTTACTTAAAATTTTTTTATTCGGAAGAAACTAGAAGAAGCTGTTTTTCTGTGGGCCAGGTGGGTGGCTGCCTGGAGTGTGGTGCGGGTCTACCTTGGGGGGTCCTGGCTCGTACCTGGGGTTGGGGCGGGGGATGCCCGGAACTCCTGGGTGGTGATGGGGTGCTCGTCTGGGGCTGTGGGCGCCCTTCTCGGGTGGGGCCCTGCGTTGGGCTCTCCTGGCGTGGAGGGGGGCTGCCCTCCAGGTTGGGCTGGGGCGGCGCTCCCTTTCCCTCCGTGCCTCCCTGCTCTCTGGCTCTGGGGGCCTCGCTGCGGTCCTGCTGGTCCTGTGGGGCTGGCTGGGTTTATTCAGACATACCTTTGGTTTGTCTGAAGATTAATAACCCCTCTTGTTAAAGTCAAATATGTCCAACACAAGAGGCCCTCAGCTCTCATCTGCCTGCCCAGCTGTTGGACAGGACAAGTTAAAAAAAAGAAAAAGCTGTTTTTCCAAAAGGAAATGCAGGGCTGAATGCTATATCGCTGAATGAAAATGAAACTTCAAAGGTAATGATTAGCAAAAAATAAATAAATGATCAAAGTTGACCATAAATAAAGTGAAAACAGCACAATAACAAAAAAGATATTTTTGTGAGAAATGTGAGCGATGGGTATCGAACCAGCGAGCTTCTGCACCCTGGAAATCCTGGAAATCCTGGAATATCTTGACAAGTCAAGGCATTGAAGGACCAAAGGTCATAGCTGGGAAAAGCTGAAAGAGCTGAATATGTTAACAGTTGAATGGTTAAAATAGCTCAAAAACTGTGAAAGGAGTTGAGTGCCAAATAGTGGCGGAAGATGCTATAATAAATAAATAAATAAACAAAGAGAAACAGGAAAGTCATGGAAGTGACTATTTGCACGTAATCAGGGCAGGGTTAGGATTATGGTTCGGGTTAAAACTAGAGTGGGGACTGCAGCAATGTGCATTTTGGTCCCCACAGATTACATGTGGCCAACATTAATTTCCATCCATTTTTGTGCTTGGTCACACGTGTGAATAACATCAGCCAAAAATAAAACTAGTAAACCTTTTCTTTTTCCATCTCAATGACCACCTTTGCACTTGTCCTCAAATATTATATTCGGAGAGTATCGTTCAAGCAACTAATAATATCTCAATAATAATATATTCGTTACATTACTTAGGGAGTGGGAGGAGCTATGCAGGACATTGTGTGTTTATTTACAACATATTTTTGTGGCTTTACTTTAGACTTGTCAATAATGGTTAGTGAGTTCTATGGTATTGCCAGAAGGGGGCGCCCTTTTCTCATTTTTAGTTTCTTTGGTGGTCATTGAATGGGTCTAGGTTTGTTTGACAGCTGAGACTTATGCAGAAACCTTCCTCATCATAGCCTTAGAATAGAGCGCTACTTCATTTATGCTTCCCTGCCTACAACGAGCCAAGTTTATAAATAAAATATAAAATAAAATACATTTAAATGTATGGACCCGTTTCAAGAAAATTCTCTCTGTTTGATTGAGTATTTTGGTCCTTCAGGAACTAAGCAGCGTGAACTACCTGGAGCTGTACCGGGTGGCTGACCTCTTCCACCTGCCCGCCTTGGAGCAGGCCGTGGTGGGCTACCTGGTGGAACACCTGTCTGAGCTGAGCCAGGGCCGGCAGGACGAGGCTCTGCAGCTGCCCTTCCGCCTCCTCAGAGAAGTGCTGAAGAGCGACCGCCTCACCTCGCTCAGCGAAGAGGAGATATGGAAAGTATGTAGTGAAATATTCTTCTTCTGTGTGGATGAGGACACATGAGGCCAACAAACCGCTGCTGACAAAAAAAAAGGTTTTATCTGATGGTGTAAAGCGCATCTTTTGTTGTGAAATATGTTCAGGTTAATGCCAGATTAAGCTGAGGAACAGGATTGAAGATTGATTGAATTTAAAATTGAAATATTATCAGCTTAAAAACATTAGCATCGCAGCACCTAGCTTGGAATATTTAAAAGATTCAGCACCTGCTGCTCCTGCGCACTGAGCTGAGCTCTGACAGTCCTGTTGGGCATGCATCTGCGCATGATGAACTGCCTGGATGGTGGAGTGAGGCGGCGGTGCGGGATGCAGAGTTGCCATTTTGACTGTTCATTTGCACCAATCAGTCCCTGCACCACCTCGAATCCCCCCCCCCCCCACCACCATCCCTTACTTCCCTTACCTCTCATTCGCTCTCCCCCTCTGCTTTCTGATTAGGCCCACCGTGGCTCCATCAGGGCCCCCAATCCCCCAGCTGTCACTCGGCCGCCCGTCTGATTGAAAACAATCAGGCCTCTGATGGCACAATTACCCTGACCCTTTAGCCAGGCGCCGCTGCCATAATCAGCCTCTGATTAGGCTGCTTTGGGCCTCCTTCACTTCGCTCAGAAGGTTAATTTGGGCATCAGACGGAAGCGGACGGCGAGCGGGGGCTGTCGTCCGAAAGAGGCGAGGGTGGGAGGATGGTGGTGAGGACATCAATACTGGACCGAAAGCTCTCGTCTGTCAATCACCGTCACTTCGAGTTTCCCAGAGCCTCTCGTGCTTTCAAACACACATTTTCTCTGCCTTTTGCTTTTCTCTCCTTTCACTTTCATGTCATCCCTTGCTCCCTCCCTCTTTCTGCAGCTCTCCATCATCATCATCATCATCATCATCCTCCTCCTCCTCTTTTCTCAGCCCCTCATCATCTTCTTCCCTGACTTTATCACTGTCGCACACAAACAACAGTCTCTTTCTCTCCCTCTGTCTTGCACTTCTCTTTCAGTTTGGGGGGTGGGGGGGGTGGGAAAGGGGGGGGGAGTTGATTTATTCTGTGCCCTGAGGAAGTTGTGTTATGCAGTGTGACCTTCACAGTCAGCTGCTGTGGTTTTCTCACACACACCAACACACTGTCATTTCCAAGACATGAGGAGAGATGCTCATAAAGGAGGAAGGCGCAGGAAAGTGATGCCACTGAAGGCTGGCGTGAAAGTTTGCTGCATAACCAGGCCTTTGAGGAGACATTTTGGGGGTTATTTATGTCCACAGCCCTCATCTATTCAGATGTTTCCTCCTGAGATGTAATGTTGGGAATTTCTTTCTCTTTTGTGTCGGTCACTCATGTTGCTTTTTCTTCAAAAACATGCCTCTTTTCTTCCCTCTGTAATAACTTCTCAGGCTCTGCATGGGTTGTGCTAAAGTGCACTTTGTCTTCCTGATAATGGTATCAGAGATCTCCAGTTTTCTCGCCCACATTCACACCTCGTTGCTGCTAAATAACCTTCCGCCACTCTCAAGTTCAATTAAATCCTTTTCCCTGCTACCCGCTTTGCCTGCATTAAACAAAAGAGGCTGCCTGTGGATATTTGCAGACTGTATATTGAATGCTGCTGATTAATAAAGGCTGGTGTGTGTGTGTGTTTGTGTGTTTGTGTTTGTGCTGCAGCACTGTTTTCTCCCCAGTCCTGCCATAATAGCCCAATGTTGTCTTGGGGGGAAAAAACGGATGAATAGTCTTCCAGTCGTTTCCTTTTTCATGCACCTTGTTTTTCTTTCTCCTAGCAGATCTGATCTGTCTTTTCTTTCTGCATTTGACTGATAGATTCAGAAAAAAAGACAAATGTTGTCAGATTTAAAGTTTAAATGAAAAGGGGGGAAATTAAGCCCTCTCCACATACTGTAGCTATAATCACACCCACTCCGATCCTCTTTTGATCTATTGTAAAAGCAATCCCAGTGGTCTTTTAATTATGATTATGCTGTTTCTAGCCAAAATCTAGAAAAAAAAAATCCTGTGTGGTTTTCTGGGACAGTGGTCCCCTACCAGACAATATTTTCACAGACCAGCCTGTACGAGTCTGAGGTGGGCTTCCACATTTTCCCTTAACTTTTGTAAAGTTTAATCTAAATGCTCCATAAAATAGCTGCAGCTGGTTTAACTGCTTAAGACCAGAGCTCTTGCTTGATGTGCCTTTTTATGTTGTAGTCACAGGGCCTCCGTTAGCCAGAATTAACTACTGTGATTTCTATGCATGTGGCTGCCAGGTCTTAAGAGGTTAAACTTTATTTGTACACTAGATTTTGTGTCAGAACCACAAAAATGTGATTTAGATACTTCCCCTAACCCATGACTGTCAAAGTGGAAGCTAAAACATTGGACGCCAACTTCAGCCTTGTCTGACTTTCAAAATAAATGGACACAGCAACAAATCTAATAAGAAACCTGAATCCACCGTTTGAGCTTTATTAGCAGCATCATTCTAACATTAGACATCCGGTTGTTGAATAGTTAGAATCATTATTATGCTGTGTGGGAACAGCTGTTACAATAAATCCATATTTGGAGTAAAAAGTCCTGCTTTTTGTCTGTTAAATGCAGATTTCTTTTATTTTGAAGTCAAAGGCTCTTTTTCTGTTTCCTTAGCAGATAGTTCCCACACAAAAAAATGTTCCAAAGGTGTTTTTTGTGTCAACTTTGCAAGCTTGACAGTTTCCTTTGAGCAGTCAATGCAGCCGCTCTTAGAAAGTAGCAGATGTATTTTCCACTAGTGACTGAGAACTTGACCTGTATCAAGAATGAGTCCGATGTTTTGGGGGAAATCCAGCAGTTTTTCAAAATAAAACTTCCTTCATAATTAGATTATAAATAAAAAAAAAGGAAAAGAAAAAACGTATGTTGTGTTTTTTTTTTCTATGCGGCCCAGTGATAACTGCCTGGTCTGTTGGGGAATGTTCTAGGACATCATTTCTGCAGAGTGGCAGTAGTACATTAGAAATTTGTCTCTGCGTTGTGGTCGAAAGCATTGGTGCAGAGCAACCCCACCCCCCTTCCCCTAACCATTGATAAGAGGTCAGAGCAGAGAGTTTGTGGCCAGCCCTGTATATTTTTTACGTAACATTTTTTTTCAAACAGCTTTTTTTTCATCTGCTCCTGATTCACAACAATTTGAATAAAGAAATTCTCAGAAATGCAATTTTAAGCTTAATTTTTTTGTAGATGTCCTCCATCATCAGAAAAATGCCACAAGAACATGTTAAAAACACCAAAGACCCCTTTTTCATTTGAGTGAGTCTGATCACTGATCAGCTAAGAAGAACTCTGACCACACATGTTGTGATCTTCTCTTTTCTCTCCGTACAGTTGGTGGTTCTGTGGCTGGAACATGACTGTCGCTACCAGTACACCGAGGATCTTCTGCAGCACGTCCGATACGGCCTGATGGACGTACCCACCCTGCACCACCTGGCCCATGGCCATCCTCTTGTTCAAACCAGCCCCACTGCTGCCGCCCTGGTGGATGAGGCCTTGGACTACCACCATGCCACCTTTGCTCAGCCGCTCCACCAGTCGGCTCGCACCCGGCCCCGCTTCAAGTCCCTAACCCTCTACATAGTGGGTGGCCGTAAGCGGGAGGTGAGCAGGGTGAGGGAGCTGCGGTACTTCAGCCCGTCGGGTCAGGAGCACGTTCGTGTGGGAGGAGGGTCGAACTGGAGCGAGCTGGCGCCCATGCCCACGGGCCGCAGTCACCATTGTGTGGCTGTGATGGGCAACTTCCTGTTTGTTGTGGGTGGAGAGGTGGAGCATGCCACCGGGAGGACATGTGCAGTGAGAACTGCATGTAGATATGACCCCAGGAGCAACCATTGGACAGAGATCGCCCCCATGAAGGCCTGCAGAGAACACTTTGTCCTGGGGGCTTTGGGCCAGTACCTCTATGCAGTGGGGGGCAGGAATGAGCTGAGGCAGGTGCTGCCCTCTGTGGAGCGCTACTGCCCCAAGAGGAACAAATGGATGTTTGTCCAGGCCTTTGACCGCTCACTGTCCTGCCATGCTGGCTGTGTGGCTGAAAACCTGCTCTGGGTATCAGGTACACCGAGGCCGACCTCTGACCTCTGTTTTTACCTGTGCATGCGATGCTGAGTGTGCAGAAGAACCAGAAGCTCAGGATGGGTTGTTGTCTCTCGTTGCAGGTGGAGTTACAAACACTGCTCAGTACCAAAATCGTCTGATGGTGTACGACCCAGAACAGGTAACTGAGAAATGAGCTCATATAGAGATTAAAAAACGGGATTTTGCTTAACCATTATGCTATCTTAGATGACCCCACCCATACATTGACATGGTCTTCCTACCATGACAAAGGTGGATAAAGGTGGAAAGATTTCATGTAATCCATGGAAACCAGTGAAGATCACAAATCATTGAAGAAAAAAGGTTCAGAGCACTGTCTAGTGGGTCTAGATGACCCAACTCCCAATGTTAAAGTGCCTAGGATAGCACAAGGGTTAGAACTGTTGAATGACAGACTTTGTAAAGACTTCACTGTTTGAGGTTGTCCTTAACTTTAAACTCATTCAGTAAATACTTTGCCAAATGGCTGTTTTTCATTTAGAATAAGTTCATTTGGTGAAGCCAATAAACTTTAAAGTCCCACTCCGATCATCTTTTGATCCAATTTTAAAGTGTTCCCAGTGGTCTTTTAATTATGGTTATGCCGTTTTTTAGCCCGAATCAATAATCAGTCGTTGATTTTGGACATAGTTTCTGCAGTGCGGCAGGTGTTCATTGGAAATTCACATCTAAGTTGTGGCAGAGTAAGCCCGCCCACACATCTCCCCATCCATCTGTTTACTCTCTCTTCCACTAGCTTACAGCCCCTCATAAGCCCAAGCTAACATCAACACTGCAACAAACATGGTAAGCAATATTGGAGCTATCCAATATTGGAAAACAAAAACGTACATGTCTACAAGTGGATGTGTCAAAAGGGGGCGGAACTTGTGGCCCACTCATTGTATTTTTCTATGCATCAAATTGCATGTTAAAAATAGCAAAAACACCATTTTCTTTGTCATAAGTCTTTAAAAGCCGAGCATTTTTTACAAGAAAACCCAATGATGAGTTTTATGTTAAAAAAATAACAATTATTTAACCAAATGTTTTATTATGCACTTTTCCAGCTTGTTGCTTTGCATCAGGCAGGTCTGTGCCTGATGCAGGTCTACATGGCCGCACAAGTCTGAATTTAAAAAGACTAAAAAAATGTAAATAAAAGTTTGATGCAGAAGGGATTTTGGTCAAAGAATCCACAAGATTTACTTGAGATTTTCTTGTTTAGAAATATTTTTTACATTGTCTTAGTTATGCACACACACTCTTCGGTGTTCAAATCATTGGCTATATAGGAGAACTGGAGATTAAGAGCCCTCCCCCTTGTGATTCCAAACAGGAAGTATCCGCTAGTTCAAAGAAGCCAAAATCTCATAGACTTCTGATAATCCTCGTTTTTGTCATATTTTTTCTGTTGTGTAAGTCATTCAAGTTATAGACTGACCAATCGGATGCCTCAGTAAAAGGTGTATTCACGTCCAACGTTTACAGCATTTGATTGACAGATTTTCCCAAGCCCACTTTTAGTGGTAGAGGTGTGGGCTCACTTCTGATTGGCGAGAGTGGTTGCCATAGAAACACAGACTCAGACTGGTTCAGGCTAATTACTGCTTACTGATTTCATCTAACTGAAACTTGGCGACATCCCTACCATAAAAAAATGGCGACTGAATTGACTTAATTTTCTATGGTGACGTCACATTTATGCCATCCATTTTTCTGACACAGTCAATGGTTTGAATCAGGGGTCTTCAACAAAAATGTAAAGAGGTCCAGTTAATTATAAATTCCTAAAGTTAAAGGAAAAAATGGTTGAAATATTCAGTTTAACATATTTTTAAGTAGCCGAGGATTGGTGGCACATGTACGGTACATATAATTAATATCTAACTCTCATTTCAAATTAATTCAGTATAATTGATAACGTTTTGACAGTATTTAATGTCACATGACATAAAACACATGGAACTGTGCGCCACACACGCACACAAACTGGACAAACTGGAAAATTCCTGCCTAATTCAGCCTTTCAAAAGAATTCCTGAATGTCGCTTTTACAAGTTTTCTCAGCTCAGAAACATCTTCAGCAGGTCGGCAACTTTTTTTTGATTGAATCTTCACTCTCTGTAAAATGTTTAAAACTTAGACTTTGTGATGAAGATTGTCCCTTTAACGTCAAAGTTGACAATAACAACCGGACGCTAACTTCCGCCGCATCCAACTTTTAAGGTGGGATGAATAAATAAAGCAAAGTAAAATGACACAACTATCAGTCGCCACATATTATGCAGAGAGACTTGGTACATGGAACCAACCGTCTCCATATATCCATGCATGGAGGAGACTCCTGTATTTGTCTGTAAACGGCAGCTTTAGGTTTCTTTGAAGTTGAAGGCTCTACTTCAGTTTCCCCACTGCCTCTTTTCTCCCCAAAGAAACTTTCCAAACACGTCTTTTTGTTTGGCATTGTTAACTTTCAGCTTTGGGCTTGTCCTGTAGTTTTCCAAAATAAAACTTCCTTCTAAAACAGAAAATGACAAAGCTGAAGAATCAAGGTTAGTCTGTGTCTGTGGCGATACTGGTTGACGGCTCGGGGGTTTAGGACCCCAGATTTTATGGGAACAGGCAGCAGGTCGAAAACCCAAAACGTCAAAAGGCGATGCAGAAGGGGCCCCAAAAATACGTCCGTCTATGACAAGTTGAGAGTGGAAAGGTGTTGGTTGCAACAACAAGAGCTGCACCATTGAAACCTGTGTGGTTTCACTAACAGGAGCACCAGTTATCCTTGTTGTCCAACTGTAGGTCACATGTTATGTGATGATGTTAGCTCTGCGTTGAAAGTTGTCTAATTGGGGAAGAAAAGGAGATATATTTTGAAAAATGCGAAAAGGAAGCAAACATGGAAACAGCATCTGTGTGGCAATGGATGCTTTTTGAAAAAGCAGATCAATGCCGACCTTGTGCTGAATTGTGATGGATTACACAACAGGCAGTACTTAAGTGTCGGCTAATTGGTTTTCTCACCATATGGAAATTAGTGGAAGCCAGGAATATCCAGAATAAGCAGAACGTAGGAAACCTAGATCTGTCACTTCCTCCATCTGCAGTAACGGCTTTGTGATTTGTTTGTAATTATTTTGATATTAAACAGTATCTGCTAAAAAGTTGATGAAATCGCAGCAATTTCTTTGCCATTTATTTTTTTGCTGTGCCTGTGCATGAGGCGGCTTCTCCAGAGGCCTGGATGTTGATGGGGCCGTCCTCGCAGCCCACTATGGGGGTGTGCAGTGTGTGTATCTGTGAAGGGTGCACACCCATGTGGGCCTGGGAAGGAAGGAAGGAAGGAAGGAAGGAAAGAGTGAAAAGATGGAGAGGAGCAGCCTCATTTGTATTCACCACATATCTGCATTCACCTGCCAGAGCAACAGCAACCCCCCACCCACTCTACCCTCAACAGATGGCCACCCGTCAGCTCCCCAGCAGACACGCACACTCATTCTCTGCCTAAAACGTGCACACTCGCCGACGAAAAACAAGCTCCGCGCACTGAGTGGGATGAGCGGGGACCCTCGGTGGAAAATGGAGTGGCTGAAACATATGATTAGAAAAAGGGAGGGAAGTCATTAGTACAATCCAGAGCTCCAGTGTCACGTTATTTATCTAGCACTGAGCATACATCAATTACCCATGCATGAATATGCTTAAATATTAATCTCCTTCTTTGCTTTCATTTCTACTAGCTCTGTCTTTTTACCCCCCCCCCCCCACCACCTCACTTCCCAAACCACAATTTTTCATTTTCTGCCTCTTCCTCTTTTCTCATCCATCTCTCTGCCGCCTTCCCCTCCTCTCCAGGACCAGTGGTTGGCCCGCAGCCCCATGCTGCAGAGGCGGGTCTATCATGTCATGGTGGCCGTGAGGAGGAACCTTTATGTGCTCGGAGGAAACGACCTGGACTACAACAACGACCGCATCCTGGTCCGCCACATCGACTCCTACGACATGGACCTGGACC
The DNA here is from genome assembly GCA_037389245.1 of Oryzias sinensis. Lineage (NCBI taxonomy): Eukaryota > Metazoa > Chordata > Actinopteri > Beloniformes > Adrianichthyidae > Oryzias > Oryzias sinensis. The sequence continues at coordinate 31,046,437 of CM074491.1, read as the reverse complement.
AGTGGACCCGCTGCTCCTTCAGCCTCCTCACAGGTGAGCCTGGACAGAGGCAGCTCGTCACGCTTCACCCCCCCGTGTTTCCTGTAAACACTAACAGCAGGCGCAACCCTCAGTGTGGCGAGCGTCCCGCTTTCAGCGGTGTTAAATGAAAAATGGAACTGCACTCAGAAAATGAAATAAAACAGTTCAATGCAGTTGATTCCAGTGACAATTTGTTAATACCCAAAGGGAAATTAAGCAGTTCCTGAAAAATGTAATGGATGTTAATGAGACCAAATCATCATTCTGAAAAGCTGATGTGTACATTAGGGACTTCTGTGTGACAGTACATGTCAAACTGTTAAGAAAATAAATATAAAAAAATACAAACATATAAAAAAGATTTCTTTATCTTCTAAGGCTTCAGTTTCCAACGTCTTCTTTTTTTTTTGGTACTTTTTGACAATCTCACACCAGGTATTTCCCGTTTCCCTGTCATAGTTTCATTTTAGGTGCTCACTAAACAGCACCAAGAAAGAAACAAGTTGATTAATCTTGTGTTTCTTGCTCATAGAACATGTATCATGTTTCCCAGGTACATAGTGGGATGTCTGTGGATATATATGCAAATGGTAAAGAAAAATTATGTTACGAATTCCCTTTCTTAAAGTAAAATTCCTTTGCTATTGAAAAACTTGCATGACAGAAAAAATAAGGTCTTTTTACTTTCTTAAGATGTAGTTTTTGCAGTGTACACAAATAAACCAAGCTTTATGACTGTAAAGTGGACTTATTAAAAGGTGTAAGTGAGGATTTAAATACTTAAAAAGGACGTAGCTGTGAAACAGAAACTATGCCGGCGTCGGGTAGTTCTGATCCACAGGGCCTTAAAAAGCCTTCTGGAAGGGAGCGTTTGAAAAAAACAGAAGTCTCCATGATGATAATACATATTTATGAGATTCCTTATACTGTGGTCCAGCTGGTAGCCCACCGCTGTGTGCTCCTGTCCTGCTTGGTGGCAGCTCCAAACCACACAGAGATGGATGTGAGCAGGACAGACTCACAGACTGCAGTGTAGAACTGGATCAATGGCTCTTTGGTCAGTTCTCATATACAGTCAATGGATCATGCACAGTTTGGAACAGTGACACCGTTCTTTGGCTCCACCGTCTGCAGGTCAAAATGAGTCTGGGGTGGCCGTTCATGATGACAGGATCTATGTGGTTGGAGGATACTCCATTTGGACCAATGAGCCGCTGGCGTGCATTCAGGTGAGAGACTGAGTTTGAGGGATTGTCAAATAATTTTGAAAACCACCAAAAAAAACCAGCATTTTGGGCAAGATTAAGCTTTCAGTCATAACATTTTTTTATTGTCTTAAAGTTGTGCAGAACCTTTGATAATAAGTTTTCAAAAGCAAAAGTGGCTGGGTGGCTCGGTTGGGTGAGCGGCTACCACGCAGGAATCCAGGGTTCGATTCCCGGAGGGGAATAAACAATGGTACTGATCAATTACCATATCAATTGAGCAATGAACATCACCCAGTGAGGGTCCTTAGGCAAGGCCCTTAGCGCCACAGCCAGGCTGCAGCTCACCGCTCCCCCAGGGGATCAAATGTGGAGAAGAATTTCCCCATTGTGGGATCAATAAAGTACCATTTATTTATTATTTTATTTATTTATTAAGTAGAACTTGTGTTGTTTTATTTGACTCACAAGCAAGTCTGGCTTTTGGTGTACCGAACACAAACATATTTTTTAGGTTCTTAACAAAGCTGAAAAATTCTGTGAATCAATTTTTAGATAAAAAATTGAAAGTCCCACTCTGATCATCTTTTGAACTATTGTAAAAGCGTTCCCAGTGGTCCTTTAGTTACAGTTATACTGTTTGCAGCCCAAATTAAAAAAAAAAAAACTGTCGTTTTCTAGTGCATAGTTTCTGCAGAGCCACAGAAGCCATCCTAAATCCCCCACCCCCCAAATTCAACAAAAAATGGTGAGCATTATTGGAGCTATCTAGTCATACAGTTTGGAGCCAGATGTCAGCTCAGACGAGGAAAACAAAGACGGAGTCTTTCATTGGAGTGGGTCGTTGAGGTAAATTCATTTGCATGAATTTAGGAACAGAACCTGTGATTCACCACAGTTTAACCAAGGTAACAGAACGGCATCACTGAGCTCCCACCCTTTCAGATCCTAAAGACCTAAATGGGTTTAACCTAAAGCATAAAGGAGATCAGAACTGGTGCTGCTTTGGCTCAGATCCATTTAGGTAGAAACAATTTTGCTTTTAATTGGTGAAGGTTCTTGTTCATCCAGGTGGCGTTGTCCCGAAGTTGAGTCATAGCAACTAGACTTAAAATCTTCTTTCTTGAAATATCCTTGGACACCAAAAGTGTTTCCAGATCTTTTTTCCAGAGCCAGTATTGGGTGACTATAGCTCAGCTGAGTGCAATGGTGACAGCAGAGATAGAATTCAGCACAGGATAACTTTTAGTGAAGCAGGACCATCAATCGCTCACCTCTTTTGACATGCATCAGTTGCACTTCAGTTCTGCTCTGAGTGACCCAACGTCTTTGCATTTCCCCCTGCAGGTGCTGGATTTAAGCACAGAGGGGAAAGAGGAGGTGTTCTACGGGCCAACGCTGCCATTCGCCTCCAATGGGATAGCAGCGTGTTTCCTCCCTGCCCCGCACTTCACCTGCCCCAACCTGCAAACTCTACAAGTGCCCCATCACAGGATTGGTGCCGTTTAACCACACAGACTCTGAACTGAGAACTCTGGAAGGCCAGAGCTGCAAACAAGCTGGAACTGACTCAGTTTAGACAGACAAAAATATAGAAAGTACTGTACTTATTCACAAGAGCCACGAGGCTTTTTTTCAGGAGGTCGCTGCCAGGTCAAATGGGGAAAATTTGCATTTCCTTTCCAAAGGCGGATGTTGTGTAAATCTGAGGGAAGCCTTCAGAGGAAAGACGACAATCGTGGAAACAGGTGAAGTACAGGTGGAGGACAAATATTGATGAGCTCAATAACTAATGCGAGATATTTCAAGACAGAAACTCTTGCAAGCCTTTATAGGGCTATAACATATTTGCTTTTTGAGCTAAAAACACATTTAATCTTCTAATAACTTTTGTGTCCTGAAAAACCTTCATCTTTTGCTAAAGTTGTATTAGAAATGTGCATGAACTCCTGTTTTTATATAAATGAGGTCAAACTTCATCAAAAGATGAACCTATGAAAGGAGCGACACACTGCTGAATGTGTGCTGTGACCTGTGGATGCAACGCTTCTGTTTTTCTCAGGACCTAAAACAGCTCATGTTTAAGACGAATGAGGTTTGGGAGGAACATGTCAGAGAGGATTGTGTGGAGTTGATCTAACATGGGAGGAATGTGATGCACTTCCCCTGTCTGTCCAAAGCAACACGTCTGCCTGGAAATGGGCAGAATAAAGATGGTAGTAAAAGAACACATGGAGTGTATTTAATAGAGGGAGATACGCAGTTAAGAAGGGAAGAGAGATGATCAAGGTGGTGTTTTAACAGGTTTATTTAGCAACATCAGGCGGTTGCATATTGATCTTAAAGCAGCGTCGCACAGCTCGATGTCTGAAGGGCTTCTCCGGCGCTCTGATGCTGCCGGGGGAGAGGAGTGCAGTGCAGCAGACGGTTGCTCTGGAGAGGAGATGGATTGCAGTTTGATGAGGCTGGTAAATGACTAGCAATGACAGAAAATGGGCTTGTGTGATTGCAAGACAGGATTGAGCCTTCGTATGATTAGGTGCAAACTAAAGCCGGATTGGGAGCGATTGCTGCAACTTGGGAATTCAAAAGACAAAAAGAGGTGAGGAACAAACAGTACCTCTCTTCCTTACTTTTTTTTCTTTTTGATTTTAAACTCTGACGTTCATTAAATTTGTAATTCACTGTGCTAACCTGTTGGAGATCAATTCTGATGGCATATAGCCAAATGGCAATCGAGCCCCGAACTCTCATTTGTGTAGATCCCAAAGTAGATCCTCACCTGGAAGGCATTTGACCATCACTTTTTGTTTTATTCTCAAACATTTCCCTAAATGTAAGACTGTGATTTCCACATAGTATTTACATTAAGTACAGTTTGGTAACATTTTATTAGGCTTTCATTGTAAAAAAGTACTACTCATACAGCTTTGTGCAGCAGTGATGGACGTTTCAGTAAAAAAGGTCCACGTTTTTCTGAAAATCAAAAAGGAGGAGGAGGCTGATGGGAGAGGAACTGTTTTCAGAAGTCGTTCCAAATCCCGAGGTTTGGTACCTTTGGTAGGAACGTCTTAGTCGCTCTCCAGTTTGGTGATTTCTGCCTGCCCACTCTCTCCCAGCAGACTCAGCAGCTTCACATATGCACTCCTGTTTCACAGACAGATTTACAGAACGCATGCATGTCTAGAGTTTTGGCATGGCTTCAGGCTGACGCTCACCTCAGGGTGATGTTCTTGCCCAGTCCTTGTTTGTGCTCACAGCTTCTCAGACTTTGGGACAGACTGGGAATGAGAGCTTGAACCACACTGGGATCCAACACAGCTACCGTCTCTAAAACGCCGTACACCTGCCTGGCGTACACCCCCTCATTCTCCTCCACAAATGACCTGGAAAACAATCCATCAGTGTAAAACTTGCACAGAATGGGCTTTAACTGTCTCAAAAACCTAAAGACTGACTGTTACTTCAGCGCATCATAGCGTTACCGTAACACTGCAATCATCTGCTCGCATGGTCCTTCGGATGACGCAACGGCACATCGCTCCACCACAAGCTGCAGAGCATCTAAGCTCGTCTTCCTCACTGCCAGAAAACCAAATGTCCATTATTTTGAAAAGTAAGACGTAATAAACACATAAAGTCTGGGGGGTGGGGGGCAGAAATGATGGTTCTTCATACCTTGTGGCTCATTGACCAGCATCAAGCAACGCAGAAGAGAGGGGAGGGGGACTGTGAGGAGGGTGACGTCAGAGTCCGTGTTTCTCCTCAGGAGCTCAAACAGGAAGATCAGGACCGATGCGAGGCGAGGAGGGGGGGTGTGACCTTTGAACTGAAGAAAGTTGTCACTGCAGAATGTGAAGGAAAAAAGAAAGAAATACACCAGGATAAGCTCTTCAGTGTTTACAGTGTTACCCGTTTGAGTCCTAGTCACATGCAGCCCTACCAGGGGTTGACCCGTACGGATGCTGCGGGATTAGGGCTTTTCCGGCCGGGGGAGCGTTGCAGAAGGTAAAAGTTAGTGCGGGTCTGTTTTGCAGTTCAGGCAGTGAAATGTACCATTGTTGTGAATGTGGCAAGTGTATCGTGACATTCTCCCAAGAAAAATGCAAGTCACGCACGTGTGGGTGATGCTGTCTTACGGCGCCCTTTAACCCTTGTGCCATCCTATGACCCCACCCTTCCATTGACGTGTTCTCCCTACCATGACAAAGGTGGAAAGATTTCCTGTAATCCATGGACACCAGTGAAGATCACAAATCATTGAAGAAAAAAGGTTCAGAGCACTGTCTAGTGGGTCTAGATGACCCAACTCCCAATGTTAAAGTGCCTAGGATAGCACAAGGGTTACGCAGCAGTTCGTAAGGTGCGAGCATTGGCTCCTTTCTGACGGCGCACAAATGCTTCATGCATTGTGATACTTAAGTGTCCATAGGATGTCGATACAAACTACACCGAGTGTTTAATTTCCCAAATTCTAACATTCAGGCTGCGCACTTATCACTTGAACAGCACTAATGGGCTCCAAGCAGAATTTGGGGGGGGTCTCAAATACTGCACCCTCACTTACTTTTGCGTGATGTATAAGTGTTCACTATGACCTGTCGCCTGCAGCATGTCAGTAAGTAAGCGAAGTCAAGGCTGATGTTGAAGCAAGAAGATGTGGATTTTTCCTCTAAGAGACTGACCACAGCACCCCCAGGATGCTCCTCCTCAGTGCAGCCCCCCGCACAGTTGGGCTGGGCTCACACGCAGCCAGAAGCACGGGGTGGTTGGCGATGCTGCCAATGGACGGCGAAACAGGCAGGAAGTGGTCCAGATATCTGCAGGTTACAGAGCGCAGCTGCTGCTTCAGGTAAACCCCCTGAGACTGAGACACACCTGAGGCCACCGACAGACCCTTCAAGACAGAAATGAGACAACCGGGCGGTGCTTTACATTGTGAGGTTTCTTAAAAGCTGTGACTAAAAGCCCAAACGAAACTGTCCTGACCTGTAGATACAAAGGCAGGCTGTCCCTCAGAGCTTTGTCCTGAGGGAGGTTGTGAGGAAGCAGCAGACCATCCACAATGCGGAACAACAGCTGCTGACATCTGGAAGTGGCCAGCAGGGGGCTCCAGTGTTTCACTACACAACCTGGCTCACACAGGATAGAGCGTCACTGAGTCTGATTCACATTTACTCCAGTTTGTTACTGGAGTCTCACTTTAATGAACGTGCTTTCTGTATGGCCCGTCCACCTACCCACAGCCCAGTATGCCAGCTGTATGCCCTCGTGGTTCTTGCTCACCACATAAGGGTTAATGTATTTTAAGATGTCCCCAATGTAGCTGAGAGCTCTGGTAATCATGGCCGATCGCTCAGATAAGAGTGAGAGTCCACTGTAGACACTGCCCACCGCCTGAAACACACACAAACAAAACACACATGTATATGTCTACCTGCAGCACAGAGCTCGTGCGTCCGTTCACATTTCTGCTGCGGATTCAAAGCTCAGAGCGGTGAAAGCAACTCAGCTGTTACCTTGACAAACATCTCCAGAGCTGCAGTGGGCTCCAGCCTGCTGGATGCGGGATGAAGGGCAGCTTTCTGCAGAAGATCATCTACTTCTGGGAGCCTCAGCACCAGGCGGGTGAGCTCACTCAGCTGCTCCCCCATAGCCCGGCCTGGGGGGGTGCAAACACGGAGTAGCCTCATCAGTTTGGGGACTGGTTGTTTTTTTGATTTGATTTGAAATGGTTTATTTCAAGCAATCAAATAGGAGTAATACACACAAAAGCAATATAATCATCAGTTATACATTCATACAGTAACTAATCAAACTTAGGATAATTAGACATAATTAATAAAAATTGTCACGACCCATCAGATTTTTTATGAAAACAAATGACTTGCGTTGAAGAGTTTCTCACCAGTTCTGCTGTCTGTCCCATGGAGGTTCCTGTGGAGATGCTGCTGCAGGACACATCTGAACCAGGCCTTCACAGAGAGGCTCTGTGCAGAACCAGCAGCAGCACCACTGAGCGAGGACACCAGCTCGCTGCAAAGGAAAGACACTTCCTGTTTAGGATGTCATGGAAATCCACTTGTTCAGGGTGTACCCCACCTAACTAACAGTAGCTGGGATAGGCTCCAGCAGCATCCCACGACCCTGAAGGGGATTGAACCTTTAACTCTGGAGCTTGACCTGGAATAACACCATTTATTCCAGCGGATTCTGAAGCGGAGAAAAGCAGCCTCTCGCCGATATCCAGTAGTAACGTGTTCCTGCTTTTCTCTGCGTCAGTATCAGCTGAGTTACGGTAACGAGTGTGTGTTATTTAGGTGTTGCTGGTGCCATCTCCAGTGTTGAGAGGTTGGATGGATGGATGGAAATGTTCATCTTAGCTTCTTGTTCCTAAGGGAGTAGCGACTCGTCTCAAACATCGCCGATCTAAAGTGCTGCTTTTCTGGATGCGGCTGTTAAACTATTTCCTAAATTACGTTCAGAAAAACTGAGTTTTAAGGTGAAAGTATTTCCAGGTAATATACATGCATGGCTTTGAGTAATTTTGAAGAAACAATGTAGTTTGTGTTTTCAATAAAAGGAGATTTATCGTTAAAAATCAGAGACTCCCAGTCTGAGGTCATGGCCAAAAAGGTTTAGAGAATGACACAAATATTTGTTTTCACAAAGTTTGCTGCTTTTAGATCTTTGTTTCAGTTGTTTCTGTGATGCACTGAAATATAATTTCAAGCACGTCATACGTTTCAAAGGCTTTTATCGTCAATTACATGAGATTTATACAAAGAGTCAGTATTTGCAGTGTTGGCCCTTCTTTTTCAGGACCTCTGCGGTTTGACTGGGCATGCTGTCAATCAACTTCTGGGCCAAATCCTGCCAATCAGTTTGTCAGAATTAGTGGGTTTTTGTTTATCCACCTTGTCTCTTGAGGATTGACCACAAGTTCTCAATGGGATTAAGATCTGGGGAGTTTCCAGTCCATGGAGCCAAAATGTCGATGTTTTGGTCCCCGAGCCACTTAGTTCTCACTTTTGCCTTATGGCACGGTGCTCCATCCTGCTAGAAAATGCCAAACTGTTGTTGGATTGTTGGAAGAAGGTGTTGTTGGAGGTATTTTGGTACCATTCTTTATTCATGGCTGTGTTTTTGGGCAACATTGTGAGCGAGCCCACTCCCTTGAATGAGAAGCAACCCCACACATGAATGGTCTCAGGATGCTTTACTGTTGGCGTGACACAGGGCTGATGGTACCGCTCACCTTTTCTTCTCCGGACAAGCCTTTTTCCAGATGCCCCAAACAATCAGAAAGAGGATTGATGGGAGAATATGACTTTGCCCCAGTCCTCAGCAGTCCACTTTTTGCAGAAGATCGACCTGTGCCAATTTAAATTTTTTTATTTCGGAGAAGTGGCTTCTTTGCTGCCCTTCTTGACACCAGGCCACCTTCCAAAAGTCTTGGCCTCACTGTGCGTGCAGATGCACTCACACCTGCCTGCCGCTGTTCCTGAGCAAGCCCTGCACTAGTGGCACTCCCATCCTGCAGCTGAATCCTTGATTTAGGTGCAATCTTAGTAGCCACAATATCCTCACCTGTGAAGCCATTTTTATGGCTGCACGCGTTTCTTTGCAGGTCACCGTGGTTAATGGTGGAAGAACAATGATTTCAAGCATCACCCTCCTTTTAACATGTCAGTTCTGCCATTCTAACCCAATCAGCCTGACAGAATGATCTTGTGCTCGTCAACAGAGCAACGACTGAAATAATCTCAGCAGGTCCTTTGATGACAGCAATGAAATGCAGTGAAAAGTTTTTTTGGGGGGGATTAAGTTGATTTTCATGGCAAAGAGGGACTATGCAATTCATCTGATCACTCTTCATAACATCCTGGTGTCTGTGCAAATTGCTATTATAAAAACGTAAGCAGAAGCTTTTTCCAATTTCTAATATTTATGTAATTCTCAAAACCTTTTGCCACGACTGTAGATATATGCCTTAAAGCAGTGGTGGGCAAACCCTGGGGCCATATGTGGCCCGTAACAATAGTTAACCTGGAATGAATTAAATCAATAATCCTTATTATTGATTTATTTTCCCTGTCATTCTGGTATCCCCTTATAGATGGTGCACTACAATATTCACCTTTGTTTAGGTGCAGAAAGTTAGTCTGCATTCATGTGGTATCTGAGGATTTGTGGTTTTTCTGATGTTCACATGTTTTTCCGAAGTCAGACAGTCATTTTTACGATCATTCCAACACCACACGAACGCAGCATTTCCCTAAATTAGTGTTTTTCCCTGAGAGACACCAACCTATTGGTGCAATTGGCATTGAAATGAGAACAAAAGTTACAGTTTTGTAAAAAGAAAAACAGTTTTAAAGTATTTATATAAATTTTCAATCAAAAATTTGATTAATTTTCAATTAAAATTAATTATCTCTTTCTCTTATGAGGTGGATTCTCATCTGCCCCCTGTCATGGGGGCCATGTCAGCTCCCTGTTGGGCCCGTCTGTCAACTTTTAGAACCGTTTGAGGCCCACGAATCAAAAAGTTTTAGTATTGCAGTATTGCAGTCGTGAAATACCCCCTCCCCCCTCCTCCCCTCATGGACATTAGGTGATCAAAATAGACCTGAACACGTAACTCTACCTGTTTTGGAGCAGATGGGGAAGGTAGCGAGTTACCAGAAGCGGGTTAACCATATCATCCCAGCCAAAACACTGCATGATGGACTGAAGCGGGTTGGGTTGAAGGTCCTGGGGGGCAGAACTGGGCAGATCAAATGCCAGCAAAGTGAAACCTGCAAAATATCAAATTAAGTCCAAGACAGCATTTTATATCATCTGCTCCTCCTAAACATACATTTTTTTCAAAACTAAGAACACATTTCTTAGAAATCTTCATATTTCTTCTTCTCCACAACTTATACTGGTACAAATCTTGATAACGCAGCTTTAAAGTCCAACTCTGATCATCTTTTGATTTGTTGTAAAAGCGTTCCCAGTGCTCTTTTCATTAGAATTATGGCTCCTTTTTTTTTTTTTTGCCAAAATCAAAAAACCTGTGTCATCGTTTCTGCAGAGCAGCATTGGAAATTTTGCCTCTGAGCTATGGGTGGAACAGACCGCACTTCCCGTCATCCATCTTTAAACTATCAGGAATGACTTCTTCTGTCATTCCTGCTAGCTTAAAACCCTCACACCCCAACCTAATATTAGCAGTGCAACAAAAATGGGCAGCAATATCTGAGCTGTCCAGCCGTACAGTTTGGATCCAGATTCCAGCTCAGACGAGGAAAACAAAGACGTTCAAGGATCTATTTGTCTGCAAGTGGATGCATCAGAATGGAGCGGAGCATTGTTGCATTGTTTTTCTACATCACAAATACACTCTTTTTCCCACCAGCATTTCTCAGAAATGACTTTTTAAGCTGAATTTACTTTAAATATGTCCTCCTTCATGAGAAAAATGCTAGAAGAACATGTGAAAACACCCAAAACACCATTTCTATTGGAGTGGGTCTTTAATGCCCACCACCACCTGGACCTTTTCAGCAGACATTACTGACCTGCTGCGGTGTCTGCCAACTGTGCTGGGGGGGTTTGGGAGAGGCGCAGGCTGCGCAGAAAGGGGAAGAAGTGCGTCCACAAGGCAGCAGCTACCGCTAGGTGGCGCTCTTTAACCACACTGTTGAGAGGAGGAGCCCAGGCTGGCGTGGCCGCTGACTGGACAGTGAGCTGATGGACCCGCCTGAAAGGACGCATTCACAAAAGAAAGAACAGGTAAAAATGAATAAATAAGTAAAGTGTCCAGCATCCTGATTCGTTTGTGTGTGAGCCCCCACTCCTCCACCCTCTTTCTCCTGCCCTGTCACTCCTTTTTACTCCTCCTTCATGTGTTTTCCCCTCTTTTCTCTCAAGGGGGATTACTAGGTGCAACAGTGCGCTGCAGTGTGAAGGAAAGTGTGGTGGAGGAAGATACAGGCATGAAGGGGATCTCCTGTACACAAACCATTCTAGGGCTCATCCCTGGCGCTGGCCCCAGCCGCTCCTGCAGCCCCGTGGTGCCTGGCATTAGTCCTGATAAGCAGCTGAAGGAGCTGTAATCTCATTTAGCCTGGAGATGATCCCTCTGTCCCCCTCATTCACCCGGACGGGGGGTTGGATGAGGAGGCAGGGGTTAAGGTGAACTGGGGAAGAAAGAAAAGTAAAGCACCCGCGTTTTTCCTCCCTCTAGCAGGCGTGGCTGAGGTACGCGTGCGTGCACACCCACACCAGCGGCGCCTTCCCTTCCAGCAAGGTTGCATCTAATCCAGCGAGAGCTGAGACAATCGATTAGAGTCTGAATTCATTAGGCTTGTTACGACTGTGGAATGGGTCTTTCACACCCATCAGCCCTCATTGTACAAAACATCGTCAGAGACCGCACTTAATCTGGATCTGTGGCTCCCTGTGTACTCACAAAAACACAACAGCAGCAGCATTAGGCACACGGCCAGCCTCCCCCCAGCTGCATCCGCCAGAAATGCCTAGACTCCAAACATATAGCATCCTAACAACCAGACAGACGTCCCTTAAACAGCAGAAGCGTGACTTTGTCCTGCTTTGCTTTTTTTTTCTTCCATCAAAAGCTAAGGTAGCAAAATGCTTCACGGCGAGGCTTTCCTCCATCAAGCCAAGGAGACGGGGATTAACTGTTTGCGCCGAAAACACATCCAACAGGGTGCACCGGTGTCAGCTCATCTCATCAACCAGCAACACCCCCACCGTCTCACAGCAGAGGGTCATGGGAAGAAATCAAACCGAGGAATTATGCCTGTGATTGGCTTCTTGCCTCGGCACCATGACAATGACTATCAACAGTGAATGTTCGGCCCTTCCGTTGGCAGAATAATTCTGCTAATGTGTGCAGATTCCACATTGCTCTTAATGGGCGTAATGATGTACAGGCTAAACTTGCCAGGGTACATAATTACACATTAATTGTGTCACAGAAAAAGCATCAATCACAAAGACATACCAAGAATTGCCAGGAATTAGGCTTCATTTGGGGGGATGAATTTCAAAGAGGGCGACTGGTATCTTCTTATTCTGTATCATGGGTCACGGTGGTCCACGTCGTCACACAGAGGGCCCCCGGGAGCCCTTTTTTTTAACTGCTCCCTCCGTGGCCATTTATGTGCAAATGTACACCTCTACAGATGGGAACCTTGAGACTTTTTGAAGTCTGGCTTTTGAAACTAGAAAGAGGCTCTCAGTCTTCTCATGGACAGAAAGGTTTGTGAGCGGTGCAACTTCAACTTTGGAGACATGAAGCAGTCTGCATTTAAAGCTAAGCTCTTACATGTGCATTCAGCCCATGGTTTTCACACTGGACACGCAGGGAGGGGCTTCTTCTTGTATGTCCACCACCTGCAGTTGGAAAAGGTAAGTGGTGCAAATCTTGAAACTCTAGCCCCGTCAGGCCTTTTCTTTCACAGCTTTATTTCGATACAAGAAAGACTGTGTCAGAATTCCAGCCGGGCATAAACCTCAAACATTAATTTCTCCTCCATGGTCAATTTTCAAACGGTAAGCACTTCTGTGAATTAAAAGGGATGCCATTAATATGTCCCTACCAATTCTTTGACCCGATTGGTCAAAGTTGAACTTGTTTAACCTGCGACGTGCGTCCCATGGCTGCATGTTTTGTATGTCGAGCCTGAGAACGATCGTGGAAATTTACGTAGCTACGTGTGAATGTGAGAGTTTTGAAACGTGCATTTATGTGCAAATACAGAGACCTTTCATTGGAAGCGGTCACTTGAACGCGCGTTGCCCAGGGCGACGTGAACTTAGGTTCAGAACGAGAATACCGTCAGTGATGTGACTCTTTGGATCCATGACATCAATTGCAAGAAGAATCCGGACAGTTTTTATTATTTCAGCTCCTCTTAGGCTCACCCTTGATGACTGATGAAGTAGATTCACCTGAACCTAGAGGGGAAAGATTCCCATCATTCCTCACTCCAGCTCTCACCTGTGCCGCTGTTCCCATCACTGCCCCTCCACATAAACAGACACTGTTTCAGCCGTGCCTCTTTAACCTTCAGCTGGGGTCGTTTGTGTAACAAACACCCCTGTCCTGCAGCTGAACCCATTCTGATGCTCCACTGACCGGAGTCTCTCACACAACCGCAGCAATACTGCCCTTCTCAAAACAGCTAGGGGGTCCACAGAGGCTCCCCTGGGCCCGTAACTCTAATCGGGGCTCTAGCAGCACCTGGTGAGGGTGACCCGGGGGTCATTAGACCTCCTGAGACCAAGAGGGGCCTCAGCGCATCACAAGTTCTTTGCAGACACTCACTCCTGGTGACCACACAATCCTCCTATTGTCAGGACTCTGGGCTGGGATAGGAGCGGAAAACAGACCACTCACCTGCTCTGCAGCAAATTATAAAAGCACAGCTTAGCCTGAACTACAAAATGTCTTCTCATCTGTCATCTGTCAAAGACCAGTAATCAGAAAATGAGAGGAGAAGTGGGGGGAAACAGACAGAAGCGGGCGGTAAAAGTTTCACCTGAGCTGCGCCAGGACGACCTGCAGGAAGCTCAGCGCCGAGTTCAGCTCCGACTGGCGACAAGCAGGAAGCAGCCAGTCAAAGCCCTCACTGAGCAGCTTCTCCTCGGACAGGCTGAGGCTGGAGCTCATCTCAAACACCTCAGCCACACCATCCAGGTAGGAGCCCAGAGGCCCCCAGAGGGCTTGTCTGCGGGAGGCCTCCGTGGTTTTGTTGTAGAACTCCTTGGCCGTCTCATTAAAGGAAGACGCCAACCAGCTGGCCTGGACCCCAACATCCAGACCTCTCTCCTGCAGCAATGAATCAGAAAAACCATCAGTTGATGGGATCTGCCAAAAATACACTGCTCTGCTCTTAAATTTCTCATTTTGGCACATATTTGTGCAAACAGGGGTGCAGCCTGAACCCCTCTGACGGTCCAGACAGAAACTGCGTTGGAAAAAACAAACCAGACTTTCTGGGAAAACAGACAAACTCGTCAAACCTATTTATCCTCAACTGGACATGTTTGGACAACTCATTTCAGAGATGCCAAAGTGGAATACATTGAATGTAAACATCCAGACACAGCGGTTTATTTCACTTTGTCATTTACAAGTTTTTTAAACAGGTCACAAAGATCATGTTTTGTCCTAAAATTACAGTAGAGGAAACAAGTATTTGAAATCGACAGTCTGTCATCTTAATGGTAGGTTCATTCGAACCCTCTTGCTAGAAAGACTTAGTACTTTGGGGCAAAACCTTTATTAGCACTTTGTCCGTCCTCCCATCCACATAGTAAATTAGTGCTGTGCAGAAAAACACCCCCAAAGCATAATGCTTCCACCTCCATGCTTAAAAGTGGGGATGGTGTTCTTGGGGTCATAGGCAGGGTTTTTCTTCCTCCAAACACGACGCCATAGAGTTACATTTTAGTCTCCCCTGACCACAGCACCTCCTCCCAATCACTCTCTAGTCTAAATCATGAAGGTGTTCATTCGCAAACTTCTTTAGCAGGGGGACTTTGCAAACTCTGCAAACCATAGCAGCATAAAGTATTCCTAATGGTTTTCTTGGAGACTTTGTTTCCAGCTGCTTTGAGATCATCAACAAACTCCTGTAGGGTGTTTTAGGCCGATTTCTCACTGTTCTCATGTTCATGGAAACCCTACCAGGTCAGCTCTTGTTTGGAGCCCCAGACCTATAGGTGGATTGATGGTCATGTTCCTGTATTTTTGAACAGTTGCACCAACAGTGGTCATAGTAACCACCAGCTCCTTGCTGAAGGTTTTGTAGACCATTCTGGTCTTGTGCAGGTCTGCAGGTCTACAATCTTTTCCCTGAAGTCCACTGAAAGCTCTCTAGTCTTTCCATGTTGGAGAGTTTGGAGTCTGACTGATGTGAACTGGTGTGAACCAGAACTCTTAATGGTTCCCAGGGGATCATATACTAATGCAAAAAATTACATGTACATTCTTTAAAGCCTTGATTTTTTTGTCTCTCAATGTTCAAATGAACCCATCATTAAAACGACAGACTGTCAATTTCTTTTTAGGTGGGCAAATTTTACAAAATCAGCAAGAGATCAGATGCTTATATCTTCCATTGTATAGAAGGCTTTCTAAAGATGCACCTGCGACCTTTCTACCAGTATCCTGAATTTCAGACGTACCTGAAAAAGCAACAGCAATGCCAACTGCCCCCTCCATACCAGTGAGCGGTGTGCCGGGGGGCGGTTGGAGGGCAGAAAGCCGAGCAGCTCGCAGAACCTGCTGGCCACGTCCTCCAGCTCTACCTGCCGGGCCACCACCAGAAAGAGCAGCAGAAAATTCATGAGGCCTGCTTCAGACAGCTCCAGCATCTTCTTTGAGGAGAACTTGGAGTAAATTCTAGAAACAAACAAGACACAAAAACAAGCAAAGAAACAACACGTTACGTGTGTTGTTTCTGTTTCAGAGTATAAGAAAATAAAACTCTTCCTATTTCCAGTGTTGCTTTACTTTTGCTGACCAACTCATCACAGCTGATTTGTCTCCCTGAAACCTCTGACTTTGAGTGTTTCTACCAGAACTTTCTTCCTCCATCACCTACCTGCATGACGCTCTACGCTCCAGGGAAGAGATGACTGTGTGTGTGTGTGTGGATGCAAGAGAGAATGCAAGAAAAACCAGGAGCTGGTAAGTAAGAATAGAGAACCACCCAGCAGCACGCTGTTAGATCCTGCGGGCACTGTGGAGAAATGCCTTTAAAGATCATGTTAAATGTCAGAGACACTCAGACACGCAGCAGTAGGTGCTTGGTCCTTCTCTCTGCAGCCAAACCAATTTACTGCAACACCAGAGAAAGATCAATAATACCACACACACACGTGCTGCGCACACATCCACAATGCAGTTTGTTTGCTTGGCAAGAGAACACAGAAGGCTGAAGCCCTCACCCCATCTCCAAAGCACAGATGCAGCCCACACAGGTGAGCAGAGCTGCTGTTTGGGTCAAAACACGAGCGGCAAGCTGCTCAAGACAAACTGAAATAAAGCAGAGTGGTGGAACCAGGAGGAGGGGGCCGGGGAAGACCAGGTCGAGTCTAAATCCAGTTTATTTACACCCACTAAAGACTATAAATGGATGACGCTTGAAGTGTGGATTTAAACCTATGAATGTGATATAAAGATGTATTTAATCAGCTGGGATTTCCTTCCTTTTTCTTACCGGTGTATGTTTGTGCAGAACCAATTTTTTTTCTTACAGATGCTCATAACTTCTGGCACTTTCGATCAACTTGCTCGCAGGGAAAGGGATGGCTGCGGGTTTCTCGCTGAGCTCTGCGAGGAGCGGGGTCATCGCGGCGATGCACTCAGAGAGGCTCTGGGGAGAAGGAGGTGCTGGTGGCTGTTTTGGTAGAGAGGGTGGAGCAGGGGGGGACCTGGACCTGTCCCAACACAGCCAGACTGTTGCCAGGCTGCCCGCCACCCACAGCCCCTCCCTCTGCTCGCCCAAGCTTTCGTCTCCATCCGTGTTGGAAACCAACACGGCTTCGTTAAGGCGAATTAACTGCCACGCTCGTTAGCTAATTAGCCCCATGTCTGCAGTGCTACTGAACACAATCCAAACAGAGGAAAGTCATTAGGCGGATTTATCTACGGCTGCCACTCTCTGGCACCCAGCTATGTTGGGATATTGTATGGCTCAGCGCTCGCTTCTGATTTGAACATCAGCTTGTACATTTTCATTTACTTGGAGCCCTTCGGTTGGCTTCTTGAGCCGTTGCCCCGGGGTCTGAGTCCTGCCTGAGCGTCATCGGAAACTCCTCGGGTCTGGCCTGAGCTGAAGAGCAGGTGGTTGACTCCTGAGACACCTGCTCCAGCGCCGGGCCTCAGCAAATATCAAAGGCATGCTGGGAGACTGGTGCACCTGGCGCTTCAACAAACAACAGCCAAACGCATGATTGTTTGCGGGCACACATGTCCTGCAAGCATTCCTGCAGGTATGCAGCCCCACTGCCAAAGTAATCCAAACAGCTGTTCAAACTGAACACACACTCAAAGATCAATAGGAAGACTGAATACTATAACCCCGTCCTGAGCCGTACTTTTCTTAGATCAGTGTCTTTACCCTTACCTGCCCTTGATTTGTCTCTGTGGGACTCCACCCACTCCGTCCTGGCTGAGGCACAGGGCCAGAACTCTGAGGAAGAGGTGGAAGGAGCTGGCAGAGCGGTACAGCTGGGTGTGTCCCGGAGAGCGGACGGGAGAGGGACATCCGAGGCGGCGGGCCTCCTCCAGCACAGCCAGAGGCGTCTTAAGCTGCGTTCCCAAAGCAGACACCCCCAGCCAGGGCACAGTGAACGAGGCGTTCTTCACAGGATGGACGGAAAAAAGATTTACTCTGGTGAGCTTGACAAAAACTACATGAAACATAAAAAAGAACGTTCTGAGTCAGCCTACACCTGCCTGTGTTTATGCTACGACAGCAACACTTTCTATTTCCTGAAAACAATTATAAATACTTTAGTTACATTGAAGAATGATGAAGCAAAGAGAATTTTTGGAAAGTTTTAATACAGCTTTATGCTAGCGTTTTTTGTTTTTAAATCCATCCATCCATCTTAAAAAAAAACCCTGAATCCCTTTTAGGGTCACAGGGTTGCTGGAGCCTATCCCAGTTCTGTCAAGTGGTGGTGGGGTACACCCCGAACAGGTCACCAGTCACAATCACAAACACTGCTAACCACCGTAAAGCCCTAAACTCCAAACAAATCATTTTCCTGTTCTCTTTTTTGGGAGGTGACTCCCAGTGTAAGCAGCGTTTAAAAAGGTCTTTAGTCCAAACAGAGACGTTCGGGCGGAGGATTTGTGGAGAAGGAAAGTCTACAGGTAGAATGTGAGGCTAACAATATCATCGTGTCTGACAGCCATAGAACATCGAATGATCATCAGAAAGATATCAGAATCCCAACATGTGAAAAAAGGCCATTTTAGGGAACCTGGGCAAAAGGAAGAGTTCAGAGAACCAGGAGTGTCTGTAAAAGGAAAAAAGGATTTTTTTAAATTGTGGAAAAAATGATGGATATTAGGGACGGAAAATGTAAGGGTTAAAATATAAAGCAGCACTGTGTAATTGTAATTAGATTTTTCAAGTCTGTCCAGATTCTCATTTATCCTGGTAGATTCTATTAAAGAAGTGGGTTAAAAAAGGAAAAATACTTGGTTTATCCAATAGAAGATGTTTGAGTTTTTTACATTTTTTTTATTAAAGACGTGACTCAGAGAAGAGGTCTTTAATAAAAGATACATTAAGCCCAGATGACTGCTTCTGCTTTGGTTCTTCATTTCCTTTGGGGGCTTTTCCCTTCAGGGGTCGCCACAGCGAATCAGCTTCCTCCTTCTAACCCATCTCCTGCGTCCACCAGCCACCTTCATGTCTTCATTCACCAACCACTTTGGTGAATATGATGAAATCACGAGTTTTAAAGGAAGTACAGTGCATTGGAAAGGAAACAAAACCAAATTGTATTCTTTTGTTGCATTTGGGGTTTTTGTGTTTAGGATAACATCCTTTTCCATCGACTTTAAATTGTATTACTTTTTTAAAGCAGTTCTCTCCCTGCATTCAGCTTTTCTGCAACACTTTGGACTTTGTGTTGCGAAAAACATGGTGAACATCTCACTTAAGACTAAATGTTTTGGCCTTTTTTGGATGGAAAGTTTTCAATTTTGCAAGAATAACGGGTGTTTTTTGACCCAACGGCAGCCTATTGGTTATGGAGCTTCTGTAAATGTAGCAGCATGTTCAGTTGGGACACATTTTTGTTAATGAAACTTTCTGACTTCACGTCTCCTTCTGCTGTTTCTTACCAGGTTCTTACTGTAATAATCCCAGAGGATGGAGACGGCAGCGGTGCTGGATCCCCACATCAGACACAGAGTGAGGCAGCAGTGGACGTGCATCCTCACCTGCTCCTCAGCAAGCGCCATCTGTTATCAAACACAGCTGTTCTGAAGCAGTGTGACAAAAACACTTCAGGTAACCAGCAAGACAAAACTAATGCTGACCTTTGGGTTACAGGTTAACTTCAGCAAGTCTTCAACAAACGTCCAGTTATCGTCCAGGTGTTTCTGAGGAAACACAACAAAAACATATTATTATTAAACACTGAAGATACCAAGATATGAAAAAAGCAGTCATAACTACCTAATTCAGTTTTTTTGGTTTTTTTACAGTTGATCACATGTTTTGCAGACCACATGTTTTTTATGCTTTTGCAGCTGTATTTATTTAATATTTATTTATTTAATAAGAATCTCATTTTTGATAATAATTTTCATAATAATTTTTAATTATTTAATATGAATGTCATTTGTGATATCCTTTTTTGATGTTATATTATATAGATTATTTCTGAATGTCGTTTTTGCTGCCACAGATAAATGAAATTTCCCCATTGTGGGATTAATAAAGTCTATCTATCTATCTATCTATCTATCTATCTATCTATCTATCTATCTATCTATCTATCTATGTGTCTATATCAATTATCATCAATAAATAACTATATTTTTTGCTTCTCTGGGCCACCTGTCTTGCCTAGAATGTGTTCATCTAAAAAACATGTTTTTCCACATCTAGTGCAAATTTGTCATGTGCCAACTGTTACAAAAACAACCTTCTAATTGCCAGACTTTTTTGAAAAACTGCTCAACTTTGCATGTTGTGAAAACACCTTCAGTTTTGCTCATTTTTTGCCCTTCAGGACACTTTAATCTTCCAGGATGTTTAGCTGTGGAACATGTTGAGAACAGAAAAAATCCTGACCGAGGTTGGTGCACTCTTACCTCACTCTGGATCGTACCGTTCCGGCTGTACTGGCCCAACATGGTCAAATGAGTGACCAGCCACCACGTGAAGCCCAGAGGGTCTTTACAATGAGAGGGCAACCCAGAGAAGCCATCTGCCCCGGGCTGCCCCAAAGCCAGGGGCTTCAGCAGTGAGTTCATGTAGCTCCAGAAAGACTAGAGGAGAACATGTTGCTTGTTGGACTGAGGGGTAGATTCTATTCCGTGGCGGTAAATGTGTGTGTGTGTGTTACCTGTGTGTGCAGTGTTTTATTCCTGTATTCCAGGAGGTGCATGATCAGAATCCAGATCTCTTTTGTGCAGGTGCAAAGGTAATGATTGCTGCTCAACACCTCTGTGGGCCTCACCTGGAATTAACATGGTTCCACATTGTTCACAGTTCTAGAGTTTTGGTTATAAAGTGACTTTATAGTTTCTATAAATCAAATGCTAAGAAAGGAAGGCAGTTAGTGTCTGTTTAAAAAAAAACCCAACAGGAAATACCACAGATACTTCATGTAATTCTAGGTGCAGTGAACCACCCACCTTGCTGTATTTGCCCATGGCCAGACCTGTGAGGTCACAGAGCAGACTGCACAGGTGGTCTTCAAACAGACTGGTATCAGTCAGGTTCTCTCCTGTCAGATTTACAAACTGGTGGGCGTACACCACCTGCCCTGGAGATAGTTTCAGAGACACCGATTCAACAGACAATCCACAGGAGTCACATAACACAGTGTTTGGTTCTCATTTCCTGTCTGACTTGTCTGCCCCGACTCGTACCTTGCATCTTGTGACCAAGTATGTGCAGTATCTCCAAGACTGACCAGTGGATGTCAAGATGAAGGTGCAGTAAATGCCAGGAGGGAGGAAAAATCTGTGGGAGGAACATGGTTTGAAGTCAACGAAAGCAAATTCAGCTAAACGGCAGAGTGTAAGGGGGAAAAAAAAAGGCCCGTAAGTTGATTCTGTGATGAAAAAGCCCTTCAACGCAGACATGGCACAGTCTGATGCAGAATGGATCTTCAGAGGTACCTTTCCTGGGTTTTGCATAACCAGAGCACTCTGAACGTTGGCTGGCAGATCCTTGAGTCGGCCAGTAAGGAGAGTGAGGCCAAACAGCTCCTCCAGCAGAGCCGAGGGAAACTGCAGCTCCAGCTCCTCGTAAGGCTGAGACGGACCTGCATCCATGGAGCTGCTGGGCTCAAAGTATCTGACAAGGAAACATCCCAAATACAGGAGGAAGTGGCTGAACACCCGGCATCGGAAGACACTGACAAACATGCCTGAGTGAGAGCGAACACCAACCTGTGCAAGAAGACTTTCACATACTGGAGAAATAAAACGCACTGCTGTCGAAGATCGTCTGCCTCATAGTGGAGGTTGCCTGCCAGTCCTAAAAAACAATGATGTCACAGACTGAACTAGATTTTTGGGCAACAAGCATACGCCAAACTGTAAAATGTCAGTCTGAGGAAAAGGTATGGAGTGGGCTGCAGTTTAGCTCAGGCGGTAGAGCAGGACGTCCAACAACCGAAGGGTTGGTGGAACGATCCCCGCCCTCCCCAGCCAGGAGCGCGGCCAGTCTGCAGCTCACCGCTCCCCCAGGGGATGGGTCAAAATGTCCCCATTGTGGGATAAATAAAGTATCAATTAATATTATTAGTTATTTGTATAAACATCTGGTAGATTATTTATTTATTCAAAAAACGACATCAATCTTGGTTAAAAAGTGGAGGTGGCCCACATTTGAGCTTTTAGGCTAATACATTGACACAGTTTAACAGGTGAGAGGTCTTATTATCATTTCTTGGGTCCAGGTAGGAACTGAAAGGCCGCATTTGCTCCATTATAGTCTTCTAGCTCAGAGGTCTGGAACCTGGGGCTCCTGACCCACTGTGGCTGCTTAAAATCTCTTTAGCTTTGAAGAAAAATGCTAACAAATGAAACAAATAACGGGTTTGTAGTTTGATTTGATATGTTTTAGGTATCAAAGTTTTGGCGTTTATGCTCAGATTTTTACCATGTCATAAAAAAATGATGGTTTACTTTAGTGTCAGAGTAGTTTATTATTAGGATCAACCTAAAGCATATATTTTGATCTCCTGCTGCACATGACAAAGGTCTTGATGCATAACATTGCATTTAAGTGTATAGAATACTTTTTGATAAAAAAAAATGGGCACCATTGTTGTCATGTTTATATTTGATAGTAAAAGTAGAAAAGGGATGAAGGTGCACCAAAGTCATAATGATAGGAAATGTCATGTTTGATTTGGCTTTCTTGCATTTTTATTGATACTTAAGGATTCTTAATTCTGTCTGATTGAAGTTTTGAACCGGATAATGATAAATCATGTAATAAAAATAAGGGTGGGATTATACAGTTTACTTCCTTCCGCTCCCTTTCAAGCCATCTTTGATTTAATGTCTAAATGTCCTAAGTTTGATACGTCTTTGTTGATTGCTTGACATAAAGCGTTTCAAATCAAATCAAAATTCATGCAAACCTGCTGCAGAAGGAGGATCTTATTTGACACAAGGTGTGTTTTATTTTGAAAGGAACTTATTTTTGCTGCTGCCAAAAGAAGTACAACTTAAAATAGTTAAATACTGAACTACTGTAAAAAATGTAAAGGCACCATTTTCATAAAGACACAAGGACATAAAGTGTGTTTGTCTCAGCCGTGAAGTGGGACTTTTTGGCTCCGGCTGGAGTTTGGTCAGTAAGAAACTCGACCAAATGGCTTTCTGTGTACGTTCATGTTTTCTAAATCTTGATCCCGCTTGAATGAAGTTCATTTGTTTGTGTTGTACTGTGCTTCCAGTAGATCAAATTATGCAGAGACATTGGAAAACATATAGGTGATCTAGATTTGTAGGCAAAAAAAATCCAGCGACTAAACAATACCTTATACAATCTGTTGATTTAAACCTAGATGTCTCTTTGCTGTAGCAAGAACAAAAAACAAACATGTTTTAGAAAAAATCGTCCTGGCTTCGTTTTTGAAGCTGAAGATGCTTTTATCTCATATCCGAAAGGACTTTCTCAATTCTAAAAATAAGCTAGTACCGGTGAATGAGCTGCTTTTGTAAGCTCCTCCCATTGAGTTTGGACTTGATGGCGATCCAAAACAAAGATCTGTGAACTACATCAAACACTGACTTACCAAAGTCATGAGAGGAGGACTTGACCAAAGTCTCCAATTTGTAAACATTTTGTCTGAAACACAAAAACCAACAGAAATACATACAGAAAAGAGATGAAATGATCAAGAACATTATCAGTTATAATAGTTGTGTTTGATGCTTCTGAGGAATAGGACTTTTAACGTAAGGCGATAAATCTACCTGAACAGACCAAAGAGTAGTTTGGTTTTTTCCACCAGTGCCGTCTCCGTCACCCAGACGAAGCCAAAGATCTCTACGGTGTCTGCCTCACACTCAGCTGGTGCTGGGTCCAGCCGTAACAGCATCCTGACATTCAGCAACACTATTAACAGAGACTCTTTTCCTCCACTGTGGAAGATTTTTTCCTCCCATATTTCTAAGTACGGTAATATTCAATTTTCAATTGAAAATTTAGGCTTGAAATTTGAAAATATACTTTGCAATTTAGAATTCAATATGAAATTTACTATTTAGTCTTACGTTATAAAAAAATAAAATATTGAATAAAAGCAAACTCAATTGCATTTTCAATTGTCATGGGTTATTGACAGCAAAAAAAAGAACTGGACTGAGTGACCTTTGCCCCCGGCATTCCAAATAGGAAGAACCCGGATGTCCCAAAAAGCCGAAATCCCATGGACTTTTATAGTGAAGTAAACAGCTATTACTCAGTCATTATGTTCATCAGAATAATCAGTCGGACCAATAAGAGGCTTCAATAAAAGAAGTTGGCCTTGGGTTGATAGACAGATTCTCCCAAGCCTGCCTTCATAGGAAGGGGTGTGGCCTTCTAACGTACTCACTCCTGTTTGCAGAGAGCGGCTGACATAGAAATGTAGACGGACCAATCACGGCTTCCTGAGGAGGGCGGATTCCAACATGGTGACGCACATATCACGGAAAAATGGCGACTGAATTGACTTAATTTAGTTGGAACCGGAAGCGAGGCCTTTTTTTAACGAGTGAGGTCACATGTGAGCCGTCCAGTTATATGTTAAACAGTCAATGGTCTTTAGTGCTATAATTGTTTATTTCTTCATAAACGTCTATGGGGTTTTGGATTCTTGGAGCCAGCAGGTACGTCCTGTTTGGAACGCAAAGTGGAAGGGGACACTCAGTCCAGTTTTCATATGCAGTCAAGGATTTTGATGCATATGCACAGATGCAAATTAGTATGCAATAAATTTACAATAAAATGAATTTAAAACAATTGAAATGTCATTTTTTAATAATAAATTGTAGTTTGCTAAATGCTATTTGATTTGATTTATGGTCCTAATAACCCACAACGATTTAAAGTGCTACTGATTTTGCTTTTATTTAATATTTCATTTTCAAATCTAAGATTGAAATCAAATTTTTCATAATGAATTCCAAGTTGCAAACTAATAAAACCCCTTAACTGAATGATTAAATTGTTAATGAATTGTAAACTGAGAATTAAATATTACTTTGTATTATAGGTAGAAAAACAAACAAAAAAAAAACACAACACTGCAGCACTCAAAGTGTAGTTTCCTTCAAGTGGATGTCAGAAGCTCAAAGCCACACATTAGCAGGAAAACTTGCCCGTCTGTCTGTACCGTTTCAGGGAGCCTCTGGCAGCGTATCCTTCAGGTGACAGAGCAGCAGCGGCTTCATCTTTGACCTCAGAGCAGCAGAAATGCGGTGGACGAGCAGGAATCGGATCACAATGACTGTCTGAAGTGAATGGGGACACTGGCGGAGTCAGAGACTGGCTGAAGTCATCAGACATCCTGTCGCACCACGAGCGATTTCCCCAATGAGCTGAGAAATGAACACGCGAATTACAGCAATATAGTAAACTCTACCTAATTCAAATACCAACATTAATTACAGGAATACTAACTGGCATTAGAAGAATTAAAATAAGGCTGTGTGGACACTAACCTTTTATTTCGTCTTATCAGTCATCTAATGCATCGAGTGTAAGTTGAATCAAAAGCGGTGAATTAAGTAATCCCTACATATGTCATGACGCGGTTGTTTTGGTTTTGAGGCTATCCCGCGCATTTATCAAACGCATGCGCACTTCTTTCAAGGCAGTTTATTGGGCCGTCGTGTCAAAGTAGGCGTGTTTTAGTCGAACTTCCGGACAAGATGATTCCCTGTTAAAGACTTCCGTCTTCGCTAAACACTTATAAAATGATTGAGCACGAAGTTGATGTGTCTTTCTCTCGACATTATTTGTCTGGAAATATAAAAAAAAGGTTTTAAATCGGTATTCAATTTTAAATTCAAAAGCGCCGAACAAAGTTCTGCCATAGTCGGATACATTTACACAAAAACGATATGCCTGCAGATCTTTGTCTTACAAAGTACCTTGTCGCCGTCACACCATTCATTCATAATGATTTCTCACATTTAAAACCATATTGTTTTTGTGAATTTCAATGCATTCCATCTGCATGTTCATCTTGTCCGGTCAAGAGATGTCTAACTGAGCCTGGTTTTCTTATTTTCTGCAAAAAAAAATTGTAATAAAACCCTAACAATATGACTTTTAAATATTTTGGTATTTTTAAATATCTATATCAATATGAAGTAAGAAAAACAAACATTAATTTTTTTGATTTAATTTATTTGATAATAGTCATATAAGTTCCCATAAATTGTTATGCACATAGGCCTACTGTATATGTACAGCTCAAGGTTCTATTTTAACAATTTCTTGCACCCTTGAAACCCATATAAACTCTAACATAGGATGTAGGTGCAGACAGTCTCAAGAGATGAATAAACCTGTCAACGGGCGGGGCTTAAAATGATGACGACATCCTGACGCTTGCTGTCAAAATATGGTCCTCTCTCTCACCACATAACTATCAGCTACACAAGCGCTACACAAACTTTATTGATTTGCTTTCACTTTGTAAGTTTAATCAGGTCATTTTTTATGTTTTCATTCAAAACTAACCTTGGTTAATAAGAAAAATCTGTTATTAAAACTTGACTAAGATGAAATTTTCATTTAAAAATAACACATTAATGTAGTTAACTGCTTATTTCAAAATATATTTTAAATTAGGTTCAATTTATATTGGCATTTATGAAATTTTGTTTTTAGTTTTCTATTGGATACTCCTCCAAACAGAAAGTTGTTAGTAAAAAGGAAATAAAACAAAGACAGTTAACAGATCTAATACATTGGCATTTTAAAGTTATGCAGAAAAAGGATTTTTTTTTTCTATCTGGCTAACATAGGCCAATTTATACACGAATGCAATATCTTATGTTGTTGAAGTAAAAGATCCTTTCAATTTATAATTGATATTCATTTGTCAAATCATCACCAAACATCATCACCAGCCAAAATGATTGCAGAAAAGAGCAGCTAATAAATAAAATTTCCTCTATAAATGTACTGAAACTGTTGGAGACTGACTTTTATATTGGCCTGATTGCCTCAAACAATAGAAAAACATTTATTGATTCATCATTTTTTAGAGTTTAACTGGTTTCCCTGTGGATATTGCTGATCAAACCGTTGAACTGTTTAGAAGCGTCTAACCTTCTTGAGAATGAAGTGAAACAAAATATGTCATAGCATTAAATTGTCATGCAGAGGAATTCACGTTAGTTTGGTAAAAATACTTTGGAATGTTTGTGTTGGTGTTTGAGGTTTTACCTGATCATTCCGATAAAATCCATTGGACTTCTCCTCCTGCCATGACTCAGAATTGTCGTCTGCTGTTGGTGTTCTTTGTGGTAAAACAACACGAGGCTCAGCCAAGTCTCGGTGAGCAGTCATGAAATGCTTTTAAATTTGACCTTAAAACTATAAAGTTGGCAGCGTCTATTAATCTGGGTAATGTAAAATAATGTTCTCCTCACACTGGGAGTTTAACCTCTGGAAGTCCTGCACTATACAACTTCACAATCCACTTCTCCTCTTCAGCTAGTATAGTTGGTGGATGGTAATGACTTTGCATAATGAGCCACATTCTTCTTTTTTTGTTGCGTCTGCTCTCTGAAAGATCTCTGTATTGTACAGAGGAAAGTGTTAGCCTCTTTATCTCCAGAAAAAAAAACCCTCGTGGCTACAGTTTGATCAATTAAACTCCTGAAAGGACCCCCTCCCTTTCATTCCTCTGGCTGAAGCGAATATAAAGTTATCAGTCTTTGCGAGCGATATGAGGACAGAAATAAGTAGTTTGTCTATAAAAATGTCCAGGTACTTTATCAGCGTCCCAGTGGGCCCTGAAGCTCTGACAGTGTTCAGAGCTGCTTTGCTGTACTCCAGCCTGTCTTTCTCTTCCTCCATCCCCCCTGTCTTCTTTGTCTGTGCCAGAGGGCGGCTGCTGGCCGGGTGGGGTACTCGCTGCCAGTTCTGCCCCTCAGTGGGATTGACTGGGGCTCGAGCCCCAAGTAAGATTATTGATTTTAATAAATGGCATGGGAGATTTCAACCACAGGCCCTGAACCAGAATAAGATGTTTGCTGATTTTGGGAGGAGTGCTGGTTTTGACAAGCAGACAGATGAAGAGAAAGAAGATAATGTATTTCCACTAAATGTTAAGAATCCAGCCAGGAAAGAACCTCACAAGAGAACCCTTGAAATGCAAAAAACACAATTAAACAGTATTAACTGAAGCAATTATTATTATGTAGTGCTGAGAATCACAATATTGGTGTTTTTTATCAAATAAAACGTTTTAACCCACCGACTTTTCTTATTAATGTTGCAGTTTAAAAACACATATACATTATTTACACAAAAGACAAAACATGTTTTTGAGAATATATCCATGAAAAAGCCAGTTGGGACTGGACTCATTAACCTATAACTGCAGCTAAAGGCAACTCAAAAAAGCCTGAATCTTTCAGTCAAAATGCTGTCTGCAAGAATTTGCAAGTCATTAGTTTCCAGGTTAGAAGTGCGAGATAACTGGTTTTCTGTCATCACTGTTCTCAGAAAAGTATACGTATAAAGAGTCCCTGATAAAGTTCCTGTTTTGCTTAGAGAGGGAAGTTGGTTGATAGAGTGAATGCAACAGCAGTTTTCTGCTCTCAGAAGCATTTGCATCAAGGCCAGGAGATTAAACGTGTGGGTTGGGAACTGCGGAGAGTGTGTTGTCTCGCTTGGGGCTCCCGGTGCCAGAGTTCCAGCTTTCATCGCACAGGGTGAAAGATTTTTCCTGGACGACTCCGTCTATGTGGCTACAGGTGGGTGGTTCACATGCTGTAGGTGGCAGCCACAGTGGATTTCGTGCAGAAGTACTGAGGAGGTGGCTTATGGGCAAATTGTTTCATAATTGCCTGTGTTCATTACTTTGCTGTAGCCCACACTGCACAAAGTCATTTGTTCATTTGTGCAGCCCGATTGTGTAATGGTCATATTGGAGGATTTGTTTATTTTCTTGTGTAGACAATAGAAACCTGCTGGTTTCTTGTTGCCACTTTGCACAATATTGCAGTCATTTTTAAAGCATTAATTATATCAGTTTTATCAGGTGTTACACTTTGCTTTGCACTGTTTTCTCATTATCTGTTGCTTGTATAGTCATGATACAATCCAGTTCATCACATAAACATAAACAGCAGAGTTAAACTAATGTTTTTGTGAATAATACTTGTTCTTTTGCTTTTGAAACTGGATTTAAATTATCTTTAGGCCTCAGTTTTGGGCTACTGCTTCAATATACTCAAACATTTTCTGATTTCACTCATACTGTATGTTTAGTGGACTTCTTTTTTAAGCAATATTTGAATGCTTTCTTCTCTCCTGTTCTTAAGGCCTCATGTTCAGCTTATTAGTGCTGGTGTGCAGCTGCCTGCTGCAGAGCGAACTTGTGGCCACAGAGGGGCACCGTGGGCCCAACCGCCATGTCTTCTATGCAGTTCACATGGATGGAGGCAGCAAAGCCGCCAGAGCTTTGGCTGAGCAGCACAAGCTGGAGTTCATACAGCGGGTCAGTGAATGTTTAATGCTACTGTTATTATCTCCTGCTAAGGGCCTTTAGCGGCTAAAAGTGACAACTCGTTCTTCTTTGTGTTTGAGAGCTTCCAAAGTGCTGACTTGTGCTTTTCTACTTCAAGGATGTCTGACTTTCATCAAATTGTAGATGGACTTCTGGGTATCTGATCACAAAACACACAAATTGAAAACTTTAAAAATCTAAAAGTGGAGAAATCCGCCCGTCACGGCAACTCTAGAAACAAAAACAACACAAATCACCAAACAACCAGATGAGTAAATAAATAGATACATAAATACATATTTCCTTATACCAGAGTACTACAAGGGATATATCTAAAGTGATTCTTTAACATTGAATGTTGCTTTTAAACATTTTCGGTCTCTTCTTTTATTTTTTTTTAGTCACTGGATTTTGTTACCTGAAAAGAATCTTTCGGATCAGAACCGGATTACAGCTATGCAAAACTGCAATATAAATTAACTCAGTATAGGGTGGGATTATATAAACTCGCTTCTTCCTACTCCTTTTAAAGCAATATATCAAGCTCTACTTGACTTTAGTTAATGATTACTGTTTTTAATTAAGCATATGTGATTTAAGTGTCTTTTTTTAATTTTCTTTTGTGTTTTTTTAATCTATGCATTTTATAATTTCTGTAATGAGTTTGATAAATCTGTGTAAATTCTTTATTGTTTTGACTCCAATGCTTGAAATAAATCAAATCAATAATTCTTTCCTTGAAAAAAAGCACCAAAAAAAATTAGGAGAAAGTTAAAAGGAGAAGTTTTTGTAGAATTTTCTTGGCTGTCTTTCTTTTTAATATACCAACATTTTTAGGTGATAGTATTTGTAAGCTGATGAACTCTTGCATTCAGGTGTTTTAAATGACTAATTATTATGGCCCGCAGCAGCAGTCACTGACTGCAAGGACCATATTGTTTTCGCAGTTGGAACGACGACTTCGCCGCCTTTCAGCGAGAATTTGACCCCCGCCGCATGCTCGAAAAGTCACCAAAACGTGCACAAACCTGGGATAAATTGCAAATGAATTTTCCACAAAGTCAACGTCACCCCCCCGAAGACGATGACATCACGGCCAGCGATCCCGTAAAAAAAATGAATGGGCCGAAAATCGCTTATGGGGCCAAAAAAAAATATTTTGAAATACAGTAACGAAACCAAAACACGCGTGTTGGAGATATCCCAAAGAAGTTATGAAATTATTATGGGATGGCCACACGACCTACGGCTTGGCGGCCATTTTGTGGCGAACTCAGAGAAATGGCGAATTTCGTGTTTTTTGACAATATGGGAAAACGACACTTTTGTTTAAGCGATTTTCACGAAATTGCACACACATGCCAAGACCCTGATTCTACAATAACCAAAGAAGTTTCGTTGACCTTTGACCTTGGGAAGGGGCGGCCATCTTGAATTTTCATAAAAAAGCACCTTTAGTAACGGATACAAACGAAAACTCATCCTAGGGATTTTTATCGATCTTTTTGAAACTTCTAAGGCATCAATGGCAAGCTACTGTGGACAAAATGTTGGAATTAGAAGTTGTAGAATTTGAAACGCGTGCGCGTGGCGAATTCGCAACCGTCGCCATTTTAGCTAGCTCGCACATATTTTATCGGAATAGCCTGAAACTGAAATATGCGATACCCTGGCCCACACTGAACAAAACGATGTCACATACGACAAAATCGATAAAGGAATGTGGCCGTGGTAAACAAAAAACCGTCGCAAAAAAAAGTGCTGACTCGGCAAAAAAAAATTTTTTCGGATTTTATTTTTAAGAATCGGCTAACGAAACCCAGATAACTTTGTTGGGTATATCCAAAGAAAGTTTTGAAATCATTACGTGATGGCGACACAACCTACGGTTTGGCGGCCATTTTGTGCCAAAATATGCCATTTTGAGTTTTTCGCGTTTTTACACGATATGGAAAAATTAACTTTTTTTCGAGCGATTTTCACGAAATTTGACGCGCATGTCCCTAGCCTAAGTCTACAATCACCTCTGGAGTTTCGTCGACCTTTGACCTCGGGAAAAGGCGGCCATCTTGAATTTTCTATAAAAAACACCTTTAACACCAGATTCAAACGTAAACTTGTCGTTGGAATTTTCATCGATCGTCTCAAAACTTTTTGGGCATCAATGGCAAGCTACTGTGGAAAAAATGTTGGAATTAGAAGTTGTAGATTTTGAATGGCGTGCGCGTTGCAAGCTAGCAAAGTGGCGCACTGTTATAACTCCAATGCTTTTCAATGGACTACTGTGAAATTTGAATGCATGCATTCATGCCTGAAACTGAATACATTGAAAAACACTGGATATGGACATATAAGGAATGTGGGCGTGGTTAGCATAAAACCACTGTTGCTAAGGACNAAGAATCTTTCGGATCAGAACCGGATTACAACTATGCAAAACTGTAAATTGAATTAACTCAGTATAGGGTGGGATTATATAAACTCGCTTTTTCCTACTCCTTTTAAAGCAATATATCAATACATGACTTTAGTTAATGATTACTGTTTTTAATTAAGCATATGTGATTTAAGTGTCTTTTTTTAATTTTCTTTTCTGTTTTTTTAATCTATGCATTTTATAATTTCTGTAATGAGTTTGATAAATCTGTGTAAATTCTTTATTGTTTTGACTCCAATGCTTGAAATAAATCAAATCAATAATTCTTTCCTTGAAAAAAAGCACCAAAAAAAATTAGGAGAAAGTTAAAAGGAGAAGTTTTTGTAGAATTTTCTTGGCTGTCTTTCTTTTTAATATACCAACATTTTTAGGTGATAGTATTTGTAAGCTGATGAACTCTTGCATTCAAGTGTTTTAAATGACTAATTATTTTAAATTTAATTTTAAATTAAATAATAATAATTTAATTTTATTCCGATCAACACAGGTTATAGATACACTAAAATCTTATTTTGATTATTGCTGGTGATAAAAATAGAAATATAAGTGATAAACAACTCATAAACCTAGAATTAAGCTCTATATTCAAAAGTATTAAAGCAAACTGGTAAAGATGACAGGAGTTTCAAACCTTTAATACGAAGATTACATATCAAAATACTAATTAAGTGAATTTATGTCCTGAATTAAAGATTTTAACCACATACAACACATTTAAAACATACTGCTTTTTGTACACTGCTCCATTTATGTTTATGTTGTTATTTATTGTTACATATAAGGTACATTTTGACAGTATCGATTACAGTTGGTGGGCGTGTCCACTGGCCTGGCGCAGCATTTTCTCATGGGGAATGAGGACGCACGCTCTAAGCAACCTTGGCCCTGATGCCTCCACTGCTGCCGCTGCCTCCATCATGAATAAAACATGTCTTTGACCTTTATCAGGAGGGTATTGGACAGTCCACCCCCGTCTCTGTCTACCTCTCCACCCTTCTCTTGCTCTCATTGTCCCTCATGTGTGCACTCAGAAACCTGTGCTTTTTCTCCATGATTTTCTGGCTGTCTGTGCTGCTTTCAGTCCCTTGATGCCATCTCCCAAAGACCAAAACAATCGAAAATACATTTTGCAATCTCTATAAATAGCAATGTTTGCATAGTTGAATGGAGCAATTCATTTTAATAGGTCGAATAAAATGTTGTTCGACTGACTTTTAGCTCATTGCCAACTGGATGCAATTTCAAACATATACACGTCATCCAGAGCCCATATTTGTTAGACTAAACCTAAGCTGAATTAAATAGAAATAAAAGAGGTTCAACGATTTGTTGAACCACCAAAGCACTAATACCGTTAAGGTATTGTTCTCCTTAGGACTTATATCAGTGACTTACATCCCTGTGTTGGGATTTTGACTCACTTTGTTGCACAATGGTGCTTCATTTCATTCAGCTCTGAAGGGGTTCTTTTGTGTCTTTGGTTAATGGCGCAGCATCTCAGTTAAATTGAGAGGTACCGCACCTTAAGTGTTACTTTTTATCTATGTTTGGGTTCTATTTTTTTAATGTTTTGTGTTGTCTGACACTTGCTGATGATCCATTGATCAAGTATTTTAACTGTGATTTATCTTATTTGTCAAAGTAAAAGGATTAATAATATTTTTATATTCACTCATTCATTTAGACTTTTTTCAAACAGATATAAACGTTTTTCCGCTTGTTGTGTTTGTTTTTCTTATTTAAGGATTCAAATATGTTTAGTATGTTCTAGCAAAAAAAATGTATTTTTTTGGACAATGTAGATTTTGTTCTAATTGTTTATCACCAGAGATTTACACTAAGTGTGTTCTCCTGTATCTCACTAATGTGTCCATCGTAGTGACATATTTAGAGATTAGCTTCACAGGCTTTGCTTTCATAGTCCCCTTAGGTCCAATCTGCTGACTAGATTCTTTTGCCTGCCGTCGCCAGAGGCTGATGCTAAATGTCAGAGGCACTATATCGCCTTTGTTAAGTCAAACCCTTTTTAATTGTGTCACCTGTGATTTGCGCCTGGCGTGCAGTAAATGCTGTCTATCAAAAGGAAGCAGAAGCTTCAAATTCGATGTGATATATGGTTTAGTTTTAATGAAAAGTCTGAGAAGAACAGACCCTGCTTGGGAGGATTGTGATGTGTGCTGGCATTCCTGCGCTAATGCTGCATGAGTGAAATGGGAATCAAATGTGTCCATGCTGGCACTCAACATATTTGTTGGGTCTCTTTGATTTACTGTACAGCATCTAGGAAAATGTCACTGCGTGTCTCTGTTGTGCAGACTTGACATATCCATTTGGTAACTGTAAAATACAAAGCATTTGACATCAAACCGACGGCTTTACTGTGATGTTTTCCTGCAGCTTATTGCATTTCTGCAGACGCTAAAACCTTTTTCCCTCATGAGAAACTTCTAATTCCTTTAACTGAAACCTATCCTAATAAAGCCCTCAATTGATAATTGTGATATTTCACCTCCATCCACAGCTGCTGCTGGGCTTTGGTTTTGTTGTAAAGCAGTAGGAAATGTTCTCACTACATGGATAATGGCAGAGGGGGCACGGCGTCTCTCACACACTCACAAACTCAATCATGATCAAAAGTATGGGATTTTTTATCTGGTTTTAAACCTACATCATATAACAGCACAGCAACCACGCATAACATGCTGATAAAGCCTGCAGGTGAGCTCACAGTACATCTAGATTTAAGTGGCATTGCATGGTCCTGCATTGTTTGCAGGTATTATTTCTTGCCTATTTATGAGTATACAAATCGGATTAAAAGCAAATAAGAGCTATGTTTTTCATTGTTATTTGAAACAAAATCTCAGCTTTAGAAGAATTCAAATCCTGTATGTGCAGAATTTCTGTTTTGAACTCTGACTTCAGGATGTCCCTGGTCTCCAACCAATGGTGAAAGGCCTCACCTTCTCTCCGGTGAGGTGGAATACTGCCGACAGATTACCATATCATTACCATATCATTAGCATACGATTACCGTGGCGCAGCTTGGCTCAATGTCTGTGTGTGTTATCGGCTCATCAGGAGATTCAAACCTCAATCCGCTCTGTGTTTCCTGCCTCCATCACTCCACTCGCCTCAGTTCCCTCTGTCTGTGTGCGAGTGAGGAAGATGTAATTGAGGTAGAGTGCAGGATTTACTGGCTAAATGAAATCACACAAACGTTTTGTGATCAGGTTCACTATTAAGAGCTCTGGAGCAATTGAACTGGTTCAGGGTTTCTAATTTAGTTTTAACTATCTGCTAAGCTAAGTGAAGCCTTTCCTTTGCTGTATTACTTCAGGCTGCTGTGTTATCACAGTGTGTGTCTGTATGTGTGTTTGCTTGGCAAAAGAAAAAGGGCTGACCTGCCATCATCTTTTACCTCACCCCTTCTTCACTTATTTCTGTACTGTAGGGCACTCAGGGGTGCCAAAAGGGACAGCAATCCTCTAATGGTCAGGAGCGAGGGCCCATTCCATTAGTCAGGGGGCCCAGAGTTCATTCCTGCTCCTCGGTGTGCGGAGGGTGGAGGGAGCGAAATGGAAGCAGGTGTTGGCCAGGGGCAACACAGAGGGCAACTCTGCACCAGCTGCATGCTGGGAAATGCAGCACGTTTTCCCTCCGTCAACTCCTCTGCTCTACCAGTTTCTATTTCCTCACGCATCCACTTGACTTATGCAGCAAGCACACACCATGCGCACGACCCATGCACACGCATCCACACAAACACCCCGCTCCCTCCCTTTCACCTGCTTTTGTGCACAATTTGATTCATTCCAGCTTTTTCTCCATTTTCCTTATCTTTTTCTTTCTCTCTCTCAACGTCACACACTCATTCATTCATGCCTATCTCCATCTCTTTCATTTTCTCTTCCCCCGTTGCTTACTGCCCACCTCTACCCCCACTTCCTCTTCGCAAATACCTCACTCTCATTTGTAAATGGAGAGAAGAGCGGACCGTGGAAGGTGTGTTAAGCATGTGGTTTCCCTCTCAGGTGGGAAACTCTGGTGGGACATGAGGGTAGAGTAGTTGTAAAAAAGGAAGTAGAGGTGGAGGAGAGGAGAAATTATGCTACCACTCCCTCTCCTTCTCTGTGGGCTCAGATGATGTATGGCCACAAAGGCCACATGTTGGCCGTGTGATGGATTAGAGCACTTTGTCGGAAAATTACTGCAAGCGCCTCAGCACATTGGAGTCTAGCCTTTAATAAAACTCTCTTCAATATTGAAATGTGCATAGAGGGGGAAATGCAGAGAAACGATGAAGTTCAAAGACAACAGTGGACACAAAGAACAAAGAACAAACAGCTCCACGCTGTTAATGAGCGGGAGCCAATGGAAAAACAATTGCATATTTGATTTGGAGATGTTTCAAAAGTTTCTGTTTTCAAGCAGTTTGTCTGCAAATTGTGTAAACATAACCCAGATTTTATGACAGGACCAGAGGTAATGTAAAATGATGGCAAAAATCGACAGAGAATAAAACTGTAACAGAACGAAAAACAGCATTTTTCTGACACTTTGACTAAAAGATCTGCTCCGATTTATGTTTTGATCTATTTTAAAAGTGTTTCTAGTAGCATTTTAATTATTATTATGCCACTTTTTACCCAAATCCAAAAACCTGTGTCGTTTTCTAGGACATACGGTGGTTTCTGCAGAGCAGCAATAGTTCATTAAAATTCTGCACTGACTTGCGGGGCCAGAGCAAGTCATAATTACAAGATTTTACTAATTTCATTTTTTCATCTGCTCCTGATTTACAACAAGTTGAATAATGAAATACCCAGAAATGCAATTTTAAGATAAATTTTCTTTTTATATGTCCTCCATCAGAAAAAAGGATTGAAAAACATGGTAAAAACACCAAAAAGATTTTTTTTTATTGGAGGTTGGTCTTTAAATATTGCTTCACACCAATAACAGTTTAAGAATAATTAAAATGATTTGAGGATCAACAAAGCACCAAGTCTTGAAAAGGCAACAACACCCTCCAGCTTTGCCCTAAATGATTTTATAAATAAGAAGGAAGAGGAAAAGTTTAGATTAACAACATTTTGAAATTAGTTTAAAAAAATCTTTATTTATTGGAGGAAATGAATGCCGCCGACTTTACATATAGTAAAAAGGTAAATACTGACCTTTATTTTAATATGTCAGGTTTTCATGTGGACCTTTCAGTCTTGTTTTTGGTGTACGTCAGCATATAGTGTATAATTAATTTTGAGTCAGGTATAATGAATATTTTATTTGCATCACATGGAATTTAAACTAACATCAGGGCCTGAACTTTAAAACAACAGGAAGAGAGTCTCCACGTGACTGCAGAGGTTCACAACAAATGCAATTTGCACGTCAAATTGGTTGCTGGATGCTTTTTCAAAAACTCAACGCATGCGGGACGAGTATATATTTATTTTTGAATGTATGGAAGACACGGATGATTTATTTATTTTGAAGAGTTCTGCAAAAACATTAATAATCATGTGTCTGTGTCCAAATCCATGAGACCGTTCAGAGACTCTCCCAGTTCAGTGAGGTTCAGCGTCTACTACAGGAGCTCCGTCTGCATGATGGAATCTTGTTTGGTGCACATATAGAGCCTATAAACAGGTGAGTTGGGGGGCTGCACATCTAGAAGGTCCAGGTTAAAATCCCGGTCGAGTTCTTTGTGAGTTGAGTTTGCATGTTCTCTTCTAGTGACTGTTCGTTTTCTCTGGGATCTCTGGCTGCCT
Source organism: Oryzias sinensis (assembly GCA_037389245.1). NCBI lineage: Eukaryota > Metazoa > Chordata > Actinopteri > Beloniformes > Adrianichthyidae > Oryzias > Oryzias sinensis. Next base: position 31,009,016 of record CM074491.1, on the reverse strand, counting down.
CCCACAGTCCAAAAACATGCTTCACACATTAACTGGTGTCCAGAGCTGTGAGTGTGTTGCTCTGCAACAGAATGGCAACCTGTTGAGGGTAAACCCTGTGTTTTCCCAACAGTAGCTGGGTTGGTTCCAACGACCCAGTGACCTGGAAAGGGATAAAGCAGAGTCTGAAGATTGATGGATAGGTGAATTTGGTCAAACCCAAAGCATGGCAAAGAACCTGCTTAAGGTTAAATTTGCTTTTTGGCTTTACCCAATTCATTTTTGAAGCTCTTCAAAAGTAAAACTTTGGTCTCTGTGTGCTACATGTCACAAATAAAACACTCAAAGTACTTCATTTAACTCCAATGAAGCGGAAAAGTACAACTTAATGTTACTCGTTATAATTAATGGTAGTTTTTGCAATACATCTATTATGTTAACCGTTAACATTTTAAGGAAATATTAGTAAAACTTTATATTTAGAAGTTCTCTGTGTTTCAGAGTTTGGTGTATTTTAATGTATCACGTTTCTGTAAACTGTTCTATAAATCAATATTCAAAACAGATTTTCAACCATGTTGTTTACAACATTTTATAAATTTATCATTGCTGGTCAACCTAATGCAAGTGATGGTTTAATATCCATTTAACACCTACTATTATCCAGGTTTTCTTTCTGTCTGGTGGTCTGTTGAACCAATTGCATCCCATCATTCTATTTCCTGCCAATACTGTACCCAACAAGGCTGAACTGTTCACCCATTTAGCCCTTAGCATACCCTTCCACCATCCAACCACCTCCCAGTCTCTGTTTCCTGCCTCTCCAGCATGGTGCCTGTGGAGTCCACAGCCCCTGTAGGGCTGTTAGTGAACACACCAGCTGCTGCTCTCTCCATAGGGTGGACCGCCTCATGCGGCTCTCACACTCTGCCTCAATGACTCTTGATGTCTGTGTTTGTTTTTGTTTATCCTTCATGCTTTAACCATCCCTCCCTCCCTTTCTGCAGTTTTTCTCTCATTTTTTCTGGCGGTCTGAAGAAGGCTGCCTTGGTTTGTAAGCTTTAACCTGATGCCACATTATAATTTAGACAAGTCTGATTATTTTATACAAATGAGGATTTGAAGCTCAATTGTGCTCTTTGTAATTGTATAATGCTGCAAATACAGTCTGTTTTGATAGTTTCCCCAGCTTTAGTGTCTTCTGCATTAATGAAATACAATTTTTCTACTGTCAACAAACTTTTTATTGGACTTTATGATGGATTTGGTCTTTACAGGAAATCTTGTGATCTGCCTTTTTGAGTCCTCATTGGGTCAAGGTTGAAGGCCTTCAGTAGCCGCTATAGCAGACAATAGGATGTTGGTTTAGACATAGATTGACTAAAGAAAACTGTAAATAAAACAACCTATTGCAGCCTCTGCAGATGAATAAACCAAAGGTCTGTGATTTAAAACTGGATTGTTCCTGTTTTATTCACGTGTCATGTGGAGCGAGAACACTCGCTGCAAATGGTCTGCTTCAAAGTGGAACTGTGCTCTGTGGTCAGTCCACAGTTCTTCTTGCTAATTTTGAACATTGTGTACCTCATGTCTGACTTTATTTAATATTCTTCAATGTTTTTTTCTGTTCAAGATGATGCTAAGTTAAATGGATCGAATGTTGTGAATTAGTGACATACGGCATGAAGTGGTTAGATCAACATCTCAGTTAGTATTTGGGCACTAAGTTCTGGTCATACAGGCAGCTTGTGGTTTTTAGAAGAAAGTGGAAACTCATAAAAGCTAAGAAATGGTTTAGGGTAAGATAGGCCCATGTATTTAAGGGAAAGCTTTAACAAAAACAGACTGCAGCTGTTAGAACAGCAGTCCAGATCTTTCCCTAATAGAGAACATTTGTCTTGTCAATAAATAAGAAATATTTTGGGACATGTGGAAAATAAATTTTAACAAACTCTTCTTATAAAATAGCAAAAAAGGTTATTTTGTTATTTTATATTGTATCAACAAACCTTATATTAACCTACCCTATTTAACCAAAGGTATTGGCTCACCTGCCTTGGCTCACATATGAACTTAAGTACCATCCCATTAACCCATAGAGTTCCATATGATGCCGGTCCACCTTTTGCAGCTGTTAATGCAACTTTTCTGGGAAGGCTGTCCAAAATGTTGAGGAGTGTGTTTCTAGGAATGTTTGACCATTCTTCCAGAAGGTCATTGGCGAGGTCACACACTGATGTTGGTGGAGAAGGCCTGACTCTCAGTCTCTGCTCTAATTCATCCCAAAGGTTTTCTATCGGGTTCAGGTCAGGACTTTGCAGGCCAGTCAAGTTCATCCACACCAGCCTCTGTCATCCATGTCTTTATGGACCTGGCTTTGTGCTCTGGTGCACGGTCATGTTGGAAGAGGAAGGGACCCACTTCAAACTGTTCCCTCAAGGTTGGGAGCATGGAATTGTCCAAAAGCATTCAGAGTTCCTTTAACTAAGTGCTTGATTTTATACACATGTGGCCCAGTGACCCAGTGATTGGGACACCTGATTCTGATCACTTGGATGGCTGAGTGAATACTTTTGTAAATATAGTGTATGTGATCTAAAATTTAAGTAGGTTAATATTTCAGTTTAAAGAAATGGTTCTAATTTTCTGGAAATTTGGCTTCAAAATGCATCTATGCAAAACCCAAACTGATTGAAACCTGTTATATTATTGCCAGACTGAACCTGACAGAGACAAAAGAATTGTTATGAACTGATTGTTAATGCTTGAGGATAGTCCAGGTCAGGGATAGAGTAACTCAGCATCTCTGGTCTTTTTGTCCATTTCAGTGATGTTTTTACTTCTTTCTCTCTACTGAGTTCTCTGCTCACTGCCTGTTACCTGTTCCTCTGGACAGGCACATCCTCACAGAAAACAACTGCCTGCTGATTGCTTTGAGGATTCTGACTGAACCAAAGCAGGGAAGCTGCTGCTCCTGAAATCAAAGCAATGAGCTGGAAAAGACCTTAGCTGAGCTCAGCTGAGAAGCATAGTGTGGTCTCCTCAGCGAAAATGACTCCTCTTTCATCTATTTAGCCATTAAGCACCTCCTGAAAGTACTGTGAGGGATAAATACTCTTGTTGCAGGAGGTTATCCACTGATGTAATTTTACCTTTTGATTTTTTTTCCAACAAAGATTCCCTTCAAGGGTTTCTGAGGTTTAAATGGTTTTGCGGGAAATTCATGAGTTTCATTATATTTCAGGAGACAGTCAGATAGGTTTTTAAAAAGCACTCATTGTTTTTATTTCTCAGATGTTTCACCTTTAAAAAAATCAATTAATTTGTTTTTAGCTTACAACTGATTTACAAAAATACAAAAGATAATCACAATAATTTTTATAACTTACTAATTTCATGAAAAAGCTAAGACTACAACAATCATAGGCGACTTGATTTTGTTATTTTGTTTTAAAATAAATTATTGTAAACTGCACCATATTATATACAGCACCATATAATCTGGATATTTTCTGTCTGAGGATTAACCTTTGGGGAGCAGCAGCACTGCCATGCTGAGTTATCCAGGAGACATTCTCTGTTTCGTTTGTGCTGCCATATTTTTCAAAGCTTTATTAAAGTCTTGCAGGTTGAAGTACCACATTGTTAGAAATCTATATGCATCACATCTGACCAGAAATTGCAACATAGACCTTAAATAATTAAGTAAACTACACAAAGTGCAACAAATAAACATTTGGAAACAAACAGAGGGATACTAATTACATAAGTGTTGTGTTTTACATCACTAAGACTTGTACTAGTTAGCAGTTTAAAATATGTGCATGAAATCCAATGTTGGTTTAAAAACTGAAATAATATTTATTAGCATCAGCCTTCCTGCAGGAGCAACCTGTAAGATCCAGTCTGCAAGGAACACCTAATTTAAGCCAAGCTTGCTTAGTCACTGTGCAGTTATTTAGGCATGCAGCATCGCTGCGTGTGAGGGAGTGTGTGAGGCTGCCTTTGAACGCGCTCATGATTAGTGTTCTCAGTGACCGGCTAGTGGATCAGCTTGATTTGTCCAACAGAGCTGTGTGTCAGGCAGGCTCGGCGTCGACACAGGAGAACATGAGTGAAGGAGCGGATAATTGATAGTGACAAGGCGCTCCCAACCTTAATTGCTGCTGGTGAATTAGATTACCTTTTCAAAGTGCCTTCATTAGCAGAGGGAGAGCCATTCCAATGGTCCCCTGATTGGCCTCATATTGTTTTGCTGTGAACCTGCACTGGCTCTGCACAGGAATGTTTGTGTGTGTGGAGGAGTGTTTGTGTTTGTTTGTAGCTGACTTGAAATGACTCTGATTCTTATTTATGGCTATGCTGTCTCGTTTTGTGGATGTCTTGTGTGTGTGTGTGTGTTAGTCAATCAATGTTAAAGTTGACTCTTTTGAGGCTCATCAGCAACACATTCAAACACGGTTGTTTTGTTTAATTCTGAACAAAAAGTATTAATGAAATCATTGATGTAAGCATCAATGAATTCATTAAAAAGAAGAAGTTTTGCTCAAATTTTTTGACTTCCTGATTTATTGTCACCATTTTGCAGAACATAGCTTATTAGATTCCAGTCCAACATGAAACCTAAAACCAGACAACATATTATACAATAAAAATGCATCTATCTGCAAGTACCCCGAGCCATAGACTCAACAGAACAAAACTTTACTTTGATTCCACAGATTTATCTTTGTCTCAACTCTGTCTATAGAAATAAGATCACAATGGATTGCTGCTAAAAAGAAATTGCAGTAAAATTAGTTCATAAGATCAGAACCATGAAGAATTCCATTCAGAAATTTCAGTTAGTTCTGTTAGTACAATTTTGTAAAAAACTGTACTGAGAGTCTGTGAAAACATCAAAGAGACTGCAGACTGTCTGTGCACATCCATACCTGTGCATCCACCCCTGCTTTGCATGGACGAGCAGATGAAAACAGGTCCTGCTAACTAAGTGTGCACAGTTAAGTTTTTAATAAAACTGTGCAAGTGTTAAGAGGTCATACATAAAGTTATCTGAACTTTTACCTGCTTTTTGAGTTGGAATCTTGGTTCTTGTGATAGAATTTCTGGCTTTCTGTGGTTTACGGATTTTCAGTGAGTAAGTACATAGGCTCTCTGTAGAGTCCTTACGCTGTTGATTTTAAGTTTTTTCTTTCCAACGGAGCATTGTGATGGAACAAAAACAGATTACATCAACAGTGCAGTTTTAGATAAGTGTGAAATGTTAAAAAAAGAAGGCATTTTGATATTTTTACCCACCTCGCTGTCGCTAAATTAATGAGTATTAAAAACTGAGAGGTAGTTAAGGGATCAATGTCATGATGTTAAAACCAAAGAAAAATATATTTTTTAAATTTCTAAACTCAATCAACTCAATCTTAGTTTTTCCAAAGCCGTTTTTCACTCACATTCCTGCTTCCCGTTTCAGGTGTCCTTTCTTTTCTGTTCTGCCTTTGCAGTCTTTGCTTCTATATGACCTCCTAAAAACCCCTACTCCTCTAAAAACACACAGACATCCCATCTCTGCCTTCTGCTTCATTCCCTCCCCAGCCTGCCTGCTGCCCCCTGCTGAGTTAAATGGAGTGTGCTGGTGCCAGGGGAGCCGGGTGTGCTCAGTTCAGCTCAGCTCAGCTCAGCTGGGCTGCCGGTGTTATAAACTTGGTGTGTGATTATTGTCAGAGCCAGACTCCTCCACCCAGGATGTCTGCACTGATGGGTACTATGTCATCGGGTACAGCCAGCCATGGAGGGAAGGATGAGAGAGAGCAAAGGAACTACGGCGGGAAAGGGGTGGAGTGGAGAAAGGGAATTAATGTTGGGAGGGAAAAAAAGGTAAAGGAGATGAGGGAGAAAGGATGGAGAGAGAAGAGCGAGCCATAGAGGAGCGGATCATCAAAGGAAAGCAAAAGCCAAGCTGAGCAGGGAGAGATGGATGTACATTTACAGCCGCAGACAAAGACAAGGAAAGAAACAGAGAGGGTGACATAAAGATGGAGAGGCAGAAGAATAATGTGCCTGGAGAAAAAGAAAGAAAGAAAGGCAACAGGGAAATCAGCTCTGGAAAGGAGCAAAAGAAGCAGACACAGGAAGGGTGAAAAGAGAAAAAGCCAAGGAAAGAAATTAGAGGGAAATTTTTCAAGCAAGTGCTGTGATTGTTTTCACCCCCCACCCCCCCTGCCACACTCTAAATGGTCGGGATGTGGCCTGTATCTGCTGGCAAGAAGGAACTCAATTTGGGACAATTTACTCGGCGGTCTCAGCCCTGATGCACCTCAGGGACAGAGAATAGAGAGAATGAAAGTGAAGGAAGATAGAATCAGTAAGACACACACAGACACACAACATGCTCCTGGCACACAATTGCTGCAGAGTAGATTTCACTTAGTTAGTTCTAACTCTCCCAGGCGTTCAATGCGATTGAGTTTATAGGGCTTGGAAATGAAAAGCCTCGGATAAGGTTAGATAAACTCTGTGCTATTTGATTTCATCCCACCTCTCTCAGAAAAACCCACACAAGACAGATGGCCGTGGGGGACACGATCAAATCGGGTAGTCCAAAGGGTCATGTGGGTGATTAAAGCAGGAGATGTTATGTGTTTTAACCCTCTCCCTGTATCGATGAAGACAAATGTCTGATTTTTCCCACCCATCTTTTTAAAATGACCTGAAGATTAGAGGTCATGAAGTCATTAAACAAAAGGCGGTCAGAAAAAAGCAGATGTTGCCTCTAGTCATGTGTCCTGCAACTCTTTTTGTCCTGACAGCTTTGGAACCTGACATCTTTTTCTGTTTCCATGTTGGCAGGTTGGCAGCCTCAAAGGTCTTTACACCCTGAAAGACAGCAGGGGGCGCTCAAACAGAACCTGCTTTGAGGATGGACTTGCTTCTGCAGTGGGGGTAAGTGTTTTGAACTGGCACAATAATTAGAGTAAAGGCTTTCTTAAACTTGAAATAATCTTCCAAACGTGAATATCTGGGGGGTGGGGGGGTGGTGGGGGTGAGCGTGGCTCTGACTTGGCCTGTCTGTGTAACACAGCGGGAAATAGATTTGTAACTAAGGCAAATCAGAGTGTTCAGCTACTTAGGCATGACTGCTTGATACATTTTAACGTGGCCGTGTCATGGGGAATTCACACTCTGGCATCAGTTCTGATTTTACCCAGCGTGTGTATGCAAATGCCGGTTCATTTGGCTGATGTTGCTGTTTTAATCAGGTTTAGTGTTGATTAGTGAGAAGGATGCAAAAAAAAAAAGTACCGTGTGGCGAGTCCTGGTTAAAAGTTGTCATTTATGTGCCTGTTCCAAACACTGTCTTGTTAGTCTGCTTTCTACGCTGCCACCTTCAACAAACCATTCTGCATCACCCTTTGAGTTCACAAGGCAGTTGCCAGGGCAACAGTCCCCTAAAGAGACATCCCACCACGACTGGGGTTGAAAGAGGTGGGATGAGGCTTCAGCCCCGTCACTAGTGTGGGGTACGCTGGACTTTTTAGCCCTCTGAAAGCCTCCTCTGGGGTCACATAGCTTACCTTCACTCACAGAGAAGACACGGAGAAGCCCAGAATATGTCGTTAATATCAAGATTTAAGCACAGGTTACATTTTTTCTAACTTTCTGATTTTGTGTTCTCCTCAAACTTATTCATGTGCATTTGATTAATTGAGGTAATTTAGGTATAGTCTCCAGTGACTCCATGAATGGTTCATGATTTCATTAAACAGTAGCTTTAATTACTTTTATACTTTCAGAACTTTACTAGAAATTTAATTTACACCTCTGAAACGTCCCACATTTTGTAATGAGTCATATATTTAGTGGAATAATGCTCTTGGATATTGAGAATTTGCATATAAAGACATTTGTTCTTTCTACCAGCACCTCTTCCATCTTTTTGGTTCATCGTTTGCTCAATTTTCGTTCTAAATTTTAGTGAAAAACCTCCTATATAATTTAAAGCATTTTCTTTAGCAGATTGAATCTGTTTTAAAAACAAAAAAAGCAAAAATACTTATTATTTTAGTGTAAAAGCAGTCAGGGTCAAAAAGCTGGATTAGCAAAGAAGAAACTCTGCAGAGACACGTCAACACAAATCTAAAGTGAGCATAGAGACAGCATCCATAACAACCGAACACTACACTAGGAAAATAATGGAAAGTATCTTCCAAACTTACACACTGAAGATTTAATAAAACCGCAATTCAGTTATGTTGTTTCTGTGTGAATTTCCTCTTAGAGTCAGCTGTTGTCAATCGCAGCAGGCAGGGAACATCTCATTATTGTCATTTATTGTCAGATCTTTAGCAGTCATTGATTTCTTTTAGTCTGTGTGGAGAGGTTTATACTTGCAAATCGTGCAAAGTTCAAATAGAAAGTCCAAGCTAGGTTTGTAACCAAAATGAAAGACACTAACCACAAACTGACGCGTTTCTTCTTTAATTTAAATCCAAAAAGGAATAGCAGGAAAAGTAGTACACTCAGAATTTCAGTTTAATCAGGCGTCTGGGAAGCAGAACAGCTTCAAAAACAAATCAAAGTCAAAGTGGTCCCACTTACCGTACCCTGCAGTGTCCCAGACACTACCCAGGAGCGACATGTTACCGAATGTGCTTGTGATGCGCTCCTCTTCTGGTTTTTCAGAGAGATCTGGCTTCCCTTTTCACTGGAACTCGCTTTCTATAAAACCTTTCACCGACTTGATATTTCCGTCAAGAAAAACATAAAAGGGTAAAAAAAATTACACTGTTGATGTATAAAAAATTAATATTTAAACGTGTTTCATGCTCAGTTTTATAAGGCTTAACCATTAACCCAATGAAGAATCCAAAAGCGATCAAGTGAAATTGACTTGGCTGAACTGCATGCAGCTTGGATTTAGAGATGCTTTTAGTGTGACCATATAACACACACACGCACGCATGCACACACAATGCACACAGGTTTTACATGGTGTTTGATAGATTGACATGTTGGCTCTTTGCACCCCTCCCCCATGTTGTTGTAGTTGTGTACAATAATATGCTTCTGTTTATGAGCTGAGGTTCAAATAAGATCCTAATCAGAGATCCGATTCTCTGACAACTGTTCAGTTTGTTTACAGTCTACACACAATCCATATTACATTAAGTAATATCTTCCTCGTTCAATTACTCTTTTCTTACCTTCATACACAAGCAGCTAGCATTGTTCTGTTGCGTTAAACTGCAATAATTGTTTTAAACTTCTTGTGAAAAAAAAAAAACTGCACACCATGGCACTCTGTTCTGATTCTGTAAATAAAATCTAAACGATGGTAGTGGATCATTAATAACTTTTTCACATCTACTTCCATAAAGACATTTCCTGGGAACTACATCTTTGTAGTTCCCGTCGTCTGTGGCATTAATGAAGCCATGGTTGAGTTGAAGTGGCTCTAGTTTTTCAGATTTTTACCTCATTCTTATTGCCAGCACATATCTTAAATCCACCAACATCCACACACGCATGCACGCAAGCGCACACACACACACACATGCACACACATGGAGACACCCAGTTCGCATGGTTTCTCAGAAGAGGATCTTACCTTCCTTCTCATAATCCTGACTGATGCAGGCCTCCTTAAGCAAGGAAAGATTCTGCGGTTCATTAATCAATTGCTAATGATTTAATTAACAATTATAGAAAAGCAACTATCAATATTAAATATGGTTAAATACACAGGGGAACCAGTAATTCACATGGCTAACCTGAGATGAGATTAGCAGTTTTCACATCAACTTTGTTCTTTTCTTTTCTTCCAATTCTCTCATTCACTTGTCCACTCGCTGAATCTCATCGAACTGTCTTCACTCTCAAAGCTCTAGTTTCCTTCTAAAACACACAAACATGTCTGCGACTGAGCTCTGCATTGACCTTTTCCTAAATGTTTCAGGTACTAACCCCCTACCGGCACCTGACACGCACACACCGGCCCCTGCTGGTGTTTTCTTCCCATACACACATGAATCAAGTGTCTCCCTGCAACATGAACCCACCCTGTGATCAGATCTGTTTCTTCCTTCCTGAAGTGTGTGTAGTTAATCAAAGGCGCAGATGCAACTTATTGATGCAGCCACTGGAGCGAATAGCAGGTTATTTTAAGTGAAAATATTAAGGGGAGAATTATGTTGAGTCCACCCACCTGCCAATAAAAAACAAAATCTTTCTATAACTCGTTGATGTCTTAAAAACACAAAACTGTATGTAATTTTAAGTGTAAAGACCCACAATATTGTGTTTTAACCTGTTGTTGTGGCACAAAGAAAGCTGAACTTAAAATTGCGTTTCTGAGTATTTGTATATTCAAATCAGGAGCAGATGAAAAAAATCCAGTTGGAAAATGTTTATAGTTGCGATGCAGAAGTGACAATGGGTGGGCCACAAGCTTCACTTCATTCAGATCCATCCACTAGAAAACAAATAAATTCACGTATACGTCTTTGTTTTCTGGATCGAAACTGTACGTCTGGATAGCTCCAATATTGCTCTCCATTTTTATTGCACCTGTGATGTTAGGCTGGGATTGTGTGGGGGTGCAAGCTAGCGGGAGAGCACGTAAACGGATGGATGATGGGAAGTGGAGACGGTCTTCCTCCGCGCCTACAGTCCCACCCACAACTCAGAGGTGAAGTTTCTGCTGTTCTGCAGAAACTGTGTGCTAGAGAACGACACGCTTTTTGAGTTAGGCTAAAAACGGCAAAATAATAAATAAAAGATCACTGGAATCGCTTTCACTATAGATCATAAAGAGGGTCGGAATGGGACTTTAAAGTAGGACTTTTTTACATGGGAATCAATGGAAAAACGAGATCCTTGTGGTCACTTAAGGAATTGCCACCTGTGGTATTTCTAGGATTATCTTAAATTCAGAAACAGAATGTTGGAGCGACCGTGCTCTTTGTGATGTTTATTAAATCTAGCCTGGTAAAAAGATCTGTTTCACATCTGTTTAACATGGCACTGTATTTATAAAATGTGTTATTTTACTAAATTGCTGGTGAATGTTTGTGGTTTATAGAGCTGAGTTTGACTTTCATACTTAAATCATCCAGTGCATTAAGAATATTCATGTGTTTAATCCTATTCATCTATAAAAGCAGATGCGCCTCACAGGATTATTCTCAGTAAAATTGCTGTCTTCATTAATGACACGTCTTCCATGACAGTTTGACAGTAAGCTAAAATGCTGAACATGACTGCAGTAACTGGAATTATCCACTGTTCTGTCTCCTAATTAGAGTTTCTCTGCCATTTTTGTTTACTTTGTGAATGTGTGGACATGCCTTCCCACTCACTACCTCAAAAACAGGAATGCGTCTTTTCATTCTTCTGCACAACTCATCATCTTCATCAGATCTCCCTCAAAGCTACAAAACTGTGTTTCTTTGGGTCTTGACATAGGAGCTATCCTCTCTAACTCATTAGAAGTGAGAAATATTGTTTTCTTCTCTTGTAAAATATAAATTTTCTCCACATTGTCTGGCGTGTGAAATCTTATCGCTCATCTGCAGCATCGGCCTCGTAGATGAGATTGTTAACAGCAGTCATTATGCTAAAGGTGGGAAGCTTGAAAACGTTTTTTTTCCCCTAGTTTACCTTCTCTTCAATACAGAAGAAATGACTTTACCCTCTGTTCTTCCTTCAGTGTTGAGTTGTTTGTGTGTTTTCTTTTTTTTTCATTTTACACCCTTTTTCTCTTTTGCTTTAAGACTCCAGTCACATCTGCAATCCTGCGGCCCTATAAGGAGCTTTCACGCCTTTTGGTTTGCTTTAGATGTTTAATACCCCCTCTCTTTTGTGTCAGGGAGCCAGAGAGGCGTTAAGAAGCGCTGATAAACCCCACTTAGATCCCTTCCTGGCCCGTCACCCTGGCCTGCCGGGCCGCTTTAGCTGGGAACTGATCTGTGACGGCCTGCCACTCAAACTGAGCACTTCTGAAGGCTGACACAATGGAGTGAGCAACACACCAGAGGGCCTGCGGGTGGATGGGGAGGGTGAGGCAAAGGAGGGAGAGAAGGCCAAAAGGTGCCTTAAAAGAAGGGGGGGGGCGGAGTGTATCTGCTTGTTATCTGTTTCAGTATTTTCTATTTTCATCCAGCCGGCCCTCTTCCTCACACCTTTTTTCTCTGTTTTTTTTAATTTTTTTAGCTAGCTGTTACACTCATAGACATCAGGACTTTTTTTCTCTACATTCTCTCTTGTGGTTAAGGTTTTCAGATGGGCAGATGAGATGCTGAATGAAGAGACAGAATGGAAGGACAGGTGGGAGTTTTGAGGAACAGATAGAAATCAGTGGCGTGCACAGTCTGGTTGGGTCATGTGCTGCAGTCACGTCTGCATAAAGGGTCCAGCCAGGGCCAGGACCGAGAAGGGTCCAACAAAGCACCACGACACACAGTGATTTGATTGACAGCCAGGGGGCAGAGGGTGGATGTGGTTTTGGTGGGGTGGCCACTACCATTGCCATTGGCTTCCCTTTCCCGTGGGGCCGGGGGTGGGAATTGAAGCCCAAAATGTCAGCGCCGATATCTGTGGAGCTCCACTCAGCTATCGCGCCTCTGCAGCTGCCTGGCATCCGCTCATTCATTTGTGTGGCTACACCAGAGTGTCACGTGAACGCACAAAAAGACTCACACGCAAACACTCTTTTTTTCAGCAGCATTCATCTATTGCAGCTCTGCATGGCCATCTTCGCACACACACCAAATCATTCATCAATGGCTTTTAACACATGTGCAATATTACTTTTTTCCAGCTCTCTCCACATTTTTACATTGTGCTTCTGTCAGTTTTACCTCTGGCATTTGGTCAGGTAGTGTTTAGCCATATTTTTCAAAGCCCACCTGTTCTTTGTCTTTTCCTTATTATTGCAAATCTCCCGACTCTCTTAAGCTGGTTTTGTATTCTGAAGGAAGAGATATCCTTTGTATTTAATACAGAAATTGCAGGAACAGGCTTTTACTGCATTGTGTCTTTGTTGTTGTTGTTTTGGCATATTAGCTGTTTTCTGTGTTCTACTGTGTGTGACGTGTGTGGAGGGTGCTGCCCGTGTGTAACAGTCAGATGATGAATGCGCAGAATGTGCAAGGGTCAGTGTCATGGATAGTGTGGTCAATTGCACCTTGTCCCCTGAGTCCAACCTTGAGCAACACCCCCCTAAAGAGAACTCAATCTGCCATTACGGCCAGCTCACACACAGCCACACAAACATCCCTGTTGAGCATGTGCCATTAGGAGCTGGCAGGGTCTGGTTTGACAGAGAGTGATTAGCTTCCTATCATGTGTATTGATCATCGTGTTCTAGCTGCTTCTGTTAAGGAGGGGCTCGAGGACTTTAACATGGTAGTCAGGGCACACATCTACACATGCGCACACAAACACTGACTTGTAGTTTATGTAAAGATCTATGCCTGCCAAAATGACTGAAAAAATTGATTAAAAAATTTAAGCTTAAAATTCAGCTTAAAATTTAATTTCTGCTTAGCAAACAAAAAAATGCTGTTTGGAAAAGATAGCAGCTGTGATATAGAACGTATTCGGTTTTTCTTGTTCGAGCTGGAATCTGAGTCAAAACTGTACGGCTGGAAAGCTCCGATATTGCTTACCATTTTTGTTCCCCTTGTAATGTGAGGTTGGGGTTGTGAGGGGCTGTAAGCTAGCGGGAGAGCAGGTAAACAACAGAACAATGGGAAATGAGGGCGGGCTTACAACTCAGAGGGGAATTTCTAATGACCTTTCAAACTTTAAAGGATCCAAAAGTTGAAATGTTCAGGCCTGGGAATTTATTACACTAAGCTTTAAAAATATAGATATTTGACTTGTCAAAAGTAAAAAATAAAGCCTCTCTAAAAGTTGTGCACCTTTGTCACAGAATAATTTTATGAAATATTGCACTTTATTTATCAACAGAGTTTATCATAATATGTGTAATATTAAAGGGGTTTTCAATAGTTTATTAATTGACTTTTTAAAAAGGTTCCTGGAGTGTGTCTGAAAGGGTGGGAATTTAATTATTTATTAAACAATAACAACAAAGTATATATTTATCAATATATCAATATATTTTTTTCTTCACAAACATACTTATGGCTGGCAATAAATAAAACTCTGGAATAAGATGCTCTCATATAAAATTAGATACATTGCAGGTATACATTTGTGACACACACAAAAAAAATAAAAACAGAACAAAATACATTTAGTTTAGTGGCACCTTGAAATGAAATCAAATTTTTCCATTTACAGGTCTGTACTCCCTCCACATCCTCTCCATGTCATCTTTATTTAATATCACGTTTGCAGCATTCCAGCTGTAACAGCTGTCCTCTGTTGGTAGTTAAGACCAGCTCCCAGCTTTTGTTAATTGAGTCTAATTGAAGAACATGAAGGGAGAATAAAAGGAGCAGGCTTTTAGGACATAAAAGACTACAGCCGCCTCTCAATAGTATTTATTCTCAACCTCTTCCACTCTAATTTAAGTGTGAGGGGACAATAGTGCCCTGACAGTGATATGCACTGGATGCGTGTGTGTATGTGTGATCTGTTGTTTGATTTACTGCACCAACCTTCCCAAGGACCCGCCTCTATCAGATCAAAGCTGCAAGCGGCAGCCCATGAAAGGGTGTGTGTGTGTGTGTGTGTGTGTGTGTATGTGTGTGTGTGTGTGTGTGTGTGTGTGTGTGTGTGTGTGTGTGTGTGTGTGTGTGCAGGCGGTGTGTGAAGGACAGAGGTGTAGGTGAGGCAGAGAGAGTGCTTTTGTAGCTTTAACCCAGGACAATGGCAGCACCAAGGAGAGAGCAAACGACTGCTCTTTAGTCCAGTGAACAGGAAACCTTTTACTTTCCTCTTCAGCTTTACCTGCACACTGGCCTTTTTTTCTCTCTCAAAATAGAATAAAACAAAAGAAGAAACTACATTTTATCTGCACCGTTCCTGCTGCTTCAGGTCCTTGTCCTTGCATATAGTCATTCAAAGCAAAACAGAAACGGTTAAAGTGGTTGGGCAGAAGTGAAGCCTTTCTAAATTACGATTATTTTTTGCTATTACTTTTAAGTTGTACTTAATTGTATTTGTATTTTAGGTTCACTGGGTTCAGAGGCAGTACTGTCATTACAGAGAAAAGAGGGATCTTCTGAGGGGACTGAAGCTCAGGACTGCACACAGTAAGTTTACATCAGATTCTCCAAACGTCACTGAATTTAAGTAGGAATTTCATACCAATGCATCACTGGATTCTGCTGACCTCCAGTGATTTAAAGCTCCAGAAAACTGTCACAGAGCCCTTTTTCTTGATCTTATTTAGAGGTTTTTGAAAAAAACTATTAAATAAGCAACTTCTGAACAGAAAAAAGACATTAGTTAAACAAACTTTAACAACTAGAAATAGTAAGAAATTGTTGTCTTAATTTCTTTATCCAAAATGTAACTGATTAACCTCATCATGAGATCTTTTTTTATTGTTTATCAATGTAGCTTATGAAGCTAAGGCTTTATGCTATTCATTCATGTTCATTGTTTTAATGAGAAGTCTGCTATGATTAGTACCTTATATCAATTTGAACACAATTATAAAGTGGTTTCAATCAAATACTTAAAGAGTAAACAGGATTGCAGAAATTCTCATGATGAAGAAAATCAATAATTCATCATCAAACAGTAAAATGGTTCTGAATATGTTCCAGCACCGTTATGTACTAGAAATGCAGAGTCTTGTGAGGCAAGAAGAACATGGTATGACGGTAAAAGAGACATGGATGGCATAAAGTAAATTCAACAAGTTAAAGAGTCAGTCAATCAAAACTTTATATTCATGTCATGTTTTTTAAATGTGCCTAAACTTATTTACCCCTTAATAGAAACATGAACGGCCTCTAATTCTTGATTACTTTTGTAAGGTTGTGTGGGTTTTGTTTATTAAGATAAAACAGATGAAGACTTTAAACGTTTGAACGCAGTTCTCTGCAATGTTATTTTCAAACAGATTTCACCTTCTTACACTGCGGTGGCCCATTCACCCGATCCAGTGGCATACCACTTGCACTTTGAATGATGAGCGTTTTAGAGATCAAAAGGTTTAAAATATACTCTGAAGACTCCAAACATGTCAGCCTGCAGGAATATGAAAAGAGGTCATAATTTTCAGAATATTCTTGTTTTTTTAAGGTCTCTGTCCATCCAACCTACCTGTACAATCCTTTTTGGAGCTTGCTGGAGCCAATCCAGCTACTGTTGCCAAAGGCAGGGTTCACAATGAGCAGGTTAAAAGTCTGATGCAGGGCCACACACTCACACTCACATGCACACCTAGGGACAATTTAGAGATGCCAATTAACCTGTGTGGCTCCATGCACGTGCAAACTTCACGCAGAAAGGACCCAGCTGGGATTTGAAGCAGCTTCTTCTCAATGTAAGACAAGAGTATTAACCACTATGCCACCAAGAAGCCCAAATCTCTGTTGAAAATGAAATTAAATTCACAGAAGGGGAAAACTCCTCTGAAATGAAACACATTTTTCTTCTTCTCCATCTTCGATGGTGGATATCACAGCTTTTTCTCTTTCAAAAGAATGTTGTCAGATAAATTCATCTAGACAATAAAGCAGTGAGATACAGTGGCAGTCTGTAAACACCAACAAGGAAAGTTTCTTGTGCATAAAGGAGAAAAACAAGTGTGATGGAGGACTGCCATCACCCTTTTTCTTCTCATAGGACTGCTGCTCCGTGCCCCTTTTACTGAGAATAAAGAAGAGAGGCAAAGTTGAAAAGTTTATCAGGGGTGTCTTAAAATAAAACTTTTGGACATGTTTTCAATTCAAACAGCACCTTTCCTTGAGGAGCCCCTCATCCTAGTTTGGGGTAAAAATTGGGTATAAATCAGAAGAACTGTTGCTGAAAAGGTAAATGGGCCGTCTGTAAGGCCAACTACAGCTTGAATTGACATTAAAAACACATTTAAACAATGATAGAAACAAACACTTCTTTCACAAATGGTAATTTTCAGATTTGAAGAACCACACACTTGTTACATTCCATCATGTTCCTGCTTTAAACAACTCACCCATTTGTTAACTGCATCGTTTTGGAAAAAAATGAAAAAAACATTTTTAATGAGTTTTAAATGTTTTGACTATTAGGTTTTGTTATCAAATGTGATCTTTTGGCAGGTAAGATTTAGGTCCAAAATAACATTTGATCTTTGAGTAGAACTTCCTTAGTAAAAATTATAATTAGGACATTAAAAGAACAAATAAGAGGAAACAACACTTAATGAGATTTTTTTGTACCATGACTTTTATAACCACTGAGTCAAAAGTGTTCCATAGATTTTGACAGTTGAGGTTAAAACTTTAGTTATGTTCCTTCACGGAGGAACCAGGCTTTCATTTGTACTCCAAAGGCTTTGAGAAAAGCATCACCTTTTATTTGTAGTGTGCCTCTTACAGCCGTTTAAATATATATCCACACATTTTTACAGTTTCTTACACTGTTAAAGTTTAGCATTGATCTTTTTATAGACGGTACTGATGCAAGTTCCGATTGTTCCAGTGCATGATTGTACTTTTTGCCTTGAGAAAGCTGTTTTGACTAAAAACACCCCTTTTAGGAATACTCTTTGCAGCGTCTTCTAAAATG
This sequence comes from Oryzias sinensis, assembly GCA_037389245.1. Classification (NCBI taxonomy): domain Eukaryota; kingdom Metazoa; phylum Chordata; class Actinopteri; order Beloniformes; family Adrianichthyidae; genus Oryzias; species Oryzias sinensis. The sequence goes on along the minus strand of CM074491.1, from coordinate 30,991,346 downwards.
CCAAGTGCTTCCTACGAATCTTTTGTGTTATATTTAGCCATGCTCAGCTGTGCAAACACAAAACTGTTTTAGTTCAAACAGCTACGTTCAGTTTAGAGATTTTTAAAATTAACTTGTAGCAGGATGAGTTTTTAATTGAATAGTTTACCTGTTGTCGATTGATATGTGTAAGACTTCTGTATATGGGGATGTTCTGTTCGGCGATTTCAGTGTAAATTTCTGTAAATAAATGAAGTGGTTTTTGTGTTCATTGTGTCTTTTAGCTGTAAACCTTTGTCATTGTTTGGATGTGATGGGCAATGCTGGCTTTATCTGCTGAAAATGATGATTATTATTACTGTTCCCTGTCTGTGTGCAGCAGTCCACACTGTGTTGCTCATCTATGTTCTGACGAATGATAAAAGGCAATGCAGGTGGGTGAAGCAACAGTTAGACAGTGGTGAGTCTGCAGCTGTGTTGTTTAATTTTTACATGAAGAAAAAAATGGAAAAGCAAACATCTAAATGAACAGACTTTGGCAAACAGCAACTTTTGAGGGTTTCTCTGTGGTGGACCTACATTTAAATTGTGTTGTTTTAGTTTACAGAATGTAAATAAACTACATTTAGCAGCTTGAAGCACCAACCTCTGACCCAGGTCATCACTTCTGACCCTGGCGGTTAAATGACAACTGGTTTTCAATGACCTATTTAAAAAAAAAAGACTCAATGCAAAGATTCTGTTAATGTATTTTGTGTTCATTTTAGTTATATCAAATATATAAAAACAACAACCGATAAATCATTAACCTCAGTGATAACAATAATCGTTGATTGAGTCATTCAATCCTCTTCAGTTGATGGAAAGTAAAAAGTCTCCATTTGACAAAAAGATGTTTGAACAGGAGATGGAGATTTTAGCTTTAGCCTACTGATTTAGACCCATTCAACTTTGACATAAAAAAATGGCTTAGACAATAATGGCAACTGATAATATTTACCATAAACAATTTTGGGCCCAGAACTGAACCTGGCGATATGAGAATGTCCAAAACAATCTCATTGGTGCTCTCGTATTTTCACAAACGGTTTCCAGTTTTGAGGATAACTTTTAATCCACTGCAGTGCCAGTCCCCTGATTCCAAGCTTTTTAATCAAAACTTCATGATTGATTGTATCAAATGCCTTTTTTACTTCAATAAATATTCTGATTGCAATTTTCATTTTTTCTATAACACTTGAAATTTCAAATCTATAAGATTATTTAATTGTAGAGCCCTAAAAAAGCCATTATTATACATAATTTTCAAAGAATGTTAGCTCATCAGTAGATCATCGTGATGTTTTCAGTATTACTTTTTATCCTTTAAGTTGTTTTTTTTAGGAAAAACTATATTTACTCCTGATTTGAAGTTGCTGAAGTCCTTTAGAAAAATATGCTTCTTTTTCTCCAATTGTTGTCATGCAAAACTGAAAAGTAGTTTACTTCCTGTTTGCCATTGTGTTATGTTGCTTTTCCACTCTACAAACAGAGCCTGGTGTTACTTATTTCTGTTTTGCATAAGCAAGCACAGAGTCTGATGAGTGTTTGAACAAAATGCCTCCCACATTATTTGGTTAATTGGTGATTGCTAAACTGTAAAAAGTGTGTTAATAATAATTGATTAGGACTAAATTTGAAAATTCCTGAACGTTTGTACAAAGAGTTTAATATCAGTCAAATTAAACAGGCCTGGTCTGATGGTCCAGTGTTTGAATGTGTGGGAGGAAAGGAAATGAAACATGTTGAGTATGAAAGAGAGAGGATCCAAGAGGATAAGAGGAGGAAGATTCAGGCCCCGATGAGCTGAAGGCACCTCTGAACAGAGAGCCAAGCTGTGCTGCAATAATAAGATGCAAATCATATGCTAATCATATGATAATCTGCCAGCAATATTCCACCTCAGTTGCGAGAAGGGGTTCCAGGAGGCCTTACACCATTGGTTGGAGACCAGGGATGTCCTGAAGTCAGAGTTCAGGACAGGGGAAGAAAAACACACATAATGTGTCTGTGTGCCTGCAGGCTCCCAGAGGACAGAGTCTGCAGCTGACAACCCGCCTGAGGAGAGCAAGAGTGACCAGACCCTCACCTTCAACGACCCGCTTTGGCCCTTGCAGTGGGAACTGGTGGGTGGATTTATGTTTGTGTGTGTGTCTGGAGACCCCCCCCCCCAACTCTCGTCTTGTCTTCATGTTGAAGGATGTTCCTCTGACAGGCATAAGTCAGGCAGTCTTTCATGTGTGACTGGAGGAAGAGACAGAGAATAGAGAGATAAGGAGTTTGTGAAGAAAAAAGGAGAGCAAAAGGGGGGAGGTGAAGGGGGGTGTCCATGTTGAACTGAGACAGATGTCTGGGATTGATGAACACTGACACACAACTGGGCTGCAACGATATGCTCATTCCTTCAACTGTCTCCTTCACTTCTGTTTAGACAAAGTATCAGCAGCAGCAGCAGCCGCAGCAGCATTAGTGCAGCAGCAATATTAGTGCAGTGACTGCAGAAGCATTAGTGCAGTGGCTGATGCAGCATTAGTGCAGTGGCTGCAGCAGCATTAGTGCAGTGGCTGATGCAGCATTAGTGCAGTGGCTGAAGCAGTAGCAGCTGCAGTGCAGCAGCAGCAATATTAGTGCAGTAACTGCAGCAGCTGCAGAAGCAGCAGTAGCAGCAGCAGCCGCAGCAGCATTAGTGCAGTGGCTGAAGCAGTAGCAGCTGCAAAAGCAGGAGCTGCAGTGCAGCAGCAGCAATATTAGTGCAGTAACTGCAGCAGCTGCAGAAGCAGCAGTAGCAGCAGCAGCCGCAGCAGTATTAGTGCAGTGGCTGTAGCAGCAGCAATATTAGTGCAGTGGCTTCAGCAGCAGCCGTACAGCAGCTTTGGCTGAAGTTTTGAACAAAGACCAAAATTTGACCAGTTGAAATAACAGAAATATATTAAACTAAATATTATAATAAATGTCATTTTAAATGCTTATATGTAGTAGTTGATGATGCACTTATTCATGCCAAGGTATGTAAAAACTTTACTTAGGACACTCAGACTGCCACTGTTCCTGTTATTCTTTCTTTACAACATTTGGACCTTTTACCTTTAAAAATTCTTAATTTTATTACAGAATTTTGGCTACGTGACATAAATAGCAGTCATGAGTGCTTCACCAACCTTTCTGGGAATCTGACTTCTCGTTTTTTGCAACTAAAACATATCAAATTAAAGCTTTTAACCACAAATCTATGTAATACCTAGGAGATCCAGTGGGATCTTTTGAGTCTTAAATATAATTAATGTGCGTGACTCTGAAAAATATGAAATCTGTTTAGACTCACATATATAATAGTAATGGTATAAAAAAATGCTTTAATGTCCAATGTAAAAATATTTTTTGGTGAGGTTGTCTATGTTGAGTTAATTCCATCTCAATAATCAAAAATGCACACAACCTGTTTCACAAATACACAAACTCTGATTCACAACTGTAAATGTATGCAATCGTTCAACGTAGGGAAGGTCTAAGGGGCCATTCAATTGGCTGAAAGCGAACACGCCTGCTTTGCTGATGAGTTTGATTGACAGATTAATTAGCCAATGATGACATTAGTTGACCTGCTGCATCAGGAGAGTCTCAGAATTCATCGCGGGGATTTCTCTCACAAATGTGGGGAGATTCAGAAATGAGAGGGGGATTGTGAATGCAGATTCTGCAATTCGCTTGATCTGTGAATGCACTTTACAAGTGTACCTAAAAATTCTGTTTGTGAAGCGTCTTTTGTGCATTTCTGAAACTTTTATTGTGAATTCCTAAAACATTCATTGTGTTTTTGTGAAACACAGCGTGCACATTTGTGAGAAACAGTGTGGATATGTATGAAACACTTGTTGTACATTTGTGAGACTTTTAGTGTGCATGTGTGAAACACAACATTTGTGTTTGTGAAAAACAGGGTGTGCATTTGTGAAACACAATATGAGCATTTCCAAATTTATATTGCACGTTTGCATAAATTAACGTTCTAAATCAATGCGTGTGTATTTGTGAAACAGATTGTGTGTATTTCTGATTATTGAAACTGAATTAACTCTGCATGTCTAGCCATCTAACCCCAGTGAACATGCACAGGATAAACATTTTTTTAGAATAAAACAAATAATTTATTTTAAGTTATATTTTAATGTAAAAGCTACATTTTAATATATTATCTTCATATTTAAAATAATGTATATAATTATAAAAAAATAACTGCCTGAAAAAGTGATTTAATGGTTTTTCACCTATAGCAATGCATTTTTGCTTTGACAATGTAAAACCCTGGTTTGTGTGAAGTAATTTTGAAACACATTCAGTAATTTCAGTATTAAAGTATCAATTGAAGGATGGAATACCATTCAAATCAAGCGTGACGCAGCTTCATGCAATGTCATTCTCTCATTAACACATTTTTTGTGGTCCAGGTCAAAACTCAAATGATGAGGAAATCTGTCAGTCGCTTCATTAGAACAGGTCCCTCCTGGTTCTGTTATGACCCGCCCTCACCCTGCTACTGGATTGGATGAATTTAGCTTTAATTTACAGCTTTAATTACACCTGGAATCATTCATTATAAAATAAAGGTGGCTAAATAATATATAATAATGAACACTTAACATAATTCTACCTTTATGTTCTGGTGGGACCTGTTTGTCACCAACTTTATAAAAAGATCTCTATAAAAAAATCTTGTGAAGTTGTCAGACATTGCACTAACAGGACACCTAAAGACGACATCATTCTTTGATTGTTTTGATTAGATTAGTTCCATAGCTTGAGCAGCATACATCCTACAAGCCTTTAATGATACTTTCCATCTCATCTGATTATTTAATTTGTAATGAATCCCTGCTGTGGTATTACCAAGGATGCACTCGCTCAATTTGACATGGTGGATGTTCAAGACTGACATGCAAGACTGTAATCTGACAGTGTGAGGCGGAGGAAAGGTGGATTTGCAGACTCACATGCAAGGCAGCCAGTAACAGACTGATTCAAACACTGTCTGGCCTGTATGGAGGCTGAAAGTGGAGACAGACAGAAGGAGTGCAGAAAAAAAAGGGCTTATTAGAAACTAAGATTTGTTTCAAACATTAACTAAATTTTTTAGACAAGATTGTTTGAAAAAAAAAACTGTGTGTGGAATAATATGACACATAATTGATTAGATCAGTTTAACTTCATGGATTAATTATGTAAACTAGATTACAGAAATATCAATCACTCAGAAATCTGGAGAAAAATAAAAAATGTTTAAGCTTGAGATCTTTTTGTCTTTGGCTCTGCTGCCGCTCTTGCTTTTACTCCACTGTTTAATCAGCCTCTGGTGGATGCAGATATTGATTGAAGGTCAGTATTCTGCTCAGGGTTGGTAGCCTGCCAGGCCCAGACAAATGCACATGTGCTTGTTGGACGTGCTAGTGTGTGTAATGGCTGACCAATACACACACACACACACACAGCTAGTTTTGCCCTCTGTTTCCATGATTAGGATGAAATCAGCTTCTTTAGAGAGGCTGGCTAAGACCTGTTAAAATCTGTACATCCTCTTAAACGTGCCGGCTGTGCACAGTGTTTATTGTCATGCCCATGACTTAAAGGCTCGCAGCAAAGATGGAAACCCATGATTTACAATGAAGCTTCACAGCAATGTGGCACATGTTTAATTCCTAATTTCTCACTGGTCCTGGTGTACCAGATCTGTTGACTTGATGCTGGCATTTGTGACTGGATGGAAAAAAAAATACATGTTTAACGTATTTACTTAAAGTAAGCAGTAAAAATAAGAAAACGGGCTTGTCTACAAAGAAAACTACAAGTCTTATAACAAATAGACTGGATTTGAGCAGAGGACACAAAAAAGTTGCATCTTTATAAATATATACAGAAGTAAATAGCCATTTATAAGGCCCACGCCTATTCATATGTTGTTCTTAGCATGTTCTTGTGGGATTTTTCTGATGATGGAGGACATATAAGAACAAAATTAAGCTTAAAATTGCACTTCTGAGTATTTATTTATTTAAATAATGGTAAATGAGGAGCAGAAGAAAAAATGCCAAGCCACGAGCTCCCCACTCCGCTCCATTTTGATGCATCCACTAGACAACTAGATATACTGTACGTATGTCTTTGTTTCCTTTGTGTACCATGTATGACTTGGCATTTACACAGAATTTACAATTTGATTTAATTTACACGTTCAACTCATGGAGGAACGCGAATGTTTAAAAAACACAGACAAGACTTAGTTGCCAAATGTGAATGCATTTACAATGTACAGTGAATACGAAAACCAAAATATATGCAACAAAGGAATATTTGAGTCCTGAGGATCATCAACAATTTCATTTCAACGACTACTTCCTCGTGATAATTCATAATTGTATATTATTTATCAAGCAGAAAAATAGTTCATTTTAACCAAATAGAATCATAAGCTAACAATTGATTTAAGCCTCAATCCTGACTTCACTCACTAGTTCACGTTTTTCTCAATGGTGCTGATTCAAATCCTGGCTTCAGGTAATGAATGCCAATCTGCAGCAGCGCTACACAGCCCAGCTCCCCCATGCATGCACACCTGTTGATGCTGTGACATGCCTCGAAAACGAAAGACACGTCACATTAGGACTAATAGTCTTGCGGTATTTACACAGTGCAGGAACAGCAAGTTTAATGTGACAGCACAGAATTCTCATTATTTCATCTGGGTTACATTTGTCTGAGCTGGTACTGACGCAAATCTGTACAACTGTGTAATACCAATATTGCTGTGAGCTTCCTGGAGATAGTGTAAACAGATGGATGATGGGAAGTGGGGGCGGGCTTACTCCTAGCTAACAGTACCACCCACAACTCAAAAGTGAATTTCTAATGAACTCCTGCTGTTTAGCAGAAACTCTGTCCTAGAAAATGATACAGGAGTTTAAACTAGTAAGGGCATTATCATAATTGGGAAGCAAATCTCCCAATCAACCCTGAACAACAATGGGTTCTTTATTGCCCCAGATGGTCAGATGAAGTCTTTTTAACTTAAGGTAATGTGTGTTTACACGCATATTGTGACATCATTCCAAATAACTTTTTCCTCAAATGAGTCATTTGGGCTTATTACTCCTTTGAAACATTAGCGTTTTCAATGTCCATGACGGATGGGAAGGCAGTGAACTACCTACCTTCATGTTTTTTTTGTCTTTGTTGCTAGAAAGCAGAGAGATAAGAAGACCACAGTGTTTTGCTAGTATCACTATGTTTAACTCAATAAGTTTATTTTGACCTTCGTTTCCTGTGGTATGACTCAACATTCTAGATGTCCTGTCATTGAGTTCACATGCAGCTTTATTGTGCTCTTTTTTTAAAAATTGTGTGTAATTATATTTTCACAGAAATACTTGTAGCCTGTGTGTGATCTCCAGGGCATATGTGGACATTTACCTGCTGCCTTTACTCATCTGTGTGACTTCCTCCTACTTTAGAGCTCTCTTAGCCATTCCATTGATGACCCTTCTTCACCAAACATACACATAAAGATTGTCTGATCCCTCTGTCTCATTATGACACACTCAGAAATTCTTACTTTGAGTGCGCTGCCTTTGCTGCTTTGCCTTTGAGCCCATGTTTTCTTTAGAATATGACTATACATCTGTATTAAGTAATCAAGTGAGCACAAAAGCACCAGTGCAACTCACAGGAGCTGTGGCTTACCCACCCATAGATTTTGCAGTGTAGATCAGTGGTGTAAGTAGAGCTGTGGTACACTACAATCATTGACTGTATGTGAGAGCTGGACCAAGTCAGCGTGACATCCCCCATAGAAAATGACTTACTTCTGGCTTCAACCAAATGAAGTCAATTCAGGCGCCATTTTTTCTTGCTACGGACGTCACCATGTTGGAGCCGGAAATTGGCATTAATTAGTGATTGGTCTGAGTCAATCTATTTGACGGCAAATACTTTCACCAATCAAGAGTGTTGGAAGTCCACGGCACTACGACTTTTACTAAATAGGTAAAAAGGAAGTTATTGATTGCTAAAAGATACTGGTAAATATCTGTGTCAATTGTACAGCCAACTTGGAGCTTATGGAGACTCCTTTTCTGCATGCAGAAATAAATATCATATATAGCTACGGAAAACTGTTCATATCACTGTTTCAGATATTGACTTCTCTATGGAGAATACTTTATGGTGAATACTCACACAGAAACTATAGATATTAAGTGGTAACAGACAAAAGAAGATGACTGCAGACAGTTCTTATCCAAAATACCCGCTTCTTCATTTCTCACTTCTTATTTTCCTATTTGCATTTCCTCTTCCTTTTGATGGAGCAAAACAAATGTCCTGGGAATTGATGACTGCTCACTACATGTTCTTGATACAAGAAGTTTTTTTGTTTTACTTCATTTTAGCTCGAAGGATTTTTTGGTGGTAGAAAATCACACCACTGGTTAAAAAAAGGACTATGGACATTCCTTTATTCCTTATTCAATAACCCTCTGTTATGGAAAACACAACACTCTGTCTCATAAGGGTCCAACAAAATCATATTACCCCTAATCAGTGACAAAATCAAGGATAAGAATTAACATGGTTGGTCTCAATCAGTTCAAAACACATCAGAAAAAAAAGAAATAAAAACAATTAAAAAAATAACTAAAATTACTACAGAAGATGAAGCAATGCTCACATCATGCTTAGTGCATGATGGGAGCCTGGTCAAGCCTGAGGTTCTGAAACAACATGTCACAAAAACACCCCACAACAGTTGTGTATGTTGATTATAATGCTTGACGTGATATAAATGTTCCATCAACATGTCACTACCTTTTTTGTTTTGTGTTTTAGAAAGGTTTAGACTGACGTTTTCCCCTTTTAGAAGCAAATCTGACAGTTCTGTCCAATATTTTTTGAGACTACCAGCTGCTATAAAATACTGCAGCCACTGGGGAGCCTTTTCAATGTTTCCATATGCTGGTCCCAAATCCCATTGAATGCAGAGGTTTATGTCCATTCAGGGACCTTCATTGTAAAAAACTGAAGCCAAAGTCACATGTGCATTGTGGGGTGTTTTCTCTCTGCCAGCCTCCCCATTGGCGTTCTAGACATTAGAAGTCAAAACCCAGTAGATGTCTATTGAGAAATAAACAGCTATTACTCATTGCATATTAGTCATTCTATTGGTCAGAACAACCGTTCTTGCTTTGATAATTCTTTTTACATGATTTTTTTTCACAATATTTTTTCTGTAGTGAAAGTTATTCAAGTTGTAAACCGACCAATCAGATTCCTCAATAAAATGATGGGTTCAAAATGTTTTACAGGTTCTCTTCAGCCTGCTTTCGAGGGGTATGACCTTCCACCAAGCTCACACCTGATTGGCGGGTGTGGTTGCCATAGAAACGTTGACTCAGACTGATCCGGACCAATCACCGCTTACTAATAATCTTTGATTCCAACATGGCAGCAATCACTAAGTTAAAACATTGTGACTGAATGACTTAATTTAGTTGAATCCGAAAGTAAACAATTTTTATGGGTGACGTCCAGTTCTCATTAATAGACAATGGAGCCAACCCCTGCAGCCCTTCAGGGGTTGTAGTTTGTTGAATTTGTAGCCCTTTTTGTAACATTAGATGCTCTGCTAAAATGGAATGCTGTGTATGTTTGTGTGTTTAGTTTGCGCAGGGCGAGTTCAACTTCAGCAGATTTGACCTAAATGTGATGCCAGTTTGGAAGAACAACATTACTGGAAATGGTGTCGTAGTCAGCATCATCGATGATGGTAAGTTTTTCATCCACACACCGATGAACTGCCTGTTGTGAATTTTGTTTTTTGTCATAGAAGCTTTAGTCTGATACTTTGAGGTGGGTTTTGCAGCACACTATCCACCTCCCCACGCCTCCAAACATGGCACCAAGATCACTTCCTATCAAACTTGTTTATGTCCCATCACAGCAAGAGTCACTTTTTCTTTGATTGCCGGAACATCAAGTTACAAGGGAAAAGAGAAAACAGCATCTTATGGGCTCATTCATCAAGGACTAATTGAAGGCTCACTATTCTCAAGTACTGATAGAGTTTGAGTAGATGATGGAGGGTGCTGTTTGTTTGTGTCAAAGTCCTCATGACACACTCTTTGGATAGGTCAAGTGCTTGTGTTCTTGCTTCTCTGTGGAAATGAAAGTTTCTTCTACTGTGTTTGTGTGTACTGTGCGGGTACACAGGGTATTTCTTACCTTCAGCATCTAATTGTTATGTAGGCTGCCGCTGCTGCTACTGCTACTGTGGTGATGGACAGGCTGGTCCCTGCCCTGTTGGGTTCACAGTATCTGTGCTTTTTAGTAGTTTCATTGAAATGTTTCTGATGAACCCTGTGACCTTATGAGCTACAGTGCTTATGGGAATCAATCTGAATGTTTTGAAAATATAACTTCTGTTCTTCTGCTTATGGCTAAACCTGGGTTAGGTTATGCTGTGGTTAGTCTAAGAGATAAACTGGTTGAAGTCAGAGCTAAAGTGTGAGTTATACTGTTCAAATTATTAAAAACCCTTGTGTTACCATGCTATAGATATTCAGTTTGTGCGTGGGTGTCTAGGGGTGTGTGATGGGGTGGGTGGGGGTTGTAGTTGGGGTGAAGGGTGGTGTGGAATGAGCAAGCAAGCGATAGAGAGGGAGAAATAAATTAGAGGAAGGATATAGAGGGAAATGTCAGAGAAGGCAGGAGCAAAAAAGATTCAGAGGGGGTAATTGTATACGTGTAAATTTATGTGGGTGTGCATGCATGAGTGTGTGCACGGGTGAGAGTATTAGACTTGCACTGCTGAATCTCCCCTCCTCCGAGGCTATTGTACTTTGCTCCACCTCTCTGTATTGATTCCGCTGGGGAAGAACTCTCCCTCTGTCTGTCTCTGTCACTGTCTTCTCTTTTCCCCTTTTTCCTTCCTCCCTTTTTGTTTACTTGGAAGGGACTTCCTCTTTTATTTTCATTTCTTTTTTTTACCCTTTGGTCTTCTTTCCTTCCTCTTCTTTATCCCCTTTTCAGACCGTATGCCTCTCACGGTCGAAGAATCATGTACACACTCACCTTTAGCCACCTTCCAATCAATGCTTATTGATTTAAATATCACAATGAAATAATTTTTCTTTCTTTGAGTGAAAGCACTCACGCCTTAAACCTCCTTTAGAGTTGTTCTCCATCTCCATTCTTCAACCCAATCTCTTTGTTTTAGAGGTAATGTAATTGGAGTCTGAAGCCAATCCTTGAAAACCATCAAATCAAATTCAGTGTGCCACTTTCAGTTTATGTGCCTGTGCTGGGGTCTGCTGTGACTCCACTCGCTCGGGCAGTTCTCTCCATGCTGCAGCATTACACATGTAGGAGCTTTTCTTGAATTCCACAGTTCACGGACTTGAGTGTGACGTTAAAAAGTTCAAATGCCGGTTAAACAGACGCCTCATTAATTAGTTGTGTGTATGCATTGAAATTGGATTTTTACATCTACAGCCGTAATTATTCACCTCCTACTATAAACTAGGGTTATTGACAAAATAAAGAGAGAAAGACAATTGTTAGAACTTGTAGTTGTTAGAAATCAACAACGTAGGAGTGCCAGCTCCTATACCACTTTGCCAAGTGGTGAAAGTGATGGCTACTCTGAAGTTCTCCAAAATTTCACGTAGAACCAACTCTGTAAATCTGAGGTATAATTGTGAGGCTGAAACATCCAGTGGTGCCAGAGGTTCATCTTCTCCAGGACGAGTTTCAGATATTTCATTCAGTCAAACCTGCCTTTCTCCAAAACAACTCTAAACTACCAGGCATGTTTCAGTGTTTTGCTACTTTAAAACATGTCAGCCATGGCACACAGGGTGGTGATTAAGCTATGGTCGGATGTTCTTATGTTAGGTTTTAGTCACATGCACCCGTACAGGATTTGACCTGTGGGTGAATGGGTGCTGCGGGCTTTTGAGTTGTCTGGGCCAATGGTGGGTCATAGGCAGGTGCGACTTCATCTTATGGGGAGAACAGCATTCCTGCAGTTCGATTAGGGCTCATAAGGTTACCTCAAGGGACGTCGTGAAAACATAATGGACCATGAAATGTGTATGGTGAAATATTGGTAAGTTACACGCACTTATGACGTACAGATGATGCTGTCGCATGGCGCCCTAACACCACACTCTAGTCGTTAGTAAGGGGCACGGAAGGAGCGTGCACTTATCACTTGAGCAACACTAATCGGACCCTTGCACAGTGCGCAGGTTTCGAGGAGGTTGAAGAAATGAAAAATCCCTACGACATGCCTGCATCTCACCTAGTTGAGCCTTACCCTTGTGTGTTGTTAAATTGCTCACTATGACCTGTTGCCTGCAGCATGACAGCAGAAAAACTTGCATTAAGATTTTCAATCTACAGTTTTACAGAGTGTCCATCACTGTGGACATCACTTAGCTGATCCTTGGGCCTCAAAAAGTCTCAATTTTGCTTAAATATTTCCTATTTGACAGAACACCTGTTAATTATAGGTTTACAGTTTTCAGTTAATTCCAATCAACTCTATTCTTTTACTACTTCTTCTACATGAATGGCTCTCCCTCCTTGCTGTGCTTAATGGACTGTGACTGTTATACTGAAAGCGTCTTCACAGGGTCCTCCCATCATCTGGGCAAAGACCAAAATCCTGTCTGACTTTGCTCCAGGTGAATTCGCTTACTTTGGCGCTGTCTGACTGTTGGTTCAGCAGGAGATATTTTGGCATACACAGCTAGCAAGTTGCACCGTCTGCCAAGAACAAAATGTTTAAACCAATAGCATCCGTAGTCTCAGCACTAAGCTCCACATTTCTAACACCATATAGTTTTCTTGGATCTTGTGTATAACTGTGGGATCTGGAACCTATCAATAGACATGTGCGAGAGGTAGAACACCTATTTGGAAACAGTTGCTTTCTCAGATGACTTCATCTTTTAATCCCATCCAGATTAGTAATCTATTCATTTTTATAAAAACAAATTGTGTTTTAAACAGTTTTAAAGGAAACAAAATCCAAGGAAATATCCACAAGTAATATGTATCTTCTTATTGTAGAAAAACAAGTTAAAATTGAATTAGTTGATCAAGATTTTGCTATTCCTCAAACACAACAAAATCAAACAGCAACAAAATATGTATATTATTATTATGGGTTAATAGTGAAAGTATTTATTTATTGGAGGCAGTAATATTTGACTTTCCAATGTTGATAGACGGAAAACATAGAAGAAATTTGAAGTATAGGGAAAATCATTTTTATTGGAACATTTAAAAAAATACTGCTTATGTTTGCTTTTTGAACCACTTATTGAGAAATGATGAGATAAACAGGGTTCTGTGAAAGCAAAAATAAATGACAGTTATCACATAGTGTTACCAATGCATCGACATGAGCATGTCTCCTTAACTGATCTACTGTGGATTATGACAGCTGGAAAGGATCACATTTCCTCAGAGAAAATGGTCATGATCATAAGGACGCCCTCACTGATACGACCTCAGGCCATTTTCATGACATATTGCTTCACCAATGATCCAAAGGCATAAAACAGTTAAAAATTTGATTTTAGAGTTTCTGAGTCACGTTGAGAAAGTAAAAGAAAGGAAACAGGTAGGAAGTCAACACAAAAACAAAAAAATGTCATGCTTCAGAAAATCTAAATAGCACAGTCTCTTGTATTATTTGAACAAAAAAGTATCAATGCAAAAATCTGGTAAAAGCAAACACAACACAACACACAAATGACTTATTTTCATTTTTTATTCGGGTACAGTGTTGGTTAAAGTATGGGTTTATAGTTGCATGTGCAAAAGCCCTACACTGTACTGTGTACTGTGGGGCTGCTATAAAACAAAGCTGTTTTTATGCTGTCATAATATAGGTTCTACCAGTTGATCTAAGAGGTGTGATAAAAGATTTTATGGCTGATTATAAAGGCTGACAGAGATGCTCTAAGAGCCAGAGTGGATTTTTGAAATTCCTCAGGCTCTTTTGGCTTAACGGGGTGTATCTTTACATTATAAGTATTTACCATCTGCTTGTCATATGTGTCACAGTTTTGGGAAACAGGCGTAGAGAAAAAGTTGCAGCTTTGTCAAATCAATTGGAATTTCAAACTATTGTGAATTTTGTAGATGAGTGTGGTGCTCTCTTTTGCTGTTGCTATTGTTTAACAGCAGGGGTGCTCACACTTTAGCAGCAAATGAGCTACAGTGATCCCTTGCTATAACGCGGTTTACTTTTCACGGTTTCGCTACTTCACGGATTTGCATCGTGCATTGTGTTCTGCATTCTGATTGGCTAAAAAGTCACTCCACTTCTTCTCTACCTGTGCGTCAATAACGTTGCAGTTTAATATGTACTATACGTAAAACAGCTTGCCAAATTCAAATCACATACGTGCAAACCACTTGCAATTTAGAGTTTCTCTAAAACCCATAGAAAAAGAGCGACAACAACTGCCTATCACTATGTTCTTCTCCCGAACAAACACAGCTGCACCGCGGGCTTCAAAAGAAGAAAACACTGCAGAGTGGAGTCAGGATGCAGCGGCTCAGTCTGAGGAGCAGTGAAATACACCTGAGTCACTATTTGTCCCACTGTACTTTGTATTTTTTTCATAATCATTTTAAATTTTCTCCTGTTTAATCCAATTACTCGGGTCGTGGTGGGCGGGGCAAATCTCCGCAATTTGAAGCCTTCTGTTCACATCGATGATTAAAATTATTATTTGACAGTTACACAGTACAGAAGTTATTGGTTGAAAAAAAAGTTTCTAAAGTACTTTGATTTGTGAAACAAATGCTTGAGCCTGTAAAATGGTTTGTTCTTTCTTTTCAATGTATAATAGAGTATTTAATTGTATAATGATTGTAATAAAAGAAAAAAAAAAGGATTCTACTTCAAAGATTTTGCCTATCACGGGTTCTTTTTTGGAACGTAACCCCTGCGATAAACAAGGGTTTACTCTACTTCTGAAACAACTAGCGCTAAATATATACAGTAATTAAAAGAACATCGTTAATATTTATGCACATAGACTTAATAAGAAAAGCAGATTTTACAGTCAATCAGACAAATATTTTGGAATAAATGGATAACTTGAGATGAATATGTAAGATTGCAACATGATAAAAACTTTGTCATGTATGTTCGTAGTTGTCGTGTATGATGCGCTGACAACAGAAACATTCCGTGTGTGTTCTGTTCAAGGTTAGTTTTTATTGATTGACTTTTGGCCAGTAGAGAAAAAAAAAGACACATTAGCAACTTCATCTATGGTTAGGAGTCTGGCACTGAACGCTCACACTTTTCTGAAGTTTGTAAGGAAGTAAAACTGCGTATCTGCTAGCAGAGCGTGGCACTCTGTTAAGTGTGGGAACACGCATGTGCAGTGACTTATGTATCAGAAGATGTTTAGTACGTCATTCTGCACTGTATTAAAGTGACGTACTTCACAGTGAGGATGATAACTGGCTGACAACAATTGTATATTTATCTATATATAGATATATAGATAAATATATATATATCTATATATATAAGTATATATGTATCTCTGCATCGACTGGTCAATCGCTGTCGATATTTTGGGCGCCACTGGTTTACATTTACTTACAGTATGAAATAGGGTTAGATGAGGATTTTCATCACCAAGGTTGTGTCCAAATTCCTTCACTACTCACTATTTAGTGCACTATATAGTGCATTCGCCATTTTGTAGAGCTGTTTAAATCTACAGTTCTAAGTGCCTTAGAAATTTCCCAGATGTCTGCAAAAAACAGTGTGCATCAATGCTCACTAGATTGTCAAATATATAGCACAATGCATTGCCTTTTGAAAAATTTCCGTGTAAAAGATGTGGATTCGTAAATAGTCTTCAAAAAATGTTTGTATTTATTAGGTTTTTACACTTCAGGAAATGGGTGACACAGCCACAAACTAGTTATTAGATATGTCCAAAATAATACTTCTGCATCCTCTGCATTTAGATTATCGCAGATTATTTACTAATACTTATATTTTGCTAATGACCGTTCATTATTCTGTCTTATGGTTGAAGTATCAAACCTGAAATTCCCCACTTCTTACCCTATTGCAGCACCCCCACTTTTGTTTTTATTTATGCTCAAATCTGTTTGGTTGCAGTTTTCAGCCTAAGGGTTAGAGTTGGTAACTCTGTATTTAAACAAATGTAGTCTCAGTGTGTCACAGGATCTTTTCATCAGTGAATGTGAACAAGTTTCTTTAAAGCAAACTCCTGGCTTTAGAGCAGAAAGTGTCAGAGCTCTGTGTGTGTGTGTGTGTCTGTGTGTGTGGTGGAAATGACACTGGCCAGCCACGTAAAAGTGTGTCTGACAGAAGGAGCGACGGAGTCAGCGCTTTTTCCCTCCCTCCTCACCCCCCGCTGTTCAATCCATCCAACTGCTGTCACCACAGGGGAGCAGACAATCTATCAAGGCATCGGGATGCATTCTCCTCACCTGCGCCGTGCCTTTAATGAACAGCCAACATGATCCCGGCTGACAAGCAGGAAATGGATGTAATAAAGATTGTTTCTGCATGCTCTTTGCATCCCTGATAAATCACCTCACTGTGCAACAGATACAGGAGCCACATGGAAATTTGATTTCACACAGCAAGGGGGAGGAAGAAGAGAGCAGTAGGTGGAATGAGGAAGCTGCTCGTGGCGGGGTCACTCTATTTTGTTCCTCTTTTGCTCCAATGTTCGGTTTGTGGGGGTTCACTGGCAAGGACCGCTTTTATTCGATTATGTTTGGGATTATACTTATTCCATCGACAAGGTGTTAAGGCTAAAATTGAGCATGTTAATCCATAAATGCTAACTGAGTAGTCTGTCCAGATGCTCAAAGATTTAAGGCAGACTGACCATCCAGGTGTCTGTCTTTGAGTACATTTATCCAATCATCCATTTATCAATGTGTCAATGGAAGTTAAAACCAAGGACAGTTAGCTAAACAAGCTAGAATAGGGCTGCCGTGGTGCAGCAGTAGGGCAGTTGACCCATGATCGTAATCGTGGGACTGTGACTGTAAAGCGCTTTGGGCCTTTGAAGAAGGTAGAAAAGTGCTATATAAATATACGCCATTTACAATTTTGGAATGACCCTCAGTTAAAAAATGTTATTTTTGCAGGTGTAACAATTAATTTTAACAACGATTTGATTAACATCATCAAATAGTGGTTGCTGATAGAATTGAATCAGATTCACTGATCACTCAGTGATCAATCCAGGACATCTTCATCCAAAAATTCAACCAGTGTGACTTCGAGATAAACACCTGGGTGCTGAACGGCACAGGTGAAGTTTTCCAGATTCCCTGGATTAGTCAAGTGTAAATTAAAGATGTTGTCTGCTGTGATGCGCTTGGTAGTTTTTACTCTGAAGTAAAATAAATTTACCGTACCTCAATCTAAATGATATTTTCCAATGTCAATACAATCGATTTATTTCAATTTGAAATTATTTTATAATGGTATAGGCCAAATCGATTAACAACTCGGCTCAGATACATCGATCTGGTTAGATTGTAGAAATATAAATCTATTCATCAATTAATTTCATTAATTGTTAGACCCCTACTTACAGTATTTTATTATGATGTTCTGAGTTAGGTTGTCGAGAAAAAGAAGAACACACAAGTCAACTTTAGCCTATTCTGGCCACAAAACAACACCCCAGAAGCTTGCTGCTTTGCAAACCTAAATTGTCTTCTTTTTGCAAGTCTTTAGCAGGAATCTTGCTAACTCAATTATAAGATGATACTCTGAAGATTTGTCAGTTTCTCGTGTTTTAGTGTGTGGTCTTCTGTTGATGTTGTGTTCATGCACACCTGAATGACAAGTGTTCTGCTTAAACAGAGTTGCTGGTTCTTCCAGTTGATTACTTATATGTAGACAGGCCTGCATTTTCATAACCCCCCCCCCCCCCCAACATATTCATAGTCAGATAGTGCTGCATGAAATAGTCAGAATGTAATCAGATGAACAGTTTACTGTAAATGTAATAAAAAGCAAACTCCAAACCATAAAGCAAAAAGCTGATCTGAGTGGGTGGGAAGTTGATCTAATTAGAGCTGCGATGTCAACAGAAAGTGTCAAACTGAACATTGGAAAGAAGTTGGTTGTAAGCAAAGAATGTTGATCTTTAGAATGAGACATATTTCTGCATTCAAAATAGACAGGAATAGAAGACTATCCAAACTGTGGTAATAACATGAACAGGAAAAAAACAGATGTACACATAGGGGCACCTGCAGGCGAGCTGTAAAACACTGGATTAGACACATTTTTATATTTAAACCCAGAATCATTCACACACATGTCCCACTGTCAAGACTGTAGCAGTCCTCTCACAAAACAGGCATTTATACTGTAGAGCACAGGCTGAGCAAGAGAAATGAAGGGCTGGGGAAAGGAAAGGGGAAAAATGATTAGAGCTGGAGAAAAATAATAGTGGGGGAACGAGAGAAATACATGGGGAATGGAATATGGAAGAATAAAGAGAAAGGGAGATTGAGATAGGAAAGGCTGGTGGGGGAGAGTCAGATAGGGAGTGAGGAGGGGGCATGCAGATATGGGGGTAGGTGGGTAATTTATGATTTAATCTAATGCAGTCTGGACCTGCTGTAAGTCACACAGACCTCAGCTGGGAAATCGAGAGAGAGACATTAACCTTTCCTTGAAGCAGGCGCAGAGCGTTTTTTTATCTGACCACCGTGCACCTTTGTAAAAATGGATCTCACTCCTCTTCCTCCTTGATTTTACGAGTTTGTGTTTTTTGTGTTTATTACCAAAATGTACATTGTTGTTGAAATTATATGTGGATCCAACAATTCAGTCAATACTTGTTATCCTATTTCAGAAAAAATTTAAATAAAATAAAAAAGTGCATTTCTTTTTCAGTAAGAACCTGCTTGTCCTTTCATTGGTTTGTGTTTACAAACATCAAAACTGACCAGTAAAATATTGAAAATCCAACTCTAATAGACTAAAGCCAGAATAAAAGCCATTATTACCACACGCAGCCAACTCAACCTGAATTACTCACACTATGTAAAAAGGGGAGTATATAATTTTGCATTACCTGATTGCCTGCTTTGCACACACTCATCCTGTTTCTCTCTATGTGGTTTCTGTTAGTGTATAACAGAGGTCTCCCTTAAGAATAAATTGTTGCCATGAGCGAAGCCGGTGGCAGTTTAGGCTGTTTTTTTTTCTATTTAATTGTAGGTAGATTTTCTGAAATCACAATTTATATCAGAAATTGTAAAAGTGTGCCATTGTGGGTTTTGATGTTGCTTTCTAAGCGAGAAAATGTCTGTGCCTGATGATGCAACCAACCTAGACTGAATCAATCTAAAAACGCTCTGATAATCATTATCAATTGTCAGCTGTTGTCCTTTTTAGTGAGGTATTTTCTTTAAGAAATATTGGTAATTATGATAAATGACTTTACTTACAATTTCAAATTCACTACCATTCAACAAAACATGCTCCCAAACTACACCTACCTTTAAATAGGAGTTGTAAACCAGTGTTTTCAACCTTTTTCGAGCCAAGGCATACTTTATCCTTGACAAAAATCCAGCAGCACACCAGAATCCAAACATTAAAAAAGGAGAAACTCTATTGTCAGTATCCACAATATTTTTTCTAAAAGATGTAATAAATGTTCGTTTTTAGCAGTAATTTTCAACTAAATTATTTAACATTTTACCCTGGTAGTTGTTTTCCCTTCAGTTTATTAACAGCAGTTTTATGTAACCTCCCAAAAACAAACAAATATAACATACATCACATGCAGCTGTTCCCCAAACGTTTTATTCACAAAGATGTTTACTTTTAGATGCACTTTAAGTTCATGTAGTTTTATCACTGGTCATTTATTTTGAAAGCAGTTTATGTCTTAAATAACTTAAAGGAAGGTACCTGATTTTTTTTTTCTGGGAGAATTTTATTTTTGTTTACACCACATTTGCAATAAATGGTGTCATTTATTTTTAACAAAGACACTATAATTTCTTCACAGAATTAGTATCTGATTTACAGCTATTTTTTGAATAATGCGATAGCTATGGCTTTGTTTTTCAAAAGTTAATACCAATGTGCCTGGCAGCTACTTGACTTATTGATTTTTTATCCTGTTTACAGCAATTTTGTACTAAATAATGGCTGCTGTTCATGTTCACTGTTGTTTAAATTGAATTTTACAGATTTTTCCAAATGAGAATTGTCATCGTTTGTCAAAGACAGAGTATGTCTGTTATTCATTACACCATATAGGACACAAATTGTTCAATATCACTGTGTTTAAAAATAAATGGGTAAATATTTTCTG
This sequence comes from Oryzias sinensis, assembly GCA_037389245.1. Lineage (NCBI taxonomy): Eukaryota > Metazoa > Chordata > Actinopteri > Beloniformes > Adrianichthyidae > Oryzias > Oryzias sinensis. The sequence goes on along the minus strand of CM074491.1, from coordinate 30,970,905 downwards.
CAAAACAGTTTTTCAAGTTCTTCTTTCTTAACGTTTGATATATCGTGAGTTGTTGGAGACGATATACAGCGGGGAAAACAAGTATTGAACACGTCAACATTTCTCTCAAAAAACATATTTCTAATCGAGCTATTGACATGAAATTTTCACCAGATGTCGGCATCAACCCACATAGAAAGAAATCCAAACATTTATGTCCATAAATGAAGTTATGTGTAATAAAGTGAAATGGCACAGGGAATGAGTATTGAACACGCTTACTAAAATTTATTTAATACTTAGTGCAAAAACATTTGTTGGTGATTACAGCTTCAAGACGCCTCATGTATGGAGAAACCAGTGGAATACATTGCTCAGGTGTGATTTTGGCCCATTCATCCACACAAACTGCCTTCAAATCTTCAAGGTTCCGGGGGTCTCTTCTGTGAACCCCGATCTTCAGTTCTTTCCAAAGATTTTCAATTGGATTCAAGTCTGGTGATTGACTGGGCCATTCTAGCAGCTTTATTTTCTTTTTCTTCAACCAGTTGAGTGTTACCTTGGCTGTGTGCTTGGGATCGTTGTCTTGCTGAAAGATCCTCCCTCTTTTCATCTTCAGTAGCCTGGCAGATGACAGCAGATTCTGATCAAGAATGTCTCGATACTTTTCTCCAGTCATTATTCCTTCAATGATATTAAGTCTACCAGTACCACATGCTGAAAAACAGCCCCACGCCATGATGCTCCCACCTCCAAACTTGACTGTTGGTATGGTGTTTTGGGGGTGATGTGTGGTGCCATTTTCCTCCAAACATGTTGTGTCTTATGACATCCGAAGAGTTCAATTTTGGTCTCATCTGACCAGAGTATCTTCTCCCAGAATGTCATGGGTTTATCCAAATGTTGTGTCGCAAACTCCAAACGAGATTCAACATGCTTCTTCTTCAAAAATGGAGTCTTGCGTGGTGTGCGTGCATGGAGGCCATGGCGGTTGAGTGCTTTACTTATTGTTTTCTTTGAAACAACGGTACCTGCTGATTCCAGGTCTTTCTGAAGCTCTCCACGAGTGGTCCTGGGCTGTTGGAGAACCCTTCTGATGAGGACTGACTCCTCTGTCTGATCTAAGAATAAGTATAAGATTCATGCTTGAATAGGTTCCTCTTTTGTTGGACAAGTCCTACCAACTCTGCTCATCCTAACAGTGACAGCAGTTTGTGTGTCTTCCCTTTTCATCCAGTTATTTTTGTGACAAAAAGGGGCAAATTACTGGCAAGGTTGGAGTTCACTGGCAATTTAAGACAGATCTCTTCTTTTGTAAGAAACTTAGCTGTATGACTGCTTTGTGGTCTGTTCTGACGTTTCACTATAAGAAGGATTTTGGTTGTGGTACTTTCTTCCTGTTCAATGATGGTCAAGAGAAATTCTACCTCCCTTGACCTGAAATGCATGGGTTAACATAATATAAACAAAACCAGTCAACAATACTGGAGAACTGAGGAAAAAAAGTGTCTTACAATTTCTGTTTTTGTGTGATTTCCTATATATGTGGGCCTCAAAAAACACCTTACAATTTAAATAAAAAAAATAATCTTCTTTTAATTTCACAACATGTCCATTGTAGAGGACAACAGGACACTGTTTCTGTGAAAATAGAAGTCAATTAGGAAAATCAGAGAAAAGGAGCAGATAAAATCTTTAGAGTGATATTCACCCAAAAAACATTACATTTTATTCTAAAACAATAAAATTCTGTATCACTCTTTTACTTGTTGGACCATCTGCTACAGAGGAAGATCGACCGGTAAATTGAGAGCTTTGCCTTTGGACTCAGCTCTATCTTCACCACAACGGACTGGTACAGCAACCACATAACTACAGACGTCGCTCGGATCTGCCTGTCAATCTCACGCTCCACTCTTCCCTCACTCATGAACAAGACCCCAAGATATTTTAACTCCTCCACCTTGGCCAGGGACACTCCACCCACCTAGAGATGGCAAACTACCTTTCTCCGGTTGAGAACCATGATCTCAGAATTAGCTGTGCTGCACAGCCGCAAACCGCCCTGATGTACGTTGGAGGTCCCAGCTCGATGACACCAACAGGACAACATCATCTGCAAAGAGCAGAGATGATATGCTGTGGTCCCCGAACCAGACCCCTTCTGGCCCCTGGCTGCACCTAGAAATTCTGTCTATTAAAAACAATGAACAGAAAAAGGGCAGCCCTGCCGGGGTGCAACATGCACCGGGAACAAGTCTGACTTACTGCTGGCTATGCAAACCAATCTCTTTTGTTTCACCTATCACAGACTGAATCTCACCCTCCTCATCCTTTTCATCTTTCGAAAGCTCCAAATCTGAATCTCCCTCAACTATCTGGTATAGAATCCTCTCTGCTTCACTTTTGGAATTGGTATCTCTTAATTCCTTAGAAATATACAGGTAAACAAAATGTCCATTATAGAGGACCTAAATGATGGGCCGGGTCTCAGGAGTTTAAGAAAGTCACACTCCAATCCTATTTTGGTCTATTTTTGAAAAACGTTCCCAGTGGTCTAATTATGATTTTGTATGGTTTTTTTTAGACAAAAGTAAGAAAACCTGGACTTGGACGTAGTTTCTGCAGAGAGGCAAGAGTTCATTAGAAATTCACTTCTGAGTTGTGGGTGGGACTGGTGCAACAAAAATGGCAAAAATACTCTTTTTCAAGAGTAATTTTTCAACTTCTGCTGATTCACAACAATTCTATTATACAACAATTATTGTATAATTCCACATGGATCAATTGTTCTAACTCTTAACTTGACCTGTGTTTTAGTCTACATGAATGAAGTTCAAACCACAGGGCTAGTACAGCATTCAGAGGACGCGCTAAACGGCATAACTCTAAACAGTACTGCCCACTTTGCGCTAAAAAACAAGGAAGCCAAAGTTTTTCTGAAACTTCTAGAAACCAGGAGGAAACTGAAGCCTCATTTCTGGGTCAGACCAGTGAACTGAGGTGCAACTTTTCAGTCTGTATTAGTCAAATCTTTCTCCAAAGTACCATTATGCTGGATAAATATTGGTTTTGCGTTGGCCCCTGTAATGGCACTGTGTGCAGGCGGTGGGGCCGGTAAGTGTCTAAGTGACGTTGTCTGTCATGCCTTTGGCAGGCTGGCGTGGGAGTCGTTGGCACATTGTGGGGTCTCTCCAAAGCTCATTTAAATTTGTTCGACCCGAATCACGCTGCTACACTCAGTGACTACACACTTCCACACTCCACTCACACACTACTCCCACTACCTGTTTTGGCGCCGGCGCTCTCATTTGCATGAAATAAGATGGAAATGCAGCCCTTATTTATGCCAACAGAAATGGAGTGTGTTATTAAGGGCACTATTGTGCAAAAGAGACGGCGGCGGAGAGAATACATTACAGAGGCTATTTCTGGAGTGGCTGGAGTCACACAGAGGGTAATGCTTTACAGGTCTCTGATGACTTCTACAGTCTGGGCACCAACATGGATGCTATGCGTCTATGTTTATATGCATTTAGCATGTGAGCGTCTGCATGGCTGTTTGTGTGTAATGCCTGTGCTTGACTGCCGTTGGAGGCTTGTGTTTACCTGTTTGTGTGGCTGTCTGTTTGCTCACACCTGGGGAGGTTCATTGTTGGAGGTGATCATTTGTGGGTTGCTCAACGGATAGGTTTCCTGTGATTGACAGACCCTCATTCGGACAGGCATCATTGTAAGTCTGCTTGTGTTGTTTTAGGCTACACTGGAGGGAGGGAGATCTCCATTTCTGTCAGTCAGGCATAAACACAGAGTGCTTGGTGGGTCATTTTGTTTTTGTAACCGGCTGGAATGGGCATAATATAAAAGTCTTAAGAGAACCATAGTCTTCCATTTATTTCTGAAGTAAAAGTTTCTGTCTATGAAGAGTCCTAAAGGTTGAAGAAAACTAAAAACAACCATCCTCTAACTGTTTTTTAAGATGGCATTTTTTTTTATTTTTGGGTTCAAAAACAAAAGATTAAAACACCTCAACTTTTTTGCTTTTAAATACAAGTTTTACAAGCTTTATTATGAGGTAAAAGTTTATTTTTTCTGTAAAAGTCTTCTGTGGACCCCTTCAAACATTTTTTGTTTTGGTTAGAATATTAAATAGTGCATTTTTAAAATCATTACAATCATTTCTAACTTTTATATAGTTATATGTTAGTCACCTATTCTGCAAGCTGTCATACTCAAAAAGATAAGAGATGTTTGTAATGATGTATTGTAACTCACTGTGTTTGGTGGAATGTGGCGCTACATGCCATGAACATAAAACATGGGGGTGGAAACATCAGGTTTTGGGGCTGCTTTTCTGCAAAGGGGACAGTACTACTGGTGAGATAAACCTCCTACCATCAGTGAGAGCATTAGTTTTGCTAAAGATGAAACATGGCTGGATCTTCTATCATGGTAATAATCCTTAACACATCGCCTGGTGAATGAAGTAGAGGCTATGTAAAAAGTAGCACATTCCTGGGCCTCAATTTAATAGAGAATGTGTGGAAGGAGGTGAAAGTCTGTGTTGTCCAACAAACCCCCAAAACATCAAAGCTCTTGAGAAGGTCTGTATAGAAGAATGGAACAAAATTTTAGCTACAGTGCAAACCTGCCGAATACCTGCAGGAAAGCTTTGACCTCTGTCATTAACAACAGGGTTACATTAAAAAGTATTGATGTAAACGTAGGTTATTGACCTATTTATTATAACATTCTATTTGAATCAAACAATGTGATTCCCTGGATTCTTTTTTTTTTTTTACATTTTTTTACATTACAATGGATGTTTAAACATTGAAGACCAAACTAATCTTTTTTAAGTGGAATAGCTTTCAAAATCTGTGACTGCCAAATACTTATATTGCCCACTGTGTGTTTTATAAAAGTTCTATTGGAGAGAAGGTCCACATTCAGTCTATGTTTCAGTGCATTAATAATTATAATTAATAATAATAATTAATACTTTATTTATCCCACGATGGGAAATTTTTCTTTCGCATTCAACCCATCGCCTTGGGGAGCAGTGAGCTGCAGCTGAACCGCGCTCGGGAGGCAGTAGCGTTAAGGGTCTTGCCCAAGGACCCCCACTGGGTGATGTTAATTGCTCACCTTTGATATGGTAATTGCCCCCAGTACCATTGTTTATTTCCCTCCGGGAAACGAACCCTGGATTCCTGCGTACCAACTGAGCTACCCAGCCGCCTTATGTGGCTCATATAAAACCATTCATGTGACTTGTCACATTTAGATATTTTAATGTCAGAATATGTCGAGGACTTGACGAATTCTTACATGTTAACTAGCAGACCTGTTATTATTGTGAATATATTTACTGACTGACACTAGCATTAAGTTATTTAAACAATTTTTTACATAACTATTGTCCAAGGTGAAAACATGTGAGGACACAGAAATCAAACCCAAGACATCTGTGTTAAATGTGAAGTAAGAAGAGTCAAGCACCAGAGTTAACAGAAACTCTCAGCTGGAGGAATGTTGTGCCTAAAAGCGCTACTGATGTTAAAACTATAAATCCTATTGAACAAAAAATCAATACTGATTATATTAAGGCTTTTCTATATAATCTCCCTCTCTGATTTCATAAATTAAGACCGTTTTTTTCTTTGGTATATTTTCTGTACATTTACAATATTCTATTATTATTCAGTGAATGTAACACAAATATGTATTATATATATTTTAGTGGAGTCTATTTTACATATTGGAACACTCTCAACCTCCTGTCACACTTTATTAACCCCAGCGGACAGATAAGCCTTTTTCTGACCTCACTTACCTTTTACATTCAGCCCAAACTTGAACCAGCTCCAACACCAACCACTGAAGCCCCGGGTTACCAGTGACCTTCACCCTATCAGGTTTGCCATTTACAGGCTTCTTCACTTAAGGCTAAACATGGTGAGGGGCTGCTCAGCTGACACAGCCAAGATCACAAAGGAAGACTGCAAAAACACAGAAAAACAGTCAAATCTATCAAATAAAATTATAAATCTTTCCTTTGCTCTTCATGAATCTGGCTGCTTAATTTTCCTGCAAAGAGTTACAGCGTTGCATGTGAAGCCAAGCAATCCAGATTGTTTTGAGAACGGATGTCTTGCTTTTTGCTTTTCCGGTATAATTTCTTTTTTTTTTTAAGCATTTCAGCGTGATTACCGTCATGATAGTCGCAGCTTTGCAGCACATCTCATCTGTCCTTGTGGCATTTGTGAACATTAGAATAAGAGGAAAAACATAATACGTCGTCCATAAACTGGAAAACCCCACCTCCTAGGGCTAAATTGGTGTAAATAGCATTGTTCATCTGTCCGTCAAAGATGTATGGAATGTTGTTTCACTGATGGCTTCGGTGAATGCTTCAGCCAGTCAGCCGTATAGATCAGCCCCAACTCTGTGGCTAACCACTGGGCTGTGTAACTACTGCATTTGTCATACAATGTGTGGTTATGTTGGTGTGTGTAACCTGTGGGTTTGTCTGCTTACTCATAAGCATTTAGGAGATGAAAACAAAACAGTAGGAGGGAGGAGAGCCAGCAAAAAAAAGAGCAGATGGAGGAAATGGAAAGAAAAGAGGAAAAAATACAGATGAAAGAAGTTAATGTTAAGGCCACTGTGGTCCCATAACTTCTCTATCCAAGCAGAGGCCAAAATGGGGTCAAGCTCTATTGATTTCCTTCCAGGCTCTGTAGCAGTATTTCTTACTACTAATAGCGACTGCAGGTCTTTAGCAGCTTTATATGTCATTTCTTATAACACCAGAGTGTGAGACTATTTCAGGATCTGTATTTCATATCCCACTGATGGCAGAGCTAAAACAGATAAGAAAAAAAATGTAATATACTAAACAAAAGATAACTGAATTAGAATGCACAATTTATTTTGCATCTGTTTATCTTGGTGTATTTGTCACATGCTTGCAGAGCTGTGTGTGTTTTCTCTGTTTGTTTGATTGGGTAAAAGCTTATCATTTTGTATGTTCTCTGCACAGGAAATGTGTGTGTATATGTGTGTGTGCACCTGTATCTGTGTTTTCTTGGTGTGCAGTGATGGATCGCAGCAGTTCTCTGTTTACCTAGCCTCATGATTTCCTGTGCGTGCATGTAACAAGTGGAGTTTGGCAGGATTAATGAGCACACAGCTTGCTGAATGGGTGTTTGGCTCCATAAAGCACTCTATCATGGCCTGATGCTGCTACCATATCACCGATGCACACACACACAAACACACACACCCAATACCACCATGCACCCAACAACTCACTACTTACCCCTGCTCTTAATTACACATGCTTAGCCAAGTCCCATTAAGCACCCCCACACACACACACACTACCCATGCTAAACAATGTTAAACATTCACATTTCTCATATAGCTTTGTGTTTAAATCTAGTGTCTGCTCTGCTGTGTGGGGGAGGCAAACTGCTCTGTTATGTTTGCCCTTAAGATGCACACAAGAAGGAATCCAGTTCAAAGTTTTTGTGCAAATGCAGTTAATAACAGAAAGCTCTCCAAGTTGAAAAAATAAATTAATCAGCTATAAGTTTGGTTTTAAGATGTGTTCAAAATCTGACAAAAAGGAAGAGGAAAAATTAATTGCAGGGCCAGGATTATCTGTTGTGTTTTTGCCAATGGGATGTGTCACCGGTTTCATGTTTTATTGTTGCTGTGGTTGTTAGCATTTAGACTTTAAAAAGTTAGTTTTTTGGATGTGATCTATAACAAAAACCCAGTTGTGTGACCATGACTGATTTAATAAGTTTGTTTATAAATTTTTCTGTTGGGAGAATGTAATTTCAAAGAATTCTGCATCCTTCTCTTTGTCAGGAACATTAAAAAGAAAGAGCTTGAATTTGTCTGGATGCAAAAACATGTCACAGGAGAACACTCTTCCAGAGAAAGACTTTATGATGTTTTGAGAAAAGGAAATTTATGGCAGGATGGACCCTGACTAGACTCTCTTTATTTCTTTTTGTTTTTATTGTTTGCTTTCTTTACATAAAATGAGTAAAGTATTGCAGCTATATATGACTTATTTCTAAAACATCACAATGATAGGAACAGACAAAGGGCTCTGTAATGTCAGATTTTTTTCATACTTTGTATTTTATTATATGCTTTTAAACTGCAAACACATAAAAATAAGTAACAATTAATAGGTCCCAATTGCAATAAAAATGTCTTTAAATAAGCAAAACATCTGCCAATGGGTTAAGAAAAATGGTCTTTCTGAAATATTTACTTAAACAGATTTTTTTTGCCACTGAAAAACTTTCTTAAGATTATTTTTCTTGCAAGACAGAAAAGAAGAAAATTCTTTCTTGAAACAAGGATCTTTTTATATTCTTAAGATTCAGTTGTTGCTGTGTAAACATTGGTTCTTCTTCCTACATTCCATTTTTAATTTAAAAATTTTACTTTAGTTGAGGCTGAGATTTCAGCTGAAAAGTGGGGTTGAGTGCAAAGAGGCACAGAAGGATAGAGAAAAACTGAAAACCCTTAATTGCTGCATTTTTCATCTCCATCTTTTGTTTTATGGTGGCTGAGGGCCGGCAAGTGACTCTGGCTGTGATTCATTGACATAAGGGAGGCCTGTGAGCAGCCACATCCCTCATCAGCACCCAGCCGCCCGCATACCAAAAGCACCCACACAATTACTGTGATGAATATGACTTGTTTTCCTTGTTTTGGGCTTTTTTTTCCCGTTTTTGACATTGTTACTGTCACGTGTTGTTTTTTTTTTTTTGGGGAAACCTGCTGATGCTTGATGCATCTGCTGAGCTGTTAGGAAGAAACAATTTACCATTTCAAGTTCTTCCCTTCCTCTGCACCTTTCTCTTATGAGACTTGAGCCCACTGGGACACAAGAGAAAAGATACAGACAGATAGGCAAGCCTGAAAGAAAGGAAGGGTGGATCCAGATAAGGAAGAGATAAATATAGGAAGGGGAGACGAGGGATGTGTGTTCATAAATGCTGTTAGGAGGTATAAGAAGTGGAGGATATCAGAATGGAAATAGGGAGTGGAGTCAAAAGGAACAGAAGGGTATGGGGAGTCAGGAGAAGATAGAAAGAGATAACACATGTGTAAGAGAGACATGTCTGAGAGAGACAGAAGATGAAGAGGAGGTGGATAGAAAAGAGGAAAGGTGGAGGATAGATAGTGGGAGGATGAGCAGGCTAAGCAGAAAGAGATAGCATTATAAGGCAAGAAAAGAGTTAAGAGGTGGAGGTAACCCAAAATCTCAGAGCAGTAAGAAGGAGTAAAATATCAGGAGTGTACCTCCTAAATGCTTCATACCTTTTCTTGTAAAGAATAATCTAACAATAGAACAATCCTTTCCCACACTCAACTTTTTGTTTTTGTTTTATTAATACTTCATTCTTGCACTGAATCACAGCCATTTCTGTAAAAATTAGGAACTTTCATAGCCAAATTTACTATGTTATTCTTTGCAAAATGTGAACATGTAATTGTCTTTGCATGAGCACTGTCAGATTTCCGTTGCACATGGGTCATGGCTATTTGCAAGCACTGCTTTACTCAGGTTATATGCAAAAAAAATATGCAAAACAGTAAATACATTAGGACAGTAGACACACAGTAGAAATGTAAACATGCTTGGTGTCATGTAGGGAGGGCTGTGGTAGCGGGAAGGACCCAAAATGCGGAGGCACACGGTTCAAGGGCAAGGGGATTTAATCACAAACAAAAGCACTGCAGAGCAGGATAACAAAACTAAAACTAAACTTACTGTGAGCAAAACATGAAACATGGCATGAAGGGAGTCAGGGACGAGACGTTAGCAACGCTAATGGACCAGCACAAGAGGAAGGGAGAGACGAGACTTAAATACAGACAGGGCAGACAAGACACAGATGAACAAGACCAGGACAGATGGGGACAAGGAAGTAAAACTCAGGAACATGACAAAACAGAGCACCTTTCAAAATAAAACAGGAAACAGAACCAAACATGACAGAACAAGAATTAAAGCAAAACCAAGACAAAAGAAAACCAAACCATGACACTTGGTCATCTTAGCCAGAATGAGGGCTGTGAAATATGTAGATGGTGTTTGGGGAAATCCCCCATTACACATATTTTCTGCTGATTTTATGATTGTCGATTAGTTAATAAAGTTTAATGAATAAAATAGTTTCCCCACCTTGTAGTTTGTAAACTTTAATCTAAACTTTTTAGAAAACCTGGAAAAAACAGGAAGCAAGAAGCTTCCTGGCTTCACTAGAAAAGCACTGACATTTTTTTTAACTTACTTTTGTACTACTATCATGGTGTATAGCCCACAGATTGGTGAAGAAGTGGTCGTTTGCCAGCTTGTAATTAAAGTCTTTTGTATTTTCCCCCAAACTGCCACCCTAACATGGTGGAGGGGCTTGAAAGTTCGAGTGATCCCAGGAGCTAAGCTTTTAGACTTTTGCCCCAGTAGGGTCTCCGATGGCAGACAGGTCCTGGGCCAGACAAAGAGCAGCTCAGAACTCCACGCAGGGAGAGGGATCCCTGAGCTCTCTGGCAAGGTCAGAAGCCGGTGATCACATCACACCTGTGTCCGTGTCCCTGAGGAGTGGGTTCTGGTCCTTGCCCCCGGGTGCTGGGCCTCGCCAAATTTCCAACTGGGGCCGAGCCTGGGTCGGGCCATGTTTACAACAACGCTCGTGGGCCCCCCTTTTCCCCGGGGTGCCCCCCTCCTGGGCGGGGGTGGCTGGCCCCTGCCTTGCTCCTTTCTGGACCAACCGTGGGCCGGGTGGGTGGCTGCCTGGAGCCGGAGCGGGTCTCCCTTGGGGGGTCCTGGCTCGTACCTGGTGTTGGGGCGGATGCCCAGAACTCCTGGGTGGTGATGAGGTGCTCGTCTGGGGCTGTGGGGCAGCTCTCCTGGTTGGGCTGGGGCAGCACTCTCTTTCCCCCCATGCCTACCTGCTCTCTGGCTCTGGGGGCCTCGCGGTGGTCCTGCTGGCCCTGGCCTGGGTAGCGGTTGTTCTCTGCCTGCTGCCGTGTGGCTTTGGGGGTTCTGGCTGCTGCGGCTACTGCGGCGGGGGGTCTTGGTGTGATCTGCTGCAGCACTCACCTTGTTTGGCCAGGCTTCCAGTTGGAGCAATCATGACAGACACCTGGTCATGCTCCTTCATAAGTCCACTCCTGTGCTGCACTCTTTGCCGGAACGTCAGTTACACTGGTTTATTCCAGCCATCCTGCCAGACTTTCACGCTTTTGCACGGATCATTTAGTTCTCATTACATCACTGCCTCGCCTTGCTTTGCCTTGCCATTGCCTCGCCATTTGCCTGGCAATTGCTTCGGTCCAGCTTCTTCATCCTTCTGGATTCTCGTCGTAAGCCCAAAGACTCTTATTGACTTTGTAAAGTGGATATCCTCTCCCGAGGTTTCTCAGTGTTTCCAGCTCTCCACGGCTTCAAAACTCGCTCCCCCCCTCCCAGCTCTATTTGCTGACTTCCTCTTACAGCTGTGAGACTATTAAGACCTGCTCCCTCTACTGGCGGGAGGATTCCACGCTCCTTCAGGTCTGCAAACTTCAGACCAGGACAATAAACAGACTATTTATCCTTCACTTTGCTTTTTTGGCTGTCCTCGACAAAAATCTGACATGTTTATTAATAAATATGTCTTAAGGCTTAAATCAAGGATTTCAAGGATTTTAAAAGTAGATTATAATTTTCTAAATTCATTCTCAAAATGGTAGTATGACAAATTTCATACACCGTGGACTTGATGCAAAGACATTCAGAGATTTTCAATATTTTTCTTTTTTTTCCCCCTCAGAACTATAAATTACTTTGTCAGAACAAATGATTAGGTAGTAGCTCTAATGCGTGTCTGTTTTTTTTTTTCTATTTTTCATTGTTTTCTAAAGCTCTTAATTTCCTGCCAGCTTCCATCATCTTTCAGTGATGGTCATTAATAATTGTTGTGCTTTCATTATTACATATTTTTGGACAGTGTCCAACTTTGTTCAGCTGTAGCCTCTAGTATCCAGAAATGCAGCTACTAGCCCTTTTCACAGCTGACTGTTAAATCTGGAGGACATGTGCTAAAATCTGTAATGTACGCAGGGGAGATGCAACCGGTGATTATTTGAGTAAAAATAATAGTTTAATGCTTGCTGCCATTGGTTTGAATATGTAAATATTTGATAACCATATTGGTATTGATCTGTACTTTTGTTAAGGCTAACTAAACAACATCTTCCTTAAAGCCATCACATTTGCAGGAAAGTCAAAACACCACAGGCTCACAGCTATGTATAGATCCTGCACACACACCCTCACTCATATGGGATGCACAGGTACATACACACACACACACACATCCACATGCTTTGATCACACACTTGGCAAACTAAACTTGTTCTGGCAGTGAGGTTGCCTCCCCATCGTCTGTCTGCAGAGAAATGTGTGTCTCACACACTGTTCTAAACATAGAGAGACAGAAGATGAAACAAAAGCTAAGCCTCAGATGTCATGTCTACTCATCACTTTGTTTGTTAGTTTGTATTCCTCGAAGCAGTGGACAGAAGTGAGCTGCAAGCAGAACTATGTGGAAGACAGAGGCGCCAACAGGGGCAGTTTGTGGGGATTTTTGAATAGCAAGTCATTTCATGCTAATGAGTTTTTTAAATTGAGCTGTTTTCTGAAGGAGTTTCATCTCAACTCTCAGGCCAAGGCATTGGGCAGGACAAGTCTTCAAATTTGCAGAAAAATTCTACAGATTTTTTCTTTTCTAAGATGTTTTGTTTTTGTCCAATCAGAAATTTGTTCATGTCCAGGGATTGTCCAAATCCTTTAAGGACCCACTTCTATAAAATCATGTTTTTGGCGTTTTTAACATATTCTTTTGGAATTTTTCTTGTACCATTTCTAAGAATTTCTTTTTTTAATTTTTTTGAATCAAAAATGCCGTTTGAAAGGCTTGTAGCTGTGACATAGACGCCACAATCTGCAGGCCACAAGCTTCATTCATCTAGTTGCAGACAAAAAGAACCATGTAAGTCTTTGTGTTCCTTGTCTGATCTGGAATCTGGATAAAAACTGTACGGCTGGATAGCTCCAATGTTGCTCAACATTTCTTGCAAATAGATAGGTGATGGGAAGGAGGGGTGGGCTTACTTGCCTACAACTCAAAGGATAATTTCTAAAGAATTTGTTACCCGGGTGGTGCTTGCTGGCTTTGTTTTGCCTGCCTTGCCCCTTTGTGTAAATTCATCCTTCCTGGTCACTTTTCGTTTCCCGCGGCGGTGACGTCATTTAGTCACGTGGGGCAGTCGGCCAATCACGGGCCTTCTTTTTGCGGTCGGCCAATAGCGGGGCTTCATTTCGAGACTCACAGCATCACGTGACATGGCGCGGCCAATCGCGTATACATATTAGGGTGCTGGAAATCAGTAGTGTTAGAAGTGACACTCACAAGTGATTTTTGACGGAATTTGGCCAGGTCCAAGATGGTGAGCTAGACCCTAGAACCTGAACCATCAGAAGAACCGCATCCTCCCGCCAAGCCGGTAGGGGGCAGTTGAAAAAAACCTCTGACCCAACTTATGCCCACACCATCGCCTTAATGGACTACAAACTGAATTCATGCATCCCAGTGCACTTACCTTCCTCTGAACTGTGGGCGAGTAGGTTTTTGTGTTTTTTTCCTGTGGGGCAACTAAAAGTTGCTGGACTCAATGACATGCTACAACAGTCTTTCTTTTGTAATTATGAAATCTTTGAAGTACTTCTGTATATATCTATGAATGGCCATTTGTTTTGTCTTTTCCTTTGATATTGTCTGTCACTGTAAACAAATTGCACCAAACCAAAAGCAACTTCAGTTTCCTGCCATTCCTTCCTTGAGTCGAATTTTACGGCGTTACAGAAGAGCACTCGGAGGAACCACGCGTGTCACCCGGTGCATCTGGCGCTCCGGTGCCCCATACTCTGATGGACCGCCAGGGCGTTTTTTTTTTTGCCTCGACTTTGATTTCCGATCATTTCTTCTTTATTTCGGCCACGGTCCGAGGTTGTGAGGCTACAGCATTTACGCCGTCTGCCACCGTTTGCCGCTCACGTGCCTTTTTGGCATTAGTAATGCCCACAATGTGCCCTCCAAACAACATTTTCTCCTCTTTTCCACATCGCCAACAATATCTTCTACTTCACATTGAGTGAGGTTACGTTTCTTTGATTTCCTCTCTGTGTTTGCCATGGTTTCGCAATCAATGAATATTAATTTGTGGGCGTTTCGCGGACTATTTATGGGCAACTATGGGCGTGTCATGACGCCGCAAAAGCTGCGCTGCATTTAGAATCGGTTGTGATTTATAAAGGGAAAGATGCGTAGGATGTGCGTGCGCACGGTTTTATAAATCCAAATATTTCTGTGCGTACGCACGTCCTATGTTTCATCCGTACGCCACTTCTGACGCAAATCCTACGCAAAGTTTTATAAATGAGGCCCCTGGTCACTAGCCCATTTAGTTCTTTCTCTGACACAGTTGCTACAAACTACTGTTGCTCTTTCAGAAACGATTTCCTAGAAAACAGCCCAGGTTTTGTGATTTAGGCTAATAAAACACATAACCATAATTATGAAAGACCACTGGGAACACTCTAACAATAGGTCAAAAGATGATTAGAGTGGGTTCTTAATGACTTTTTAGAAGTTTTTCCAAAGCCTTTCTTGTGATTTAGTGTGAACGATGCATTCATCTCCATGAATCCATGAAGAAACTGCCTCCCTCCAATGATGCTGTCTTTACTCAATGCAAAGCATCTTGCTTTAAAGTTATGTAAAGAAAGTAATCTAAAGCTACAAATCCATTTTCTACTAATTCAAGTAAATACTCTTCATTAATTTATATTTTTATAAAGCAAAAAGCAAACAAAAAAAGAACTTTGAACAAGAAAAAATACATTAACCATTTCAGTAAAAATGCTTAAAATTTATTTCGATCACCACTGAATGTGGTGGAAATGAATCTTTCTCACAATGAAGCTTCACAAATACGGGCAGCTTATCCAAGCTCTTCGTTTATTCTCCTCTCTGCTGTACATGGAGACATGTTTTACTGTGTTTAAAGCAGTAAAATTTACTGCACTTTCTGCAGTAAATTCATCAAAAAGATGAAAGATTGAGGGCTGCATTAAACCAGTAAATAGAAGGTTTGCACAAGTGTCCAACAGATTCTCTTACATTCACAGACTGAGGCTTCAAATTATTTTAAGCATGATTTCTGCAGAACTGAACAAATGTTGATCAACTTTGTGAGAAAATCTTTTAAGAAACAGTACTGCAATGCATTTAAAATCCTCTTCTATGAAATCCAAAGCAGAGATTGAGGCTTGCATAAACGTGACAACTTAAAAGAACTTGTCAGAATCCATTTAAGTCCTATAGAGCCTTCAAGGATAAAAGAGTTTCCTCACAAGCAGTAAAAACCATTGGGTCCTATATCCACCACTGAAATAAAAAAGCAAACAAAGGACAAGAGGAAAAAGTCAAACAGGAAAAACAAATGTCTTTGAGAAAAAAAAAAAACCACATTTCCTGTCACTTGTGATATTTGATTCGGTTTGCTTTGTTCGCTCTGTCTTTCATGTGACATGGGCTCCCATGTTTCAGTCAGATGTTTGCTGTTGAAAACATGTAAAGCTGCAGGTTACATTGTAAACCTGCTTTTTCATCGATTCAAGTGATTGGCCACTATTGTTCCATGTGTTATAAGAAATATCCACCATATGTAAATTATACCAGATCATTTTTAAAGGATGGTTGAATGTATTTGACTGTAGAAAAATGATAATGATGCTCTTATTTTCTCATCCTGCATCTTTTTGCAGCATGTCTATATGGCATTCATCTCTCCTTTATACAGTATTTATAAACGCTAGAATGGAGACTCCAGCAGCCAGTTAATGAGGAAGACTTCAGTGCAGCACAGGCTGCAGGCCACATGTTAACAGTGCGTGTATGAGCGCATGCCTGTGTGTACAGACCATCCAGCTTTTAAATATTAATCTCAAGGTCAAAGGGAGGGAGCTTTTTGATATTCATGCAGGGTGCTGTACCTTGTGTCGGGTGCTGAAGCCCTACCCTCTGTGCTGCCTTTCTCACTGCCTCACTGGGTCATTATGACTGCCACTGTCTCTCCTTTTCTTTTTCTGATGTTGGCACAATATCGAGCACACGTGCAGACTGCGTGCGTGAGCAGTCATTTCTAAGAGCTGCAGGTGCGTCTAGATTTAAAATCACAATCAAAGAGGGACTGCATATTTGCCTGATTACCTTTGTGTGAAATGTGAGGTCAGAAGCTGACATCTACGCAGTTTTTATTTAATCAGTTATTCATTCTTTCCACACAAGCATCATGGCGATCTGAACAAATTCAGTGCTGAGTCGTGGACATACCATGCTGTGATCTCACATTCCTGCACATATATAACACACATTTGTGTTATGCTACGATCACAAACACGACTGTTAACACGCAATGGGGAGGCATCGGAAGTATCTTCAAGATTAGCTGCCGCCGCTTTGTAAAAATCCTGGCATAGTCATAAATGCAGACAGCGGCAGTCAGGCAGCCGGCAGTCCAGCAGCTGAGAGTCAGGCGGGAAAGATGCCTTTACCAAATTGGGAGAAGCTCTGATCGGAAGATGTGTAAATGTCTCTGGATGGAGGTCGCCCATATCAAGTGCCACCGGCCACCAGCTGCCCAGTCCCCCGGGCAACATAAAATACGGGCCATTCTGCACCACTGGTCATGCACAACTCAGATTGTGAACACAGCACATAATCCTGTCAATTTATAAATGTCCATATTTTTAGACAACATGCCTCCCAAGAAAGCACACTGTACTGTCATTTTCGTATTCTTGTCAGCATCAAGTCGAATTCATCAACACACAGGTCTTGGAGTTGCTGTGGTGCTATTAACGGCACAAAGAGATTTGTGTAGCACCAATGCTGTCTCCTGACATGGACTCATGGTGGCTGTGATCGCCTAATTGCAGTCTGGTCATTGCTGTGCCCCCAACCCTTCCCAGCAGCTCTTATCGAGTGCCCGTGCTGCTACCATATGAATGCTAACAATCGGACGTTTGCAGTGGGATGGTAGCACGGGGGCAGGGGGATGGCAGTCAAAATTCAGCCGATCATCAGACAATTTTGGGGACCTTGGAGACCTTCTATCAGCCAATTATTGCGCTGCCTCTCGCCTGCCACTGGTGACAGCCACTATGCTACCTCCAAATGTGCCTGGGCTGCCAATGCCCAACTTCCAAAAATAGTCCAGGTACCGTTTAATTGTCACTTTTTCTTAAAACCTCGGTGGCCACCGCACAGCGTGTAAGAATGTGACTGCTGCCTCCTGATTACAAATGCAGCCACATTGCCACCTTCTGATTTCTCTGAAAAACTCGCATTTAGGTCGCTGCTTGGTGGCATGTGGGCATATGTTTAATAATAATTCATTTAATAAATGCTGTATTTGAATCAGACATTTTTAAATCTAAATTTAAAGTCTGAATTTGTTGGCTATTCGTGATTTATACCAAAGAATTTGGAAGATTTTTTAATTTCTTCAGTTTTTAAAGATCCACTCCAACTACACTTTTATCTGTTGTAAAATTGTTCCAAGTGGTTATTTACTGATGATTTTGCAGTTTTTAGCCAAAATCAAAACCCTTTCCGTTAGTTTCTGGGACAAGTTTCTTTGTTTTATAGTTTCTTTATTCAAATCATTGCAAATCAGGAGTAGACAAAAAAGGCAATTTGAAAAAGCTTGTATTTGTTACGTGACATCAATTGGCAGGGCACAAGCTCTCTGCACAGGTCCATTCCAATACATCTACTTTCTGACAAATGATTCCATAAACGACTTCATTTTCCCCAAGCATCTTGGCCCAAACTGTATGGCGGGATAGCTTCAATATTCCTCGCCACTTTTGGCGCACTGGTAATTGTCTGATTGCTAAAATCCTATAACCTTTTTTTCTGATTGCTGAAAGTCCATGTTATCCTACAACTTGAGTGTAGTCGGATTTTTGGCGCATTTTGAAAGTAGCTATCAAAATGCAATCAAAAGTACTTTGCAACGCTCCCTTGCGAGAAGTGTGCTAATACTTCTGGTACCAAAAGCTAATATAGTTTATTTTTAGTTAATATTTTCCAAAATAAAATTCCCATAGGAAATGGATGAGACCAAGCGTTTGCCCATGATTACTCAAAACCTTGTGTTAATTGCCACTTTCTTGTTAGCGAATCCTACTAGAAGCATTAAAAGCTGGTAAAGATAGTAAGACTCTAAAGGCTATAAAAGCTTACATGAAAAACTAAATAGCCATTTCAGTAAAAAAAAGGTTGAAAAATCTTGAAAAAGCTATTAAAAACTTTTTTAACCCTTGTGCTATCTTAGATGACCCCACCCTTCCATTGACGTGTTCTCCCTACCATGACAAAGGTGGATAAAGGTGGAAAGATTTCATGTAATCCATGGACACCAGTGAAGATCACAAATCATTGAAGAAAAAAGGTTCAGAGCACTGTCTAGTGGGTCTAGATGACCCAAGTGCCTAGGATAGCACAAGGGTTACACTTTCAAAGGCAACAAAAACAGCTAATAAAAGCTACAAAAAAATTTTAATTAGCTTATATACGGAACATGGCCCTAATCCTCTTCCGTAGATTTTTCCTGTATAGTGTACAATGTTTTAATACGTTTTAGGTGACCTAGTGGTGATCTAAAGAGGGTTTGAACAGCTTTGTCACTAAATTCTTGAAAACTAAAGGTGCATCCATATTTAAAATGGTTATATTTTGCTTTTGATAGCAACAGCTTCAGAATGCTTAAAGTGTTGATTGCTTTCAGCAATCAGATGCAATTTATTTAAAGGGATTGCAAAAGTTGTTTCTAATGAATTCCTGCTGCACTGCAAATACTACACATTGGAAAATGATGTAGGTTTTTTGATTTTGCCCAAAAATGACAAAATCACAAATAAAAGACCACTGGGAACGTTTTGAAAATAGATCAAAAGAGGATTGAATAGAGACATTCACAATTTTGGCTCATCCTAATTTATACCATAAGAAAGCAGTTCCTTCTAACATTTGTAAGCAAGTTCCAGCTTGTAGTCTGAAAAGGTTTATGATAAACTTAAAATGCTTTATAAATATAGAAAAACAAGTTCTTGACAAGTCTGAAACCACATTCCAGACCACAGCAGTGAGCAATAGCTCTGCTGATCCTTCATAAAGCTTCTAGCCGCTAGGCAAAGAAACACGTCTGACAAGCATCTGGCTTTGATTGTTGTGCTTTAGTGTTTTATGCATTTTATCAGACGATAACAGTCATCCTCAGTGTATCTGTACATGGAGCTTAACTCATGTATGCGGTTGAGATTACACTGCCAGCTCATGGTTCTGCCTCTGCAGCATGTGGGAACGCTATGGGTCTGCGGAGATCTCCATCACGGTAGAGCTGCACTGTAGTTAAGTTTGGAGCTCCTGGGAGTCCTCATTATTTGAACCATTTATCACACGGATCCTTTGTTCCCTTGTGGGAGAATACAAATCCACACCGTCACCAAGGAAGGATGAGATTGTAAATACAGAGAAGGATTGTTCAGATCCCTTGCTCCATTTGGTTAAGTAAAGAAGGTACGGCTTACGTAAACGGAACAAAGTCGAGGAGAGCAGTGCAGAATCTGATTACTGCACCAAGTCTACATTTCTTCATTCTGAAGCCGCCGTACAGCTATGTTCTGTCATGTAAAGGTTGACAAGGTTCAGTGTGAACATGGCAGGTTTGGACTTAATGAGCAGAAACATGTCTGTTTCTTCTTGAGAGAATCTGCACAAACACATGGGACAAAATGCTCAACTCGTGCGCTGCTCCATGCATAGTAATTCAATACCGTGCCATGATTCAAAGATAAAACACCAATAATAAAACTAATGTACATGTCCTGTTACTTATTTACAATGATTTAAGCATCCTGGGAATTTTTACATAAGCCTACGTATTTAGTAAATGATTGGTCAGTTATAAAATCATTCCCAGTGGTCTTTTAGATATGATTATTTTTTTCTTAGCCCAAATAAACAAAAACCAGTGTAGTTTTCTAGGAAGTAGTTTCTGCTGTGGGACAGGGCTTCATTAAGCTGTATTCACACCCAATGTTCAGTTCGACGGTACAGACGCTATCTGAGGGCCTGTGGCGCGATTTGAACAGTGTGATTTGGGCGGCAGAGTTAAAAAATCTGAACTTTGGTGAGGTCGCGGCATCGCGTCAAACAAATAAGGAGTCAACTTTGGACACGTGATGTTTTCAGTGTTTTGACCAGCAGGTAGAATACACATCTAATATGGTGAATCGATTCGATAGTGCTCCCGAAATTCCATCCATTTTCTTAACCCACTGTATCCCTTTTGGGGCAGGGGGGTTTCCGGAGCCGGCTACTGTGGGGCAAAGGCTATCGAATGACCCATGGAGCTGGAGCAATCGCGATCACTATGCCGGCTCCCAGAAGCCGAGCTGCCTCAGGAGCAGACAGAAAACTGCTGCGGGATGGGGAGGCAGCATGATTGAGCCTTCTGAACTTTATAATATATTTCTTATTTTCATCGAGGCAATAATATAAATGGTCCCCTAATTTTATACTTGTTTATGTTTTTTTCCCTCTTGGGAACAGCAAACCTTCAAACTCGGTCAGAGAGACGCAGCAGCAGGAGGAAAGCTCACCGTAGCCGGAGCGTCTCTGAATGACCTCACAAACCCAGACATGGAGATGTGATTGTCGATGCTTTTATAGAACTCTTCCAAATAAATAAACCTGATCTCTAAACATCATCCGTGTCTTCCATGCATTGTGAATGAAAGAAACACAGAGTAGTGATCAGGCTAAAAACATCTGGCAGTAGCTCCTCCCACACCTGACTTGCAGCTCCTGTCAGATGGGTGTGGGTCTTGGATGAAGGAAAGCTGCTTTTTTTTTCAGCTATATTTTCGCTGGAGCGGCCGACTTTATACTCATCCCCGATTGCTACAGATGCTTTCCTCTTTCATTTCGAACTGCTGTGCTCTAAAACTTTGGATAAGATTTGCCCCCCTTGCCATCAGAAAACCAAGGCACACATCTGAATGCTGGATCTGGAGGAAATGCGTGCCTTGAGACGGGACTGCAGGAAAGCAGAGAGAAAATTGAAGAAGGACAAACTCAAATTTCTCATGATCTTCTTAGGGACAGACTCTACATCTATAATGAAGCTGTCAAAAAAGCTATGAGACAATTTACTCAGATTCACTCAGGTTCCACTCAATTTTAAACAGGCGGTAGCGAGGCTACTGCTGAAAAAGAGAGGACTTGATACTGCTTTGTTTTCAAACTATGGGCCAATTTCCAACCTCTCTTTTTGTGCTGAAGTCCTTGAGATCATGGCAGCAGTTGATTAAATGCACATGAGATCCTGGATACTTTACGGCCGGGGTTCAGGTCTGGAGTCAGATAAACTGGAACAGTGGAATAAAAAGGAGAAACTGAGGTTCTGCCGATAGTCTTGAAGACACACAGCAACATTTGTCAAAAAAACTGATTTTGCTCACTTTTAAAGCCGTAGATTAAAGAAACAGCAGCTGTGACTCGCATATTTGCAAGATTAAAAAACTTTTGAAATTGTCTTTATAATCCGGATATTGAAACATTATCATCAAACAAAAGGAAAAACAAGTGTTTTTACTGTTGTGTTTCAAAAGTGTGGATGCATTTGATTTAGGAGCACTTTATCCTCCCCACAGGTTTCACAGGCCAAGTGGCACCAGCATCGCCCACATGTTCCACAGAGTAATTCCTTTTTTCTTTTTTTTGTCATTCTAGATATTTGCTCTATCTGTGCTGCCATGTCAATGGATGTAGCTGTCTGTCATTGTGTCTTAACAGACTAACTCCTGGCTCTCCCATCAGTGTCAGAGTAACACGGGGCTCTGATCTGAGCTGCACTCAGGTGTGGAACTGACTGCTCTGTTTTCACATAATCACATTGTGAGGCTTGAGTCAGTCTCCAACGCCTGACTCTGTGCTATTTGTGCACACTGTGTGAGTGTGTGTGCTTTCACCTCAGGCGGAAACATGTCATTTCCCGTGCTCCTGTCCCTCTGCTAGACAGATACAATATTAAGAGCCACAAATCTGAGTGTGAGTTGAGAGGAGACATGGAGGTAGGGGAGGAGTAGGAAGTGTGGGGAGATGACAGTAATGATAGCATATAGACAATAGTCAGGGAAGGAGACAGCAATCGAGTGCATTCGTACAAGTCGTGTCAAAAGGCAGGACGTGCAAACAAAAAAGATTACCAGATATAAATCTAGGCTTGAGAAGAGACTATTTGAATGCAGTATTCCTGCAATGTCTTATCTCAGTCACAGCATGAATTATCCCGTTTGCTGTTTTTACTGCACGCTCGGTTATCATTCACCTGTTACTTACATGATTTTCCATGGATTTGTCATTGTTTTCCTTCATCCTGTAGTAGAGTATTAGCCACAGCTATAAACAAACTGATCTGTATGCAGCAGATGCTTCTGTTATTTTGTGAAGCTCCGTCACATGCATTGTAGCGGCTGTTATGTGGCGAGCAGCAGCACTTTGTTGGATCTGGCTGCGTGAGTCTTTGCATTGTTTGTGCTTCAAAGGACGATACACCTTCAGACTATAAAACAAAGACTTTTGGTGTTACCTGTGAGTGGAGGAGCATTCTTTTTTTTCACAGTTTGAAGTTACTCTACTTCATGTCAGGCTTTAAATAGTCTAACATTCTCCGCAATGCTTCCTGTCTTCTATTGCAAGGTCTATTGTAATCTTGAGCTTTTAGGTTCCTACAAGATAAGATAACCCTTTATTTGTCGCACAACGGGCACATTTCAATGTTGCAGCATTACAGGTGGAAAAAAAAGAGATCAGGTATGTGCAGTTAGAAAAATGTTATCACATATTTGCAAGCTCTTACAGGAATTTTAAAAAAAATTCACCATATTTTTGTTTTTTAAGGTGAAAAGCTCAGATCAGAACTAAAAAGTAGTATAATTTGTCCAGTTCACTCGTGATTTTGAAAGCACAACATAAATCCAGACAAATCCAAATAAAGGCAGTAATGACTTAAGTTTTGACTGAGAAAACAAATCTTTTAGCATCTATTTGAAAGGATAAACACAGGCCAAACCATTAAAACAAAAAAAGATATGTGCATCTCACAATTCCTTTACTGAAACCATGATTCATCTAGTTTCTCGTTTACTGGGCAATTAGTGTATTGATTATTTTAAAATCAAAAGATAACACCATAACCGACTGGGAAAATGTACACCCAGTGGTGCATAAACACATTTCCTTAAAATTTACAGAGTGACTATCTTTTAGTCTCAACTTTAAGATGCAGCTGCTTCATTGGTTGTACGTTAATGGCGTAAATGGTGTATACTTGTATAGCGCTTTCTAACTTCCACGAAGGCCCAAAGCGCTCTAAAGTCACAAACCCATTCACACACGCATTCACACACTGATGGCGGCTCCGCTGCTGAACACTGGCGCCAACCTCCCACCTGAGGCACGGTGGGATAGCCCCAAGGACGCTTAGATACATGGACGGACAAGGCGGGGATCAAACCTGTAATGTTCCGATCAGGGGTTGGAGTGAGTGTGACATCACCCATAGTAAAAGGTTTTTTCCTGCTCCAACCAAATGAAGTAAATTCAGAGTGCGTCTTCAGACTGAACACATTTGGTTCGCTCAAAGGGCCTATACCAAGCTATTCTTTTTATGGTAAACAATATTCATGATATAATATATTACCTTTGGCAAGAAAAAGATTGATTTTTAAAAATTAAATAGCAGTCATTTTCCTGAGTTCTTTTCAACCCGGAAGTAAGACGACTCGATTTCTGAGGTACCAGCTTTCACTCCTTCATGACCTCAACCTAGAGTTGGTCTCGCCAGCATGTCTGCGTCTACGCCCACGAAAACAAACAACATCTAAGCTTTTGCAAAGATGGATGTGCCTATTGTGCATAGAAAAGTTATCCTAGGTTTAAGAGATGTTTTATTTTGTCTTTAGTGTTAAACTCCAGTAGTTTTCCTTAAACATAACATGAATCTCAGTTTTACATGAAGAAGCTACAGTTTCTACATCTTGCTTTTGGTGCTTGGTGTGCTTGCTTTTGCCATAGTAACACAACTTCCTTTATACCTTTGGGTTAAATATTATTCTGTGTCTGGAACAATTCGAAGCTCCCTTTCTTTTGCTTAGTTTTTTTTGTTGCATTGGGCCCCCTAAAGTTCCTACAAAGACCCGTGTTACCCATAGCCGGTCATCCTGTGGTCAGGTCACAGCTTTACTAAAAACTTTTGTAACTTTTAAAGAACAAACCTAATCCATTTACATTCATAGAGTCAAACCCCTGCTGCATCCCTGTCTCTGGCACACCCTCACAGCACCTCTACGCCGCCCCTGCTGTGATCCGAGCCTCGTAGGGCAGCTGAGAGTCTGTTCCTCAGGTCACATCAGAAGGCTGGCACGCTTGAGCCCTGTTGACAGCTTGTTGTTTACAGTATGCGCAGTCAGCATGGGGCAGCATCTGCCGGTCAGGGCCCTGCTGAGGAGGTGGATGTGCAGGCTTTGGGAGACCGGTGTTCTGGGAGGAGGCGAAGGTGGTCGAAGGGGGGTCTGGCAGAGGCTGCTTAGCAGGGAGCCCATGGCTTGAAGCCCAGCGGTCTTTGATGCTCCGGTTCTGAAACAGAGGCAGCACAGAGAAATGAGGTGAACAAGGGAGAGAAAGAAAAAGATGGAAAAAGACAGACCCTGATGAGGAATGAAATAGAAAAAGGTTACCTGCAGATCAGCCAGTATTCATAGCAGAAGGGTTGGAGGTGGAGGGGGTGGACGTTGACTTTGATGTAACTCCAGGTTGGAGGATTGCATTGATCGCTGAGGGAAGTGAGGAGAAGAGGGAGGTCTGTGTGAGGAGCAGTGAAGATGAGATGAGAGAGGCTGGTCTAAAACAACTTTCCTGCATTTTTCCGAGAGAAGGACTTCGAGTGGCAGCTGCAGTTATGATCTGGATAAGCTCGGTGAGAAATGTCAACTACACGTACATTACATAGACATACGTTGATGGTGAAGCTGGAAATCAGTGGATGAGGCTTAAGAGATCCATCTTTTGCTCCTGCTTGCTGAGAATGTGAAAGTCTTTCATCTCTCTCCCCTGTGCTTACTGCGGGAGTATTGGGGATTTGTGCTCCCTCTGTGAAAGTGTGTACTTTGTGTGCTGTGTGTGTAACAAGTTGTGTTGATGGGTGCATACATGCACGCATTGTTCAGGGTGAACTCTAAACCAACAAAGGCAGACTCCTGCTGGGCTGCCATGCATCAATAGATCAGGGCTGTGTGTTGTTTTGTGCGTTTGTGGATAAGCTGGTGCATATTCATCGCTGCCTCATGCACTGCCGACAGGACAACACACAGGCACGGCACCTGCTGGGGTTAGCTTTCTCCACAATACACCCGGGCTCCCACAATGCATCAGTATTTCAAAGCCTCACATCCCAGGAGACTTTGCTCCAACAGTGAGGTGTCTTCTCGCAGGAAGTGACGCGACTTCCTGCTGAGATACAACTCCCTCAGCGCATGGAGGTGACTCCCACAGCGGTGTGCACACCGTGTGTTTGCTCATGCAGGAGGCTGCTGTCGGGCATCTGTATTCCAGCAGCCGACTGAGCAAACAGCTTTGTGTCTGTCTGTCTTTTTTGTTGCCCACCTCTGCTTC
This sequence comes from Oryzias sinensis, assembly GCA_037389245.1. Lineage (NCBI taxonomy): Eukaryota > Metazoa > Chordata > Actinopteri > Beloniformes > Adrianichthyidae > Oryzias > Oryzias sinensis. The sequence goes on along the minus strand of CM074491.1, from coordinate 30,945,037 downwards.
AACAATTGCTTGATTTTTGTCAATCTTGAGAGTCTTGATAGAACAAACGAACAAGAAGGCCTAAAGTGACCTTGCATGGACTGAAAAAAATATTTAGTGTTACAAATAACCCAAGGCAGAAGTAATCACAGTCTTTTTCATTTTCTCTCAAACTGCAGTGGCCAGATTAAGTGAAATACGGCCATAGGGTAACTCAGTAAACAGTTTACCACACATCATCTGTATGAGAATAACTCGAAGAATTATGTGATTGGCATGAATAGCTAAAAACTCAGCTCCATCTAAATTAAAATGATTTATCTAGCTCCGCCTCAATCTTTTAGCTTTCTTGTTTACGTGTTCTCTGCTCCAGCAGAGCTACAATAAAAAAATTATAAAATAAAATAATATTAACCAGAAATGCTTGTTTTTGGATTTTGGTGGGTTTGAATGATAAAAATGCAGTGACTTAGCTTGTTGATTACAGCTAGTATGTTAAATAAACTACATTAATTTGAGTTAAAGAATTTGTTAGCTTTACTTATCTAATGGATGCAAGCTAACTTACACATACAAAGTGGGCAAAATTGGATGTTATGTCAGTGCAGGAGTTCAAGAGATTAATTTAAATGTTCAAAATTAGCAACCACCCAAAGGAGAATCTGTTTTCTGAACACATGTTCTTTACTTTAAAATCTGCAGTTTAAGCCGAGAAAAAATCCCCAAAGTGGCTTTTTTTGTCTAAGTTCAATTCAATTCAATTTTATTTGAATAGCCCTAAATCACAACAACAGTCGTCTCGATGGGCTTCGAAGTAAAACATGAACTCAAAAGGATCATGAATACAAAGAGTTCAATAGGAAAATACTAAAATGAACTAACAAACTGACTAAGCTATACTGGCATACCTGCCCTTAGACCCCCCTTCGCGGTAAGGAAAAACTCCTAAAAAAACGGATTCCGGAAAAAACGAAGAAACCTCAGGGGTGCCCACATGAAGGAGGGATCCTCCCCCAGGACGGACAGGTGATTTACCAGAACTCTTAGAGAAGAATTAGCTTATCTAAATCTACAACTACATATATAAAGTCCAACAGTCGAGCTTCATCCAGCCGTGGTTGGGGGGACAGTCAAAGGCGCGAGTCGAGCCGGAGACAGGAACCACAGCCAGGTGTAGGAGTGGAGCAAAGCCGAGGTAGACGGTCAGGAACTGGAGCACGGATGAGCCAACTGGAATCTGGAAGCACTCCCACTCCCCAGGAGGGGAGAGGGAAAGAGTGACAATACATGAATCCCACTGCACCAAACAGCGGCATGGAAAATTAAATGATAAATGATGATCAAGAACTCAAATGACAAATCAAGAGAAGTAGAAAGTGCTATGTGTCTTTCAAATGACAGACAAATTGCTGTTAACACTGAGGTGTATCAGTATAGAAGAAAATCATCCATCCCACCTAACAGTAGATTCTCCAGTGACCCCCCAATTGCCTCCAAAAATTCATTGCAAAGCCCATTTCATGTCATCTATAGTGTGTGGAAAATACACTATATGGTCAAAAATATTCACTCACTCTTCCAAATAAATAAATTCAGGTGTTTCAAACACTTTCTTGGCTACAGGTGGTTTTTAAATTCTAAACTAAATACAGTCTGCTTCAGCAGACCTCTGTGACAAGTGCAATCATAACATTTTCACAATACTAACTGTTGCACAGTCAACTATTAGTACTGTAAGTAAAAGAGAAATTCCAGTATTTCTGTGTTTGCCTATGTCTTTTCAGTCCTTTAAGACCCCAATCTGTGAGCAGATAGTGATCTGTTTTGAGTCTGGTTCTGCTGGTTACAACAAAAGACAAATAATAAATTACATTAAAGACAATATTTCTTTTGTGCATCGACTTGAGACAACTTCTTTGTGAACTGGAAGCTTTTTTTTTAAACTGAACTGAATTAGAAATCAATAGGAACCCATTAACAAAGTGTTAAGCCACATGGACCAGTACACAGGTTGACCTGCAGGTTTTTGTGGGTCTTTGGCTTGTAGAGATAAGTGGCTGCATCTCGACAGAAGTGCAGGTGTTTCTTGCAGTTCTTATGAGGCACATATGGCCACTTCAAGGGACGCATGTGCAGGTGATACGTAAGTGCTGCCCGTATAGCAGTGGTCCCCAACCTTTTTAACGCCACGGACCAGTGACTTCACACAAAGTTTTCACGGACCAATCTTCAAGATGTAGGCGGATGACCAATGTATCAACGCTATGATGAAGGAGGAAGAGGAACATTACAAGATGAACCCTGAGCTTATACTTTGACATGCATGACATTGTACATCGCACAGGTGTCATCATCCTCTCCCCTTCCCAAACTACAAAAAGAAGTACTGTCTATTAAATGTAGCTTTCTTTTTTTGGTAGTCGAAGGCTCCTCTTCTGTGTCCTGGCTGGGTGTTTTCCCTTTGATAAAGAAACCTTCCAAAGACCTTTGTTCTTTACTCATTTTGCTAGCTCCTGGGTTTTATTTTAGCGGTAACCTATCACGTGACCGAGAAGAGCGCCTTGGCCTGCGTCAAGAGTTACAATGACGGATGTAACAGAGAATTGGGCAATTTTTTAAAATAAAACATCTTTCAGATTCCGAGATAAATAAAACGAAAATAATGCAAAAAATTCTTTCTGTGCGGCCCGGGATCACGGCCCGGGAGTTGGGGACGGCTGCCGTATAGGACGATCACACAAACCGCGCTGTGATTGTTTTATTTCCTCATTTCTAAAAGTCAGGCTGCATGCAAGGAGTGCACTCTTATCACATGAACAGCACTAATTGGCCTCTGGTTCAGGGAAGTAAAAAAAATAAAAACATTTGTACGACACACTTGTGTCTCACCTACGTTACCCTTGCGTGTTGTGTGTGTGTACTCCAACCTGTTGCCTGTGGTATGCCTGCGGAAAAAAACTGCATGAACATTTTCTCTCTACTTGTTTAGTGAGTGAGCTACTGTACTAAAATTTTGTGCGGGCCACCTTCATGCCCCGTACAGATTTGCAGATTTGTCAATTTTTCAACCGCAGACAGTCCATTTTTACCCATAAGGGCAGTTGTTATTTAGCATGATTGGTGGATGCTGAGGCGCATAGTTTGCAGCGTTGCAAACTTTCTGCAGGATCAGTCACCACAGACCTCCAGACTTCATGCAGGTTTTAGATCTGGTAAATAATATGGCCACCACTGGACTATAGATCCATAGAGACCTGCTCTCTGGAGTGATGAATCACTTTCCTTGTGGGCAATCTGATGCATGAGTCTGTGCTTAACCGTCTGCCTGCAGTACAAACTATTTCTAAAAAAATGATAAACAACAGTTAGATTTGTGATATTTTTAAACATTATTTCAGTTTTTTTTATTTAGTTCATTAGCCTCTTGGATTTAATTTAACCTAATTTTATTTGTTTACTTCATTATTATTGTTTTCACTTAATTTTATTTTATAAAACACTGGAAAACTAGTTTTGCTAAATGCAAATAAGATTGACTCATTAAAGCTAAAATGCAACATCTGACAGCAGGACAGAACGCAGTTATCTTGGTTTCACTTGGGGTGTTTGCTGCCAGTGTGCTGTTACATGTGGTAGCCATGTAGCCTATAAAGAGCAGGAACAATCATGTCACTGGACTCATATTTCTTAAAGACTAATTGATTTTTTATTGTGGAACTGCCAAGCAAATCAGAAAATTGCATTCAGACATGGGGGTATTTGCATTTGCAGAGTGTTTAAGATGTTTTCAGTGAGCGTGTTTTGGCAGTGCTTTCTGCCCTGGAGTGGCTTGTATAAAATGGACTGCCATAAATTCATAATTGCGTGTTTATGAACAAACCAGCTGGTTGAGGTAGAGGGTAATTATTTTCTCTGCGTTCCCCTTTGCGCTCACTGCACACTTTCGTCTGATAACAGTTTTGGTGGAGAATAAACGGTGGGAATAATGGAGGAGTTGAAGCAACAGGGAAAATTAGGCTTCTGTACTTATACTTTCAAGGTTTGATTTTGTTTAGAAACAAATTTCAGTTTCTCTGTTTCCCTTTTGTGTCTTATGTTGCAATTGGAAACAATAAGACCAAATAAAATCTGTTTTAACATAGTAGCCTCTCTCGTTTTGCCACCAAATGGCAGTTCATTCATTTACCTTCATGCTGCTAGCACACAGTCTTATTAAAATTATTTTATTTATCTGCATCAACAGTTTTCCATGCATGTCAGGGGGTTTAAGAAAAATAACGTTAGGTCTTTTTCTGCCAGCCTGCTGAAGTGACCAATGCCAAGCTGCCATTTGTCAGACTCCACGTTTCAGAGAAGCTTTGATGGTGTGGTTGCTCACTATACCTGATTGTTTGAAGACATTTAGAATCAAAGTCCTTCATAACAATAACCGTAATTAGATAAAGTTTATATTTACATAACCGTTGGAAAAATTTGAGGGACCTATTCTAATATAAAACAAATATGAAGAGCATTAACTCTTCAGTGATGTAAAAGGTTTAAGAACAAAGTTTCATTAGATGTACATCTGTTATCCGTGATTTTGCGGCAGTGGCTCAGGCGGTTGAGCAGGTCAGCCAATGATCGAAGGATCGGGGGTTTGATTCCAGGACCCCCAGTCAACTGTCGTTGTGTCCTTGGGCAAAACACATCACCCTCCCTGCCTCCAGTGTGGCTCCGCTGGTGTGTGAATGTGTATGAACGACCGGTGATGGTCAGAGGGGCCGTAAGCGCAAACTGGCAGCCACGCCTCTGTCAGCCTGCCCCGTGGCAGCTGTGGCCACATCAGTAGTTACCATAGCCAAGTATGAACGAGGAGGGAATTATTAATGGACACATTGTTAGGGCATCTGGAAAAGTGCAGATAAATCTAATCTTTTTTTTAATAAAAATTCTGAAATAATGTTAGTCATATCTGTGTGTTGTTTTCTTGCAAAATCTCATAGATTTAAAGGAGATATTACAGATTGAACCTGTTAGAGTGGTTTCATATTGACTTTGTGATGCTCTGAATGATCTAGAATAAAAGGGTGACCAGCTGCAGTCATTAAAGATCGCTGAGTTACTTTTTCCTCCAGATATCCCTGCTCTACCGACTTGCTGATTAGCTTGAGGATCAGGTGTGTTTCACTAATAAGAAACAGGGAATGGAGATTTGGAAAAGAAACAGGACAGTGGCGCTTAAATGACTTGATTTGGAGAAGCGCTGGAATATTCTATTAAACCAAAGTGTGACGTCTTGCTGCTGCTGTGCTGCATCCCCTGTCGTTCAGCTCAACTTACAGGTGTGGCTAATCATGTGACCTTGATCAGCACCTGCCAGGTATTTAAGTCAGAGGAGGCCTCTACCACGCAGAGATGCAGAGGGAGCAAGAGGCTGAGGAGCAGTTGAGTTTGAGCTTGGGCTGGTTGGTTTGGGTTGCCCCCCGGTCCTCAGCAGTCCTTGGTAGTCTTTATTTGCAGGCTTTTTTTTATTTTCAACAGTTAGATCTTGTAAGGCAGTGGTCCCCAACCACCGGGCCGCGGACCGGTACTGGGCCGCAGGAAATTTTGGCACCGGGACGCACAGAAAGAAAAAATTATTTACATTTTGTTGTTTGTTTTTTTCCGAATTTTTTTTTTTTTTTTTAAATTGACCGGATTCTCTCTGTTACATCCGTCCCACTTAACACACGTCAAAGTTGCGACACTAAACATCACGTGACACACCCCGCTAAAATTAAACCCAAACAACCAAAATAAGTATAAAACAAACTTCTTTAGAAAGTTGCTTTGACAAGGGGAAACGGTCCAATGAAGGGACAGAAGAGGAACCTGCACCCGCTAAAAAAGGGAAATGTGCCTTTAACAGGCAGCGGTAAATGTGCCTTGCGTTGCACCTCAAACCCCCACCCCCCACCGGTCCGCGGTAAACGTGTCTTTCGTTGTACCGGTCCCCGGTGACAAAAAGGTTGGGGACTACTGTTGTAAGGCACCCTTAGCAGGGAGCTGCAGACTCCGGCGGTTAGTGTGGCTGAGTCAGTTGTTTCCCTGACTTATTTTGTTTGGCCACGGTTCCAATCCCTCTGTTTTATCTTTTTGTTAGAAGCAGTACAATAATTACTTCCTTTTTCTTTACAGGACGCATGCCTAGCATGTTATGGCCCCTTTGTGATCATTTCCCCTAGACTGAGACTGGTTTACCTGTCGGGGCCGTAACACTAAGAGTGCTTTGATAGCATAGTATAGGTTCATACAACTAGAACAGTAAAACTTATGATTGCCCTAAAGATTAACAGCAAAAACGGACTGAACTAAAGTGATGAGACAAATGAGTCATGATTGTAGAAAAAAACATTAATTTTAAAAAGGAAAAACCCAAGCGAATTAGTTAAATCAACAAAATGCTGGGTTTGCCTAGTGATCCCTTAGTCACATGCACCCCACAGGTGCTGCAGGTATTTGGGTTGCCGAGGTCTGTGGAGGGTCGTAGACAAGAACCGCCTCATCTCAAGAGGAGTCCAGGTGTGTCTTAAAGGTGGCTCGTATGGCCATCTTAATGGAACATATCATTGTCGTGTATGTAGTAAATGTATGGAGAATTATTTATAAGTATAATGTAAGTTACACAAACTTATGACTAGGGATGATGCTGGAGTATGATGCCCTTACGTGTCCACTAACTCTATACTGGCCAAGCACAAATGCTGCATGCATGAGGTGTGGAGGTGATACAGTAAGTGCCCCTAGGATGCCCACACAAAATTTTCTCAGTTTAATTTCCTAATTTCTAACAGTCAAGCTGCACACAAGGAGCATGCACCTATCAATTGAACAGCACTTAAAGGCTTATTACACAGTGCACAGATTTAACAAAACCAAAAAATCTAAACAACATAAGTATGTTTCACCTATTTCAATTCACTCTTGCATGTTTAAGTCTTTTCTACAACCTGTCGCCTGCAGTATGCCCGTAGGAAAAAACTGCCCAAAAATGTTGGCTCGACGGGTTCACCAGTTCCTGTTGGCCACTGTACAGGTTTGCCCACAGAGAGCCTGTATCCACCCACAGGGACAGTTTTGACTATGACATAAGAAACCACCAAAAAACATTGGACAATTTCATTCAAGAGTGTGTTTTACACTAACTTGTGGGTCACATAAAATAGAAAAACTTAAACAATTGTATTTTACATGGAATGAGAACAAGTACAAAGTAGTTCTACGATAAAAGCAACAGAAGGCATTCCTTTTGTCCTTGCATCCACAGAAGCACCCACACTGTCAGCCCTGACAATCATTATTGCACTGTTATGGGCTTTGTCATGACAAAGACTGTGTGGAGACCAACTTTTGGCCAGCCCTGCACACTTTTTGGTTTGTTCCAAGGAATAAAACATTTCATGAAACAGGTCGCACTTGCTCTTTCACTGCAGCAGGATCTTCTGCTTTCCCTCGCAGTGACAAAACACGGTAATTTAAGACAGAGCGAGTCTGACGTAAATCTGGAGGTAGAATTTTATCGTCGGGGGCAGTGAGAGCTGACCTGCTCAGGCTGGAACACGGCACAGTTATCCTGTCTCATTACAGAAGCCACTGCTCTCACATTTAGCCTCGTTAGTTGCGCTGAATGAACATCCAGCAGCTCGCTAAGGATTCAAGGGTTAATTGTGGCTCGTGTCAGAACTTGGACCTGGCCAGCTCAATAATGGGCAGCAGTTATTGGCTTGCTAGCAGTGTGTGGGATTATGCGGCTTGTGTGTGCACGCATGTGCTGCCTGTCTGTGGGTATTGGCTTTGGTGTTGACCCAGGGCCAGCTCTGTCTCTCCATGCTGTCTATAATGGCGTGTGGTTGACTCAAGGGAGGTGCTCAAGGTCTTGAAACCCCCCACACACAGAAAATACACATATCTGCTGAGTTGGATGCTAACACCCCCAGCTTAGGTGGAAATCCACACATTTGCAAGTATTTTTGCAGAGAACATGGATGTATAACTGTAAGCTCCTTATGGCTTTGAATACTCTTTTGGCTAAAATATAGTAACTCACCGCACATCCACACGTGTCCCGTCCGATGCTGTTTGTCAACATTACCCCCCCATCAGCCTGCTTGGAGGTACTGTATCCACTTGCATTTTCATTCTTTTGTCAGTCAACTATCAATTGACTGTGATAAATTGACCTCAGACCCATCCAACCCCTAGAGACAAACCATGACCGTCTCGCCCCTTCCAAACCTCCACAACCACAGTCAACAACCGCACTGGCAGCAAATACCAACCCCCCCACTCTAAGCCATTGATTTTAGGAATTCTTAGTACAGCAACTGATATTGGACAAATATTGGGGGATTTCTTCTGATGAAAATGTTTGTGAAATGAAAATGAAAATGACATTTTTTTTCACTTTTTGTGTTTCTGAGAAGGGATTCCTGTCTGATGATGGGATTTTGGGCTCCATGTTACTCCACTCCTCACAATTCACAATGGCTGTGTCGAAAATCCTCACTATTCCCCAACTAAACACTAGATACTGCGGGATTATCCAGTGACCTGGATTCCAATACAATTCAGAAACATGCTTATTACTTATTAGCTTAAAAAAACATATATATATATATATATATATGAAATCCCCCATTTGCTGTAGTACAAACCTAATCAGTATGCCATTTTAGGAAGACTATTTATGAATCCACTGTGCTCTGATTATGAAAACTTGGACTATTTATAAAAAATACGTTAAAATTTTTTTTTTTCTCAAATGACAATGTGTTCAAACGCAATGCATTGTCGTCTATATTTGGTAATCCAGTTAGCATTGATAAACACTGTTTTTTTGCAGAGACCTCTAAAATAAATTTCCAGGGCACTGGATTTTGGAATTGGGTATTTGGACACTCCAACAAATGGCGAACACACTACACAGTACGCTAAGTAATAAATGAGGGAAATTAGACAACGTTACTGCAGAGAGACATCACTCATTAGCGGGTTTTTTAAAACTTTCTATGTCTAAATTCTAAAGCAATACCGTACCAGTCAAATCTTGGGACATTGTCTTCAAAGACCCACTCCAATGAAAACGGGGTTTTTAGCATGTTCTTGAGACATTTTTCCTTTAATGGAGGACATATAAAGACAATTAAGATTAAAATTGTGTTTCTGAGTATTTCTTTCTTCAAAACATTCTAAATCAGGAGCAGACAAAAAAATTCAGTCAGAAAAAACTTGTATTTGTTGCATAGAAACTACAATGAGCAGGCCATAAACTCCCTCCTCCGCTCCATTCCAATGCATCCACTTACAGACAAATAGATCCATGTACCTCTTCATTTTCCTTTTTTGAGGTTGCATCTGGCTCAAAACTGTACGGCCGAATAGCTCCAATATTGGTCGCCATTTTTGTTCCACCAGTAATATCAGGTTGGGGTTGTGGGGGCTTTAAGCTAGTGGGGCAGAGTGTAAACAAATGCATGATGGGAAAGGAGCGTAGGTTTACTCCATGCCAGCAGCCCTTACCACGATTCACAGGGGAATTTCTAAGTAACTTATTTTTGCTAAAATAATCATAATCAGAACAGCACTGGGAACACTTTTACAATAAATCAAAAGATAATCTGAATGGGACTTTAAATTAGACACTTAAAGTTTATAGATAAATTGTTGGTAGTATTTTGAAAAAGTCCATTTCCCTAACCCCAAACCTGCTAAATTATTACTGTATTACTACCTACTTTAATTTGTACTGTGACGAAAAATAGCTTTTAAAAATAGATGTTAAAATAACGCTAAAGAATCCCGTTACATTTGTTTTCTATGACAAAAACAATCAAATGACTGCACAAAGACAAACGGGACCCAAACGTTTGCTGGTATGTTACAAACAGAAATCAGTAAATAAATAATATAAATCCTGCAGTGATGATAAATACTTTTGTTTATTATAGCCATTCTTAGATCTACAACAAGGACTGCACTGAAAAAGACTGCTCTGTGTTTTTGTAGAAAAATGCCAGTAATTGCTGAACATGTTGACTCTAGAAATGTTTTTTATTCTGCTCACAAAGTCTCAGAAGTGCAGCTATGTGTCCTTATAAACGTCTCTGGTGGTGAATCACTGCTTTCTGCACGCAAGGCCTGCAGGATTTTCCACAAACCTGATACAGCTGCCTCAGGATTTTCATACCAATTGAATGTATCAGTTCTTTTCCTTTTAAGTGAGAAAATATGTGAGTCTTGTCTTGTATCTATTTGTCTCACACAGAGCTGGGAAAAGTGTTCGGTGTGTCACTCCCGTGTTTAAACAACACGCCAGAGAGATGTGTTTGTATTTATGACTTGTCACCTTAATTCACCCTAAAATACTCAGCTGCTATTTTACTTTAATGAGTAACACAGCATACGTTAAAGCTGGATGTGTGCCCTGCTTTTGTCAGAATCTTTTGTGTTTCTTTGTGGAAAATATATGGCCATAAACTATTTAAATATACAATTATTGACTATACAATGCATGCATAAGGCTTTTCTGGAGTGTGTGAAATGTCTTTAGTTTCAAATGTTACAGACGTCAACTAAGAAAGATGCCCCGTATGTGTGTGTTTGATTGGAGGTGTGTGTAGGTGTTAAATCTTCCTGCATTTTCCCTTCTCACTTATTTACAATGTTTTTAGAATTATCTTTTCTTATCCGACATATCACACACACACACTCCCACACACTAACACACAAGCTAGCATCTCTGTTGACAGGGTAAATTGTAGGAAAAGCTTTTAAGGCAATTAGTGGATTGAGCTTGAGCCTTTCTTCCCATTCGCACTGTTCATTAGCAGCTTCCCCAGCCTGTGATATTACCATCACTCTAAGCTGCATCAACACCACTCATTTCTTATGCATGTATGTGTGTGCGTGCCCATATAGATGTGTTTATTCATGTGTGTATGTTTTATTTTACGTGTCTTCTTTCTAAGGGACAATTTCAAATTGTGCACTTTCAAGAAAATGGATCTCTACAGCCCGGAAATTCTTACTATTTAAATCCATTTCAGTAAATACACAAAGGAGGAAACAAAAAACAGAGACACAAAAAAGAATAAGCGCAACCCATTAAAGCCTTTTCACTTAATTATTTCTTTATTAGCTATTTAGTTTCCTTAAAAATTGGTAATGATTCATATTCCTGTCCATCAGCCTTTGACTTTGTCTGCATTTCAAGAGAAGATTCAAAGTGATGCTCCTGCTGAAGCTGGATCTAAAAGAACTTCTTTGTGGCGTTCAATATTTGTCATGTCATCAAAGCTTCAAATGATTTTAAGTTTAAAGGAGCTTCACAGTAGCTTTCCCTGAGATTTTCAGCATATCATGTCATAACAGTGAACTAACATCATCCAGTGAAGTTAAACAAATGTTTTTTTTAAAAACAGATGGGTGTTACAGACTGCTGGTGGGGGATCCAAAATAGAGGAGACTAGGTTGGTGACAGAAAACAAAAGATTTAATAAACAAAAGGAAACATGACAAAACCGCAACAAATAGGTGGCAAAGCAGAAGCGAACAGAGTAGATGGCCTGACAGGGATGACCAGAAAAGCAGACACTTAAATAGGCTAGGGGCAATTAACTGAACTGAAGACAGCTGTGGATCATCAACCTGAAACTGGTGTGACCGACAAAAACGAAACCAAAAACAGGACCAAGAACAACATAAAACTAAACTAAGCCACAGTATCCGTACAAAAATCCATGCATGCCAGTCATCTTTTGAAAAGAAATTGGGTTGACTGTTTTTTGTCATATGAAAAAGTGAAATGTGGTTTCGCTTTTCCTTTTTCTATTCACTGCTCCTGTTCCAACTATTCTGAAAAATTTAAAACAAAAGTAAACCTCCTAATCTGAAGCACTGCATAAATGGATTATTTCTGTGTGTTGGGTTTGGTAAAGTTCTAGCAATTTTAAGAGATACACATTATGTTTTTTTAAAGACTTGCAAAGAACTTGTGTTATTGTAAATATGCTAACATGGCTAATGGGTAGCTGTGTAATAGTATTTTATCATGTGCTGCAAATATATGGAGTGATATTTCTGCCACCACGTTGCACACAAAACTTTCTAAGTTGCAGGTGAAAATATTAAATATTTGCTTTTCAATCATTTATTTTTCTGCTTTGATATATTCTTCTTGCTTTCAATTTTTTTTTTTTGATTTCAAAAACTTTTTTTTGCGCTTTCGAAAATGTTTTTTGCGTTTGCAAAACACGTTTTTGCGTGTGTTGTGTCAAATCTCGCTTTTGTCTTATCTTTGATTTTGCTGACCACTTTGAGCGCGACTTAGCGTGATATGACTGCCACTGGCATCGCCAAAAAGAAATTTGCATGCGTTGTGTGTCATCTTACTTTTTTCCTATCTTTGCTGAGTTAGGTTTCGGTTTGAGTGACAAAGCTGCCATCAAACAGCTGCTGATTGGTCCAGATTCTAACCAATAAAATTGCCATATGAATCTAACATGCAAATTTCTTTTTGGCGATGCCAGTGGCAGTCGTATCACGCTAAGTCGCACTCAAAGTAGTCAGCAAAATCAAAGATAAGACAAAAGCGAGATTTGACACAACGCACGCAAAAACATGTGTTTTGCAAACGCAAAAAACGTTTTTGAAAGCAAAAAAAAAGATTTTGAAAAGCAAAAAATAAGTTTTTGAAAGCAAAATAAAAAAATGTAAGCAAAAAAAAAATATCAAAGCATAATAGTAAATTACTGAAAAGCAAATACCGAATTTTCCGGACTATAAGTCGCCCTTTTTTTCATAGTTTGGCAAGGGGTGCGACTCCCCAGCGACTTATATTAAAAAAATTGAAATAAATACATTGTTAACCCTCCTGTTATGTTCATTTGTGAGGAACAGAGATGATGTTCCTGGGTCAATTTGATGTATGAGGTATGTTAAGTGTTAAGAGTGTGTTAAGTGACTCACAGAATCAGCAAACTTTTTTTTACGGTAAGATCTTGACGGCTAACAACATAATCATCTATTTTCCAATGATTTCATAGATTCAGAAATGCAATAAAAATAACAACTGTTTCTACAAATACACGATGAAAACAGAGTATTAGTTAGCCAATGATGCTACATGAAAAGAATAAATACATAAGTTTGAGAAAGAATTACTGTGAAATTATAAACAGTCTGCTATGATTGTGTCATATGAGGTTGTGAAAGTTATTAGTTCTTGGTCTCAGATAGTGTCAAATAAATTTCCCTTCAAAATGTGACTTATAGTCCAGTGCGACTTATCTGTGTTTTTTTCAACTTTATAATGCATTTTTGGGCTGGTGCGACTTATACTCCGGTGCGACTTATAGTCCGGAAAATACGGTATTTAATATTTTCACCTGCAATTTAGAAAGTTTTGTGCGCCACGTAGTGGCAGAAAAATCACTCCATACAAACAAGGTTAGGAGTTATCTGTATTGTGAATAGGCTACACTTGAAACATGGCTAATGTGTAGCGTGTTAAAAACAATTTCTAGAGTTACTGCGAATGCAGTTAATAAAGTCTGACTGACTGACAGACTTAACTCTGTCTTTTTTGACTCGCTTTCTGATCCTCAAAGTTCAATGGGCCTTGTATATGGCGCAAGATAGACCATTTAAGATTCAAGATTCAAGATTCAAGAGGTTTTTATTGCCATATTCTGTGTAGCTACACAGAGTAGGAATTTGTTTCGGTGCAAATGTGCAACATAAAACAGAAGAACAGTAAGCAACAAAATTTTTATACAATGGACATAACAAAAAATATAAATAGAGTCAGTAATGTGCACCTACAGAAAATACAGTACAGTGATCCCCCATTTATTGCTTGAGTTGCGTTCCAAAAAATAACACGCGAAAAGTGAAGTCCATGAAGTAGTCAGCTTTTTTTTCTTTTATTATTTTACAATTCAATACCGAAGTATAGTATGAAACCAAAAATCAAAACCTGTTTTAAAGCTCAAAATTTGTTTAAATGAATAATTTTAATATAGTAATACAAGGTTGGAAACATTGTCACTGGCGAATTTCACAGTCCAAGCTGTGCCAAATGGTCCATGCGTGGGTTTTCTCCGGGTTCTCCGGCTTCCTCCCACCGTCCAAAAACATGCTTCATAGGTTAATTGGTTAATCTAAATTGTCACTACGTGGGAGTGTGAGAATGAATGGGTGTGTGATGGAGGACATTCTACCCTGCGACAGACTGGCGAACTGTCCAGGGTGTCCCCTGCCTTCGCCCACAAGTGTGGATAGGCTCCGGCAGCCCCGTGACCCCACAAGGGAAAAACGGAATAGAAAATTAATGAAAAGGATATGCCACCTTCGATTATATTTGAGAACTGCAATGAACGACTCATCAAAGGGTCCCATTCTTGTTCCGTGCGCTGAAGTTCAGTGCACAATGTACTGTAATCTAACTGAGTTGATTAATAAAATTCTAAGCTTGGTGTGCTGTGGGCCAAAATTTCCCTGATTCTACACAGCAGGTAAATAAAAGTTGGTGGTAATAACATTAAGTTTGTATACTCAACTTAATATATGTACTTAACTTTATATATAAGTTTTGCTCTTATTCGATTTTATTGTTTTATTTTAAAAAAATAGCTTTAGGTTTTGTGTTTTTTGTCATGTGTTGACTACTTCAGAATTTGTTTTTGTTGAAGAAGAAAACTATAAAACCAGGTATTGGTCAGAGCAACATAGTGAGAGCATTTTTGAAGAATTTTCCTTGAGATTTTTGAAGCTGAGCTCAATTACATGGCTATGTTTGCCCGCAGTTCCCCTCTGCTGTTTTTATCTGTGTGCATGTGTGTGTGTGTTTGTGTGTACATACTGTACATGTTTGTGTTTGTGTGCCTGATAGAGTTAATTATGTGGAACACTGGAGCGTGGCTAGCTTTGAAGAGAGTAGAACCAAGCGCTGTAAATTATTGATGAGTGACACACATTGCCATCATAATCATCAACACAACACACAACCATGGTAGTGTGCATCATCCGACGCAAACAAACCCCCCCCATCTGACTGAGTCCTGCTGCATGTGCGCACATATAAATACTGTATAGATCTGGCAGTGATCCTTCCACTCGCTACAGTGTTAAACAGTACTTGCTGACACACGTACCTTCCATACATCCAACTTCCATCAGTTCCTCCTTTGCTCCATGTGGGACTGTCATCCACCCGGTGCTCTACATTATTTAGCAAACGGAGTATTTGATCCCATCGTTAGAGCTCTACTCAGTCCATCATTAATGCTGAGTTTGGCTGGAAACAGAGCATGTTTTCAATATGGGATTACTCACACACAAAAACATTCACACAAATGTTATGTCCTTATTTTTTCTCTTCACTTTAAATGGACTGGTTATGTTAAAATAACAGAAATGACTGGAAATCATCTATTGGCTTGTTCTAGGTCTCTCATGGCCCATCATTCTTGCAGATTTTCCATTGAAAAGTGAACGGCTTCAGCTTTTTCAGTTTGGGCTTTGTGCTCATATCAGCCGGGTAACAAACTAAGCTTTTTCACGTTCTGATCCACAGGGTCTACATGGAAAATCTTTATTTTGTGTCACAACTGAAGATCTAAACCGTAACAGTTTATCACCCGTCTGAAGGTCCCCCAACAGAATGAGCAAGGCGGTTGATTAGCAGTGACTCTACTGCAGTGACACTTCCACTGTACCATTATGCTCTTTTTTTTCTTAAGAAAAGCAATTAAATCAGTTATCACTCTACATTTATAACACAATCTACCTCACTGTTTTCCAGAACTGCATGTTGACTTCAGTTTGTTGAGAAACAACCCAGAGTGGGTCTTTTAAAAAAACACACAGTGAAGATCTCAGCAGAAAAATAATGAATCTGCGTGGGAACAAATGTTGGATACCAAACAATCAGTATGGAGGCACGCAGGCTTGAAAAGCTACTTGGAAAAAATTCATGTAAATTCTTCACTGTTACCTCAGCGAGTGGTATTCCTCAGGTGCAACAGAAATGTTTATTCCTGCTTCATCAGTGATTTCAATGTTAGGCATCTTCATCTGAATCCACCTCCAACTTAATGACTCATCTTGAAATAAAAGAAAAGGCTTCAAACAAACCATGTTTATAAGCAGATGCTGTTTGAATTCACCTAAAAGTAAGTGGACAAGAGCAAGAACAAGAATATGGACATTACAGCTGCAGGTTACAACAATCCAGAGGGGAGAAAGTTTAGATCCTAAATTATCTAATCTCTAAAAATAATCAGTTTGTTCTTTCTTATATTTTATTTTTATATTTTATTCCACTGGTTTTTGTGTCGCTACTCCTAAAAAAAAAAAAAGGGTTGTGGTTGTCAACTTTGTCTCAGCTGGCCTGGGAACGCCTCGGAGTCCCCCCAGAGGACGTGGAAGAAGTGCCCGGGACGAGGGAAGTATGGGCATCTTTGCTTAGACTGCTGTCCCTGCACCCGGTGTCGGATAAGCGCAGGAAGATGGATGAAAGTTTTAAACAAAACCCCACAACCTATTTATGAAGCCTCTGTTTCCAAAATCTCCTCAATGTGGGCGTGCCCGTTGGTGCTGAAGTGAGTAGCCCCAACCTTGATCCACCTATTCTGCAAGCTGTGTCTTGCATGAGTGAAGAGCTAAAGGGGGAGCGGGGCACAAACGACACCGACGGACAGTCTCTATTCTCAAAAGTTTGTCTTTGGCAATAAAGAAATGGTGAAAAGTGACTACAGATTGTCATGGTGCCTCTGGCAGACTCCTCCCCCTCCAGCACTGTTTCACTCTTCTCCTGATTGCCACCAGCTGCTGTCACTCTCCTCATCATCACTTCTGCTCTTAAGGAGCTCCAACGCCTCAAGCCGACGCCAGATCGTTAACCCTTGCGGTGACTCGCCTGGTCTTGCTATGCTCTATCTTGTTTTGTTTGCTCACGTACCCAACCTAATTCCTATTCTCCTGCCTCAGGAAACCACTATACGAGTGACACCAGTGTGGGTCATCAGTTAAGCCGTTCCAGTGAACCGGAAGACTCCTCGCCGTACGCTGACCGCGTTAACACCTCCAGCCACGCCACAAGCCATCTTCACATTCGGACCTCGCCGGGACTAAACTTCGGCCTCACACGGAGAATCAATAAACGATTACTCATCTGCCACTTACCTGTCTTACTCTGGGTTTCAGCATCTGGGTTCGCTTAGCCTGAAGAATCATGACAGAACGATCTGGCCAGACTCCGGACCCAGCTGACCCAGAAGGACTCCGTGTCGCCGTGAATCTGCAAGGCATCGCTCTGGGTCGTCAAGCCGACGCGCTGTCCCAAATTGCATCCGCCCAACAAGAGCTGTTTCGACGTCTAGACGGTTTGACACAAACTTTAACGGATCTAACCGGTCAAATGTCTACACCTTCCACCACAGCTATGCTCCCGGCTGCCAGCAACGCTTCCACTTCCGCTTCCGCTATGACCCCGGAAAACTTCCGCCTACAACCTGAGCCGTTCCTGGGTAATGTCGAAGCATGCGGCGGTTTCCTCCTACAGTGCCACCTACTGTTCCAGCAAGCCCCGAGGTACTATCAGTCAGATCATAGTAAAATTACATTAATTATAAACTCCCTACGCAATAAAGCTCTACAATGGGCTCAAGCATTTCTGGCTGTAAATCCTATCACCCACCTATCTTTCGACCATTTCATCAGGGAGTTCCAACTGGTATTCGATCAACCTAAAAAACAAGAGGAGGCCACCCGCAGGCTTTTAGCTCTTAAGCAGCGAAATCGATCGGTTAGTGACCATGTAATCGATTTCAGGATCCTGGCTGTAGAAGCAGGATGGTCAGATCCAGCGTTACGGGGAGTATTCTACCAATCGTTGAATGAATCCATCAAAGATCACCTATGTACGCAGCCCGAAACTCACTCTTTCGAGGAGCTCGTCACCGCGGCTCTCCGTTCTGACACCCGTTTACGAGAAAGACAACATGAAAGGCCCACTCAGCCTCGTAAAAGCCCAGGTATGACACACCACTCTCCGCTAACCCCCCCATCTGCCACACTTCCTAGTGCTTCTGAAGAGCCCATGCAAATCGGCCATTCTAAGCTGTCTGCAGAAGAACGACAAAGACGGCGAGATGAGGGGGCCTGTTTCTACTGCGGACAGCAGGGACACCAAGTAAACCAGTGCACTGCTCGTTTAAACTCCAGAACCCCCCGCTAGAAGACAGGCCGCGAGGGGGTGTATCCATTATTACACATAAAGACTTTCTTATTGTTCCTGTCAAGCTCTGCCATTCGTCTAAGATCACCGACCTTCATGCTTTAATTGATTCTGGGGCTGAACACAGCCTAATCGACCATAGCTTGGTTTCACGTCTCTCGTTACCCACTGAAAGACTCGAAACTCCTATTAAAGCTGCCGGCTTAGGAGGACAACATCTCTCCTTAATTACTCACCACACTAAGCCTGTACTGCTTATCACCTCTGGAAATCATAGGGAGTTTATCCAGTTTTTCGTCACCCACACCCCTCAGAATCCCGTCGTGCTAGGTTACTCGTGGCTTCAACGTCATAATCCACAGTGTGATTGGGTTCATCACCGCATCTCTAATTGGATTGAGTTTTGTCTAGCTAACTGCCTTCGGTCTGCTGTTCCTTCTATTTCAGCCCCCTCTCCTCCTAGTCCAGAGGAGATTGATCTCTCTAACGTACCTGACTGTTATCATGACTTAAGAGCGGTATTCAGTAAATCCAAAGCCAGTTCTCTACCACCCCACAGACCATACGATTGCGCCATAAACTTGCTAGATGGAGCCACTCTTCCCAAGGGGAGATTATTTAATCTTTCTGGTCCTGAGAAAGCAGCTATGGAGAAGTACATCCATGAGGCACTTTCCTCGGGACACATCCGCCCATCGTCATCTCCCGTTGGTGCAGGGTTCTTCTTCGTAGAGAAGAAGGACAAGACCCTCAGGCCTTGTATTGACTACCGCGAGCTGAACCAAATCACTATTAAGGACAAATATTCTCTCCCTCTTATTAGCTCGGTCTTTGATTCCATACAGGAAGCTCGTATATTTTCCAAACTTGACCTCCGTAATGCCTACCACCTCGTTCGGGTCAAGGAAGGAGATGAATGGAAAACTGCCTTTAACACACCCTTAGGGCATTACGAGTATTTGGTCATGCCCTTCGGCCTGACCAATGCTCCTGCAGTTTTTCAGCGGTTGGTTAACGACGTTCTCAGGGATTTCATAAATAGATTTGTCTTTGTATATCTCGATGATATTCTAATTTACTCCAAAGATCCCACTCAACACATGAATCAGGTTCGGCTCGTGCTCCAGAGGTTGTCTAAAAATCACCTATTTGTGAAGGCAGAGAAATGCCAGTTTCACTCCTCCGTCATCCCATTCCTGGGTTACATTTTTGAGGCAGGCAGTATCCGGCCTGATCCGGCCAAAATTGAAGCTGTCTCCCAGTGGGATCCCCCTACATCTCGTAAAAAGTTGCAGCAGTTTCTCGGGTTTGCTAACTTCTACCGACGATTCATCAGGAACTACAGTGCTATCGCCGCGCCCCTCACACAACTCACATCCACCAGCAGACCTTTCCAGTGGAACCAAGCAGCCCAAAAAGCTTTCGACACTCTTAAAGGACTCTTCGTTTCAGCCCCCATCCTTATCCAACCCGATCCTACCAGACAATTCATCGTCGAGGTAGATGCTTCAGACTCTGGGGTAGGAGCTGTTCTATCCCAACGAGAAGAGAAGTCCGGCAAATTAAAACCTTGTGCCTTCTTCTCTAAGAAACTCTCCCCCGCGGAGCAGAACTATGATGTTGGGAATCGGGAACTTCTCGCAATTAAACTGGCTTTAGAGGAGTGGCGTCATTGGCTGGAGGGAGCGGTCCAACCATTCATCGTATGGACGGACCACAAAAACCTCTCGTACTTACGCTCCGCAAAAAGACTAAACTCCCGCCAAGCCCGCTGGTGCCTGTTTTTTGATCGCTTCAATTTCTCTATCACCTACAGACCAGGCAGTCGTAATGTCAAGCCGGATGCCCTCTCCCGGAAATATTGCTCCTCGGATGAACTGGACAGCACCCCCGCCAACATCATCCCGCAATCCTACATCATTGGAAGTCTCACTTGGGACATTGAAACCAAAGTTCTTCAGGCCCAAGGTGAGGAGCCGGACCACCCCAATCCTCCTAATGGTACGCTCTATGTTCCTCAATCCCTCAGATCGGACACAATTACCTGGGCTCACTCGTCCCGCATCGCCTGCCATGGGGGTGTCGCCAGAACCCTCAACCTCCTCCGCAGACGGTTTTTCTGGCCTTCTATGGGTAAGGATGTCAGGGAGTATGTTGCCGCCTGTCCCACGTGCGCGCGCTCCAAATCCTCTAATGCTCCACCATCTGGACTACTGCACCCATTGCCTACTCCCAGTCGACCATGGTCACACATAGCTGTGGATTTTGTTACCGGTCTTCCCCCCTCCCAAGGCAACTCAGTAATCTTCACTGTCATTGACCGTTTCTCCAAGTTTGTTCACTTTATTCCACTTCCTCAG
Organism: Oryzias sinensis; assembly: GCA_037389245.1. NCBI lineage: Eukaryota > Metazoa > Chordata > Actinopteri > Beloniformes > Adrianichthyidae > Oryzias > Oryzias sinensis. The sequence goes on along the minus strand of CM074491.1, from coordinate 30,924,439 downwards.
TTGCCCACAGCCACAGAGACAGCTGAAATTCTGGTCCAGCAAGTTTTCCGACACCATGGCATCCCCACTGATATCGTCTCAGATCGAGGTCCCCAGTTCGTTTCACAAGTATGGAAAGCGTTCTGCTCGGCGCTGGGCGCCTCTGTTAGCCTCACCTCCGGATACCATCCCCAATCGAATGGGCAGGCTGAGAGAGCTAATCAGGAGCTGGAAACCTCCCTTCGCTGTCTGGCCGCTCAGAATTCCATGGACTGGTCGAAATATCTGGTATGGGCCAAATACGCACATAACTCTCACCCGTCCTCTGCCACAGGATTGTCCCCGTTTGAGGCCGCCCTCGGGTACCCACCACCACTGTTTCCCTCGCAGGAGCTGGACTTGGCAGTGCCCTCGGTTCAGGACCATCTTCGGCGGTGCCAAGACATCTGGCACCAAACCAGGGCTGCTCTCCTCCGCACCAAGGAGAGCAACTGCCGTTCTGCTAACCGCCACAGGGTGGTGGGGCCCACATACCTGCCTGGTCAAAGGGTTTGGTTGTCCTCACGTAACATACCCATCCACGCCACATCACGTAAGCTTGCTCCCCGTTACATCGGTCCTTACACTATTGAGAAGGTCATCAATCCCTCCTGTGTCCGCCTCCGGCTGCCCGCTGCCCTCAAGATCCACCCGTCCTTCCATATTTCCCAGGTCAAGCCTGTTCAAGACAGCGCGCTTTGCCCCCCTTCCGCATCCCCTCCACCCGCCCGGCTCATTGACAATGCTCCTGCCTACACCGTCAGCCGCATCCTGGACGTCCGACGTCGGGGTCGTGGCCACCAATTCCTGGTGGATTGGGAGGGTTACGGTCCGGAAGAACGTTCCTGGATCCCTCGCTCCCTTATCCTGGACCCTTCCCTCATCAGGGATTTCTATCGTGCCCACCCGGATCGGCGCCCTGGCCCGCCTGGAGGCGGTCGTTGAGGGGGGGGGTACTGTCATGGTGCCTCTGGCAGACTCCTCCCCCTCCAGCACTGTTTCACTCTTCTCCTGATTGCCACCAGCTGCTGTCACTCTCCTCATCATCACTTCTGCTCTTAAGGAGCTCCTACGCCTCAAGCCGACGCCAGATCGTTAACCCTTACGGTGACTCGCCTGGTCTTGCTATGCTCTATCTTGTTTTGTTTGCTCACGTACCCAACCTAATTCCTATTCTCCTGCCTCAGGAAACCACGTTACGAGTGACACCAGTGTGGGTCATCAGTTAAGCCGTTCCAGTGAACCGGAAGACTCCTCGCCGTACGCTGACCGCGTTAACACCTCCAGCCACGCCACAAGCCATCTTCACATTCGGACCTCGCCGGGACTAAACTTCGGCCTCACACGGAGAATCAATAAACGATTACTCATTCTGCCACTTACCTGTCTTACTCTGGGTTTCAGCATCTGGGTTCGCTTAGCCTGAAGAATCATGACACAGATAGGGTTATGGTTCACACCAAACGTGTTTTGCGCCGTAGAGGCGGCCAGTTTCAATTTTAAGTCAATGGTACAGACGTGAGCTGAGGTCTATCTGTGCGATTTCAGCGACGGGTACGGCGTGAAGGTCTGGGAGCAGCGCAATTTCAGCGACACAGGGCAATTCAGTACCAGTCTGAACCATCTGAATAAAATCAGTAGCCAGAATGAGCGTCACTGGGTGAAGGCGGGTACACCCACTCAGTCTGTCACAGTAGTGATGGAGCTGGAGAATGCTCCATTTTCTTGCAAAGACAACCACAAAATGCTATTTTCACGCCTTTCTGAGTTTTCCTCTGAAAACCTGCGCTCTGAGCACCACCCCCTCCCAATCCACAAAACAAGCGGTTTTTCACACTATGACGTGGATAAGCGAGGAAGAGTCTGCCCTGCCAGCACCGCCCCCAGGCTAACACACACACTCACTTTCTTCGCTGAGCTAGCAGCTATCGTCAAAACGATGACTCAGAGATCGAGACGTCTTACTTCCGGGTAGGAAAAAGTGCTGCAAAAAAAGCTAATAATTATTTATTGTGCTAAAGGTAATAGATCAGCATATATATGGATGTAGTTTACTCTGAAAGGCTTAAGAAAAGCATGATATAGGGCTTTTAATTCACGGAGGTATCAACTGTTTGAAAATTGATCATTATGAGAAATTAATTGTATGTGCTCTGCTAGAATTTTATGACACATATGCTTTCATATATCAGAAAAAAGCTGTGAAAGAAAAAGCCTGGAACAAGATTCACCAATTTTGAACCGCTTCAACATTTCACACCAAGCCTCTTCCAACTGTAGGAGGCTGTTTAGGGTGTCTTTAATGTGCCCATTGTGTACATAGCTTTAGACTCTAAGCATTAGAACTAAAATGTTTTGCATCTCTTCCCTAACATTTTGATTCATTAAGGTAGGTCAACCCATTTTGCTATGATGTCATTATTGAAAATAGCACCAGCTTTTGCATTCATGAAAAAAGGAATTACAATTCTAGTTCCTTATAGCACCCTGATAAAAAAATCTAGGCCAAAACAGCAGGGTTGATGGGATTCCAGGCTCCTGCAGGAAAAAGTTCAATAGCAGCCACACGATCCCTCAGCTCTGTATCTGCCTGTACATGAATTGGGAAATGGTGCAAAAAGAGACACATGCAAAGAGAGATGCATGCAAGCTAACAGCTACTGTTGATGATGTGCATGTCATCTAAGAAGAAAGGTATGATTTTTGTTGTTTATGGGATCAAAAGTGTCTCACAGAGAATATGTAACAAGATCTATGCAAGTTCCTTAATCAATATTTGCGCTCTTTGGCCTGTTCTATATTGATCTGTTGCTGGGGCCTGGAGTGTACATGCTTAACTGTTGACCCCAACAGAACCATAAAACTCCTAATAGTAAACAATGTGTTCCCTGAACTGCACTGCAGCTATTAAAGGGAAAAAACGAGCTACACCTGTGCAGACCGATATGTCACGGTGTAACAGTTTAAAGCTTTTGACTCATTAACTTCCAATTAGAGCTTTTCAGTCCAGTCTTCCACAGATTTTTATTTTTAAGAGGCTAAAGTAGAATTAGGTCACCTCTCAGGATTTGTTTACGAAAGACTTTCAATCCAAGATATCATTGAACGTTAGATTTTATATTAATCCTTGGAAGGAAATTAAATCAGGTGTCACAGTTAGAAATATCAGTCAATAATAAAACAAAAAAACAACAGGAATAAGATTTCTTCTAACTGGATAATAATGTTCTCTAAACACTGACTTTAGAAAGGTCTATTTTGAAATTCACTGAAATCTGATCTAATATTAGATTTCTGTTTTACTCAATGGGATTTTTTTAATTCCCCACTGAAACCATTTCTAGTGGACTCCACAGAGAAATAAAATGGAGAAAACAAGAATGTTGGGCGACTTACAGCACTGTCCACATTTTAATAAATTGTTTTGTCTACGTGTTTATTTTACTTGATCATCTTTACTAGATTAAAACCTATTTTTTTCTCATTTTGCTTTGACAAAACCTTAGTGGATTCATTAAGAGTCTTGTTTTTGCTGCTTGTAATGTATGGCAGAATAAACCTGCTGTAGGGAGTCTTTACAGCAAATATTCACCTTTCTGTGACTTTCACCAACTCCCCTTAAATTCTTCTTCACTACATCTACGAACCTCCTCATCGTCAAAAACCTCAGCATCTTTTCATCAACATCATCATTGTTTCTCCTCTTTATGTGTCCAAACATTTCAGCCTGTTTCTATGGATTTATCTCCAGAACATCTACCATGATCTATTCCTCTGATGGATTAATTCTTAATCCTATCCATCCTGGTAAATTCCAGAGATAACCTCAACATTTTCATCTTTGCTACCTCCAGCTCTGCTTCCTGTCTCTGCATCCGAGTTTAAACCACCTACATTTCTGCTCTCACCACAGTCCTCTACACCTTTCCCGTAAATCACTGCCAAAACCTTTCTCCGCCAGTTCCCACCAGCTTGCACACGCTTCTTCACCTTGGTCCGCTTTAAGAACCAGATTTACAAAAAGTTTGATTGAGTAGAAATGTGTCTTAACTTAAGAAACAAGTTGCACTTGATTCACTAAGTGGACTGCGTCTCTTAAGAGTGCAATACAGGTTTTTTGGCATAAAGCAAATATACTGTGAAGAGTAGATGCAAATACATCATCATAGCACAGGCATTGTGATCTAACAAATGTGAAACTGGATTCCACCTTAGCAATTGTGTCACAGAAAATAGTGCCTACCTGCTGTGCAATAGTTCATCTTTAAAGCTGCAAACTGCTGTACTTGTTCCAGAAGTGTTGTAGTCCGTTTGCTTATTCTATGCTCTAGCATTGATTGCGTTGTAATAATTAAGCTTGAGCAAACCTTTGCCAATGCTAAATTCCAATTTGAATATGTTGTTTGCACCTGTTATACAATCGCATATCCTGGTTAAGCTGCTCTAATTTGACTGTGGAATGAATAAACATGAAAACAACAATAAACAATTAAGAGGGGAAATATGTTTAATGGGAATCACTTTAAGAAATATACAATGGGTGGGGGATGTCTTTACAAATATATGCTACCTGAGGCCATAGAATGACAAAATCCAGCAAAAAGTTTAAATGCAGTAGCATTTTTTTTAACTTCATCTTGGAAACCACATAGCTATTTTTCACTCTATGTTTGACCATGTACAGTCTTGGTGGCATTGGACCTCTCTATGATTTATTGATTTCAGAATATAAGACCCATTGCTGGAGGTTAAAAGCCAATCAAATTTTGTGAAAGGTCTGACACAGATGACAGTGGGAGATAAAATAAAAGCTCAATGACGCTCGGATGATCCTTTAATCCTTTCCTGTTGGTTGTAGCCTTTACCCCACAGCAAGGACAAAACCCCTGTCCTTTCTTGGACTTTTTCACGTTAATATGTGTCTGTCACAATACCTGACAGCCTGTGTATTCTAAAGGGTGGTCTTATGTTGTGTTTGAAGTCTTCCAAGCAGCTGACCTGAAGGCTGGGAAGCATCTGCATCATTTGTCTGTCTCTCCTTAGTTTAAACCACGGCTGAGGCAGAGCATTGTGGAGGGTATTTAATGTCTCTCACTCTGTCTTTTGCTCTTTTAACTGTCTGCCTATCTCTCGCTTTTACTCTTGCTGTCACCCATTTTAATGGAGCATGGTGACATGACCAGTCCTGGTTGCTATGGTGACAGTCCAGCTGGTATGGTGGCAGTGGCTGCATTCTGTGTGTCTGTCTTTGTTTTTTTCCTAATGATTGTGAGTTGCAGCGCGGTGGCACTGTGGGTGTGTAGTTATGTGTGTTCGGCTGGGTGCCCATCGGAGAGCATTTTTTGAAAGTCTGCTTGTGCAGGCTTGTTGCTTTTTGCAGATGTTCTCTGGCCTCTGTGCCTCCTGCCAGCTGCTCCGCCCCCAAAAGCGTACGCATACTCGCACGCTTCTCTTAATTAAGCGGACTGTGCCATGGTGGGCGACTCAACAGGGCCACGGTGGCACACATATCAGACACCCTCAGCAGAAGTGCCCAACATAGTGTACCTATTAGCTGTGGGTTGTTGGTTTTTTTGGTTGGGGGGGTGTAAACAGAGAGTTGATCCTCTGGCATTGCCCTTGAGGTCCTGTGGTTGTGAAAGTAGTGATGGTAGTGGGTAAGTATGCAACTAATCAAGCTAATCCACTCAGCACCAGGCAGAGCATGCAGGGAGGCTCACCAAACAGTTTCTGTCTGTGCTCATCAGGGACCTCCAGGAACAGCAGGAGGCAGTACAGAGGGTGGAGGAGAGGAAGGAAATGAAGGAAGGATTTGGCAAAAAACTGTAGGAACTAAGCGGAAATCCGAAAGTTGATCCACTCTTTATGGAAAGAACAGAGAAACAAAGAAATGTGAAATGAAGAGTTGAGAGTTCGGTTTTAGCACATTCAACTGCAATCACATGCTTTAACAAAAGAAAGAAAGGTGTTAATTCACCTATACATAAATTAAATTAACAGAAATATTGTTCAGAAAATACTGAGTCCAGACAGTCCTGATAAACCCGGTTAATATACACTGAAAATATTAAAAACTGCATGAGTAAGTTTAATTTAGCATGACCTTTTGTGTTGCATTTCAGAAATGCTTAGTTATGGACCCTCTTACATCTTGGGACTATTGACCCCTTTGCATCTGACATCTCAGCGCCAGTTTTAACTGCACTTCAGACATTTAGGGCCCCTTGGTGGAGAGGGTGCTTGGTCATCACTGTGAGCAATTATGAGATGTCCTCTCAGTGGCCTACCCGTCAATTTTAAATGCACCCTTTACTACGCACACCCTTTACCTCACAACAATAAATACTGCAATACACACACACAAACATTATACAAGAAAGGTGGGACCTCTGATCTTCTGTCCCCTACCCCATTCCTGGCAGGGGGAACCAGGCCCTCAGTAACGGGGACCGTGTCCCTTGGCAGCCCTCTCTCCACGAAGGGAGAGGGATCCCTGAGTTCTCTGGCAAAACCAAAAGCTGGGGATCACATCACATCTGAGCCAGGGTTTGTCCTTGTCCTATGGTGTGGGTTGTGGTCCTTGCCCTTGAGCGAGCGCTGGGCCTCTCCAAAATTCCAACTGTTGGTGAGGCTGGTCGGAGCATGTTAACAACACTCCTTGTGGACCCCCACTTCTCTTGGGTGTTCACATTCAGGGCAGGGATGGCCGGCCCCTGCCTTGCTCTCTCCTGGACCAACTATGGGCTGGGTGGGTGGCTGCCTGGAGCATGAGGTGGGTCTCCCCTGGGGGGCCTGGCTCGTGCCTACAGTTGGGGTGGGGGGATGCTCGGAACTTCTAGATGGTGGTGGGCTGGGTGTTCGCTCCTGGTGCGGGGCTGGAGCTTGCACTCTCTGTCCCCCTGTGCCTCCCTGCTCTCTGGCATTGGAGGCCCCTGTGGCGATTCTGCTGGCCCTTGTCTGGGAGGCAAACGTGATTGCTTGGCGGTCGGACTTCTTCTATTTGCTATACTGTGTGAGTGTCTGGGTCTTGGTGTGGGGATAATTCGGCCCTCCTTCTTTTTTTAAACATTCGATCAACCACCTGAGCAGGCCATAAACACTCACCTGAGCAAAGGTGTCAGCTCACCTTTGCACTGGAGTATGCTTGACTGAATGAAATGTTTTACAAGCGCTGGTTTGTATGCATGTGCATGTGTGAACTGTAATTGTATTGTTTACATTGTGACATTTTTATATGTGAACATTATTGTAGCCAAAAGTATGTTTGTTGCATTTCAGTGTGTGTGTGGATGGACGCCACCCCTTTCAGACCAACATTTACACCTGACTGACAGTAAAGATGATAAACTTCCAGCAACTTGTTGCTTTATGATTCTGCCCCCACCCCTTTTTTTCCCATAATCATCTTTCTATTTCCTTGGTAAATGGCGTATACTACTAATAGTGCTTAAATACCTTCTTCAAGGCCCAAAGCCCTTGCCCCTGCCTACCTCAGTGAGCTCCTCTCCCTGCAAGCCACTTCACGACTCCTCCACTCAAATTTTACACATTTCCCTTCATCAACCAAGCACCAGGCTAAAACACAATGGGAGACAGAGCCTTTCAGGCTGCCGCCCCTCGACTCTGGAACAATCTTCCGGAATCCCTCAGAGCCCCACAAAGCTTTGGCACATTTAAAAAAGGCTTAAAAACTTTCCTTTTTAATAATGCTTTTTAGTACTTTGTTGTTTTTATTGTCTTACTTTGTTCTTATTTTAAATCATTGTTATTCCTGCCTTCATTGTAGGGCTTTGAGATTTTACCTAAAATGTAGAGTGCATTCTAAATAAAATTTATTATTATTATTATTATTATTACAAAGCGCTTTACAGTCACTGTCCCATTCACCCATGCACACACATTCACACACTGGTGTGAATCCTTAACCCCCCTTTCCCCCCTTTCTTCCATCCCTCTCTCTACTTCCCTCCTCTTCTTTTCCGGACGGTCCAACAAAAACAGGTACAAATATAATAAATATAAATAAAGTTTGGCCTAAATTACAAAAGGGGTTTATACAAATATATACCTTGTGTGTTAGAAGATCCACAACCCTTGTTGTAACAGTAAATCTGTCTACCATTAGAGGCCTTCTGCTCTTATCTGTTTGCTCAGGTGTTGGACGAGAGAAGTTTAAAGAACAAAACAAAAAAATCCAATTTTTACACCTGAAGTCTAGAACTGTCATGGAGACAGAGAATTCAATACCTATAAAATCCAAACAAATCAACACATCCCTTTTCAGTGGTTTGTTTCCAATATTTTCCTTCATTTTTTTCTGTCTTCCTTTCCTTCTATTTTATCCATTCTCGTCTTCTTAACACACCCAGACACAGCAGAACAGCATGGATAGCTAATAACTCTCTAATTTCCTCTCTTCACGGTTTGTGGAAGGTGTCGCGGATAACTTGATTTATCAGACGACTATTAGAATGTGAATCAAGAGTATTAAAGCAATGGACATTAACTTGCACATTGTTTAAACAACGCCACAGGACTAATGGATTTCAAAATGAATTTGTCAACACGGTTCTCAATGAATATAATTAGTGGAATGAGAGTAAAGCAGTGGAAGAAACCGCAGGAGAAGTAAGCAGCAGCCTAATGGGCAGAAATAAGAGCAGAGACGCTGAAGGAGGCCAAGACAGTCATACCTGAGTGTTAGAGACTCATTTATAAGTGATTATTGTATGTGGTATTAAAAGAATGAAATTGATTTGCAGCATGTTTAGTAGTTGCAGGAGCAGTTTAGAAGTAATCCTCTAATTCTAAATACTTATAAGTCTGTCAGTATTTCAGAACTGTTTTCAGCTGTCACAAAATAAGTGAAACCAGAATAGTTCTTTCTATATATGTCATAAAAATATTAAATACACATGTTCTTTAATGGAAACACAATGCCTTTCATTTTTATTTTTATTTTTTAGTAATAAAGACAACAATGTTTTGTACACTGTTTAGCTTTTTAGCTGTTTACAACAAAGTAATTTGGCTTAGGATAATATAAAAAAGGTGTTGATCTAAGACTTTTTTTTACAATTAAGTCAAATATTTTAAATATAAGCTCTTCTGAAGGAGCATGACACTATTTATTTGTCTTTATTACATCAGGTTCTATGTCCATGTGCCATTATTCAGATTCTGACTGTTTTGAGTAAAGCAAACTTCAATTAAGTATTTCTGAATGAGAGAAAACAGGAGACGGCAATTGGAACTTGCTTTTTCTCTGCAGTAATGATGGCAATAACATTTGAGGACCTAAGCCTCCACACCACCCCAAAAATGATTTATAAGCTAGATCTCTGTAGTGAGATGGGAGAGCTGCCCCGCTGGGCCAGCGGGGCAGCTCTCCCGTCTCACTACAGAGATCTAGCAGCTGAATGACGTGGGGTGGAGTAAGTGGGTGACACCTGAATACTAATGTACCACTTTTTTAACTCTACAATCTTCTTCATCCTCACATCCAGTTCTGTTTTTTCCTGTTTTCCTCTGCTTCTTTAGGTTATCATCTTTTTCCCTCAACTGTCCCACTGTTCTAAATGTTCTGCCTCTCTTTTTCATCTACCTTAGCACTTTTTTTCATTTCTGTCATGTTTTCTTTTTTTAAATCTGTTCCGGCCAGTTAAAGGCTCCCCATCCTAATGACCCTGTCCACATGCTCACATCTGAATAATCAAAAAGATTGATCAAGCATTTGTTTTTGGGTTTGTTGGTTGTTGTTTTTTGCAAAAAAAACCCCCAAAACTGATAAATGTGACAAATCAGCAGACAGGGTTGATTTGAAGGGGATGTTGATGCACAGTTGCAGGGTAATTAGAAAATATAGTTCTTGACACTTGAAGAAGCTCAACTACAGTATAGTTTGAACCACTCAACTTAAGTCAAGCACTGCTGCAGGAGTACTCTTTAAGCAGAACAGCAGACATAAAAAAGGCATAGAACTGTAAAGTTTGTTTCAGGAGCACATTGGGTCAAAGAAAAAAAAAATATTTATATGTTTAATAATTGACCAAAAATAAGTTACACAACAACAGGGATGACTGACCAAGCTGCTCCATCCTTAGAAAAAAAGATATTTCAAAGTTGTTTTAGTGCAACAAAAGTTGAAGAGGATTTTTCACTTTCATTTAAAGTGCCCCGATCACATTTTTTTTTTCCAAAAACGTTCCAAGTTGTGTTTCAATTATGATTAGGAAGTTTTAACCAAAATCCTAAAATCTAAATGTCTTAAAAAGCCATATTTCATGTCTATCTGAAGCCTCTGTTTCCATGATCTCCTCAATATGGGCGTGGCCGTTGGTGCTAAAGTGAGTAGGCCTGGCATCGATTCCCCCTTTCTGCAAGCTGCATCTTGCATGAGTGAAGACCTCAAGGGGGAGGGGGCACAAACGACGCCAACTGATAATCTCTTTTTTCCAAAGTTTCTCTTTTTAGAGCTAAAAAACGGTGGAAAGTGACATTTTTGGTTCCAAATAACACTTTGAACAATATGTGGAATGTTAAAAAGAATGTGTGAACCAGACCCTGCTGATTAAAAAACAACTTTGATAAGTTCATAACAAATGCTTTGAATTATATTAGAATTTAGACTGCATTGCAGCATCAAGCACCACTGTCTGTGGCTCAGAACTGATTTGATGCTAGCACATGCAGATTGTAAATTCATTTGAACAGCAAATAAAATGAATTCTAAAAAGAAAGTGACTATTCAAACGTAATCTTTTGAAATATGCTGAACTTTTTTCTTGGACGCACAGACCCAGAGGAAGGGTTAAGTTTAGGATTATGAGTTAGGATTAAGCTGCATTCACACCGAACGTGATTGGCGGCCAGTTTCAATGTTAAGTCAATGTGTCAGGTGTCGGGGTCGTCTCCGCACACCTGCTTGAGGATCCGGACTCTCACACCTGTTCAGCATCCAATCAGTGAACCTATTTTAGTCCATCTCACCCTCCAGCCTTTGTCGGTTCGTCTGCTTTCATGAAGGACTCACTGATCCAAGCCGAAGCCTATGCCAAAGCCTCTAGAACCAAACCCTCCAGAACCAAAGCCACAAGAACCAAAGCCAGCAGAACCAAAACCACCAGAACCAAAACCACCAGAACCAAAGCCACAAGAACCAAAGCCACAAGAACCAAAGCCACCAGAACCAAAGCCACCAGAACCAAAGCCACCAGAACCAGAGCTAGCAGAACCAAAGACACAAGAACCAAAGCCACCATAACCAAAACCGCCAGAACCAAAGCCACAAGAACCAGAGCCAGCAGAACCAAAGCCACCAGAACCAAAGCCACAAGAACCAAAGCCACAAGGACTCACAACCAGTCCCAAAGAACAAAACCCAAAGAACCAAGACCAACACCAAAAACCAAAGCCAGCATCAAAGAATCCAAAGACCAACGCCAAAGATCCAAAGCCCAACCCCTTTTCATCCTTCAATAAAATTCACAAAATCAAACTAAGTCCCTGTCTGCATTTTTGGGTCCAGCTACTCCAAACCTAACACAATGGTACAGGTGCGATTTGAGCGGCGGGTTTGGTGCAAATGTCTGGCAGCAGAGTGGGGCAGTTTGGTCACTTTGTTATAGTGGTATCAGAAGAAAAACATTTCAGTGCAAAATCTGAAGAAACATAAATGATAAAGCAAGACAAAAGCCTCCTGGGTAAAGGTGATGCAGTGAGGAGGTGTTGTCTCCTCATGTGTAACTGGCTTAGTTTCTTCTGTCCTTTTTTTCCGTTTTTCAGAGTTTGTTTAAGAAAATAGCGCTCCCAAAGAAGCAGCTGATTTTTTCTAGCTTTTTGGTCTGCTTCAGTCTCTCTGTGTGACAGAAATCCAAACCAAAAAAAAGGTTTAACACTTACTATGATTTATTATAAATTTGTATTAAGTCTGCAGTTCCTTATAGTTTAAAATCACTGCACTACCCTGAAGCACTGAGAATAAATGATGTAAACGATGCAACATTCACACTAATAAGGACTGAACATTTCTAGTTTGAGGAACTACTGGAACTAAAGAACTACTGCTAAATGTTTGAGCTGTTTAAATGTTTGAAAAGTTCTGTGGCTTGGAATTTACATTCTTTTTATTTAGCAGTCAGATCATTTCATTTTTTAAAATCTTTTTTCAGTGACTTTTTTTGCAAAAGCAGGAAGAATTAGCTTGAGGGATGATGGGAGGAGGATCAGGTGTAGCGGCTTATTTTCTCTGCCGCACGACTTGCCGTCAGCTCAAAATGGCCTCCAACACATCTCGATGTCTGATTTGTTTGTGTCTGACCCAGAGGACCGACGTGAATGCTGCAGGAGCACGGAGATAGAGTACAGCTGCTGCAGCTGAACGCTGACAAGCATGTGGGGAGCAAAATGCACACACACCTGCACAATCACAATCCTGTCTGGGTCGGCCAGGTTCAAAGCATTTGTATTCATAGACGGTTTTGCATTGGCTCCAACACCTACAGTGTTTCATCTGACTGTGGGATTCAACTTTCTACTTTCACACTCGGAAGACCTTGGACTGTATCTAAGTGTATTCACTTTTCCACTGTGACTATCCTAAAAAATGCTGAAGATGGTGTGTTTTGATGCTCAAGTTGACTCAAAGACAGGTTAACTTTATTGTGTCTGTGGCAGCTCCGATCAAACTTCTACTTTAGTCACATTCTCCCATAGGAGTTGACCCATCTGGGCCCGTGGAGGGTCTACAACATTTTGTTAGCTGGGGGCAGATTTGGGCACATGTTTGGGAAAGGGGGGCACATGTAAATGACCCAAAACGTATTCAAATCCTAAACATTAGTGGTTCTTATCTGAAAAGTGGTTTCAACACCCAATGGAAAATCAAATCCAGCCACAGCAAACCCTCTTCATACCATTTGACTTATATAAAGCACAAAGTCTTCAAAAATACTTACCTTCACTGTGACGAGGTTTCAACCACAACAGGGAGGTGTTTTAAGATTCTCCATTGACATTAAAGGAACCAAAAAATGAAGTTCAATCACAGCTTGTGATTCACATTTAATGGAGTTTATTTAATGAATATTAGCAAATATTTAACTATAATTAGAAAACTGAAAAGCATATTTCCTCAGGACTAGTTTTACCATGTCAATGTATTCAGATAGAACTTTATTATGTCCATTAGAAACATCACTTCCTCACATTTTCCATTATCACACATATACCTTGATTTGGAGAACTCGCTGTGGAGCTGATGGCTGCTGCTCAGTCCTTCCCTCCCTGTTTTGTCCTTCTGTTTTATGCTTCTTAATAAATAAATCTGCAATCTTTTGTGATCTTTTTTTTTTTTTATCTTTTTCTGATTATTTCTCTCCCTGTTTCTACTTGTTGATCCTGAAGAAATAAAGCAACATTTCTGTCACAAAATAACATTTTGAGTTAACAGTATAATGTAAAGAAATGTATATTCCCGTCTTTCAGGTTTTAGATGTTTGTTGCTTCAACAGATCAGTTTCTGATTAAATTTAGAATTATTCTCCCCAAGTTGTAGTAACCCGTTAAATTGATTTAAGTTATATTGATTATATTTGAATTGCTTGTTGAAGAAATGCTTCAATAACTTATTTTCAGACTGTAATGCTATCACTGACATGAAATTTTCACTTGGAATCGAACCAGCAACTGAATTTGTTTCACAAGTTCTTAACTGTCTGTAATACTGTTTGTTGGTTCAAATATTTTTTATGTTTTACTTGTTTCATTATATTTTGATGTCAGTGACTTTACTTAAATATGTATTACCTACCATGTGAATATATCTACTTTTCATTTGTGCCATCAACGCAATTTTCTATCCTTTTCTAGTATGGTAGGGGGCGGGGGGTTGGCAGGTGGTAGAGACACGCAGTACATGAGTGAGTGGTGGGTCCAACGAAACTCAGAGACATGAGTTTTGCTATTAAGACGTGGTGAAACCCTTGTGCTATCCTAGGCACTTTAACATTGGGAGTTGGGTCATCTAGACCCGCTAGACAGTGCTCTGAACCTCTTTTCTTCAATGATTTGTGATCTTCACTGGTGTCCATGGATTACATGAAATCTTTCCACCTTTATCCACCTTTGTCATGGTAGGGAGAACACGTCAATGGAAGGGTGGGGTCATCTAAGATAGCACAAGGATTAACATGTAATGCAAAACCAAGTTTCAGTGTCTCTGCTTGAGGGGGCATCCGGGGTGGCACGTCTAAACAGCCATGCCTCCCTGTGTCCTCTGCTGGACACACCGCTGGAGTGCAGGTGTGTCTTGCAGTCCTATTGTAGCTCATGCAGCAACATTAAGGGAAGTCATGAAAATGTAGTACGTAGTACAAGGATATGCAAACCTTTTGACTTGTAGGCAACAAAAGGTCCTAAAATTCGACAAAAGGCCAGACCAGGGGCAGATCCATGGATGCATGCATGTTGACCCCTATAGGTGAAAAGAAATATGGAATCTGGGCCAAAAAAAAAACACCCTTCATTTTGATTGAAAATGAAAATATATATTCTAAAACAGATTATTATGAAATTTTCAAAAGTGTGTCTTTAGTTCAGATTTTATGTCAATTGCACCAATGGGTTGATGCCCCACAGGGAAAAATGCAAATTGAGAGAGAGATCAATTTATTGGTAGTGCACCTTCAGAGGAGAAACACCAATATTACATAGAAAAAAAATATTATAAAGGATTATCAATATAAATTATTTCCGCTTGGCGGGCGAGATTAAATAGTTTAATGGGCCACATGGCCCCTGGGCCATTGTTTGCCCACCCCTGGTTTAGTGAGTGGTTCAGGAGGTAATTGTAGATAATATGATAATATAAGCTACACGCACTTTTCACATACTGATGATGCTGTCATATGGTGTCCTTTACACAACACTGCAGTCGTTTGTAAGGTACCAGTACTGGCTCCCAACTGATCGCCCGCAATGCCGCACACAGGGGGGGTGCCCGTGAGATGCCTGTAGGATGCCCAGACAAACTACGCAATGGTTGTCAGCCAGGCTGTGCACAAGTGATGCCCAAGGAGCACCTACCTTTGACTTGAACAGCACTAATGGGCCCCTTTTACAACCTGCAGTCTTCACACTCTACCTACATCACCCTTACTTTCCCAAAATGCTGCTGAATGTTTCCTACAACCTTGACACCCGCAGCATGCAGAAAAAATGTGCATTAACACTTTCAGTCTACGGGCTCACCAGTTTGCAATAATACATTTTATTGATTTGGCGGCTTTCTTGGAAATCAAGGTCACAGAACGGAGATAAAGTGCAGCGGCCCACAGAGTTTCAGTTCTGAAATGAGCAAGTTCTTGTTACTGCACAGCTCCCAACTTTCAAAAAGTTTTTGATTATTAACTCAGCAAAGTGACTTTTGCCTTTTTTACGTTTTAGAAGCTTTGACATATGCACAAAAACACTCCAAACACTCTTATAGAGTTTTATTTTACTCTTTACTGTCACATTTGCAACAAAATGTAGAGTGGAAGATTTGTACAACAGCTCACACTATGATTATTGTGGAGTTCCCACCAGTGTGATACCCTCCTAAAAGACAACTAATTGAATTAGTTAATGAATTGTCCACCATTGGCACAAATTTCGACTACACATAGAATGTATTGCTTGATAAAAAATGGTTCATGGAAGAGTTGGATGAGGTAAATAAAAAAAAAATCTGTATTTTCAAGTTGGCGCCTTTGTTGTGGTGCGACGCAGCATGGCACAATGTGGCAGACTCCAGTGAGGCTTCACTCACCTGGGGCTTCATCCCACCTGAGCTCCACACAATCAAGAGGGAGAGTGAAACCTTCCACCGGTTGCCATTGCAACCCAGAGGCAGTCTTTGCATGGGACAAAGACTGTCGGGTCCTGCGTGTGCGGGTTATTCTGAGACAGAGAGTGAGTGATGTGCGACAGAGTCGGTGCGGCCCCCCCGGGGCCCTCATTCGTTTGTTTCTCACTGGGACCACAGGAGCCTCACTGCACTAAAGATGGAAGCAGCGGTGGCTCAAGTGAAGAGGGAAACCAGAGAAAGGCAACTGATGTGGAAAGACAGGATGATGAAAAGATGCTTAGAAGTTGTAGAGTGAGAGGAGATAAATATAAGTGCCAGGAATGGTTGTCTGAATTTGATTCAGTCTGAGGCTGGTTTAGGTTATTCAGTCGATATTTCTTCATTCAATTGTAAGCAGTAAGTCAAACCAAAACTTCTCACAAAACTTCATTTGAAAAAACAGACTGTTTTAATCTCTAATTATACCAATTAGCAGGGCACTAAAAATTCAAAATTTTAATAACCTGTCTTCCACACAGCAAGCTTAAATGACTTGAAAAAGCTTTGCTCTTAGTGCTCCACAGAATGTAATGACTCTAAAGCACTAAGGCATCCCTAAAGACACGTCAAACATGGCATGAATCCTTGCGTTTTAGCTTGAAACATCCTTTCAGTTATTTTTGTAAATACCTTGAATCAGATTTGGAGGTTCCTACCTGTTGCACTGAAGGGTTAGAAATCTTTACAGACTTTTATGGATTGGTTTTTAAGCTTTGTTTTCAATTCTAGCACTCATAAATCCAAAGTCATGCAGAATGGGTAAAATATATATATATATATATATATATATATATATATATATATATACACACACATATATATTAATATGGGAGCCGGTTTAGCTCGTGCTGGTTTGCAGCACCTTCATCCCTGAAACCAGGGTTCGACTCCGGGCTGCTCTCCCTTCTTCTACTTCTGTGCTTGTCCTAAGCCCGGTTGCTTTACAGTTGCGCCAGGAAGGGCATCCGGCGAAACATTGCCAAGTTTGGTTATGCGACTGGTTCGTGGCGAATTTCGATGGGAAAAGCTAAAAAGAGAAACAACAACACATATATATATATATATATATATATTAATATATATATATGATATATATCATAATTATGGTAATTGGTACTATTATGATTAATAGTTCATAAAATGATCTGTTGTGTTTTTGGCATATAAAACCTTTTTTTTTCTAAATGTGGAATAATAATTTTTGACTGAGGTTCACATGATTTCCTTTCAAAATAAAAAGACATCTTGCACCTACATTGGACAATTTCAATGCGGAAAATGTATTAGTTGATAATGTGATTAAATCTCTTTTTGGTGCCTCTTAGCCATGAATTTGTAAATCCAACAAACTACAAACTTAATCAGAGCAATTAAAAAAAGAAAAAAAGAAAATCCACTGTATAATCCAGTATAATAAATTCTGGTTGTGCTTACTGAGCTGATTTGATTTTCTGAGGTAAATGGCACTCAAAAATCTGTCCAAATTATGAGGCTGTTGGAGAATTATGGGTACTGTGGACAGGAGCCTTGCTGATGTACTGTTTTAACTGTTTTCAGAATGAGTGGAATAAAGTTTAACTTATCTTATTCTTTAGTCACGCTTGATGCTCCGTGTAGCCCAAACAATATATTATGTTTTAAAATTTAATTTTTTTTATTTTTCTTCAACCAGAGAGCCATGATGAAGGGGTAAAAGAGTCAAGTGTAGCTTCTGAGCCTCAGGTTGCAAGTCCCTACCTTAGCCCAATTTGTTCTGGAGGCTAAAAGTAAACATAAAAGCAAAGGTCACATTTTGTTGATTTTTGTGTTTTCTATTTGTTGATTCACAACAAAGACCTAAGGAAAACTTGTAAACTTTATTTAATTTACCCTTAATGAAGTTGAAGTTAGTCTTAGGAACATCGCAAGGAAGAAATGTAACTAATAAATTTCATAAAACACTTGAAAAATATTTTTAGACTTTTTAAGCAAGAAATTGTACTAAAATGTATGAAAACTGTTAACTCAGCCAAGTTAAGTGCAGTCCCGCTTGAATTTTATATGATCACAAAGGAATTTGTTTTCTTAGACTTAAATCTTTTTCTATTAAAACAAATATATATTTGAACTTGATGTGCTTTATGACCTCAGGGACTGCATCAATCAACAGTTGCTCAGTTTTAAGGGGTTAATCAGCGTGGCTTAAATGTACAAATCTATTTGTTGGCTCCTGGAGTCATGTAGAAGCTATGAGAACAGCTCATACTTGTCAGATCAGATTGTTTAACGGCAGAGAAAGAAAGACTGTTCTTGTACAGCATAAAGCCAAATCGTCTCTCCTCCTGCTACGCCTGTATTCGAGAAACCCATTAAAGGGACTCACTTTGATGAGCTACAGAACATGCAGAAAATCATCTTCCCGCTATATGACTGTTGCTGTGAATCATTGATGTTTGGCAGACTCATTTAAAGACAGAGACATTTTTTGTGGGATTCTTTCATTTCCTGTCGTGTCATTCTAACGCTTTAGGTTGAGTGCCGTGACCGCCTAAACGCCACTTCATCTGTTGTCTCTCACAGGAGGTCTTCGCCAGTTTTGACTTGCTTGCCTCTCACGGTTTGTCTCACGATCCCATGCCCATCAAAGATGAGGAAAACAGGTAGTGACTGCAGCAGTTTGCTTTTTTTTTTTCTACTTCAAGTTCAACCGGCAAATGTATTTATTTTAATACCCTTCAAAATAAAAGCACTACAAATACTGTGCTCCAACAAAACATTCACTTCAGTCGCAATCAAAGGTTTTTTAATAGATACATTTTATTTTATTATGTGTTATTTATTTTTCTTTACTTCAATAAACCCATTTATGTGAAAATGTGTACATTTTAAAAACTGTTTGCAAATGCTTTTGTATTAGCCTTTGATAACAGAGAAATCAAAATGTTTGAGGGAATTAATGTTGTGCATTTTATGTCATTTATTTTATTTTGTTCTATGGTTTAATTTGAATAAAAAAGGTACACTAGATCATTTATTTGAGAGGTTATCTACATTTAAAAAGTGAAATCTCAAATTTGTATGCTTTTATTTATTTATTTTCAATTAGAAGATTAAATCTGAATTTTGAGAAAAAAATTATTGTCAAGAAGAACAGAATGCATAACAAGCTAAGACCAAAAGCTGCCAAGAGGAGTTCTCTTTGTTTACATGATTGCTTGAACAGAAACATGCATGTCTTTATTATAGCTGATATTATATTACCTACTAAGCAGTTATTTCTAACTGCTTTTCTTGGGACTTTCATCATGCCTCTGTTTCAGTCATGGAACCCGGTGTGCAGGCGAGGTTTCCATGGAAGCCAACAACTCTTACTGTGGTGTTGGCATTGCCTTTAATGCTAAGATCGGAGGTGAGATTAACTTGATGACACATTGGTGTAAAACCAAGCTTTGAAATGTTTGCTGTATTATTTAGTCTTTTTTCTTAAAAAAAAATCTACTGTTGTGAGATTTTAATATTAAATGAGCTGAAATAACCTGTGGTGTTAGCACGTTAACATGCAAAGTCGGATGAGATGCTAATGTGTGGATAGAAGTTCCTTTGATCTCAATCCTCCTTTTGGAGTTGTTTCATGAGCATATACCATAAAAATATACCCACAATATCATGCTCACTTAGACACTATCTGGATCTTAAAGTGTTTTCCATCTGACCTCCAATCTTTTTAAACATGTTCATCCTAATCAGGCTTTCTTGCAGAATTGACAACAGGATAAAAAAAGATTTTATTAAATTAGACAAAAAAAGCAGACACACACATGGAGACGCCTGCTGAAGCCCTGTTATATTAATGACAGCACACAGTCAAGTTTTTCTGTCTTTTCTTCTTTGCCCCTTAAAATTTAATGTCATAACATGATTTTCACAAATTTTGTTAATCTGTTTTGTATTAAAGTAAATGATTTTTATTTTAATTAATTAAGTAATTTAATTGTTTTATCTGAAATGACATGAGATTATATTTATAAACTTGTTTTGCATTTTGCACTGTGGATTAGAAATGTTTAAATGAAATAAAAATTTTGACCACTAGCAATGAATAACGCTGGTGAGACAATCTTGGTCCCGATGGAAGCTTCCATGCTGCAGAGTCAGCTATTTGTTGGCTTTGGAGCAGTATGTCAGCTCACAAAAAAGGTCAATAAATAATGAAAAAGACATAATCAATGTTAATAACAGCTTTTCTAGATTTATTATCAAGCTTCCATTTTCTCAGTAGACATTTTGGAAATTCTATTTGAGCACATATTTTTAACAAAGTAATAATTTAAAGAAAACATGCTTCATAGGTTAATTGGCAACTCTTAATTGTCCATAGGTGTGAATGTGAGAGTGAATGGGTTTGTGATTGGGGACATTTTCCCCTGCAAAGGACACACTGCCAAGTGTCTCTGCTCGCCTCATTAGTGGCCGGGACAGGCTCCAGCAGCCCGCGGACTCAGGGATAAAACGGAATAGAAAATGAATGAAATGAAGGAATGAATAATTTAAAGAAGCTTGTTTGGTGTTTTGTTGAGCATTTTGTGTGTTTTACAATTATTTACAATTTTTTAAGTATGTGTACAAATTTGGAAAACTGAACCTTATTAAAGAAATGCACACTCACAAAATTGATTTTAACACCATATTTATTTTAAATAGTGAAGAAAAAATGAAAATTAAATAAAGTAGTAGATTTTTTGGCATTACAATACTTTCTTCACTCAAATTTGTTTTAAAAGCAGCTTTGTCTCTTTCACCGTAGGACTTGCTGCAAACAAATAATTTTAAAAATAATCCAAGAAATTTTTATGAGAAACAAAAAATAGATTGTAATTCAGTGACAATCCATTTTTTTTATGGTAACTGGCGTATACTTATATAGCGTTTTTCTTCCTTCTTCGAAGCCCAAAGCTCTTTACAGTGACAGACCCATTCACACACTCACTCCGCTGCTGAGCACTGGCGCCAACCTTCCACCAGAGGAAAGGTGGGGTTCAGTGTCTTGCCCAAGGACACTTTTTGACATACAAGGCAAGGCGTAATCAAACTCGCAATAATACTATTGGAGGTCGACCGCCCCTCCACTGCCCCACAGCCCCCCTTTTCAGTGTCAACTTTAAATCTTACACTGGTATGCTTAAGATGTTCATTTAAAAAAACTAAAGAAAAAACTGGGAGTCAAAATGTTGTCACAAGACCTCGCATATTCTGTTTCCACAAGCATGGTTTGTGTTTGATCTGTCTAGGAATCCGCTTGTTGGATGGGCCTGTCACAGATGCCATGGAGGCCTCAGCCCTGACCTACAACATCCACTTCATCGACATCTACGTCTGCAGCTGGGCCTGAGGGACAACGGGGCGGAGATGGATGGCCCTCACTACTTGACAGAGCAAGCCCTGCGGCTAGGAACTCGCAAGGCAAAGCTTTCATCTCCAACTTCACACCACAGCCTGTCCAGCAGCAAGCAAACAGTCTCAATGTCAGCGGATCTCTGACTACAAGGAGGGGTTTCCTTAGCACTTAACGACCAATGTTTGATGTTTAAGGATTGTAACTTCATGTACTTCATTATAGGGAGACTCTATCTGCTATGGTATCGCCATTTTCCATAAGCTATTGCCTTGTAAAAAAGGTATTACTAAAAATAATGGTGCCTTTTTTAACAGTCTGCACTCAAAGTGAAAGTAACGCGTCACATAGCCTCAATTGAGAAGTCTTTTGACAAATACTATTTAAATCTACTGCAAACACATCAACAGACTCAGTGTTCCTGATTTAATTTAAAGGCAATTGAAAACACTCACTCTCTGTAACCAAGGCAACAATCTACTGTGAGTTTTAATGGTTATTGATTCAACATTTAGCCAGAAACATTATTCTCTTGGCCTTTCAGCAACCACCTTACTTTAAGTTACTATTTTTTAAGCTAAATGGATGCAAACTGAATTCCCTTTGCAACCTCTATGAATAAAACATGGACAAACTTCAATTAGAAAACAAAAAAACAAACAAAAAAGGAAAGTTTCATTTTTGATTTTACCCTTTTTTTGACAAAAGATGTAAGTTTGTTTTTTAAAGTTTTTTTTTTATCTTATTTTGTTTTTCAGGGCCGTGTTGGGAAGGGCAGCATCTTTGTCTGGGCTGCAGGCAATGGGGGAATGTACGACGACCACTGTGGTGCAGACGGTTACATCAACTCCATATACACCATTTCCATCGGAGCTATCACTCAGAGTGGAAAGCCCGCCTTTTTCGGTGAACCATGTGCAGGAGTGATGGCTGTCACTCCAACAGGCAGTGGCTATGGAGACTATCAGCCTCTGGTTAGTGTTTTTATCGTGTTTGTGTGAATTCACCTCTTAACCTAGTGAGAAGCCTGTTAAAGAGCAGTTGTGATATAAAATGATGGGCTGACAAATGGCCTCTGTGATTGCTGGGCATACAGGAGAGGATATACAGAAACAAGTGTTAATTGGAGGCACAAGGTGGCTGGAGAGGCTGAGAATGAGAGAGGAAGAAGCTAAAGTGTTGATGGCGGATGTAACACTGAAAAACCTCAAGGAAACCCAGTGCAGGCTTAAAGACTGCAGAAGCAGAAAGGCCAATTTTATCACCACGATATCACCCCAGTCTGTCCTTTTCTACCTCACATTAGGAGCTAACTGGATGAGTCACAAGCTGCTCTGCTAATCATTAAAAAATCATTCTGACATGCAATTACAGGAAAAAGAAACTGCTTATATTGTGCGTAAAAAGAAGAATAGTGGTTATAAAAAAGGTGATACTTATTTTCTGTGTGAATGGAACTTCTTCTGATTGTGTTTACAGGTAACTCTGACCACCACAGGTGATGGCTGTGTGACCCACTTTCCAGGAACTTCCAGTGCTGCTCCGATTGCTGCTGGGATTCTGGCTCTTGCCTTAGAAGTAAAGTGAGTGTCCATTTGAAAAATCTACTGCTGCTATGATCACAGGTTAAAAAATATAAATATAAACTCAGATACTACTTAGACTAAAAGATAAACAAAGTTTGTGCTTATTTCTGTAATTCAGCATGGTGCACTAAATATACAGTAGTAATTGTCATCGCTTGACGGACATGATTTTCGTGTTGGGTGATATTTTGAGAATGGATGAGGATGTCATTCAGGTATACAAAAACGAAGCGATAAAGGAAGTCACAGAGTACATCATTAACTTTTCTTTGAAAAATGGCGGGGGCGTTAGTTAATCCAAAGGGCATAACAGTATATTCATAGTGACCGAGTGGTGTGTTGATGGCTGTTTTCCACTCGTCGCCTTCCTTAAATCGTACGAGATGGTAGGCATTGCGTAAATCCAGTTTGGAAAATATCTGGGCCTCTTGTATGGAGTCAAAAACGGATGAGATGAGGGAAAGTGAATACTTGTCCTTGATAGTGATATGATTTAACCCTTGTGCTATCCTAGGCACGTTAACATTGGGAGTTGGGTCATCTGGACCCACTAGACGTGTGCGCACTGCACAGTGCGCTGAACCTTTTTTCTTCAATGATTTGTGTTCTTCACTGATGTCCATAGATTACATGAAATCTTTCCACCTTTATCCACCTTTGTCATGGTAGGAAGAACACGTCGATGTAAGGGTGGGGTCATCTAAGATAGCACAAGGGTTAATTCCCGATAATCGATGCAAGGCCGTAATGTTTTGTCCTTCTTTTCAACAAAGAAGAACTCTCCTCTCACTGGGGACGAAGACAGACGGATGTGACCAAGGGATAAAGCCTCCTGAATATAATTTTCCATGGAAGATTTTTCTGGGCCGGACAGATTGTAAAGCTTCCCCTTGGGAAGGGGAGCACCGGCAAGGAGATTTATGGCGCAGTCGTATGGGCGATGAGAAGGCAAAGCACTAGCCTTGGTTTTGCAAAAAACAGTTTTCAAATCATGATAACAGGCAGGAATTTTGGACAAATCAACATTGTCAGGAGAGTTACAAATATGAGTAGAGACAGTGGGAACAGCGGACTGGAGGCAGTTGGCCATACAATAGGCACTCCAGTTCAAAATCTCCCGATGAGTCCAGTTTAACTGAAGATTGTGTCATTTTAACCACGAAAATCCTAAAATGATGGGAGTATGTTTAGAATTAGTGATAAAAAATTGAATAGTTTCTCTATGATTACCAGACGAGATTAGAAGAACGGGTTTGGTACGATGGGTTATGCGGGAAAGATGTTGACCTCCTAGGCCCGAAGCTTCGATAGGAGTGTCTAATTTTTCAGTGGGAAGAGAGAATTTGGAGATGAGATCGAAATCTATCAGGCTTTGTTCTGCACCGGAATCTATGAGGGCCTGCAAACTATGAACTTCAGAATTAAAACAGATCTTGACTGGTAAGAAAAAGAACTACAGTCTGTGTGACGCACAGAAACACCCGCCCGCGGCCTGCCTTCTAATGGGGGTGCTCGGGAGTTTAAACGAATCGGGCAGTGATTTACTAAATGTCCCAGTTTTCCATAGTAGAAACAAGAGCACTCCTCGCGACGCTTTTGGCGTTCTTCAGCAGATAGTTTGGAGTGTCCTATTTGCATAGGCTCCTCAAATGACTTGGGAGGAGGAATGATCTGAGAGCAAGGAGGTGAGTTAGGAGTAGCGGAGGTGGCCATGGTATTGTGGGATTGTTCGCGTTCATTGAGCCGCCCCCGAAGCCGGATGTCGGAACGGAGGGCAGCAGTTACTAGTCCTTCAAATGTGGTGGCTTCTGGTTGGGTACAAAGGTGATCTTTAAAAGGTTCATTTAAGGATTGATAAAAGACACATTTCAAAGCTTGATCTGACCAGCCGGCTTCTACTGCTAGGATGCGGAAGTCAATCACGTGATCGCTTACCGAACGATTGCGTAGCTTAATGCTTAGCAATTTTCGGGTGGCTTCTTCCTGTTTGCGAGGCTGATCAAAAATTAACCAGAACTCACTGATGAAGCGATTGTAGGACAGTATTAACATGGGGTTGGCCGAAATGAATGTTTGAGCCCATTGAGCGCTTTATTGCGAAGGGAGTTAAGGATTAGCGTGATTTTGCTATGGTCGGATTGATAACGGAGTCGGAGTGATCAACTGACACTGCAATAGGAAACCTCCACAGGCTTGAACATGTCCTAGAAAAGGTTCCGGTTGGAGGCAGTAGTTTTCCGATGACGTGACGGAAGTGGTAACAGGATTGTTGCCGGAAGGTTGAAAACGAGCAGGAACTTTGGGATTAAACGATGAACCATTTCATAAAGAGTTTGTGATATACCATTGATTCGTGAATTAAGATCATGTTGAATTGTTGTAATCCGAGAAATGGCGTTAGAGTGTATTTCCAAAAATGCTCCCTGTGTGACAGAGTCCTTCCGAGTCAGCTGGATCTGGAGTTAGGCCAGTTCGTTCTGTCATGGCAAGCTAGGCGAGGCAGACCCAGGCGCTGGAACCCGGAAGGAAAACACAATATGAGTAAGTTGGTAAGTCAGGTTTTAATGATATTCAGAGTTGTTTGAGATCTTGATGTGGCTGGAGGCTGGAGAGCAGCGGGTGAAGTTGCTGGAAGTAGCTTGAGGTAATTATGGCTTGAGACGAGGATGATGGTCGGAGTTGGCTCGTGGCAAGGCTGGAGGTCAGTGATGGCTCGAGGCGAGGCTGGAGGTTCTTGGTGTTCCGAGAGGTTCTGTGGCTCAGGTAATCCGGTGACTCAGGTGTCCACTCGTGGTCAGGATGTCCTGAAGGCAAGGCAATATAAACCTTCGACGAGAATAAGAACAGTAGGACTAAACTAGATGAGAGACCAGGTTGTGCACCATCAGGGGCAACGAACTGGCGATGAATGATGGTTCAGGATCTCCTTATGAAGGTCTGGTTGGTGATGAGGTGAGTGGACACAGCTGAGATGAATCAGGAGCCAAACAGAGAGGGGAGGGGGAAGAGGGCTGACAGAGGCACCATGACAGTAATGACGAACTACATTTTTGACTCTTTTTTTATTACTGATTTTAGGATATGGTGGCATTATTATTAATTTACCAGTTGATCTGCATTCCAATACTCACCTACGGTTATGAGCTCTGAGTCATGACTGAATACAAGCGGCTGAAATGAGGTTCCTCCATAGGGTGGCTCGGCGCTCCGTTAGAAATAGGGTGAGAAGCTCGGTAACCCGGAGTGAGCTTGGGGGTGTTCCAGGCATGTCCCACTGGGCGAAGGCCCCGGGAATACGTCTTTCGGATGGCCTGGAAACGCCTTGGGGTCCTCCCCAGAGAAGCTGGAGGAAGTGGCCAAGGCGAGGGAAGTCTTGGCATCTTTGCTTAGACTGCTGCACCGCGACCCAATCAGAGGAAGAAGCTGGCTGGCTGGTTGGCTGGATGGATGGATGGAAATATTAATATGTGACATTATAAATGGCTATCTTAACTAACTGTAGATGTTGACCTTAAGGCGTCACTGACATCAACTGTTAAATTTACAATAAGTTTTGCAATGTTGATTTTTGAAGTCCGGCCTCCTATTCTCTGTTGTGAAATGAAGCAGATGGCAAAGCTGTCATTTAGTCAGAGCAGCACTTTAATTGAGATTCAGAGAATCGCCTGTTAAATGGATCAATGTTTGGGAATTGTGCAGCCCATATGTTGAGGTCCTGTGATTCAAGTTATAATTTATTGTAACCCCACCACTTTTTAATTATCGGAGTGAATGCATGTGCCTATAGCTTTTATAGATCTTTCAGTTTTATATCTCATCCATTTCTTTGGTGATTTAGTTTGGTTTTATTTGTCAAATTTTGTAGTATCTCTTGTGAAAAGTTGAATATAAAAGATATTGTGTACAAAATATTGTTAATGCATGCATTGTTTTTCTCCAAGCATTCCAGCTTTCTTACAGTGCAAAAGCATGTTTCAAAGGTTGATTTTATTTTGTTTTTATTTTATTTTTAATTGTGGTCAATGCAATAAAAAATCCCATCAATGTATCTACTTAACTCATGGAAATTATGAAATGGATAGACAAAAAAAAGTCACACATAAGTCTCATTTGATTAATAATTGATCATTAACTAAAGTCAAGTAGAGCTTGATTTAGTGCTTGAAAAGAAATGGGAAGAAGCGAGATTATATAATCCCACCCCTACTGAGTTAATTCATTTTATAGTTTTACATAGTTTTCGTAATATGGTTCTGATCAGATAGATTCTTTTCAAGTTACAAAATCGAGTGCTTATTAATGATTGATTATCTTCAGAAAACATTCTTCATGATTTCATGAAGTAACATGAATCACACACCATGTAACAGATATGTAACACTTATTGATAATAATCAGAATACAATTTCATATTAATCCCGATATCATTGCTACACGTTTCAGATCAAGTTATCAAGTAACCAAATTGAGTGCTTATTGATTATCCTTAAAAAAAATTCTTACATCTTTTCAGTAGACATTAATGATTCACACTTTAAGTAATTGAAATGTAATAATCATTGATTATCATTAGAACACATTATCACATTAAACCAGTAATTATTGCTACAATTGCAGATGAAAGAAAAGAAAATCGATAGTTTATAAATTGTAACTAAAACATTTCAGTTATTATTAATGCACATTACAATGTAATACTCATTGGTAGTAAGTAAAAGAGCTTTGATTATTTCAACACAATCAAGTTCACACGTGTTTGGAATTATTCAAACACCTGTTGATCCTTAAATCCTCTTATCTTCATATCGTGAAATCAGAATTTCTTTATACATTATTTTGAACATTTGGATACTTGAACATTGTTTGAGCTCATTACTTAACCCGTTCCAAAGTTCAGTGCCACACACCGACACAGAAACTTTTCTTTGTGGTTCTTATCAGTTTGATCTTGAAGTTCCTACATCCCCTCAGTTTGTGGTCTCCTTCATTTTCTAAAAACTGTTTTTGGATATTGAATGGTAACGATTTCCCACTGGCTCTGTAAAGAAGTTGTACGGTGCAAAACTCAACAAGGTCATACAGTTTTAAAAGTCTGGATTGATAAAATAAATTGTGTGTATGATCAAGATAGCTGGCCTCGTGTTCAATTCTGACGGCTCGTTTTTGAAGCAAAAACAGAGGATGTAGTGAACTCTTATAATTATTACCCCGAGTTTCTATACAGTAGGTGAAATATGGTAGTATTAAGGAGTAGTACAATAAATATCTAGTGTTGTATTTAATATTTGTTTAGATTTATTTACGATTGAAATACTTTTTGAGACATTAGTTTGTATATGTCTGGTGTGGGGCCTCCAACTTAGTTTGTTATCGATAAAAACCCCTAAGAATTTGATTTCTGTGAAACTTTCAATTAAGATATTATTTGTTTTAATTGAGAGCTCGGTTTTTGCGTTGTAGTTACCAAAAAACATCACTTTTAGTTTGATCTAGGTTCAAAGATGTGTTGTAATCCATCCATGATTTTATTTTGTTTAACTCTGTGTTTATCACATTGATAGGTTCCCTATTGTCTGTCAAATAAAATATATTTGAGTCATCAGCAAATAAAATAATAAAAGGTTTTGAAACATTGAATATATCATTTTTTGCAAATATTGAATAGCAGCGGACCCAGAATTGATCCTTGTGGGACACCACAACTTATCTATTTGGCTTCTGATGTATATTCATCAATCTTGACAAATTGTTTTCTTACCTTTAAATAGCTTTTGACCCAAGTTAGCATTTGATTAAGAGTGTCAAATGCTTTTTGAAGTCAATGAAAATTCCAGCTGCATATTTCTTTTTGTCCAGAACATTTGGGATTTCCTCCATAGCATCACTGATAGCCAATGAGGTTGATCTGTTTTCTCTAAAACCATATTGGTTTTCATTTAGGGTGTCGTATTTATTAATAAATAAAACAAATTTATCATAGAAAATATTTCTAAAATTTTTGAGAACTGTGGAAGAAGAGAAACAGGTCTATAGTTTGAAAATTGGTGTTTGTCTCCACTCTTATAGATAGGAATCACTTTTGCAATTTTCATTTGGTTTGGGAGTCTCCCAGTTTGTAATGAGATGCTATTATTTAACTTTGTTCCTCTGGATGTCAGCTCATTTTCGTTCACATCAGAGAGAAGGTTTAAGTGTGGGATTCTTTCTTTAAACGTAGCTCCAACTCTGAACCCACGTTTCCAAAAAAGTTATTGAGGTTGTTTGCTGCTTCATTGATGTTAAAGCTTTTAACCTTCTCAACTATGAAGTAATCTGGGTATGTTTGCTTTTTTCATTTTTAATGATGTTAGTTAATATTACCCAAACTCTCTTTGTGTTCTTTTTATTTTCATTCAGTAGATTATTGAAGTACACTTTTTTTTTATTTTTTATTCTTGTATGACTATATCTTTGTTCAGTTTCTCTTGACCTTTGTTTTAAGAATTTTTTATAGGGGTTGTTTTTCTTTTTACAAGCATGTTGTGGAGCGGTAGTTAACCTGGGGCATTTGGCAAATTTGTTCTTCAATTTATAAATTGGACAACTCTTATTGTAAAGTAAGCTAAAAATTTCTAAAAAATATTTATAAGCGATGTCCACATCTTTCTCTCTGTACACAGAGTTCCAGTTTTGTCTTGATAAGTCATTATTAAGAGAATTCTTCTTTTTTTTTATTTCTTAGCCTTTTGCAGACTGTTTTTTGTTATGGCTTCTATGATAGTTTACTTGGCAAATCTACTGTAAGGAGCTGGTGGTGTAGGACCCAAAATGGCAGGAGACCAGGCTTTGCTGCAGAGACGTAGATAAATAATAAAACACTTGAACAAGACAAAATCATGGAGAACAAAAAGTGACAGAGTAGAGTAGATGGCCTGACAAGGACGAACAGACACCTAAATAATTTGGGGGCAATTAACTGAACTGAATACAGCTGTGGATCATCAACCATGAAACTGGTGTGACTGACAAAAAGGAAACCAAAAACACGACCAAGAACAACATAAAACCAAACTAAACCACAGAATCCTCACATCTACTTACTTGTGCCTGTTCTTACCTCAGACAAAGCTCTCATCTCAGCTTATCCTCTGACTCATGGATGAAGAAAAAGTCTTTTAAGTTTTCCATGAACACATTTTTAGTAAACATGTAATAGAATATAAAAACCTTGTATTTTATTTCTTCGTAAGATGTCATTTTCTTATCTTAACATGTGGCAACAAGCGGAGGATTGATATGGATCTCTCCTTTGGGCTATGCATGTCTGTAAGTCTTCTAGGAAATGGGTCATTCAAGCAAGCAGGACAATTTAAACAGATTGGACACAGTTGTATTAATGCAGGTCCTTGTCTTTGTACAGGACAATCTAGGTGTTTATTTTCTTTATGCAGAACATTTTAATTTTAATATTTATTTGATAACCGTTTTATTTCAGTTGTATTAAGAAAACCCTTTTTTAAAAAAAAGCTCATTTTGAGTTCTTGGCTCTTGGTCTTGGTTCCTATTCCTTTTAAATAAATATTTTAAAGCTGACCATCTTTTACAGGTCTTTTCTCATTTTTAAATCTGCAAATGAATCCTCTCATCCTTTTGTCCTTTCTGTTGTCTATCACTTTTCCTCAGCCTCCTTTTCAGTCATTGCTCTCCAAGCGCCAGCTGTCGGTGTGGCCTGGGGCCTGTTTTTTGTGTTGGGATCAGCAGCATCATGGATAGTACCACAGGCCAGGTTTACTGCTCCAGCTGTCATGCAGCAGTGCTCTCAGTCTCACTTGCTTGGTTGTAAAATGGAACGCTTCTCCCCTGGGAAAGACGGCTCCTGTGACATTAATGTTAAAGGTTTTGTCGTGACCTGGTGCTGCTCACTAAACTATAAATCACTGCTCCTGTTCAGCAGCATTCTGCTCACATCTTTATGGACATGGCTTCTTCCAGTACATCCACTCTTCACTCTCCCTTCTTCTCACACATTCTGCATAACTCTTTCACATAAACATACACCACTGTGTCCTAAAGATTCCCACACATGATCAAAACAAAGAGGAACAAAGTTGTTGTATTTCTGTTGACTGGAAAAATAAACCAATAGACTTGCTTGTTTTTAATGTGTTGTATTAATTAAAGAATCTGTGAAATCAGAAAAGCAACCATTTGCACACTCAGTAAATAAATTTAGAAGAAATGGTTTCAGATAAAATACCTTTTGTTTGCTCAAATGCATAATCCTATGGATCTTTTTCTTTTAGTGTATTTAGCATTGAAATATTTTTATTAATTCAATTCACAGTAGGTGTGTCAAAGGTAAGAAATACACTTAAACTCAAATATGGCCAGGAGCCATAGCCAAACAAATCCATGATATTTAAAAGGAAAGTTGCTGCTCTTTTTGTTTTGTTTGTTGTATCACTATTTTCAAACTGCCATCTTTGCAAAAAAATCACTTCAACTTCAACTTTTACCAGAGTTTACATTATTTCATTAACACCTACATTTTTTTTAAAATAATTTTCTCCAATCAATCACAGTTAGAGTTATGCATCCTACATTGGTCTGACTGTCTGTCTTTCTGTTCTTTCTACCTCCTTCCATCTATCCATTCAAATTGACGCCTGCACAATAAATCATCCTAGAGAATCAATTCATCACTCATCCTGTTAAATAGTCTTTCTCTGATTTTCTGTTCTCCCCCCCGTGTCAGCCTCTCCATCACTTTATCTCAGTTTCTCTTTTCCATTTATCAATATGTCCATCCAGTCCTGGGAAAGGACCTCAGAATTTGGCTTTACTGCAACTCTCCTGAAGAGTTAAAAAGAGTTTTCAGAATTTAGGATGTCATAAAGACCAAAACGGAGCAAATGTCAAAAAACAGAAAAACGTATCATCTTTAAAATGTGTAGATTTTACTACAGTGTTAAAATCCTATTAGTTTCAAGAAATGAAGATGATCAAAGCTGAAAAAAAAGTGAAGAGAAAAAAGATTAAAGACACACTCCAATAAAAATTTTGTTTTTGGTGTTTTAACATCTTGTTGTAGCATTTTCCTCATGATGGAGAACATATATATAAAAAATTTAGATTATAATAGCCTTTCTTTTCATTTGTTTATTCAACTCATGATGAATCAGGAGCTGATGGAACAATGTCGTTTGAAAAAGCTCTCAGTTCTGAGGTAAAAACTGTGATTGACGGGTCACAAGCTCCCTGCTCCGTCCCATTTTGATGCATCCACTTGCAGACAATTAAGCTAGCGGGAGAAAGTGTAAAGAAAAGGGTTAGTGGGAAGTAAGGGCGGGCTTACTCGACGCCAACATTCCCGCCCACAGCTCAGAGGCATACTTTTGATGAACTCCTGCTGCTCTGCAGAAACTATGTCCTAAAAAATGACACAGCTTGTTTGAATTTGCCTAAAAATAGCATACCGTAATCACAATTGATAGATCACTGGGAACACTTTTAGAACAGTTCAAAAGATGATTGGAGTGGGACTTTTAATTATGTCTCTTTGATATTTGGTAGCAAAGCTATTGCAGAGATAGTTGAAACAGTTGCAAACAGTTGCAAATTTGGACTACAGTGGTGAGCTTTGGTCTTTTTATCAGCTAGAAGTAAATCACAGCTAACTTATTTTTTGACTTAAAACAGCGCGTTGTTTTTTTGTATTCATCTGACTGATTTAAACAAATACACATCTGAACAATGGATTTGCAAATGTGTCAGTAAGTTTTTTTCCAGCTGAAAATATCTAGTTGTTTTTTTTACATAAATGTATGTAAACACCCTGAGAGGATGTTCCAGTTGCTGTGTTGGTGCAGCTGTCACAGGCACAAGACTCACACGTTGCATCTTAAGGAAGTGCTAAGCAGGGAGTTTTGTGTCTTAGTCCTTGCTGCCCCTATGGATGGAAATGGGCTGTCTGTTGGTGAAAAAGGGGCAATTAGCCTGCACAAAGTTTGCAGATTGTAGACCACTCTGTAGAGTTAAGATCATGCACATTTATTTCAATAGGCGTGCTGCGTGTGACAGGTTGTCGTGAACACTTACACAACAACTAAGGGTAAGGGTAGAACAGGTGAGAAGCAGGATAAGTTTTTATTTTTTTGACCCCCCCCCAAACCCTATGCACTGCAAAAGGGGCCCGTTAGTGCTGATCACACGAGTGCATGTCTGTTGCATGCTTCTTACGTGCAGCCTTGCTGTTCCAAAATCAAGAAACTACACAACCGGTGTAGTTTGTGTCTGCATCCTACAGGGACTAACGTATCACCGTCACACTCTGCATACAGCATTAACGCTTGGTCACAAAGCCAATACTCGCACCTTACTAATGACTAGAGCGGGGCACCGTATGACTGCATCTCCCTTACGTCATTACGTGTGTGTAACTTACATTATCCTTACAAATACTTCACAATGTCCTAACACACACACAACAATGGAATTTTCCATTTTTATGACTTCCTCTGTACCTGTATAGGTCAAACCCCTGTATGGGGGCATGTGACTAAGCCCTTAACAAGACAATATTAGAGCTAAATGCTATTAAGACGATGGAGTTCTGTCATGACAGCAACTCTCCATAGAGTCGTACAAGTCATTCTCATCATCTCTCTTTTCTAACTCAATGGAACCTCTTTGTTAATTTAAATATGAAAATATCTGTTGCATTTTAAGGAGATGAAATGTGTTATCTGTTGATTTTTTTCATAGTTAAAACATTGAGCATCTCCTGCCTTTTTAAAAAAATAAAAAATCTGTTCTTTTGTTCATATCCTTTCTTTAAAGGCAAGGTCATTGCAAGTGTTGAGCATCTACATGGACTTCAAAGGGTTACAGAGCTTTGGTAATATACCAAAAAAGGGGAAAAGATAATAGTTAAAAAAAAAAACAAATTAAACTAAAACTTTTCAAAAGGAAATTAAAATAAACTATAAGAGTGCAGCTTTTTATGGAAAGTCAGAAGAAAATAGCCACAATGGTTAGGATCTGAGCTCATGAGGCAGCTGCTCCCTTCTTTCTGCTGCATAGTCGCTGAAAGCAGCCTCTTGGTTCTGTCTCTATGGGTTCTGCCAGCTGGGTCATTCCTGCAAACTTTTGTCGGATTTGTGAACCTGCTAAAGATTTAACAACAATAATAGGAGAATTATAAACAAGGAGGAGCACTTTAGAATCATTAGAACTGGTCTTCCTCATCACCAAACCAAAGCCAAAACAAAAAGGAAACATCTAACACCAAAACATCAACATATCAGCCTACAGACTGAAGCTGCATTCAGCCTCTCAATCCCATAAACATACATGTATGCGGACGTGCACGTGTACTTATTAAAGACAGAAATCAAGCCTCCTTCACTGCAGTGTATTTAAAGGAGGTTGCAGGCATGGAGTTATTAGACTTTTCCTAATTGAAAGAGCCATTAGTAACACTTGTGCAGATAAGATGGGAGGAATCTCTGTCTGCTCACAGTCACTTCAAATGACTTCTCTTGGGCTCAGAGTTCAGCACATTAGGAGAAGATTACAGAGCCATGTGGATCTTGTTAGCCGTCCATGCCTCACTACTGTGAGATTGATGGAGAAAAACTAGTGGCAGTGATACTACGCGGGACAAGCTGCATGTCTGTGGATTTTACCACTTCTTGCTTTTTGTATCCTTGTTCTTATGATTTCCTAAAAGTTTGTGTAGTAGACAACTGAGACACATTTTTGAAAAGTGACCTACTTTAAGAACAGCTATTATAAAGAATCTGTAATTATCCTTAGAATGAAAAATCTTAAGATGTATTAAGATATATTTGTAACAATCACAAGGACTATTTTTTTTTCTGGGCTCTGTGGCAGGCTGGCAAGCCTTTTCAGGGTGTATCCTGCCTTCACCCAGAAGTACCTGGATTTGCTCCAGCAACCCCATGACCCTGAAAGGGATTCAGTGGGTCCTGAAGATGTTTGTATGTATGGATGTATGGATGGATGGATGGATGGATGGATGGATGGATGGATGGATGGATGGATGGATGGATGGATGAATGGATGGATGGGTGGATGGATGGTAGATGGATGGATGGATGGATGGATGGATGTATGGATGGATGGATGTATGGATGTATGGATGGATGGGTGGGTGGGTGGACAAAATAATAGTTAAAAACATTGACAGTTTGTATAAAACTGAATATTAGATTTGTGGCACATTGAGGATAAAAATCTAGATCTGCTTTAGTCTATTTTTTGAAAGTGGCAACCTTCTGTTCAGTTACTTAGTGGTTTGAACCTTATAGATGTGTGTCTAGGTAGGACATGTGTGGGGTGATGTTTCTAAATGATGGAAAGCTGACAGTGTTTTCCTCATGGTCTTGATCTCTCTCTATTTTGTTCATCCCACAGACTTTTTGTCTCCTCGATTGCCCATCTTAGGCATTCCTCCTCCCCTGGGCTGGACACTTTGTCCGTGTGCTCTCTGTCTGCTTCTCCTTATGCTAGTCCTCCTCCTCCTCCTTCTCCTCCTCCTCCTCCTCGTCCTCCGTGCCTGGCCCTGTGTGAGTGATAAATTATTCGTGGACATGCTCTGAGGGCCCAGGGCTGCTCATTCCTGCACACAGAGGACTTGCATTGATCCAGCCTGTGGTTCAACTTAATTGGAAACCCAGTTACAGCAGCCGCAGACACAGACTTACACACAAACACGGGGCAAACACACACACACACAAGCACAAACATGTATGCTCTGTTTCACCATGTACAGTAAAGTAGCATAAATGCCCACATAAATATCTTTGCACAGGTGGAGACTGGTGTCCAAATGTGCCAACAAAAGTCCTCCACTCACATTTTTTGGGTAGATATTGAAGGTTCGCTGAATTTAAATCCTCCTGCAGGCTTAATTTGTGCAAAACCACAAATTCAAACAGGCAAGTCATGTGAGTTAGAAAGATAAAACAGTAACAGTACCTGGGCACTTGCGCTTTTAGACACTGTAAAGCTGCACGGCTGCATGCTTGATACCAGTTCACATTGGAGCAATATTTAGGCTCAGGCTTATCGATCAGACTGAGACACTGACTATCATAAAGCTAATAGATTACATCAGACACAACGCAGGGGCCCGGTCAATGATGCCTGATCCTATTAACTGAAGATTTGTAAACAGTTGTGTGCTCACTCTCATGGCCTCTGCCTCTTTGTGAGGAGGAGGGCTGCTCATATTTGAACAGTCTTCACTCAGCTGCTGTCTTTCTCACGCAGGATTTTTTTTTCTTGTCTGCTGTTCCGGTTTTGCAGTAATGAAAGCAGCTTCCACCCAATGGCACAACCCATGACAGAGAGAAATATTGCTGTGCAGCTTTATATTAGCATTAATTTGACTGTGTTTAATTGTGTGAGGGTTTTTTTTTTCTTTCTTGCTAATATGATAGAAAATGTTATTCTTGGCATCTCATTTAGAAGGTTTAGGAATGGATTTGTGACCTCTATCAGCCAACAGAAAGTCTTACTTTTGCATTAAAAATATTCTGTTTTTTTAAACGTGAATATGGCTGTGTATTAATAATATGCAAAAGCAAGTAAACAGTCTTAGCCATTTACATGAGCAGGCTAAATTACATTTTCTTTCTTCAATGTCAGTTAGGAACTAAGAATTGGCAAATGTTATTTATTGAGCTTCATCCTGTTACATTTATTGCTTATTTAACCATTATTTTTGCTGGAGTAATGAACTGTAACCATAATACTGTCCTAATTTTTGTGTTTAATGTAACATTAACAATAAAATGCATACCAAGATATGGATATGAGCTATATAATTGAAAGGAGACTGTGGGGATGCCATATCTCATTACATAATTTAACAAATATACTAAATAAGTGTTAAAGTTTTATTTTATTTAAAGTTTATTATTTGAATCCATAAAAAAAACATTGTTTTTGATTGTGTCTGTACTGTACCAAATTCTTTCTATGCAACCCGGTACCATCTAACCCAGAGACTGGTGCTGCTCTGTGGCCTGGGGGTTAGAGACCATGTGTCTAAGACTTTTGTGGGAGCAGCCATGTTGTTGGTTTAGATCCTGCAGAGACAGGAGGCAGAGCTGGAGGTAGCAGTAATTAAGATGTTGAGGTTCTACTTGGTAGTGACCAGGATGGATAGGAACGGTAATGAATCCATCAGAGGAACAAATCATGGTAGATATTTTGAAGATAAATGCAGGGAAGCAGATTGAGATTGTTTGGACACACTAATGTAGCACCTCAAATGCTGAGTTGGACCAGAATAGCTCTAGGTTCAGAGGAGCAGTTGAAAAGACTAAATTAAATAAATAACCACAGACCACAATTGTGATTTTTTAACTTTTTAACTTATTTATAAATGGATGGGAATTAACAAAAAACACTTTCAAATAATTCCAGAACATAAACAGTTAAACCTGATAACCCAAATAAAATGTGTGTAAAACGAAAATTGATTAACCCCGGGGTTGGTCAAATTTTACCTTGCAAGGTTTTCAGTAAAAATACTCTTTAGTTCAATAAACCTTAATGTTTCAATTTTACACTCAATATACCAGGTTGGTTCACACAAAAAAAAATAATGCAATAAAAATATATAAAATTCTCTTAATCAAAACAGTATAAAAAAAAACAAGTCTGTTCCGTCCTTGGGCAG
Source organism: Oryzias sinensis (assembly GCA_037389245.1). Lineage (NCBI taxonomy): Eukaryota > Metazoa > Chordata > Actinopteri > Beloniformes > Adrianichthyidae > Oryzias > Oryzias sinensis. The sequence continues at coordinate 30,886,886 of CM074491.1, read as the reverse complement.
TTGTTTCAGATCCAGGTGATTGGGCACCTGTGGAGTTAAGGTAGTCACTCTCCTACCACGATTGAACGCAGTGTTCAATTTCTCCTTAGAGGCAATTAGAGGTCCAGGGCTCTTGTAAGGTCGCTTCTGTTCAGACTCCAGTTGGGTGGCTCGCCATCACCATACTTCCGTCATTTGCTGCGGTGTGTGGAAACTGGGCACTCGCGACGGTGGTGAATTCACACAACGAAAAAAAACCTGACCAAGTCCTTTGTAAATGTGAAACAAAACAAAACGTGTTATCTGGGAGGCAATATCTTGCAGAAAGCCGTCTTTCTTTCAAGAGAAAACATAAAAGAACGGGAACAACTCGCTCGCGTTCTCTCAACAGTCTGAGGTCCAGCTCACAGATCTCATCTCTCTCATATCCCTCCGCGCATGTTCGTCTGTGCTTCCCAAACTACAGCGCCATCTACAGGATACAAAAAAAACATCTCTCCCAAGTTTTAGTAACCTGGGTTACACTAAGAGGAGGAACAGAGATGAGGAGGACAACCAAAGAGGATTTAAGGATGTTGTCAAAGAGGACATAAAGGGTGGTTGGTGTGAGTGAGGAGGATGCAAAGGAGAGGGTTACGAAGGTAAAAGATTAGCTAAATCTCTTAGATCAACTGCGAGACAAAGAAGAAAAATATGTCTTTTGTCACTGACATCCTTCAGTAAGTGGAAATATTCATGATACTAGAGGAAATGACAGTTAGTTACTCAAACTGCAAATGCATAGCACTTAAAACATGAACAACCAAAAAGAAGGAGGTCTAGAGGAGGACCAAAGAAGAAGTTAATGGATGTGGTGAGGGAAGATGTGAAGAAAGTTTTTATGAGCGACAACTTACCCCAACAAACTAAGATAAAATAAATCCCTTATCAACCTGAACTTGAACTATAGCTACAGAAAAGCTAAACTCCCACAATACATCTTGCCTACTGAATATTTGATTTAAAATAAAGGATTTTATTTATGCGATTTATGCGATTTTTGAAACTACTTGTGGACTATGTTTCATTTAAACAAACTTTTGAGTCATTATCTGGAAAATACAAATGGTAAGAGGTGAACTTTCCCTCAGAATTTATGCTTTGGACCATTTAACATGACATTTAGCACATATACCACTGTCCTCTGCCACAGCAGAGCAAGGTCTGTGCAGGGTAAGGTTAGGACTGGCCTATGGGAAATCAGGGTTTGTTTCCCAAGGGGAGCTTCATCCTGTGGGTTTTTGGGCAAAACCCTTAACCCTTGTGCTATCTTAGATGACCCCCCCCCCACCCTTACATTGACGTGTTCTCCCTACCATGACAAAGATGGATAAAGGTGGAAAGATTTCATGTAATCCATGGACACCAGTGAAGATCACAAATCATTGAAGAAAAAAGGTTCAGAGCACTGTCTAGTGGGTCTAGATGACCCAACTCCCAATGTTAAAGTGCCTAGGATAGCACAAGGGTTACTGCTACTTCCTGACTATGTAACCACAAGGGAGTCCATGTCTGGATTCCCCTGTGCCGGTCCACAGCCCGGATAAAATACAGTGTTGTGTCAGGAAGGCCATTCAGCGTAAAAATATCTGCCAAACCAATTTTGTAAAACAATAAAAGCTGATTTGCTGTGGCGACCTTTGAGGGGATATGTCAAAAGGTAAACATCATATCAATCTTCTGTAATTGTTTAAAACATTAAAATGTCTTTCAAGACATTCAAGGTAAAAGGTTCGACTGCTTATTGATGTCTAAGTGAGGTGACGAGCATATATCATAAAGAGGACCCAGTCTGCCCGTTGTAGACGTCCAGAATTGGTATCCAACTGATGAACGCCAAATGAACATGATCTGAACATCTATCAGACATCCATTGTTTAGTGTGAAGAATCGATCTGCTTTACAAGGTAAAGTCCCAGCCAGGGCGGTGATAAAAAATGAAGCATATATTTTACTTCATTTAAAAAGAGGCTACAAGTTGAAGTTGATTTTCTTTCTCTAGTTTCATTTAAAGAGTATCCAGATCAGGAAGAGTACATTCTTGTCTGTCTTGAATACATTTCTTGTCTAAATGTCTAATCCTAAAGACAACAGCTGGAACTCTGTTGCTCTAATATTGATTTAGTAGAAAAGATCATGTTGTCCATCACTGATACAAAAGAGCCCAAAACTGTTTTCAAAAGTTAGCACATAAACAGCTTAGTTAAACTCGCGCCTTTACATAATACTCTAAATTTCGGCTTAACCTGGGCTAAAACACAACAGATGCTGGGCGTAAAGTTTTCACATTCATTTCATGGTCCAGTAGTATTCACATCGCTTCAGGGGTTGTGTGGCAAAGAGAAGAGAACACTGAGAGAGGGAAAAGCAGTCTTCTCAGCCAACAGTGTGTTTTAAGAGCAAAACGACTTTTCCAAAATAAATAGATCTGTGTCGCAGACTGCGAGGAGAGAGAAAAGCCCTCGGTTCAATAATTAATTCCCGAGTCGAGCGTTTTGGGAAGCCGCTGATTGGACTCATTTTTTTTTCTTCTGTTATGATACAAAGGAGGCCGTTTGAAGTAATTTGTCCCTGAGAGAGCAGCCTGGAATACCATACATGCTTTGATTTAGCAAAGCAAATTTAATTTTGTTTGCTTTATGCAAACTAGCTGGGGCCGCGGGGCTTTCTCTGATTCCACCAGAGGGGCAATGGTGGTGGTGGTGGTGCTGCTGCTGATGATAGAGGTTGGGGAGTGCATGCAACAGCATTGCATGGCTGCCACTAACACATAATAAAGAACGCACACTCATACACACAGATGCATGCAGCGAGCAGCAACAGTTCAAAAGTACAAAGTATGTTCCTCTGAATGCACACACATTCCAGTCCCTTTGAAATCAAAGCCTAAAATAATTGTTTGGTATTTTTTGTTTTGTTTGATTCCATCGGTCTATTATTAGTGTTAGTGGTATTATTCCTATCGTGTTGCTGCGGCTGCTTGTTTTATTCTTTCAGTTTTGTTTTGTTTTTATTTTATTTTATTTTGGTCTGCTAATGAAAGCTTCTCTACTCACTTTTGTTCTGCTTCGCTTTTGAAATACGTGAACGGAATACATCTTTTTGTATCTGGGCCTGATATTTTCTTGGATGCATAACACCCCAGAGCACAATGGGGAAGAGACTTCTTTATTCAGTGAGATGGACTTTTCTTCACATCTTTGTGCAGACTCAAAATCTGAAAAAATACCAAAAGAAGAAGCCGAACACACGTGCGACGTGTTGCAGTAATGCTATTAACGACCAAAATTAAGCCCAACCATGTAGCACAACTTTAAATCCCATCATTGTGTCCTTGGGTTATGAAGAAATGACTTGAATATCTTGTACAGATGTTAATGCAGACAGCAATGGCATTTTCTTCTCAGAACAGAGGGAAAAAAACTGCTCAGAAATGGGCGGCCAAGCCGATTCCCCGTGTTCAGTTTGAGTCATTTCTTGGCGAACAATAATAAATGGATAAAGCAGAAAAACCCAATTTCCTTTATGCTTTTTTATATTCTGAAAAAACCTCGTTGACGACCCTCATGGACGCCTTTTGTTATAGAAAACTGAGCTAATATCCTCCTTCTCTCGCTGCAGTTTAAAGGTCTTAATTGGATTCCATTAGTATATTGCTTGACATGACACTTGAGTCTGCTCTATTAGAAGTCCCCTGCCTGGGATTAAAAAGAGCCCTTTTTTCTACATTTGCCTCTCCAATCTTTTGTTAAGGTCTCACATTGTCTTTGTTGGACACACAGTTTTTACTGACACTTGTAAAACATGAAAGCTTGACTTAAAGAGGTGCTTTTATGCACCTGTTCAAGTCAATCCACTGCTTTTAAATGTAAGTCAGCATCTCATTGCAATGGTTTATGTATCAGTAAAACTTTGCATACACACTGTCAGCTCTGCACGTGAAAAATGTGCTCAACGTCCTCCAGCCTCTTTCTGAGTCTGCGGTCTTCTCTCTGTGGGTTTCTTTTCAGAGTATCATTCAGAGTTGATGAGCTTCCTCCGTGGTTTCACTTGCAGTAGAGCATAGACTAAAGGGAGGATGTGTTTGATGAAATTCTCTTTTATGCTTCTTTGCCCAGTCCTGCATTGACATGGAGGGACGTTCAGCATCTGATTGCCAACACAGCAAAGATCCCCGACCCTGAAGAGCCTGGCTGGAGTATCAATGCAGCAGGATACCACATTCACCACAGGTACCACAATCAGGTCATGTTATAGTTGAATGATTTACATACAAACATGCAAAATCAATACTCAGTGTAACCTGATGTTTCAAAGCAGTATTTAAACTTTTACGTCAAACTTTGAGGTAACTTAACATAATGTTTAGCTTTTCTGTTTTTTTCAGGTCTTTATTTTTTTTACAGCTTTTTTCCAGTCTCTAAGGTTGGGTAATATAATATCTTCACCTAACTTAGAGGTTAAAACATAGAAACCACCATCAAAGTGGTAAATAGATATTTTTTGTTGGATGTACTGGACTGGAGAACTGCTGGGTGATTAAAGAATGTTTTGCATTAATGGTTTGCATTAAGGAGCAGGTGAACTCCACAGCTCTTAGCTCATCCCTAAAGAGATTTAGATGGGTTTTGGAGAATGGGGCTGTTAGTTCTTATGCATTGTCCTGCTTCTATGAAGGGGTTTTCTCACTAACCTGATTGGGATTTTTAAGATAAAAGGACTATGACTCCATGCATTCCAACATTTAAAGCTCATATCTTAAAAAATATACCATAATGTTGTTAGTTCAGCTCAATGGCATTAAGGTGACATTTGCATTTGTTCTAAGATGGTTAGGATTTGACATTGTTGCCCTAAATATACAGTACAGACTAAACCTTTGCTCTGTACTGTATTTTAGCAGGTAAACACCTTTTTTACAGCAATAACATAGGGCATCGAAGCACTCGGGGGGGGGGGGGGGGGGGTTAAAAATAGCTTTTTTTGCTCTCCATCAGTAAACAGTTTGTTTACTAAAAAGGTATAAACAGTTTTGGATTTTTGAACTCAATAAACTATGTCAGAACTTTTCTGGATCAGTAGGCTGGAAAAGGTTCCACCTGCAGAAGAACGAAAACTTTTTCTTTTTTTGCTAAAAATGTAAAAAAAAAAAAAAAAATCACCTTTGCTATGGAAGTTTCAGCAGCTGGCAGGGATTTTATTCTGAATGTTCTCAGGGGCAGGTGAACTGTTCCTGCAACCAATAATGGATCTAGTTTTCCATGGCATAGCAGAGGAGGGGGCAAGGAGGTTTTGGATTGTTGACAGAGTAGAAAAGGGGAAAAACTCTACATTTGAAAAGACCTCACCTTAAAGGAAATATACCATGCACAATCAACTTTTGGGCTTTTAAGTGTACCATGATGTTCATTTCTCTTTATAAACAACCCCAAAGAGGTATTTTGATCCATTCACGCATTTCTGAGTATTCCTCTAAAAACGTGCTCTCTGAGTACCAGCCCCTCCCAACCCACAAAAACGAGTGGGTCCTCACATTGTGATGACACAAAGTGACAAATGCCTCTTCCAGGAAGAGTCTGTGCTGCCAGCACCGCCCCCAGGCTAACACACACACACCACCTAAAATACGCCTAAAATACTTTAATCGCCTAAAATACTTTAATTTTTATGCACAATATGCACATCCATCTTTGTCGAACTTCCAATGTTGTTTGTTTTTACTGTTGAAACGCACACATGCTGCTGAGGCCGACTCTAGGATGACGTTATAAAATGGACACCGCCCACAAGGAGCAAAGGAGATCTCAGAGAGCGAGTCGTTTTACTTCTGGTAGTAATATGGACTGTAAAAGTAATTCCTATTTCATTAAAAAAGGTGTTCTTTAGTGTGCCAAAGGTAATATTTTATCATATATGTGTTTATAGTTTACTCGGAAAGCCTTAAGAAAAGCACCAAATAGGCCCTTTAACATGCAACCATTAAAATACATTTAAAAACATTTCTATTATGCCTCTAACAGCACATTTTATAGGCATTTTACTCACTACATCTAAAATCTTAATAGAATTTCCTTTACTTTATCAGACTTTGAGTTATGCTGAGTGGTTTTTAATTGCAACATTTCATTGTAAGATTTTTGTCATCTTGATTTTTAAATACAATATTCCCTCATTATATCGTTGTTGTATGGAGTGATATTGAATTTCAAGTGAAAATATTAAATATTTGCTTTTCAATTATTTTTTATTTTGCTCTCAAATTTTTTATTTTGCTCTAGATTTTTTGTTTTTGCTTTCAAATTTTTTTGCTTTTTAAAAAATTTTTTTATGCGTTGGCAAAACACGTTTTCGCATGCGTTGTGTGTCATCTCGCTTTTTTCCTATCTTGGATTTTGCTTACATTAGTTTCAGTTTAGCGTTACAAAGCTGCCATCAAACAGCTGCTGATTGGTCCAAATTCTTAACCAATAAAATCTAACATGGTGACTGCTACCGAGGCTCAGAGGCTGAACCAGTTCTTTTTACCCTCAATTTTGTCTCTTTGGATGAAGACGTTTTCATTTTTTATCATTTTAACAATAATTTATACTTTATTTCTTTTTTAGCATTGATTAATTTTTATTAAGTCAGACCTTTGAATTTATGCTCACTTCTGATTGGTGTGAATGGTTACCACAGAGACGTTGACTCAGATTTAATATCAGTTTATCTCCTGACATCAAATCCACAGGCCTGAATGTGAGATATGAATCCTGCAAAGCAAAATATTGGTAAAAAGTTTGATTTTCTTTGCGATCTGTTTGTTAAAACAAAAAAATAAAGGATTTAAAGTTCATATTATGCTAAAGCACATACCTATGCTGCACACGTGTTTTGGAATAAATTAACAGCAGTAATAAGCAAAAGAATTATGCCTCACCATAGGAGACTCTGTATTTAAGAGAAAAAAAATATATTTTTAACTTTTATGTTAATTTTCAAAGTGTCTTATGTTTTAGAACTCTTGAGTGTTTGTCCAAAGTAAAAAAAAATACTCATGAAAAAATACTAATTTCTCTCAGTATTTCAACATTTATTTATTTTATTTAAATTTTTTAACTTGTCCTGTCCAACAGCTGGGCAAACAGTTCAACTTCAACATTTATTGATGAAAATAAAACAATAGTGTCATGTTTTGAGTTTGTTGTCTTGTTTTTCGTCCTTGTTCTTGTTCTGTCTTGTTTGTTTCTGTTTCCTGTTTTATTTTGAAAGTCTCCTGTCTTGTCTGGTTTCTTGAGTTTTACTTCCTTTGGTCCCCATCAGCCCTGATCGTGTCCACCTGTGTCTTGTCTGCCCTGTCTGTATTTAAGTCGTGTCTTTGCCTTCCTCCTGTGCTGGTCCATTAGCTCTGTTATGGTGTTCATGTCCTGTCTAGTCCATGTTCCTGTCGCTTGCCTCGTCCATGTTTCATGCCATGCCAAGTAAGTTTTGTTTTTGTTCTGTGAACCTGTTCTGCAGCGCTTTTTGTTTCTTTTCTTGTATTAAAACCCCTAGTCCCTGATCCTTGTGCCTCCGCCTCTGCTTCTGGGTCCAACCGGCTCTCGAGCCACCCCCGCACCTTGACAAATAGTTCAGATACAAATCTTAAAAAGTGTTACTTCCGGCTGGACGGAGTCGTCGGAGCTCGGACGTTTCTTTCTGCTGCAGACATTTTAAAGATGTTGGTCACAACACAGACATAAATAAATACAAAACTCGTCATGATTTTAGCTGGTTTGTTGCTCTTTCTAGGTTTTACTCTGAGACAAAAGGGCCAGAATGGTTGAAAAAGGCAGAATCCCGTTGGTACAGAACCGACTCAAAGTTCAAAGTCCATGTCCGCCTCCAAGCAACGTCAATATGGGAGAGAGACACCTGATTGATTAGAATCTGGACCAATCAGCAGCTGTTTGATGGCAGCTTCGTTATGCTAAACTGAAACTTATCTCAGCAAAATCAAAGATTAAAGAAAGTGAGATGACACACAACGCATGCGAAAATCTTTTTGGCTGTGGCAGTTTTATCACGCTAAATTGCACTCAGACTAGTCAGCAAAATCAAAGATAGGGGAAAAAAGCAAGATTTGAAACAACCCATGCAAGTAAATGTGTTTTTAAAAAAAAGTTTTTGAAAGCAAAAAAAACTTTGAAAGCAAAAAAAAAATTTATAAAGCAAAATAAAAAATAATTGAAAAGAAAATATTTAATATTTTAACTTGCAACTTAGAAGGTTTTGTGTGCAACATGGTGGCAAAAATATAACTCCATACTGTTGACCTTTTGTGTTCTCACTGTTTTGCTTTTTTATCAGTGCAATTTGGCATGCTTTTCTGTGTTCTGTATTCTGATTAGACCAGTCTCAGTCATTCTGCTCCATGTTGTGTCTTTAAAAAAAAAATATGTTCAGTTTGTCAAAGTTGCATAAATCTTCAGTGTGGCCAGATCTTTGTTTTCAGTCTATACAACTGGACGTTTTTTTATGAAGGTTTAAACTTCAAATGTTTAAACAAGAAAGGAAAACATGAAAATGTTCATGTCTGTCTGAGAAATGTGTATAGTGTGTAGTGACATCTATAAAAACCAGAGAAAATAAAGATGACTACTTCGCAGGTCTCACCTGCCACGGGTTATAGCTAGGACAGAACTCCCAAAATAAACAAGGGAATACTGTATTCTGAAGTTTGGACTGTGCACAAAAACATGTTGCACTTGATTAACCAACCACATGTTTTATGGTCAAAAATAATGCATATGTTAACCATTGATCCATAATGCAATAAGGGTGATTCTAGAAAAATGCACAAAATACCTGGGAGAAGCAGTCGCTAACAGCTGGATTGTGGTACCAAACTCAAAGCTGAAGTAGGATTGCTTCTAAAAAAACAATTGCACGTTGGACAGGCATGTTCTAACTGGCATGTTCTAACTGGCATACCTTTGTTTCCAAGAGGAGTCGATAAAACAAAAGGTTACAAAGAATGCATCTTTTCTGCTCATCTCTATATTTATTGAAACCAATAGAAATAGATTATTAAAGTTCACTTCTTTCTTCCTGCATTTGTATTTCTTCAAGCTGCTACACTCCACCTGAAAGCACTTTTAAACCCGGTTGCTAAAAAATCATCAGTGTATATCATTGTATAAGAAAACTGGACTTAATGACCCCTCCCGCCCGGCGTTCCAAACAGGAAGTACCTGCTGGCTCCTAGAAGCCCAAATCCCGTACACCTCTATAGACAAATAAACATTAGTCATTGTATTTGTCAAAATAATCATTTTTTCTCTGAATTAAAGTCTGTGAACTCGTCCAACCTTAGAAGCACTTGATTGACAGATTTTCCACAGCCCGCTATCAAGTGGTAAGGGTGCGGTCTTCCAACAAGCTCACTTCTGATTGGTGTGAGTGGTTACCACAGAGACGTTGACTCAGACCAACTGGGACCAATTACTGCTTACGGACATCGTCTTGCTCCAACATGCTGGCGTCCATATTGTACAAAAATGGCCACTTAATTGACTTAATTTGGTTAAAGCCATTTTCAATGTCTGAGACTGTACACACTTAGTCCCGTTCCTATATACCGTCACTGTTGTAGTTACTGGGTCAACAGTTTGCTGTAATATCTCACTTCAAAACTTGTATCACAAAAACAGTGTGCGTCTAATAGTTGTCAGGCCATTTTTAAGAGCCACAGTCTGTTTCATTTGTTCAGGCAGATTTTATAAGTTCCATTTATTTGAAAGTACAAATCCTCATTTATTTACTGCTCTTTGCACCATTTATTCCTTTCCCAATTATTCCTAGTGAATCAATCACATCCTAATCAAATGCAATCTAATTGCACGACTGTGCAATTTTTGCAATTTTTAATTGGAGTCTTAGAATATCAGGCCCAATCTATTCAACTTTTGACAAATGACTGGTTGAGTGCAGAAAAGTGAGTAACAGAGGTCTTTTTAATCAGTTATTGACAAATGCAGACAAACCTGGACACAGATGGATGCTTTAAAGGCATAGCATCTTGTATATGAGGGTCAAAAAATATATTGGAAAATTGATACTTTATTTATCCCACAATGGGGAAATTCTTCTCCGCATTTTGAACCATCCCCTGGGGGGAGCAGTGAGCTGCGGACTAGCCGCGCGCTCGGGATCCGACAGCTGGCTGGGGAGAGCGGGGATCAATCCGCCAACCCTTCGGTTGTTGGACGACCTGCTCTACCGCCTGAGCTAAACTGCCGCAAAAAAAAAGAAAAAAAACAGCAAAAATAAATATATAAATATATTTGTCTTCTGCCGGGGTCTTGACGTGCCGTGGGGCAAGTACCCACTTTCTGATGACAGACAGAATTTGCGCTCAGTGTATTTAAACACGCATGTGCAGTGACGTATGTATCAGAGGATGTTAAATTGGCCGTTCTGCATGTCAATCAAGTTACATACTTCTCGGTGAGGTTTTTAATTTTTTGCAATATACATTTATTTTTTTGGTTATCTTTGCTGGCCTGTGATCTACCCTCAGGTCCTTGAAATCAACCGGTCGATCTCGATCGAACTAATGAGCATCCCTGCTCTACAGCAAGGGAGTCGCCCCCACTACCCTGGCTACAACACAATTGAACAACATTTTCTATTTACTGTAAATAGAATTTTAATCATAGTAAGAATATTTTAAGGAGGGAAAGAAGTCTAATAAATCTGCATAATGAAGAAGGGACTTCACATGTGATGATGGTGTTTTCCTTCTTAAGCTTGCATGGTTGTGGTCAGCACACTGTTTCTGTGAGATAGACATCAGAATGAATGTGACAATGTTTTTTTGTATTAAATACTGCATTGTAGTCTTTAGTGGACCTTGAGCAGGTTTAGAGGGGCCCCAAGTCTGGGTCCTTCTGTGCTGGTCCTCAGTCTGAGTAAAACACAGGGCTGCCAAAGCACCTGTTAGGATCCATGAAAGCTGATTCGCTGTGGCGACCCCAGAAGGTATATGCCGACAGGCGAACAAAAAAACATTATTATTGGTTTAATAATTCAATAGTATCATCAAGAAAAAATATATATACCAGCTGATCGGATGCAGTTGCAAATTGACAAAAATTTGAAGTTGTTGAAGTAGCAATTACAAGACAAAGTACTTTCTGAAGTTGTTCATTTTGTGTTGAAGAGTTAAATATAGCCACTGTGAAGTGTGCAAAATCCTTTTTCAAGTTTCAAATGTAACCCTTTTTATTTTTTATTTTAAATAGAATGAACTGAGATGTCACAGCCTCGTTTACCCATACATCATTGTGCACTGAATTGTAGAAGTAGAAGTCCTGATTATTTTTGCCTTATTTAAAATCTGATTTGGGGAGATATTACACAATAATGCAATCATTCAAAAAAATAAAATGAATATAAAACATTGGAGGAAATTAGTAGCATGCATTTTTCTGGCTACCAGCCATGCAGGCCATTTCTGTTCAAGTACCTTATTATGGAACTCTTGTAGCACTTCCTCACAGTTAAAACTGTAAAGGTTGTGTTTTGCACCCAAGCAATTTTCTTCACAGCTGACGCTGAAATCTACCTGACCATTGATATGAGCACTACTGTTAATTCTCCCTCTTCTCTTTTAGACATTTAGTGTTAATAACTGTCATTTTCAAATCTTTAGATCTCTTCTCATTTCACATCAATGTTGTACAAAAGCAGGACAGCCATGACTGAAAAGCTTTTGAGGTCTTCCAGGAGGCAGTGAAAATCAAAGATTATTTCTACACAGGCAACAATTACAATCAAACAGATGTGAAACGTACAGTTAACAGCAAATTAAAGGAGAATTTTCCAGTTCATGAGTGTGATTTTAATCGCCATTGTTATTTTGATGGATAATTGACAGATATGTGTGCTAGTGGACAGCTACACCTGCGATGACCAAATAAAAATGACTTTTTGCTATATCAGTTACATTTTATGCAGTCACTACTATCGTATACAGTCTAGAATGGTAAAATGCTAGAATGCATTTACGAACCCTAATGGGGAAAATGCATAATCTTTATTATTGTAGGTAGCATGAACATAATGCTGTCTTTTATAGAAACAACAAGACTCTGAAACATTTTATGAATTGTCTTATTATTAATCTGTAATTACACCTATTACACATGACTAATATTACTAAAATTACACCTTTGTTGTTTTTAAGTCTGCTTCCAGATGCAACAAATTGTCTGGAGATTTTATTGCTGCAAACACCACCACATTTGTTTCCTCACCACAATCTCATGGCCTCTAAATTGAAATTGATAAATAGTTTTCTAAAAGTAGAAATCTCCAAGATTTTAGTCTGAGCTGATTTCCCAACACCTTCAGGTACAGATGGTATCAGCAAATTCTGTTTACTATCACAGGCCAAGGAACTGTGGGGTCATTTTTTAAAAGAAATGAGTATGTGATTGGTTATTTTTCATTATATTGGCCCAACCATTATCTGATTTAGAACACAAACAGCTGTAGCCTGCAGAGGAGGGAGACAGGAATTGCCTTAACAGTCAAATGTGTGCTGTTCACCTGCAGATTTCATTGGCTTCCATGTGGCTCTGTCAGGTTGTTTTAATCCCCTCCCACAGTGTCTTAATTAGAGCATACTTTCTAGGTTTTATGTCTGTGAATGTAACACTATCAATTTCAGCAGCTCCTTCTTTCTAAAATGACGTCCATTAAACTAACCTGATCCCTTTTGAATTGCTACTTAAGTTCTTGTTGCCATAGTTTTCCTTTCATAAACCTAGCTTTTTACAAATAATTCTTTACACTCACAATAAGTCCTGCATACAATTGCAATTACTGACAAATGAAAAAGAAAAAGAAGCCAGACTACCTGAGAAAAACCTATACAGACACACACACATAACTTGCAAATGCAAAAAATCAAGAGAGTTTTTTGTTTTTTAAGGCAACCACAAGACCTTTTGACAGGGTGTCCAGTTTCAATGCTAAGTCAATGTACAGACACGATCAGAGCTCTTGCAGTGTGATTTGAGTGTTGGGCGACAGTGCAGTGGTTCTACACCAGCTAGTTTGGGGCGTTGCAGCGCAATGTTCCCAGTGTTCAAATATCTGAGTTTTGGCAAAAAATTTGTTTTGCATCAATTAATTAGGAACTCAGCTTTTGCCCATGACTTATTGATGACGTGGGTAGTGAGTCCAAAACCAACATAGAGGACCATCTAAACATTTTCCTCCTGACCTTGTTATATGGCGTTTCATCACTGCCATTAATTCAACGAGCGCAAAGACAACTGAGTGGGTGTATTCAGGAACTAAGTGAGCGAAGCTTACAACCGCGCAGCCGCAATTCTATCCGAGCGACCCTGCATTTTAAAACTGCACACCTGCAATCCTAACTGAGCGGTGATCCTGCAAGCTCACTTCCCTTTTGCGCCTGCCTGGGTGTGCGCACAGTGTTAAAGGGGTGTTTTTGTCACTTGGGGGGCGGTTACTTTTCTGGTTGATCTTATTGGCTGAAATTTGCATGTCAAATCCGGCGAGGCAGCGGGGCGGGACTTCCATTTTTTACAGCGGGGGGGGGGGCTGACAGGCGACTCTCTGCCTTTTATCGTATTTCCTATTTTAAAAAGGACCTATGAGAGAACAGTTTTAGTCAGTTTGTTAGTTGAATTTAGTATTTACCTATTATATTCTATTTACTCATGATCCTTTTGATTTTATGTTTTACTTTTTCAATTACCGATACGAAGCCCATCGAGACGACTGTTGTTGTGAATTTGGGCTATACAAATAAAATTGAATTGAATTGAATTGACTTGAACAAAGTGATAACGGTACAGAGAGAAGTGAGGACGTGAAAGAAGACCCCCCCCCCCCCCATGCCGATATGTGCATATTGCAGAACAACTTCATTTTGGAAACCCTGGAAATGCAAATGGACACGATGACGAAAGAGAAGCTGGCGTGTTTGATAGAAATGTAGCCCAGCTGTTCATTTCAGATCCAGAAGATGAGGACTTTGATGAATTTTAAGATGCTGATTGATGACTGAAAAAAAGAAAAAATCACAACCAACTCAGTTTTGCGCTCAATGTCTTTTTAAAACACACACCAGCATGCATGTTTTACCGGTATGTGTGAACATTAAATACAGAAAAAAACACCCATAACTGAAACTGTGCCGTTTAATCCAGTGCTGTTGTATTGTAAGGAGAGGAGGGGGTTATGAAAAGTAATATGGCGTTAATTGTGTGTTTGTGTGTGTGTATGTCTGGCAGGTCAGTGCGTGGTGTGGCTCTTTGACTATCACAGTTAAAAATTTCAGCTGTCAAACTTGTTCGCCACCCCTGTTTGTGTTAGAGGCTTTAATAGAAAAGAAAATGCTGATGTAACGTGGATTAATACGTTAACCCAAGACCAAGGTAAGAAAGTGCAGCAGGTTTTTTTGCGCTGTAAGTTTTTCTCATCTGAAAATCACTGCATTCGTTAACGTTTTAATCCACGTTACAGCCGCAGTTTCTTTTCTATTACTGTAAAGCCTCTAAATCAAAGTCCCGCCCCACTGCCTCGCCAGATTTGGTATGCAAATTTCGGCCAATCAGATCAACCAGAAAAGTTACCGCCCCCAATTGACAAACACACCCCTGAACACCGCCCCCCAAGTGACAAAAACGTCCCCTTTAACACTGCGTGCACACCTGGAGAGCGCGCAAAGGGGAAGTAAGCGTGCAGGATCACCGCTCAGTTAGGATTGCAGGTGTGCAGTTTCAAAATGCGGGGTCGCTCGGTAAAAGACCTCTTGCAACCTGCTCGGCGGCAAAGTTCGCTCACTCAGTTCCTGCACTCGTTCAATTTATGGCAGCGATGAAACGCTATATTGATATTACTTTTTCCTCTCTCTGACCAATGTGGGACAGGAAGTTTCCAATCTGGGTCACTGACAGATGCAAGTAACACTCAAAGTGGCCATCATTCAGACGCAGTTCCTGCAGTATGTGGTGAAGCTCACCTTACCCTTACTGGGAAAACTCTGAATGAACCCAGAAGTGAAGACGTGATTACAGACGCCTTTGCAGAGCTATTCAAAATAAATAAACCTGATATCGCGACATAATTCCATCCCTTGTAAATCAGTTATACAAATATGCAGACATTGCTTCCATGTAGCTATGAGGCTAAAAACTTTGGACAGCTCCCCCCACACGGGAGGAAGAGTCAGGTTTATAAACACAAAGAGGCAGTAGACAAAAACTAACCATGTGAGTTGCGTTCGGTGTGAACACAGCATAAAAGACCAAGGTCCTCAGGTTTGCTATGCAGGCGTGAAACCGAGTGCCCATGCCAGCCAAATAAACTGGTCTTTATAAGGGGGGTCAAATTTGTTTGGGCTTTCTCTACCATGTGTTACCATACATTATATGGTTGATGTGAATACTCGATTCTGATTGGCTGCTGGGTGTGGATTGAAAAGTGATAATGCACAGGGATAAGGAATGCCTGAAAAAGAAGTTCCGGTCACATAGCTTAAATGTTCTGTTTCCCTGCACTGACTTCTTTAAAACAATCTTTAGCTTCATCATCTGGACAAAAACAAGCAGTAAGAGGTGAACTTTCTCTCTGAACTGATGCTTTAATTAACACATCGTGACGATCATCATCGCTTTCCTTTGCCGCTGCGTCAAGGTCACTGCTGGCTCAGCCAGCTGAGAGGCGTGTTATCATGTTACCGTGACAACGCACAGCACCACCTCACAAATAGTTCGCTTTTTGTGAAAAAAGCAATGTAAACCGAACAAATAACAAAAATAAAGTACTAAAAACTGATTAAAAATGTATTTCTTTTGTATATGACCATGGTTATTTTGCGTTGGATGGTTTAGACTTCCACGGCGTGCGTTCATTTCTGATAATGCACACTTCTTCGGCCATTAACCCTTACTTAATGAATCAGTTACTATTTTCAACATCCTTCCTCTGGCAAATCAAAAAGGTTTGGATTAGCTTTTGGGTCTAATTGCACTAAATTGATTCATTTTTATGTTATGTTTTGTAATGTCTTGGAGACATTTATCTAAAACTTTGTTTTAATTTGTTTACCAGACAGATTTTGTTTATTTAAATGTTAATTTTTTTTGCGTTTTGTGACCACAAAGCAGTCTTTGCCCATAAACTGATTCTGATCATGTATACACACAGACACCTGCGCACTCTTGTCATATAAATCTCTTCAGCCACAAAAGTCAACGGTCTGTTTTATGACGGTTAAGACAGGTGATCTTGTCCAGGGAGGAGTATCGTTGTAATCTCCTAATGTTATTATCACACCCACAGCTCCAGCGTGTCTTACTGTTTATACCCATGATGATTTACACAGACCGAGGCTGAGAGGAGCAGAGCTTTTACCTGGCTCGGTACAAAGCAAGAATTTGAAGGAGAGTGAGGTCTGTGCTCTCCCAGCCACCATGTTAATGCTTTTACAGGGCCTTGACTGTGTTCTCCAGGCAATGACATATCTGTAATCAGTCGTAGTGCTTGTGATGTTTTTCATCTTTCCTTCTCTCCTTAACCACCTCTAACTAACTGTCATCACCTATCCCTCTTGTTTCCTCTCTTAGCTTCTCTCCTACCAAGCTTTTTTTTTTTTTTCTCATTTCTTTTACTCTCTTCCATCCTTTCTTTCACAGCATGCCTTGTCATAAAAAAAGATTATAATTACTGTGTCGCTGTGAAAAGAATGGATTAATTAAAATATAATGATGCAGATCACAGCAGCGGGCGTCTGCTGAAATCTGCCCATGTTGGGGCTGTGGCAGAGGACTTGTAATGCCCTGATCATGCTGCAGCACTCATGCCAAGTATAAACAATGGTTTATTGCAAGGGCAAAGACGGGTGGACAACTATATGACCGCCACAAGGTCGCTCTATGGGAAAATCAAAATTAACCTCTCAGGTACTTTGTTGGTGGGTTCGAAGACAGTACAAAATCTAGTGAAAATAGTCGATAATTCCCATTCAAAGAATTGTACAAATGATTTTTTTAAACTGCAATACATATAGCAAAATTGGAAAAATTGCATGATTGCCGCCCTGCAACAGGGTGTATACCTTACTGTTCTCTGGCTTTCAAACCAATTTGAATAATAAAAAAAAACTACACAATTCTGAACAATGCTCACTTGGAGACAGTGTTGCCAGACCAAGACAGGAATAAAGCAAAAAGAAGAAAACCGCTTTGATCTGCTAATCCTCATATTTTGATGTATTACTTTTTTCTCTTCTCTTCTATTTTATTCTATTCTAAATATTTTCTGATTTACTTCCATTCAGATCCTATTCTTTGTTGTTGTACACAGGATGGATATAATTTACTTCTTCTAGTTTACTTCTGCTTTTGGTTCCCCCTTGAGAAAGCCAACAGCTACAACAACTTGCCAAATGAAGCGGACTACATGAAGAAACAAACCCCGGTGCGAATTAAACCTGCTTGTATGAATGCGCCCTACACCAATGTTTTTAGGCAGCCTGGCCTCTCCGTGTGAAAGCTAACCAAGCCAAAGGAAGGTTTGAAATATTTCTGAATCTCCTGACCACTAAAACTGTGTCTGCCAGGCTGTCTTAGTGTGAAAAAGAATACAGTTTGTTCACAGATTTCACACGTGGATTCGGGACAGATGGTTCCAGTGAACGCTGCAGCTGCAAGGTTCTGCAAAAGCCCCAGGAAAAATGGCTTCCCTTAGAGAGTTAGATTACTTGGTACTGATGACTGTCTATGTATCTGAGTGTGTGTTTGGGGATTTGTGTGGTTGCTAGATAGAAGGAGTGGGTCAGTCTCGTCCTAAATTTCCAAACTGTTTGACCTCTATAGATACCAGACTTTCAGCTTTGCACCACTCTGATGCCGGCTAGTGACCCCCACCCTGCACTTCTCCACCCCCCATCCCTCCGCCATGATGGCAATAAACATGTCAACCGCCACACGCTGGAGCAATCTGCCATCAGATTTACAGTGCATGAAATATGGTGGTACTTTTATTGGTCCAAAGACTTGTCACTCATAATTTATAGGCTGTTGCCGTGCCGACTGTGATGTCAGCCGGCTCCCGGCACCCTGGGGAGAGTCAAAAGAGAAAGGGGGGAAAGAGATAGGGATGATGAGTGGTGTTGGCTTTACTGTATAGAGGGGTATAGTGATATAAGAGCACAGAAAGATTTGCCTGAGTCGAAAAGGATAAAGGGAGGAAAGAAGATGGAGGGGAAAGGGAAGAAGGAAAACATAATGCTCATTCATCCTGTTTGTTTCTGTGTCAGGTTTATCAGGTTGAGGGAGTGAAAGTGTTGGGTTTTTTCCTTGGCCTCCTAAAAGCGATCTTTTTTTATTCCCTTAATGTTGCTCTGTATTCCTATTGATCCATTGGTCAATGGAGAAAAAAACGGATTTATGTCTCCACTCAAAGCATTTATGACTGAGTAGTCCATGGCTGTGCACATGAAACATGACATACAGCAAAGACGCGGGAATCTCAAACAAGCCTAATTTCCCTAAATCTGGATAGCACAGGTGAATCTACCGTAATTATACTGTAGGAGATTTAGATGGAAAATAGCATTGGTCGGATAGATCAAAGACACCCAGAGTGGCTGAAAAAATGAATAGAATATCAAGGAGAATGTATAATGGTGAAAGAGTTGGGAAAAAAATTCTATGGCATTAAAAATGAGATAAAATTCAATCCCTCTTTTGAAAAATGATCTTCCACTCCCAGAGAACTATTAGAATGTTTACATTTGCTGCATTTTGTTCCATATCAAAATAATTAATTGCCTCCATTTTCAAATTAAAAGTACATTACAACACAATTAAGGATGCAAATGAGTGTTTGCCTGTCGCGAGGAGCCAGCGAAAGTGAAAGAGTGACTGCACTGATGTATGAGGGTTTGCACTCTTTGTGTTTTAGGTGTGTGATATTAGAGCAGTGTGCATGTGTGGCTGTGTGTTTGTGTATTCAAATATGTAAAATAAAAGTGTCTTTCTGCCATTGTGTTGAAATTACATCAGCATAGCGACATAAATCAGAGGTCTGCAGTAATAAACAACAAAGTAATTTAGTCACTTTCTCCATTGAGCTGATGAACCAGAGGAGCAGAGTTACTCTTTCTGCATGAAAAGCCTCCGCTTCTGGTTCTAAACTTTAACAAACACAATTTTTTTTAGCCTCACATGTATCTCAGTCTCCTCCTTCAGCACTGACCCCTTGTTCCATAAAAGATTCCTACATCTTGCTCGAAAGCAGGACGAGTAAAACATCATTTTGTCATAACCTTCTCTCTTTGGAGGGACAACAGATATAAAAGTATATAGCCTGTGGTTTACTGCGAGTCCACCCCCCTACCCTGCCAGGCAGTAGCATGTAGGGCTGATGGATGCTGGGCATCAGCCGCCTTTTAATTGCTCGTAAATTTTTGATCCAGGAAAAACGCCACGTTCTCCTTGTCCCCTGGCGACATAGGTGACAGAGTTGCTCGGGAGGGAATTAAAGACCCTCTGCGAAAACACCCAGAGGATGGGAGGAGGAGGAAATGCTCTGACACACTCACTGCCACTCACGGTCAGGGGTTCTACAGCATAGAATATTTGTAGAACCAAAAAATCGTATCAATACATAATAACCTTTAAAACTATATGATAACCTTTTACAACGTGCAGATTGTCAAAATGAAGTATGACCTAGCAAAAATTCCCAAAAGAAGACAGCTCTACTAAGAATTTTGATTGTTTTCACTTAAATAATTGTATTTTAACATCGGAAAAAAATTCTCAGTTAATTCACATTTTATGGAAGATTAATCCAGGACTAATAGAAATAAAATGTAAAAAAAGACATCAGTGTGGAATAATGTGTAATAATGAGAATTGTAGAAGCACGCATATAGAATGCTTATTGTTAAAAAATGATCAGCAATGTAGTGCAAATCCCACCAACTAATCACTCATCACAAAAACAAATTAAAGATCACAATGACAAACAGAAAGGCAAATCAAATAATAATAAAAATGATGTAAAAAAAACAATTTCCAGCAACCAAAACGTGATCTGTACAGACCAAAAGTTTGAACACACCTTCCCATTTATTTGAATGAGAAGGTGTGTCCAAACTTTTGGTCTGTAATGTATGTCTTCAATATTGGGATATATGGTGTCTAGCCACACAAGGGGGTTGTTCATCATCCTCTCCCACCCTCTCATGGTGCAGAAAGAAATAAACATAACAGTTTAAATTTCTAGCTCAAACAGAATAAAACAGCTAGACAACAAAACACATGGATAAGAACTCACATTTAAACCCCAAAATGCCCAGACAGGCAAATAAAATGGTATCCCACAATTCCTTGCGCTGCCTTACGTCATGACCTCAAGACACATTGACAGCTTCACACCAAAGTTACACCAACTTCATTGAATTAAGTTGATTGAAAGTAAAATAACTATATCAGACAACTACGTGTTATTCTTAAGTTGAGTGAACTTAGAAGTGATTTATTGTCACCAAACTAAATAATTAAGTTAGATCAATGCATAAAAGTGTTTCTTTCCATATACAGCCCAAATACTCTGTTTAGAGTGTAGGAACCATGGCTCATTGCTGATTGGATGATGACATTTGAGTTTTTTCAAATGTGTCTTCAATGTCTGCGTACTGATGAGAGTTTCTATGGTTAGTACAGAGCAGATCCAGTATCGCTTCATGCCAAATAACTCAGTTTGATAAAAATTGTCAAATTACGTTGTCCAGTCAGTGATGTCCCACAGTACCAACATTTTTTGGATTTTTGTTGCGATTCGTTTTTTTAACACTTTATTTTGTTTTCTGGAAATTACTTTTGTTTTCTGAAATGATTCCTTTTTACTTTCTTTCATTTTTTCAGAATTGAGTTTTGATTTCCACAATATAATGTTGGGTTTTATTTGTATTGCTTTTTAATTGTCATTGAGAGCTTTCGTTTGTTTTTGCGTTGATGTGATTTTTTTCAGTGTGATTTGCACTTTAGGTCCACTGTAGCTCTGTGTTAGGACTACCACAATATGAATTTTCTTTATAAATTCTAACAATGTCGCTGCTGCTTCTGCAGGTCCTCTTTCCTCCTCCTCCTCCTCAGAGGAGCCCTCCTCCTAATCTGATTAGGTGATTTTACCACTTAATCTGGTGTTACAGCCATCATCGTCTTCTTCTGGGCTTCTGAATATGCTGTGTGCTGTCAGATGGAGATGAATATGCTGAGGATATGATTAAACAGCAAGCCACTCAAACATTGTTCCTAAAGTAACAGATGCATACTAGAGTTAATTTATCTTTATATATTTGACCTCATGCTCTCAACAACAAAGAAACAGTTTTACCGTACTTCTAATAAAAATATAACAATTTACAAAAAGAAAAAGATGCAGGAGCATGGCAAAACGTGGTTCAGGTTAGTTTTACACCAGCTGTGGGGGACAGATGAACTCCTGAGGGACTGGAATCAGGCAAAGAGAAGCATGAAAACAAGCTGCATGGTGTGGTAAACACAAATGTACAATTACTTTAGAAAGATGTATTGTTTTATTTTTTACCATTTCTACTTGTTAAAATCCTCATAGCTTTAAATTTTACTTTATAGGCAAAAAACTCCACATACACGTGTTATTGTTGTAAAGTTTTCTAATAACTGATTTGTTTGAATTTTATTGGACATTTGATTGTTTATTTCTTAAACACCAAATATCTTTAGTATTTGTTGACAAAGGCTTCATATTTAATGTCATAAAAACCTGCTTTAGTGCTTTAAACCTTAATGTAAAAACACCTAAAGCAGATTTATTTTATGTGTCTAATCCCACTACACATTTCTTTACCCAGAATCATTTAAGACCTATGCCAACAAGGGGCATATATATCTTTAGCACTCCTGAGTAATGTTAGCAGTACTAAAATGCTGGTCACACCATTAGCTTTGAAGAAACTTGCTGGCTAACCTCTCTTATGTTTTCAGAAAAGGGCACTAACTCAGATATGAATAGCCCTATAATTCATGAAGAACTAGAGGTATGATCTAGGGAAAAAAACAATTCAAACATTGCCTGTGTGTCTTTTTTTCTGGAGCCCAGTGATGAAAACCTTTGTCTAAATGTGAGCATTAATGGAGGGAAGAACTGAGGTGTTTAGCCTGAATTTGCATTCACAGCTCTCTTACTCCTTTTACAAGGGAGAAGACCCTTTAAACATCTGCACAGCCTCCATAGTGATGGAGCTGGGTGAGGTAAAATTGTGATTTGCTATATATCTGTAGACTTGTAGCTGTTGCCAAGGCTAACAGATGCTCATCTGATCAATTTCCTCCCCTGTTTGTCTTCTTTCTGAGATGAAAGTGCAGGGACACAGCAACAGGTTTATACCACTATTTGCTTGTTTGTTGCAGTAAAGTCCGGCGTCCTGCTGTGGATTTTGATCACTTCCTTCTTCTGTGTCAAACTCGACCTTGTGTCCGATCTTTTATTTTATCTTTTTCTTTTCTTCTTTCCCCTGCTGTTTGTGTTTTCCAGACTCATTTGTTGGACCTGTGTCGACTGGTCTTGGCCTGGTGTGATCGCTGTCCTCCTTTAATCTGACCTGCTGGCTCTGGCCCTCCCCATAGATGGAGATAAAGACAATGAGTCACTTTGACCTTACTGGGGTGATGGTCAGCCTTTGTCATCTATATATAATGCTAATTTTTGTTAGATATTGCTCAAAAATTGATCACTTATTTTAAAATTTTTAATTTACAACATTTAAAAATAGCATATGGCTTAATTGTCTTTTAAGGTGCAAAATGTCACATTGTACATATTCTGCTTTTCAACAACAAAGCTGTTCCCTGATGGCAGCAAATATAATTTTGTTGAAAATTGAAGCATAAAGGGGTAAAAAAAAAAGATTGCATTAAACTTTTGTTGCAGTATACTGACAACGGCTGCTTTATTAGCTACACCTTATAGTACCGGGTTGGACCCCCTTTGCCTTCAGAACTCCCTTAATCCTTTGTGGCATCAATTCAACGAGGTACTGGAAACATTCCTCAGAGAATTTAGTCCATGTTGACATGATAGCATCACACAGTTGCTGCAGATTTGTCAGCTGTACATCCATGATGCCAATCTCCTGTTTCATTACATCCCAAAGGTGATCTATTGGATTGAGATCTGCTGACTGTGGAGGCTGTTTGACTCCAGGGAACTCATGTTCATGTTCAAGAAAACCAGTCTGATGATTCCAGCTTTATCCTGCTAGAAGTAGTCTTCAAAAGATGGTACTGTGGTCAAAAAGAGATGGACATGGTGAGCAACAATACTCAAGTAGGCTGTGGCGCTGGAACCATGGTCAATTGTAGGGGTGTGTATTGGCAAGAGTCTGGCGATACGATACGTATCCCGATACGCGCCCTGCGATACGATACGTATCCCGATATTTTACCGAAACATGTTTTCTTCCTGTTTTTTTAAATATGACTTTGAAAAAACTCAACCTGAATTTTAATGTCTCCCAATTTAATAAAATGGTCAAATTTGGTTTAATGATCACAATGTTAAGCACTGCAATTATATCTCATATATAAGTTGCGTTTACCAAAGCAAATTCATAGTGCTTTTATTTTGGTAAGTTAAAATATAGAAAGGGAACAATCAACATTGTCTGATTTAACAATATATATATATATATTTATGTGTAAGAAAAAACAAAGAATGAATGAGCCTTAACAAATAAGTTTCTTTTGGGGAAATAAAATGCTGTTTATGTTCAGCATTAATGTAGCTTCTCTAGTGCTTTTGAACAGTTCAGGAGCCTGAATGGTGCTTTAAAAATAAAGGGTGGGGGACACACACTGATTCTTTCCAGAAACAAAGTGTGATGATGAGGCAGCATGACAGAACGAAGGAAAGTTGCTTTAATGTGATAAAAAAGGGGCTTTGTTTACATATCTGCTCTGTTGCACCTTTGCAGCCACGCTTCTCACACACGGAAATAAACTAGTAACGCTGATCACCACAATGTCAGCCTTTTTCAGAGCATTGTACACATCCCTCTGATCCATCAGGTCCCTAAACTAGAATCCATTGCTTTGAGGTTCTGCAGGACTTTAGCCCGATTTGCTAGCATGTCAGCAGATGCTAAGTGCATTAGCCTATTAGCTGCTGCCGTGCTTCATTGTCAAGTAAAAACAAAGTAGTTCATGTCTCATAGCAGAACAAGCTGCATCTGGCAGCAGTCTTCTGTTGTCTTGTGCAGAGGTGCGGCTGCCAGTGTTGCCAGATAGAGTCACAGTTTTCCAGCCCATTGATTTGAATTACACATTCACAAATCACAGATGTAAAAAGGGGATATTACTCGACTGGCTTTTTCCCAGCTACCTGTCCAGTCTAAAAGCACAATCATATCTATCTATCCATCTATGATTGGGAGAAACAAAAATACACAGCTTTTGTAGATTTTTTTCCCCTACTGGACTAAGTACCCGATGCGGTGATTTTTCAAAATAAACCATTTCTCAAAATCAAAGATAGTTCAGACTATTAAAAAAAGGAGTACAGTATTGAATATTTTTCAGCGGACCGGCCTTCTTCCAGTCATTTTCTTAACCCGCTATAACCTATGTATAACCTCTTCCATCCTTGTGCTGTGCTTGCGCCAAAGCGCCCCGAATACTACCGTGTCAACCTGCTGCGCTCTCTGTGTTGGACACACTGGACGAGCACGGGGGAAAACAACTCTGAGCTAAAGAGGATGTGAACAGGTGAACAGGTGGAGCGGAAAAGCAGGTGGAGAGGCGGGGGGGGGCTTTGGCTTCAAACTGTCAGAGATGGAAACACGGGCATCAGATTCAGACGCAGCTTTCACTGCGGGAGTTGAAGCAGAGACTTTCTCTGGGAAGATCTCATGAACTCAAACATGGAAGCATGATTACCAAGTAGAACTCTCCAAAATAATAAACCTGATCTCTCCACATTCTCCGTGTCCACCATGCACTGATAAACACAGACATGCAGCGATCAGACCATAATGTTAGCTCGTAGCTTCGCCCACACGCGACCGCGCTGTCAGCTTTAAAGAACGCAACTTCTAAGAGGAGTGCGGGGCGGCAAACCCCCAACAACAGGTTAGATGACAGAACCCATTAAGCGTCTCTACCTGGTGCGTTCACGGAGCTTCAGAACATAAGACTTCAACAGCCACCCAGCCTAACGTAGTCTGATATTATATATTCATGAGGGGGAAAAATCCGCCAAACAGACCCTAAAACCGCCCAAATTATGCATACCCGCCCAAAGCCATTTTTATCCGCAAATTTAGAACCAAAACCGCCCAATTGGGCGGAAAACCGCCCAATCTGGCAACACTGGCGGCTGCTTTAAGAGGCTCCGTGTTCTCTGCTGCCAACTAGCGGTCGGAGGGTGAAGTGGACAACAAGAGTCAGACGCTGAAGGACGCGCAGAAATAATTTAATAAATATCGATCTGGCAGCATTTTTAATCGATACAAGTATTGCCAAATGACATATTGCGATATATTGCCGAATCGATTCTTACACCCTTAGTCAATTGGTACTAAAAGGCCCAAAGTGTGCCAAGAAATTATCCACCACTTTATTACACCCCCACCTCCAGTCTGAACTGTTGATAAAAGGCGGGATGGATCCATGCTTTCATGTTCTTGACGCCAAATTCTGACCCTACCATCTGAATGTGGCAGCAGAAATGGAGACTCATCAGACCAGACAATGTTCTTCCAGTCTTCTATTGTCCAGTTTTGGTGAGTCTGTGTGAATTGTAGCCTGATTTTCCTGTTCTTAGCTGACAGGAGTGGCACCCGGTGGGGTTTTCTGCTGCTGTAGTTCATCTGCCTCAAGGCTGGACGTGTTGTGTGTTCAGAGATGTTCTTCTGCAGACCTTGATTGGAACCAGTGATGCTTTGCATTCCTATTGTCTTTCTATCAGCTGGAACCAGTCTGGCCATTCTCCTCTGACCTCTGGCATCAAATAGGCATTTCCGCCCCCAGAACTGCGGCTCACTGGATATTTTATCTTTTTCGAACCATTCCCTGTAAACCCTAGAGATGGTTGTGGGTGAAAATCCAACCAGCTTAGCAGTTTCTGAAATACTCAGAATGGCCTTTCTGGCACAAACAACCATGCCAAGTTCAAAGTCACTTCCATCACCTTTCCTCCCCATTCTGATGCTCAGTTTGAACTACAGCAGATCATCTTGACCATGTCTAAATGCCTAAATGCACTGAGTTGGTGCCAAGCAGATTGGAAATTTGTGTTAACAAGCAGTAATGGACATATGTGCCTAAAAATGAAGGCAGTCAGTGTATCACACTATAACAAGCTAAAGTTTCTTGATTCAAATACTCACAGGAAAAGGAAAACTGATACCACCTAGAAATAGGTGACTGTAGACATTTAGAGCTGAGGTTTCCTGCAATGAGTCAGATGAAGTTCAACCAAAAAAATTTAGTAAATGCAAAAATACAGTCAAGGCTTTATTTACCAGAGGAAAAGGTCTAATTTTAGTACATGAAAGCAGTCATGCAATTCTCTGAAGCCACAGACTGAAATCACAGTTTGCTACAGGCTGACCGACTCACAGACCCACGGCTCTCCTCCAGTGGGCACAAAGGGAGAGATGGGTGAGCCTGATCAACCCCAGCAGTGTCGACCCAATTACTCATTCTCTTAAAGGGCTATTAAAACATAATTGCCCAGCGATTTACATCCAAGTTAACGTGGCCCAGAGATAATTTATTATTTTCCATAAGCCTTTTCTTTTGTGTGCCAGCTGAAAGACTGTGTGGGGGAGAAAAAGAGGGAGACTGTAATTTCCTGACTCATGAAGAAAGGCATGTTGGCAGCCCAGTGTAATTGTTTAAACCCCTCTCCCGGACACCTTCCAGTCAGCCCCTTTTAATCCTTGTTATCGCTCTCATTAGCCTGAGGTCAAGGGTCGGTCAGCTCGCTACAGAAGCACAAACACAGCACTAAGGAGAGGAGGCCATGCAGAGGGACAGCTGGGACGGGCCTGGTAGTGACCCTAGACATTTATCTAAAATAATGTACTGTTTGTCCTGTAGCAGCACACATATGTGGTTTTATTTTTTGCATGAGATACTCATTACTCATTCAGATTTAAATCCAGTTTGGAGAATGTGGATTCAGATATTTTGCCCTATAAGCTACCAGTTAAAATCTTGATGAATTCTAAATCTGACATGAAGTCCATCTATCCGGTTTTCATACCCTCTAAATCCTTTTATTAGTTTGTGTGTGTGTGATAAATATTGCCAGGTCTCCTGACCACTGCAAAGCTACTGAGGTCTCAGTGTTTAGTGATTTATCAGAAAAAGACCTGAACAAACTACTTCAACAAAAACACATTTCATTTTAGCAATGAAAGTTACATTTAGTTTTACATGGCCTTAAATTGAATTTGTGATCTATATTTTAATAAGTGCAAATTTTAGGCAAACAAAACACTATTATTATTAAAGGTTTTTCCCTGTTTTGTCTTCTGAAAAGCTTTTCTTTTGTGCAGTTTTAGCAGAATATCTAGAAATCCAGATCAGCTTAGGGCGGTGTTTCTCAAATAGTGGGGCATATGCGGTGCCAGGGGGGGCGTGCAGCAGTAGAGGTTTTAGGCACAGGGGCGCAAATTTAACGGGGGGTGGCGGTGACTGCGGCTCAGTGCTCTGAAAAAAATCTGCGCCACTATTGGTTTCCAATTATCTGTTATATGACAGAGTTTGTAACCGCCTGAAACTTTGAATTACCGTTCCTGCAGCTGCTCTTGTCTCCTGTCACACGCATGTGTGAGAAGGAAGGGGAGGGGTAGTGTGCTCAGGCTGACAGGTGGAACAGTGCATGCGGAGCGCTGCCTAGATTGCGCAACAGCAGGATCATGGCATGCCTTTAGATGACTTAGCTCATGCTAATAATGTCATTCTTAATTAACTATTGCAGACATTTTGATTACGTGTCTTTATTTTCCATAAAAGTTTTCTTTGTCTGCCTGTGGTTTAGTTGGTGTCAGTATTTGACATAAAGACAGCAGGTAATGCAGGAAAACAGCTGCACTTTATGAGATCAGAAATAAACAATCCATCATTTAGAAAAAAAATCAACACAATGTTTTTACCTATGTCTTTATACTAAAAATGTTAAATAATTTGGTGTTAATGTTTCCGACCAATTTACATTTAATATTATTTATTGACTGAATTATTTTTCTCAGCATCAAATGGTTCAGTTGGTCAAAATGTTTCTAGTTTAAATAAGGATTGACAGATTTTTTTTTATTTTAAGCACTTTAAGCTTATTTTCTGTTTTAAACCATAACAGGGTTTCTGTGTGGCTAAATAAAGTTAATATTTGCTGAAAGTGGATTAATATTTCTTTTTTCTTTTTTTATTGCTAAAAGATGCGATTTTAGGTTTACTTACACAATTTATATAGATACTAACCGAATATATTTTCACCGCTGCGAGTGGGTGTGGGGGGTGAGAGGACGAGGGGTTCGGGGGGGGCGCGAAACTATTTTAGCCGGGTTTACATGGACAAAAGTAATCAGAAAGAACGCCTGATCGGAAGAAAAATGTGTCATGTAAACACACCGTTCAGAATACTCAGCCCCGATCAGACTCGTTCAGATCAAAATTTCTTTCCGATCGAGATAGGTGGGTTATGCCGATTATTGATACGATCGTTGTTCATGTAAACGGTTCATTCCGATCGTGTGTCACTACTGTTTAACGTCATGCATAGACGGTATTTCGCTCCAGGGAAAGCTTTGGAACTCAAACAGGACCGACCGCTTGCTCTGCGGACGCCCGGTGCGAAGCGCCGCTCCACCCTCGCTCCGGCCTCGCTCCGCCCTCGCTCCGCCCTCGCCCCGCTGGCTCCTCGCCTCTCCCCTCTCTTACACCCATCGCAAGGTGCCGGGGAGGGATGCTTTGTGCCCCGTGACGTCGGGACCCTGCATGCTCTGGGCTCGGGTGCCGGTGGACTGAGCGAACTGTGTCTCTGAGCAGAGCAGCCGGACTTATAACTTTGTGTTTGAGGGGATGGAGAATGCTTTGTTACGTGTGCGTTTTGTTGTTTTGTTATGTGTGGGAAACGTCGGACTGCGATCCATCCCGCCGCTCTGGGTTAACAAGCTGCTCTTGGAGAGCTCGGACTTTCAGTTCACACAGCGGCTTGGGGGCGGTGTGAGCTATCAAAGCAGAACATAGCTCAGTCCTTAGAAACTGTTCAAACAATCACGTGGCCTTGTGTTTCCACTCGTGTCCCAACAAAATAAAGGCTGATGTTACTCCCACATATTTACGTGCAGCCAAGATGCAGATTGCAGCATTTCACGCATGGATTTTATGTTTATCAAAGGCTAATGTTGGTAGCGCGTGTTAGCCTTCTCTTAACCATTCTTCCATCTCCTTTCCTCAACAAAAGAAGCAACAGCTTTAAAGTTGAAGGAAATATTAAAACGTTTGAAAATAAAATTGTAAAGTAGAAACTTTTTTTTTGTTACTTTGAAACTCAAAAAAACCCTGTAAATTTAAATCTATTAACTGAATAAAGTTATTTTAATTTATAACAGCAACTGTTTTTTACTATTTGTTTTTCCGTTTGTCTTTGCTATCACTTCTTAATTTATAGTTTCAATTTAGAATTTTTATTTTTGGTTTTGCGCCTAATTTTATGGGGGTGAGGCTTTGAGCCCATTGGCTACTGGGACATGATTGACATTGGGTGATAGAAGATGTTGTTTCCACTCTAAAACAGCGACTGCTGTTGCCGCTGCCTTTGTCTATCGTACTCTTTTGTGGAGTAGTGATGTGCTACTGATAGTGCTTCCGTAACCCTTGTGCTTTCATAGGCACTTTAACGTGGGGAGTTGGGTCATCTAGACCCACTAGACAGTGCTCTGAACCTTTTTTCTTCAATGATTTGTGATCTTCACTGGTGTCCATGGATTACATGAAATCTTTCCACCTTTATCCACCTTTGTCTTGGTAGGGAGAACACGTCAATGTGAGGGTGGGGTCATCTAAGATGGCACAAGGGTTAAACTTTAGTACATTAGAGGAAAGATGACAAAGGAGAGGAATTTACATTTTTTTCCATTAGTAACAGTTTTATAGTTTATAGTTTTTTTATAGCTTTGTAGATTTGGAAGTTTTTACTCCAAATTTTTTATATTTCATTTTCCACGTTTACAATGTGTACTTTTCCTTTTAAACAGTTTTTTTTCTTTTGTTTTTTGTTTTTATTTGCAATTTGTTTTTTATTCGTTTTACACTGATCCTGATTTTTTTAGGTACCTGACAGATTTGAGCCCGTGGAGGTGTTTTGGGAAGAGAACTATAAAACTTGGAGCACAAAATAAAATCACATAAGTTAATGTTAAGAACTGTTTAAAACTGCATATTTAACAGATACAACTTCACATTTACATTTAGAATAAAAGTGGCCTTTGTGGCCTCAGCATGTTGTGGCAAATCATGAACTTTAAGCAGTAAAAGATAAGAGATGTCAAATATTAGAACAGATCACACAGTTGTATATTTAGATATGTATTTTTAATTATTTACAACTAACTCCTGCCAGCTAGAATTATTACATTAATATACAAACAAGTGCAAAAGGACAAAGCTCATATGCAGGAGTAAAGTTTTCAAAGCCTTTTAAGTTTTTCTGTTTTTCCTGCATAGATGGTTATTACATGCACAGACTGACTGACCCAGGTGGTCTATACGTTTACAGTAGTGTAGGTTAACACAGGTCAGAAGATAAAAGGCAGCTTTCACTGCTCCTGAGCTTGTTTGGGAAAGTTTGTCAGAATTCTCTTCTTTTGTGGGCCAGATGAAAGTTTATTCACCATAATTTGAGTTTATTGTATTGATTATTCCAGTGATCACCCATAGATTAGGATCTCCTTTTGTGGGGATGAATAGTAATTTTACCATTTTTTAAATTGTCCATATGTGCTGCGTAAAGTGCCAGAGGAGATCATTACCCCTGGGAGAACAATGTAAAATCCCAGAGGCCCCTTGTCACCCCTTATTCTGACCTATATACTGACTCAAAACTACTTAATTTCAGGATTATCTCATTTTTTACAGTTTGTCCTCCAAAAGATGCTTATTCTGTATGGTTGTCTGTGTTTGTCTGTGATCTTTTCTCTTTGTCTGAAATGTCTTTAGGTTAATTTTCAGTGTCCTTTCCCTAAATTCAATTAAATTTAATTCAATTCAATTCAATTTTGTTTGTATAGCCCAAAATCCCAACAACAGTCGTCTCGATGGGCTTCGAAGTAAAACATGAACTCAAAAGGATCATGAATACAAAGAGTTCAATAGGAACATACTAAAATGAACTAACAAACTGACTAAGCTATACTGGCATCCCTGCCCTTAGACCCCCCTTCGCGGTAAGGAAAAACTCCTAAAAAAACCGGATTCCTGAAGAAAAACGAAGAAACCTCAGGGGTGCCCACATGAAGGAGGGATCCTCCCCCAGGACGGACAGGCGATTTACCAGAACTCATAGAGAAGAATTAACTTATCTAAATCTACAACTACATATATAAAGTCCAGCAGTCGAGCTTCATCCAGCCGTGGTTGGGGGGACAGTCAGGGGCGCGAGTCGAGCCGGAGACAGGAACCACAGCCAGGTGTAGGAGCAGAGACGAGGTACTCGGTCAGGAACAGAGCAGAGACGAGCCAGAGATGAGCCAGAGGCAGGGTCCACAGCCAGGTGTAGGAGCAGGAGCAAAGGCGAGGTAAACGGTCAGGAACTGGAGCACGGATGAGCCAACTGGAGTCTGGAAGCACTCCAGTTGAGGGGCAAAGAGGGGCAATACATGAATCGCACTGCACTAAACAGCGGCATGGAAAACTAAATGATGAATGATGATCAAGAATAGAGGAGAGCAAGGGTAGAAGTAGATGAGAAAAAAGGACAGAAAAGAGGACAGAACCCCAGTGCACCATTGTTACCCCAGCTTCAACTTCTAGCAGCCTTTGAAAACAAATAGTTATTGTTATTAAGTTTAATTTAAACACATTAACATTAAGTTAAATAATCTATGAATACTAACTAGTCTGACAATAAGCCTGTCCAAAGAGGAATGAGGAAGCTGGGAGTTTATTCCATAAAACAGGGGCTTGGTGGCTAAACGCTCTACCTCCAACCGTACTTTTACTGATTCTAGGAACAACAAGCAGTCCTGCATTTTGCGAGCGAAGTGTTCTTATCGGATGGTAAGGGACTATGAGGTCCTTAATATAGGACGGGGCCATTCCATGTAAGGCCATATAGGTTAACAGGAGGATCTTGAACTTGATTCTAGAATCAACTGGGAGCCAATGGAGCGAAACCAACACAGGAGTGATGTGATCTCTTCTGCTAGTTCCAGCTAACAATCTAGCTGCTGCGTTCTGAACAAGCTGGAGACTTCTTAAGGAACTCTTAGGACACGCTGCTAACAAGGAGTTACAGTAATCCAGCCTCGACGTAACAAATGCATGAATGAGTTTTTCAGCATCACTCTTAGAAAGTATATTTCTGATCTTAGCAATATTCTGCAGGTGAAAAAAGGCAGTTCTACACGCCTGAGATATGTGAGCCTTAAATGATAAATCCTGGTCAAATAAAACCCCAAGGTTTCTAACTGTGGAATTGGGGGCTATACTTACACCATCCAGGGAGAGTATAATGACCTCAGTTTTTTCTGGGTTCAAGAGGAGGTAATTAATTGTCATCCAGGTCTTGATGTCACTGATGCAGGCGTTCAGTTTCTCTATCTGGTCATTCTGGTCAGGTTTCATGGATAAATACAACTGCGTATCGTCGGCATAACAATGAAAATTAATGCTGTGTTTCCTGATTATGTTTCCTAGGGGTAGCATATAAAGCGTAAACAGGATCGGTCCCAAGACTGAGCCCTGTGGGACTCCATAGTTGACTCCAGTGCATTGAGAGGAATGTCCATTTACATTAACAAACTGATACCTATCGGACAGATAGGATTTAAACCACTGGAAAGCAGATCCTCTGATCCCTATGTCCTGCTCTAATCTATGGAGTAAAATACCGTGGTCGATACTGTCAAAGGCTGCACTGAGGTCCAACAGGACAAGAATAGAAAGTAGTCCCTTCTCTGAGGCCAATAACAAGTCATTAGAGACTCTAACTAGTGCAGTTTCCGTACTGTGGTGGGGTCTAAACCCCGACTGAAAGTCTTCAAAGTGGCTGTTGTCCTGTAGGTGGCAGTAAAGCTGCTTAACTACAACTCTTTCTAGGATTTTAGAAATAAAGGGCAGGTTTGATATTGGTCTATAGTTGGCCAACATGCTAGGATCCAAACTGGGCTTTTTCAGAAGAGGTTCAACAACTGCATATTTAAAAGACTGTGGCACGTAACCCGTTTCCAGAGAGGTATTTATCCTTGTTAATATGGGATCATTAATTAGGGGAAAAGTTTCTTTAAAAAGTCTAGTGGGAATTGGGTCTAACAGACAAGTTGAGTATTTGGAGGACGTAATAATTGATGCTATTTCCACTTGATCCACAATAGTTAAGCAGTCTAATGTTACAGAGGTTTCTATGGATGCCTCCACTTCGACTGCTTCTTTAGCCTAATCTGGGCTGATAGTAGGAATAACTTGATTTAACTTATGTCTAATATTTGAGATTTTACTGTCGAAAAATGTAAGAAAATCATCAGAGCTGAGAGAAACAGGAACATGTGGTTCTACTGAGCTCTGACTGCGAGTTAATTTAGCAATAGTGCTAAAAATAAATCTTGGATTGTTTCCATTCTCTGATACTAAGGTTGAATAGTACTGGCTTCTAGCTCTACGCAGAGCTTTTTTATAATTTAATAGGCTATGTTTCCAGGTATTCAGTGACTGTTCTGAACCGGAGCGGCGCCATTCTCTTTCCAACTTACGGGTTTCTTGTTTAAGAGAATGTGTATGAGTGTTAAACCAAGGTGCTACTCGGTTTTTAAATGAACCCTGAATAAAGGACCAGCCACTAAATGCTTTAGCAGGCTTCCTGTCTTCCTCATGCATTTTTCTGAATAATGGTTAAAGTGACATGACGCGGATTTGCCTGGTAGCCAAATTTTTATACCAATATTTTTTTCCTGCACTATATTGTAAGATTTACCAGAAACATTCTAGAAAAAGGTCTGAAAGATTTGCTATCAATTGATAATGTATCAAAGCAATCATCTTTGAGCAGATGGACATGTACAGTTGATTTAAAAAATAAATTTGTCATAACTAACACCGAATCTACTTATTTTTAATATTTTATACTTATGTAGTTGTTGATACCATAATAATAATACCTCAGAGCACTGAGAACAGTGCAGGAACTGTATGGTAGGTCAGAGCTTTACTTTCTCTGTGGCACAATTCTCAGCTCAGACTCAACAGAAAACAGGTGATGTGACAGAGCGATAAGAGGGATAAAGAAGGAGAAGTGACCCATTCGCAGGACAGCAGGGAGCCTGATGGTGCTACCATGAGTCGACAGGACGTTGTCACACTTCACACAGCTCACTGTGTGAGTCTGCGCGCATGGGTACTGTATCTGACAAGAGTATAGTGAATGGCAGCTTCAGTGTGAGAAAAAAAGCTAGTTTGAAACTATAAATACATCTGTGAAACTGTTGATGGCATGTTATGGGAGCTCTGGTGGTAAAGATTGTGCTAGAGTTCAGATCAGTGTCCTAAGACCAAATTTAAAAATAGTGACACCGTTTTAATTGTGCTGTTTCATGTAGTTGTCTGCTGCTTCAGTGCAGTTTAACTGACACTGTTGTGCAGAGGAGAGGCAGGAAGCACCCTATCACTCAGCCTCCCTCCCCATATGGCCACAGACAGTCTCAGCTGCCCCCCCAGGCCCCTGCTAGTGTGAAAAGCAATAGTGTGGAATGTGTAGGAATTAAGTATCCTATCATTCAGAGCAGACATGCAATTAAAAAGAGCTGCAGCCGTCACCTCACACCTTGTGTGAATCATGTCTCTATAATTCAACAAGGCTGATGGCTGCCATCATTTCTTGTTCCTAAGAGGTGCAAGTAAACACACACACTCTTGTTTCCTGTCTCAGATTTATTGTATAAAATCATTTACACAAATTTTACAAACTCAAGTACAAAATCTCCTGTTTGTTTAACAGAGTTGTTGTGTTTCAAATGTTGTTTTCTGTAATTGGTTCGGAATTGAGCTGCTTGAAAGAAATATCACAAATCTTGCCCAGAAAAATGTTTTCTGTGATGTTGAAGCATCGTTGAAGGTGAAGCACCTGTAACTTATTTATTTCTGTAAGGGTTGACGTACAAAAAGAAGTGTGATGCTCTTACACTTCTCTAAAACAATATTAGCAAAAAAACATAAGGTAAGAGGGGAATCTTTATTTTTAACTCTGCTTCAAAAAACAAGTCCAACTTAGAAGAAGAGGAGACCAGAAGAAGATTATTTCTCTGAGCTGGTTTTGAAATCCAGCAGATTCCTTCTGTGTGAATGGAAGGATGCTGGGATAGGAGAGGGGAGGGGGGGTCGTAAACATCATGCACTGGCGTCATCAGTCAGATTTACAAACATATGAACCCTACAGCAGTGGTCCCCAACCACCGGGCCGCGGGAAATTTTGGCACCGGGACGCACAGAAAGAAAAAATAATTTCTATTTTATTGTTTTTTCGAAGAAAAAAAAACGTTTTATTTTGAAAAGTGAACGTAAAAGTCGCGACACCAAACATCACGTGATACACTCCTTGTGTTGCACCTCAACCCCCACCCCCACCGGTCCGCGTTGTACCGGTCCGCGGTGACAAAAAGGTTGGGGACCACTGCCCTACAGAGTAGCTTATTCACCATTTGATTGGCAACCGTTAAAGTGTTGACTAAGATTTCATTTTAACATTTTTCTTCCGTTTACAAACTGTAGCAGAGAAAGAAAAGCACCTCAATTGTTATCATTGACCTACTTGCACCGCTCCTGAAAAAACAAATGGATAACCTGTTTGTAGAAGTCTTCCTTTTCTTTCTTCCGTTTTAAAAGACTCTCACTGCCATAGATGTGTCTAACAAATACCCGAGTTTAGACACGTAATCCTCCATCAAGAAAAGGATGCTATACAATATTGAAGACGAACTGGATGGCTGTTCCTGACGTACTATCCTATTATTCTGTAGCTGCAGTGTCACATTCTCTGGCATCAGCTGCACCTTCTGCCTTGAAGCCCGTATACTGCGGGCACAGGCGGTACTGGCTAGTTTGACGCCCTGGGCAAAACACTGCACCCCCCAGCCCCAACACCTCAAAGCATCAATTTGTGTTTTATTTTTGAAGGCTTTCTGGCTCTGGTAAGAATTGCCACATATTTCTTTTTCTTTTTTGTTCTTTTTTCTTTTTCATGAGCAGAATACTACGAATGAGTTTTTGGGTCAGTTTACAAACAATTTATTTTAATTTTTTTAAATTACGACTTTAAAGTCGTAAATTCACGGGGGAAAATAAATAAATTGACGAGAAAAATACCAAAGTAGTCTGTTTATCGGAGCTTTGCTGGAGGATGAAAGAGGTGGAATGTTTTGTGAAGCTATATTTCTGGATAGGCTTCAAAAACAAAGAAATTCTTTACCTTTTGGCGACTCAAAATCAAATTATTGTTACTGTAGCCGCCTTCATGGGGTTCGGTGTTGGTAAAGCGGAGTTTCATATGTACAATAGGGGGCTTAGAGACAGGTTTAGGTGAAGAGACCGATACTTTATTCTGCCATCATCATTCACATACTCAGAAGTCCATTTGTCACCTTACGTCATCAACCTGTCATGCGCACATCACCAAACGTAATTGACAGTGAAGAAAGGAAAACAGTGTAACATATGCCCCCTCCTGCAGATGAAACATCTCGTTTCAACATAAAATAACACAGATGAATGGAAATAGTCTGTTCCATTAGCATAAGAACGTTAAAAAAAGCCAAAAAATGCGCCTCCCTCAGACGGAAGCGTCACACAGACTTGGAGATCTTGTCATTGGTGGAGGAAGAAAGGATTGACTGCAGAAATACCAATGGCTTCAACAACAGGATGCAGAGATCCTGCAAATCACCCATCAATAAATAGAACATTAATAAATCGTAAAGTAAACAAGAAAAGCTTCCAAACATTTGTAACGTTACCAACTTACCTGTTGAACTAAGTTCGACTAAGCGGTCTGCTCTACTGGTGCATGGCGTTCACTTGTTGCTCTTCATGCTTGGTGTGCTCACTTACGAGCATACAGACAGAACTTCCTTACAAGTTCTTTCTCATAAACTTCCAACTTTAAATAATATATTTCTCATAATTCGTAAAAATAAATCGCTTAATGCAACCCTGACCCAAATTATGAATCAATAAATTCAGGTAATTTCCGTTGGCTTCATGAACTAATATCAATGGAAACTAAAGAACATATTCTTCTGTTTTTGTGCTTAAGTGTCACATAAAACTAAACAGAAAAAGACAAAAGATTGTGTGCATTGCATCTGAAGCATCAACTGTAGATGAGAACGGCAGAGAAGCTTAGAGGAAATCCACCAATAAGCTAGGGCGGCAGTTTCGCTCAGGCGGTGGAGCAGGTCGTCCAACAACCGAAGGGTTGGCGGATTGATCCCTACCCTCCCCAGCCAGCTGTCGCCCCCAGAGTGTGGCTAGTCTGCAGCTCACCGCTCCCCCCAGGAGATGGGTCAAAATGCGGAGAAGAATTTCCCCATTGTGGGATAAATAAAGTATCTATTATTATTATTTTATTAATTAACAAGACTAGTCTAATTAAGTGCAAACCTTCATTAGCAATGTGGCAAATGTTGCTCCAAATTTTACTCCTCATACAGTAAGTTTGGTCTTATTTGGCGTCTAGCGAGTGTTAATTTTGGGCACCGCCTCCATTCCTTTATCCTTGGAGTGTTTTTCTTCCTCTTCACTTTTTTTTTTTTTTCTAAACTGGCCACCTGAAGTTTTTTTTTATCTTTTGTCCATTTTCCACAACCTTGAATAGACGTTTCTGTCTGTCAAACTCGCAGAGTTAAGATGAGTGTGGGGATGGAAACAAATTCACTTTGATGCAGACTTCAAATTTTTTTCTTTCACTTTTCAAAAAAATCCAGTGAACCCAATGAAGTACATTGGTTTTATGAATGAAAACTATTTAATAATGTATGTTTTTATTACTAAGCTGTAGTTTGTTCTGGGGTTTGTTTTTTTCTGTCTGCAGCCCGGTACCAAGTGACACACGGACCGGGTTGGGGAACCCTGGCCTACAACATGTAAGGGTAAAGTAAGGGCATTAGGTATGACGCAGGCATGTCATTCAGATTTTTCACCTCAAATCCTGCGCAAAGGCCCAGTTAGTGCTGTTCATGTGATAAGTGTACATCCATTGAGTGCCCCTTGTGCTGCAGCTGAATATTAGAAATGGGAAAATTAGACAATCGTGGGCAGTTTTTGTGGACATTCCGGCGTCTTTTGCGCACTTTTATATGTTACCTGCACACACTGCTGCATTTGCACAGCCTCATTAAAGGGAAAGTGCTCACACTTTTCTAACGACTAGAGTGTGGCGTAAGGGCACCGTACAACAGCATCACCCCTGTGTCATAAGCATGTGTAATTTCCATCAGCCTAACAAACACCCAACAATCATACATTCCAGTGTCATGACTTCCCTAGAGGTGGCCATATGAGCCTCAAGGGAAAGTTGCATCCACTTCTCTCTACGACCCTCTACAGGTCCAGACAACCCATAACCTGCAGCATCCATACGGGTCAACACCCCATAGGGTGTCGGGAGATCTACTGTGGAACATTTAGTGGTACCTTGAACTGGCTGATAACTTGGCACTTTCCAACTTCAGCAGATGGAAAACTGTAGCCAGCAAGAATCGTGCAATCTCATATTTAAGAGCTGATATATAAATAAACTGTGAATTTCAGTACTTATGGAAGCACTTCTTTGGGCATTATTTGGAGGACATCAGGTAGAATTACAGATGTCTTAAGGAGATTGAGCTTTAAATGATGTCACTTGATTAAATTTGTATTTTTTAACTGATTTTTGTCACGTGTTAATCAGTGGAACACAAAAATGGAAACGTTTATTCCAATTATTAGATAAAAAAATAAAAACGCTCCAGGAGCTCTCTGTGCAGCCTCTAGAAGGGCTTTGGAAAAGCAGACTGAATCTGAAGGCAACCTGTTTGTTTTTTGCAGTTTCCTGGTAAGCATATTGAAATGCTCTGTACACACGAGTGGTGTTGAGCTCTCCTCTGTAGCAGTGCCCTTCTATCTCTTCTGATAGCTCATATCAGCCTTTTTGCAGAGCTGAGCTTGAGTGGGCTACAGTGTAAATATCCCAGACCTGTTATTACTCCAACAAAATGTTCCTAGCTGTTGTCAAGCCACTGAGTACAAAATGGTGAACTGCAGACGTGAAGAGAGATAATTGCCACTCACTCTGAAAATTTGGCAAGCGCCCTTCCCACGAGACCCGGATGAAATGGTGCTTCAACCCCCGAAAGTGTCATTCTTAATGAAATGGTAATTACAAACCCAGCGGAACAGCTGAGGGGCCTGCAGAGGCCCACGGAGCCCAACTACAAGAATAAACGTGCTACAACAACCTGCAGAGAAGAGGGAGAGCAACGGGGAGGCAGGGGGTGGGGGGAGCAGCTCAGCGAGATGACGTAAAGCTGGATGGACGCTAGGTAGGTGCAACCTTCAGGAATCTGAGATTTATTTCACTTGTGAAATGTAATACACACTCCAGGTTGGAGTATGCATTACGCGGGGACCCTCATCAATAACCCCAGCTGTGTGGACTGCAGTAGGGGAGGTTGGTTAAAAGCACCCACACAGCCTGGGTAATTGATTGCTTTGTAAGTGAACGTGTCTTTAACCTTTAGGAGGTCAGGCCCAGTCGGACACCATCAGTCCTGCCTGGGGTTGAACCACTTCCAGCCGTTTGTCTTCCGCTGCTCCCTCATCTCTGCACCGATTTGTCAACCATGAGATGTTTTGGGTGTTTAGATTACAGGCGAGATGGGAAAACAAAGGCAAAATGCCACCCCAAACAAAAGGCCTGATCCTGGATCTCCCACTGATCTGGAAGCCGGGCGGGAGGCCAGCTACCTGGGGTGCTGAAACTGGAAGGGGGGGCACATTGAAGCCTATGAAAAAAAAAAAAAAGAAAAACAGCCGATGTGGAGCTTGAAGCGGAGCCAGAATGAAGAGGGAACGGGAGCCAAAGTGAGAATTGAACGACAGCCAGAACGGTGACATGAGATAGAGCCAGAATAGTGCCTGTAGATAGAGCCAAAACGGGAGGCTGAATCTCAGGGAGAAGGGGGGTTGGATCTGGGGCAGTTAACTCTTATCCTAATGGCAATGCTCCTCATCACTAGAGATTTTAAAGTGTCCCTTTGCCACCCTCCCAGGTCCTTAAAAGTGTCTGTATTCAAGCTGTTGGAGGATGACTAAAGAAGATTGATCTGAGGGCTTATCAGAGCTTGTATGAATGCTATCACTCATCAGATGCTTAGAGGGACATGTGAGCAACAACCTCTAAGACCAACGTGTTGACATCTTCCTCACCTTTTTGAGAAATTAGTCATTTAAGGCTGACCTGTGCTTTTCAATTTATCAGGAGATAGAGGTTCCCTCTTGGTTAAGTGGAAGTGTGAAGTAGGCTTGTGTGTTTATTTTCAGGCGTGATATTTCATCACCATAAAGGCAGAGCAGCTTGTTTTTGCACATTGTGTGTGAGTGTGCGTTTGTAAATGAACACCCACGTTCTTGCAGGAGTGTGTGTTTCTGTGTGTTACTGTGTGTACCTGTCAGTTTCATCTGTTACCATCGATGTGATGTACCTGCCACTCTCTGCCTCGGCTGGGGAGTGTGTGTCTGTGTGTGTGTGTGTGTGTGTGTGTTGCTCTAACTGACGACAAGAGTGCGCTGGAAATGAGAATCTCAAGTTCCATGATTCCACTTTGATTCCAACTGTGACAGCCAAACCAAGAGTGTTGCAACACTAAACTCTCTTCCCGTCCAGACTTCTCACCTCTTGTCTCTGATGAGTTTTTGTTACCAGTCTCTTGGATGAAGTTTGGGTCGAGCATGATCTGCAACCTCTATTGCTACCTTCACACCAGACATTTGACCTGCATTCAAGAACACATTGAATGCGCATTTTTGAACGCACGTTTATCCCACGGTGTCCGTCACCTACAGTTGGAAGAGGCTGTGTGATGGAAATCTTGTGAATCTTGCTACTGGATATTTCTTTCACAGCTCCGATATATGATGGACTTGGTGTCATAGAATCCAGTTAGGCACAACCCACAATTTTTAATTTCTTCTCAACGTTTAAACTGTTGGCACACGGTGAATGAAGGTGGATGTCATCCCTTCATCACTGCCAAATACGAGCGCCCGATTGGTCAAAGTTTAGCTGGTTTAACTTTCAATGCACATTCAATGTCCACATGTCTTTTTTTTAACGTAGAGCCCAATACTGTTGAAGAAAATTGTCGTGACGTATGGGCATGAGAGTTTTTAACACGGAAGCCCAAAATGAGCACTTACATAGGCTTTTCTTTGGAAGTGGCTGCATAAAAGCGTGTTGCCATGGGTGGTATAAACATAGCTTAAAAGTTCTGATTTATGCTTTGAATACTGATTTCAGCGTTTTGATGCATTCAGACTCCCTTTTTTTGGTTAATTTATAGTAATGTAATAAATGTGATACATATTTTTTTTTTGTGCAGGAGCATTGAAGTGTGTTAAAATGACTCCAAAGCTACAGCACAGCAAAATGCAGTCTGTTGATTTAAGGCCTAAATGAACAAAACATGTCTTACAGTGACGCCATGGACTCTTCATGTTTCTGTGGTGGAACAGAGAATCAGAGAGACTTGATGCTCATCCCACTTAAAATCATGCTGGTTTTGCTCTTCCTCAGAAACCTCAAGTTGCCTCACATTCAAGAGCATTTTCTTTGAGATACCTAAAATACAATAATACAAAAAAGGCTGAACCAGCTGATGTGTACAGAGGTGTGAAAATACAGAGTTCTTTAGGGTTCTGCTGCATTGTCCAACACCCGTGTCTCGGCAAATCGACAGCAAAAAGGGAGAATTATTCTCCAACTTTTTTAGATCCCTTCTGGAGTGCTGTGTCTTTACAGAGTAACATAAAAAACACAAGTTTTCTCTGATAAATATGTCAATTCGGGTTTTTCGAGCCTTTGACTACATTTAAATTAGAAATCAATCACTGAAAACTGTAAATAAGTAAGAAAAAGCATAAAAGGGTACCAAAATGAGTCAGATTTGTAACACTGAAATGTTTTCTTTCTTTCAAGCATTGTATATCACTGGACTGCATACTGTTGATGACAAAGTGGGAAAGGCATTGTTGCATAATTGTTGCAAATTCCTAATAATTCCTCCCACAGTTGATTTCTTCACACCAAGCTGCTTACCTGTTGCAGATTCAGTCTTCCAGCCTGGTGCAGGTCAACAATTTGGTTTCTGGTGTCCTTAGACAGCTCTTTGGTCTTGGCCATAGTGGAGTTTGGAGTGTGACTGAGGTTGTGGACAGGCGTCTTTGTTATAGATAACCAGTTCAAACAGGAGCCTTTAACACGGGTAACGAGTGACGAACAGAGGATCCTCATACAGAAGAAGTTACAGGTCTGTGAGAGCCAAAAATCCTCTTAATTGTAGGTGATCAAAACTTTTTTTTCCACCAAAATTTGCAAATAAATTCTGTTAGAATCAGATAATGTGTTTTTCTGATTTTTGTTTTACATTTTTCATGTGCATTTACATTATTTTTGATGAAAATTACAGGCATATCTCCTCTTTTAAAGTGGTAGAATTTGCACAATTGGTGGCTAGCTAAATACTTTGCCCCATTATTCAACTGAAATAAAAGATCAGATGATTGACTGAATGTTGTGCCATACGCATTGGAACCTTAGGCAAATGTTTGCCTAGATCTCTCAATGTGAGAACTGCTCAAAGCATACTGTAATTCCAAGTAAAAGTTGTTGTTTATTTGTTCATTTTTTTCACTTCTATGTCTCTAATCAGTCACAGCAAAATGAGACACAACTCAGACTTAAAGTTTGCTGAAGGTTAAAATCAATATTAAAAGCAAAACACTCAAGAGGAAACCATATATATCACAGTATTTACAACATCCTGTAAGTCTTGCAATTTTCTTGCATCTATCATGTTAAGTTGAAGCTGTAATGCTATTTGAAAGTGAGACCAATCTGATTTACTTTTATTTGTTCTGTCTGTGATTTGACTAAAGATCAATACCATCACAACACTCTTAGTTTCATAAATACAGATGAATATGGAGTTGTGTTTGTGTGTGTGTGTGTGTGTGTGTGTGTGTGTGTGTGTGTGTGTGTGTG
This sequence comes from Oryzias sinensis, assembly GCA_037389245.1. NCBI lineage: Eukaryota > Metazoa > Chordata > Actinopteri > Beloniformes > Adrianichthyidae > Oryzias > Oryzias sinensis. The sequence goes on along the minus strand of CM074491.1, from coordinate 30,843,299 downwards.
TGTGTGTGTTGTGTGTGTGTGTGTGTGTGTGTGTGTGTGTGTGTGTGTGTGTGTGTGTATGGATTTTGTGTGTGTGTGTGTGTGTGTGTGTGTGTGTGTGTGTGTGTGTGTGTTCAATTAATAAGTTAATGTAATCTGATATGGTTATTAACTTTTTACACAAACATGTTTCTGTGTGTGTGCTACAAAGAGTGTCTCTCTTATTGTCTGGAATATCCCGTTTGTGTGCCTGTGTGTGTAATGAGCATGTACACACACAAACACACACACACACCTAATGGATTCTGGCAAGCCGTTTCCATTTCATGCAAGCTTGTAGATGGTCCTAGGGCAGCAGGTCTCTCTCAGTCTGAATCTCAGTCTCCCTGGTGGGGTTGTAAAACAGGCCTTGCATCTCGGCTCTAGCCAGATAGATTAATTAATTATCCAGATTGCCTCTTTTTTTAGGGCTGAGCCAATTACTCTATGACAGAGCCTGTGGTCTGTGCACACCACTTTAAGAGGAGAGAAGCAGTGTTTGAGCATGCAGGATAATTACAGAAATGGCTTAACTAGAAAAACTAAAAATCTTTCTACCACTTAGTGCAAAAGTAACTATGCAATGATCTTGTTTCCTGTGACCGAACGGTAGATCTACAAAAGTGTTGGCAAATGGAGAGAAAAGGTTCAGGTGTGTGAGTGAAGGAGAGGTAAAGAATTAAAGGCATCTTGTTGGTCAGTGGCAGCAGCACAGGAAAAAATGGGCTGCTGTGACAACTTAAGCCCCTATGAACTCTGACATGTTTCCTGTTTCTGCGTTGTTGAGGCAAAATTAACAGATCCATTTTTCTGCTATTATCTTTTTCCTAATTAGCTTTGTACCCTTTAAAATTAAGCCTGCAGTCGAGTGATAACTCTGTTTTTGTCTGAAATGCAACATGTTATGGTAATTGTGTGTCAGTGTCTGGTTTTGTGCATGCATTTGATTGATGGGTCAGCTGATAAGCTGGCGCTCATGTGCACTTTGTGTGCGTGCCCTGAGGGACAGAGGAAGCAGAGCGCTGCACCTCCTGCAGGGGGTGCCGTGTCTCGCGGCAGGAGCATGCAGCAGGCACACAGAGGGGTGCCTGTACCCCCCTCCACCTATAGGCCCCTGAACAGACACACACACATCACCCCGCTGCACCCTACTGAGATACAAGAAGGGTGCGTGGGGGTTGTGGGGACCCTGTTCTCCTCTGAGCCCCCCACTGATGAATAATTCATATGCAAGTAGCAATTTTGGTATTTTGCTACAGGGGGCTTAAAAAATGGAGTAAAGTTCCATGACAACCTGACTCTAGTCTTTCTCAACACTGTATTTTTCCTCAGTTCAATTCTAAAACACAATCAAATGCATCTTTCCACCTTTAGGAGTTTTTAATCTCAAGCTTTCGGCCTAAACTTCATTTTTCTGTGTGGAGGGATTCAACCTGAAGACATAAACAGCATATTGTGGAATTTTTAAACGTTTGCCTCACAGTATTTTATTTTATGGTCAGTTCAGTGTGGCATTAATGCTTTTTACATTTAAATACATTTAGTCATATTTCTGACATAAAAACTCTGTTGTTTTCCTGATTACATTGACTTTAAAAGGCCTATGCTGTGCTATTCTTAAGCCTTTAATAAACAACAATATATTACCTTTGGCATAAAAAAAGAACACACTTTTATTAAATTTTATTTTCCTGAGCTGTTATCCAACCCGGAAGTTAGACGGCTCGATTACTTACGCACCGGCTTTCGCTCCCGTGTTGCTGCCGCCCATTTCATGAGTCGGCTTCAGCAGCGTATCTGCTTCTCGCCCACAAAAACAAACTGAACATTTGCAAAGATGGATGTGCATATTGTGCATCTAAAATTAAACCGTTTTTGCTAATCCCCTCTAGCTCCATGGAGAAAGTGGGGATGTGTGTTAGCCTGGGGGTGGAGCTGGCAGCGCAGTCTCTTCCTGGAAGGGGCTGTTCCCCAATTATCTACATCACAATGTACATTTTATTACACTTTAAAGCTAAAAAAAAAAGATTCTGCATGGTATTGGCCCTTTAATGTTAAGATCCAGACCAAGTGTCTGATGGACACACATAAAGTCCCACTCCGATCATCTTTTGTTTTTTTGTAAAAGGATTCCTAGTGGTCCTTTTTTATGATTATGCCTTTTTTTGCCAAAATCAAAAAAACTGTTGTTTTCTAGGACATAATTTCTGCAGAGCGGCAAGTGTTCATTAGAAGTTGTGGGCAGGACTCTTGGCATGGAGTTACCCTGACCACCCCTTCTTCTCCCCATTACTGAGAGCTCCCAGTTTACATTCTCCCGTTAGCTTACAGCCCCTCTCACCCCCAACCTAACATTAGCGGTGCTACAAAAATGGTGAGAAGTATTGGAGCTATCCAGCCATAAAGTTTTTAGTCAGATTCCAGCTTGGATGAGAAAAAGAAAAAGGGTTCATGGATCCGTTTGTCTGCAAGTGGATGCATTGGAACGGAGCAGAGCAGGGAGCTTGTGGCCCGCTGCGCATATTCTCTTTGTAACAAATTAACAACAATTTGAGTAAAGACATACTCAGTAATGCTATTTTAATCTTAATTTTCTTAATATATGTCCTCCATCGTCAGAAAAATGTCACAAAAACATGTTAAAAACATGTTTTTTTAAGTTTTTGTAAGCGGAGTGGGTCTTTAAACATTTCTTTAGCACAACGTTAAAGGGTAAACACAGGAGCAAAACATGCATTCTCATATAAAAAAATTGAAATGGTTGTGAAAAACAACATTTTTAATAAGAGGTCTTTAGTTTCGGTCTTAGGGACTCTTACAGTTTGATCCTGTTGATTTAATGAAAGTATTTTGATGTGAAGTGGCAGCTAAATAACTATTTTTTCCTCCTGTTTGGTGTTGACCACTAGTTTTACCGCTGCATCCGTTATGTGGCATTTTACTGTGAAGCATAGGTGCACAGGTTTAGTTTATCATGCCATGTGTTTGCTTTTAACACATTAGTGTGGCATCAAAAACGTCCCTTTGAAGAGGGACATAAAAAGCTCTGGGATGTGTGTTTGTTTTGTCCGCTCTGACAGCAAGGCTCTCAGGATCTGGAGGGAATTTGACTCATTGCTGTTCCCTCTCATGCTTTCTCCCTTTCCCCGCAAGGGCAGAGACATCCAAAAGGACTGTGACTTGGTGTGCGTCCAACAAAAGCTCTCTGTCCAATTTCATTTTCCTTTGAATGGATGTTTGAATAACACTGGAGCTACAAATCAAAATATGTTGGACACTTAGAGTGAGGTCACGGGATGTAGATCACTTTGGCTTCCAGAAAAGTCTCCTTGTGTAAAAGACGGGGACGGGTGGCTGCCTCCATGACTGATGGCTTTAGAGACTGAGAAGGCTGTTGAGGGCCAATTCTCCTGAGACTGTGTCCACGCCTGAGCCAAGCCCCTCATTTTCCCTTCTGCAAAACATTTCCTAAAACTTTTTTACTCTTCACAAGCTAATTTACTTGACATTTTGAGGCAGACATGTTGAGTGTTTCTTTCCTGTAATTTCCACAAAGAACCTATTTAAAAAAAATCCACATTTAAAGGCAATTAAATGGATGGAATTGTGTAACATCCAGCTAACCCAGCTGAGCAGTGCCTCGCAGCATTTCATGGTTACAGCAGTGCGTGTCCCAATGGCACAGATATAATTGAGACCTCTTCTTAATTACCTAATAAGCCTAATTAGTTACATTTTCTGAGATGAAAATTTGGCTGCCAGAGAGATGGAAATCAGAAGACTTTAAGTCTATTTGTTTCTTCATTTAAATCCTGGTGTTAATAAAATTAGTGTATTATGATGTAACCGAAACAAATCATTCTGGGATTGACCAAAAGGCTAATGCAGTTTTTAATGTTCTGGATAAACTTCCAATTACGGAGCACAAAAGGAAGAGAGGAGATAAGAGAAAACAAGCAAATTGAAATTGTCTATGGCTGTAGTTTCTTTAGTTTTGTGTGGCACAGAGGTGCCACACAAAACTAAAGTGTTGTCATCAAGCCCACCAATCATGTGTTGGAGCTGCTGCAGCATCTCACTTAATGAGAAGTTGTTGGTACCACAGAAGGTGTCACCAACCTTTTCAGGGACTGAACAGATGGTGGCCCCCCCTTCTCCCTTTTTTTCTGTTTTTGAGGTCTTGCCAATACCCACTCCGTTGCTCCTGGGAAAATGACCTAACTCACAGGCAGCTGCTTAGTGCGGCTTGAGTGAGTCTTTACAGCCGTTTCTATTGAGGAGATTTAGCAGGACCTACCAGCTCAAAAAAAAAGGGGCGAGACCGCCGTGCAAGGGTCCCTGAGTAGCTGCAAAAATCAGTTTTGGTTGTACCATCCCACTAGCCTGAGCTTTTGGTGCCATTTGCAAAGTGGAAGCAAAAATCCAGAACATGGAGATCTCAAAGCTGCAACTCTGGTCACGTTTGTGTGCACCTTCCTCTGCTTTTGGCAGATGGTGTGAATGTCAACTGAGAAAGAGGGAAGGCCTGTGAATTAAAACGTGAATGGGGTTTCTCAACAGTTACAAAGAGGCTCCACGGAGGGTAGTGGGGGTGGCCCCTGGCAGATAAAAAGAAAGAGGGAGTAAAGCCCTCGTGAGGGGCACTTTGAGTTGAGGAGTGAGAGCGGATGAAGAAAATGTGAGGGCCACAGATTTTATATCTGAAGCGGGCGGTCGGGGGGGGGGGGTTAACATGCATCGTGCTGCGCAGACAGAAGACTGCCTGTCACTCTGCAGTCGGCTTGGCTCAACCTCCCCTCCGACCACGCAGGAGGTGGAGAAAGGCCAAGCTGAAAACTGGATGGCGGTATTCTCTGGCTAATTACTCGATGCACACTGCTTTACGTGGGCTTCAATCTGGACTCATTTGCTGCGCTCAAAAAAATAAAAAAAACCTAGCTTTATTCGATTGAACCACTTTAAAAGTGCCAAACCCAAACATTTCTGAATCTGCACATCTATCGGTTTGTAGAAATCCCAGGTCTGCTCGTCAGATGTACTGCTCCATCATTCCCTGCTGCCTCTAATGTTGAGGCTGAAGAGTCCGGGGAATCTTCCTGAAAAGTAACTCAGCTCAGTGTTGCTTTTGCATCGACATGGCAGGGAACATCAAATCTGTCGTTTTCATTATGTTTTTTCTGGGTAAACCTGTTTCCTGCAGCTTTTTCCATCAGATATATGTCTGTGTGAGTTTATGACCATGAAGCTCAGGCAAGCCCGATCGATCGGCAGGCCTATAGGATTTAATGGGTGCTCTGCTCTCGCTCAGGGGACAGTTCAGGGGAGTACATTTAATCACTGAAAAGGACCAGGGTGGTGAGCCTTGGTCAACAGCAGTGATGATTTCAGTGATTCAGAAATGCATATCAAAATTACTGAACCATCATTCATCTTCAAAACCCGGTCAGTCCTGTTTGGGGGTCACTAGGATGCTGGCGCCTACAAAGCTACTGTCGGCCAAAGGCGGTTACACGTTGGACAGTTTGTGAGTCCGTCACAGGGCCACATCTTCACACCTAAGAGGCTATTTACAGTCACCAATTAACCTATGAAATGTGTTTTTGGACTGGAGGAGGGAACTGCAGTGCCTGGAGAAAACCCACGCATGCATGTGGAGAACATGCAAACCGAGGCCACCATAACCCTGTGCTATCTTAGATGACCCCCACCCTTGCATTGACGTGTTCTCCCTACCATGACAAAGGTGGATAAAGGTGGGAAGATTTCATGCAATCCATGGACACCAGTGAAGATCACAAATCATTGAAGAAAAAAGGTTCAGAGCACTGTCTAGTGGGTCTAGATGACCCAACTCCCAATGGTAAAGTGCCTAGGATAGCACAAGGATTAAGGGACATCATGAAAAGTCTGGCTGCATGCATGGATTGTACATTTATCATGTGAACAGCACCATTTAGCTCTTTGCACAGGACCTGGGGATATTAAAGGAATGAAAAATTCTTATGACACACCTCATTCTCACCTACTCCCCCTAACACACCGGCTGCGCCGACTATCGTTCAAGTGACCACTTACAATGAAAAAGCCAGCCAAAGGCGTGTAGACCAAAGTTCTGGGCTTCCGCGTCTGGAACACTCCTGATCATGTGTCGCGCAGGTTTTAAGTCCTGTCACGGGCTCCACGTACAGAACCGGCGTTCATTGATCGTGCACTGAAAGTGCAACATGAACTTTTTGATGCTTAATTGCAATAATGCAACACTGTGACCAATCAGGGACTCAGATTTGATAGTGGTGTGTGTGGGTAGCATCTGCTTCAAAACAAGCACTTTTTCTGCCCGGTCATATTTATAGGAACAGAGCTCTGAAAACAAAAAGCCTGGAGCAAGATTTTCGGTAATTGTCAGGGCCTGCCTACTGTTGGTGGCGGACAAGCGCTAGTGAACAATAAAAAAGAAGAAGAAGAATCCCCTCCCTGCTGCTACCTGCCTGTCTGGCGCTGGTCCAGTGTGAACACCACCAGCTGGATGTGCGTCCATGAAACTGCGTAAAGCACATTCTTGATCACGCAACATGTGACCGGTGTAAATGTAGCATCTATTTAGACTTACGTGTTTTATAACCGTTCGGTACGACCTGTTGCCCGCATTATGCCCATAGAAAGAAATGTTCATGAGTATTTTCTCTCTACAGGCTCACTGAGCGGTCTACATCCTTTATATTTTGTGCGGGACAACAGTTTTCTCCGTACAGATTTGACACATTTTCAGCCACAGACAGCCTGTATCCACCCTTAAGAGTTGTTGTGAATAAGGCTTTAAATGTGCATTTTGACACAGCACAGCAGTGGCAGCCATGTCTAAGAAAGTGTGGGTACATTCTAGCCTCCCTATTTTTTATAGCAACAAACTGGTGCAGTTTTTTTTTAATTGTTCTTCATTGAGTGTGAAATGACACTGGATCATTTGTGCCATGTTTTGAAAAAATCTTTGCGTTATTAATATCATCTTTCAGCTGAACAATCAGTGGTGGAGCCACAGGGGGGCAAGGGGGGCAGCTGCCTAATTAAGAAGTCATCATTACGAGCTTCTTTAAGCATAGCAAAAATAACAAAAGCAATATTTTTAAAGGAAATAAAAACAATACTAGTAATAATAAAGTTTTGCCCCTCTTCCAAAGTCTTCAGCCCCACCCCTCCATATAAAGTGATCTAGCTCTGCTCTTCTATTGATGCTCTGTAACACTCTAACTTTGCCATGTTTTGGGTTCAAAAAGAAACTGAAACTTTTACATTTAATGCAAACCATTAAGACGAGACTCTTTTGTTGGAACAATTTTACTTGAAGTTCCAAAACAGAATCTTTATGGACTATCAGGATTTGTAGAAAATGCCTCATACCTTAACAAACTCCTGGATGCCCTTGAACTTCTGCTCCACACAGTTGTTTTACCTAATGCTATTATGCTGGGACCTACATGCTAAAAGTCATTGGTAGTGATTGTGGCTGATTAGATTGTGTCCATTGATTGCGCAGGGTGCTGTTAGGACAGTGGTGGTGTGAGCTGCAGCTGCTGCACGTTCTCCTCACATGCGCTGTCGGAATAAGACGGAGGAGGCCGAGCCCCATGCAGGGCAGCAGATTGAGTTATTGATCGGGCCTCATCTTTCTCTCGTCTCTTTCTCCTCTCTGCTGCTCCCAGAGACCCCTTCATCAGGGTAATTAATTTTACTTATTGCAGATTAACGCTGTAAGGACTGCATGGTGGTATTGGCAAAAATCAGCTGCTTATCTCCTCTGGATTGCACAGATGGAGGGGTACGGAAGGCTGCTCTGACTCAAGACTGTAACCGGAAGCAACTGACAAGAAGAAATCGCACGAAAATAGAAAATTTGAGGAACTGAATAGAGTCTTGGGTATTCTGAGGGAGGGGGAAGGTAAATGTGAAGAAAACTGAATGCCAGTGTGAAAAAGACAGGGAAGACAAGAGAGATGAGAGGCTTTTATTATGCAGTGGAGATTAAATGAGAGGATGACAGGCAGTGGTCATGTAGTCCCCATACTGCCAAGCTGCTTAAAGGTCAGCCATTGTGTTTAGCATCAAAATTGGGTCGGTAAATAATAAGTAATGAGGCTTGATTGTGGTCGTTCCAATGAAACAATGAATCAGTCCTACAGACGCACAGCTGCCCTCAGCTGCTGCTCACCTGGCAAGAAGTGACTTGTTGCTCCTTTTTGTCATGCAGAAAGGAATGGTTTGCTGGTTTATATTTTCCTTACAGATTGACTCTTCCCTGCCTTTTGCAGGTATGGCTTTGGAGTTTTGGACGCTGGGTTGATGGTGCAGCAGGCGGCACTCTTCCAAAAGGTTGGACGGCAAAAGACGTGCACACAAGAAGTGGCATTCGACTCACCCAGGTAAAAGCGTTTGTCAAACAAAAGCGTTTTTTTGTCATCGTAGGACCTTCAATTTTTGGCTCAAGAATTTATGTACATTCTCAGAGTGTTCCTTGGTTTTTATGTGTAACTCTCACAGATTTATTTGTATATTCAGAGCATGGAAAGAAATATTTGAATGATGGATTTTGTGGTCGTCAGAATCTTCTCTCCTGGAGACAGTGTGACGTTGAGCATTCACTCAGATGGCTGTCAGTGGACATCCAACGAGATCAGCTCTCTGGAGCATGTGCAGGTAAGTTTGCACAACGCAGACTTTGAGGGATTTGTTAAAAATGTTCAAAGATGTTGATGTTTATTTTGACAGTAGACTGGATTGTCCAACATTGTGACTGTTTAAACAAACAAAAAAAATAAGCAGAATATCTCAATGTTTTCAGCAGGTTTTCAAAGTCTATGGTATTTTGGGACACTGTTCCCTTTAATCTCCCTGACAAATTCTTGAATTGAATTGATTTTTGTCTTTCTTAAATTTTCTACCGCCTTTTAGACCTGTCTAAATGTCCAAGTCCTAGGAAAGTTTTATATTTTGGTAAACACGAAGATTCGCTTTGTTGCTTCCCTACAGCTTTAAAGCCCATTGTATCCCATCAAGAGCTAACAAACCCAGCCCCAGAGAACCCAAATCAAGGTTGTTTTGATTAAGATCAAACAAATATGTAAATAATGAACGAACAAGCTTTAATAGTGAAAGCACCATTTTTTCATTTCCCCTCATCTCTCCTCTTCTTCTCTAGCCTGTTGCTCCTCGGAAAACATCAGAACGGTGGTATCTTTTTTATCCAGCTCTTCGAAAAACACTCCTGTATTTTTGAGATATAACATGTAGAAATATGTTTTTTTTTTTACTTGGGAACAGTTTTGTAATAAAGCTGTTCTCACTGCATTTTGCCCCAAAACAATAAAGCAGCAAAGCTTTAAGAACCTAACTTCTGCCTGAAACCGGGGAAGCTTAAAGATGTCGTACAAATTGTTTTCGAGTTTCTCTGTCGTGCGCTTTATCTGAGAATAGAAGAGATAAAAAAGAATCCCACTGTGATGTGCAATGTGTTGGCAGTGTCATTTGCAGAAAATGGCAAATCCGTGTTTTCTTGAGTACAGCCACATACATGCAAATGTGTTTATGCTTGATTGTGACAGCAGGCATACGTGTGTGTTTGTGCACACTGGAGTTTGTGCGAGCTCCCTGTGTTTGTGAGTTTGTGTACTTGTGAAATAGCAGCAAGAGAGAAGGAACAAGAAAGAGGGAGTGTGTCAGCATGTAAATTGAAAAGGCTTCATCTTTGCGGCTCTGCTCTGTGGCAGAAAGCGTGGGTCAGGCCATTGCTGCGAGGTGTGATTGATGGACGTGTTGCCGTGGTAACACCCCATAAACAGGCACAGGCTGTCAGTCTTTTTGCAGCTTGGCGGCTCTCTCTCTGCGATGTGCCATTGTCACACCAGATGTGCTGCTTGTGATGAACAGGGACAGGGAGGGTGTTTCAGGGCGTTTGTGGTGGTGTGTGTCTGTGGGGGTTAGAAGCTTATCTAAATTATTTAATTAATATCAATTTTGTCTTCCCTTTGACCTATTTTTTTCTACCCAATAGCCTTTTTTTCACACCTGTGATTGCTTCAGGACAGATTATTGCCTCGTCCCCCTGTTTGTCACGTTCAGTGCCTCAGCCCAGACCGATTAGATTTGAATTCAAACTTAGGCTCCCAGGGCTCACTCATGTTTGCACCGCCTCGCTGTGTTTCCAAAATGACTTCAGAGTTGAAGGCAGGAATGTCAAAGTGACATTTTTTTTGTCAGACATGCTGCAAAAAGATGATTAAAACCTCTGGTATTAAGACTGAGGTGGAAAAGTGCTGTTGATCTTACTGAAGGTTAACAAACCCAAAGCTAACAATGCTTTCTACTCCTTAAGATACAGATACTGTCATGGTTTGGGTTTCTTTTGTCTTGGTTTTTGCTTTATTTCTTGTTCTGTCATGTTTGGTTCTGTTTCCTGTTTTATTTTGAAAGGTGTTCTGTTTTGTCATGTTCTTGAGTTTTACTTCCTTTGTCCCTATCTGTCCTGATCTTTTTCACCTGTGTCTTGTCTGCCCTGTCTGTATTTAAGTCTCGTCTCTCCCTTCGTCTGGTGCTGGTCCATTAGTGTCTGTAACGTCTTCATGTCGTAGCGTCATTTATGTCTTGGATGTTGCCATTTTTCCTTTTCTTTTCCAAGCCACAGTGAGTCTAGGTCTAGTTTTGTTTCCTGCTCTGCAGCGCTTTTTGTTCAATAACCCCTATTGCCTTGGAACCGTGTGCCTCTGCGTCTGGGTCCTACCTGCTTTCCAGCCCCCCCCAACCCTGACAGATACGAGAAAAACAAACAACAAAATTTTCATAAGCACTCCAAAATGGAATAATGTGCAACTATATGTGGCAGACAGACAAGACAGTAGTCAGACTTAATGTACCAGGACATAATAAACATGATTCTGTCTTAAACAGATCTTGAAATTTCAAAATTACACTGACCATAAATATAAATGCAACACTTTTGTTATTGCTCCCATTTTTCATGGTATGAACTCAAAGATGTGAAACATTTTCCACATACACAAAATAACCAGTTCTCTGAAATATTGTTCACAAATCTGTCTAAATCTGTGATAGTGAGCACTTCTCCTTTGCCAAAACAATCCATCCCACCTCACAGGTGTGCCATATCAAGATGCTGATTAGACAGCATGATTATTGCACAGGTGTGCCTTAGACTGGCCACAAGAAAAGGCCACTCTGAAATCTTCAGTTTTGTTTTATTGAGGGGGTCAGGGGACCCAGACAACCAGTCAGTATCTGGTGTTCCCACCATTTGCCTCATGAAGTGAGACACATCTCCTTCGCATAGAGTTGATCAGGTTGTGTATTGTGGCCTGTGGAATGTTGGTCCACTCTTCTTCAATGGCTGTGTTGCTGGATATTGGCAGGAACTGGAACACGCTGTCGTATACGCCGATCCAGAGCATCCCAAACATGCTCAATGGGTGACATGTCCGGTGAGTATGCTGGCCATGCAAGAACTAGGATGTTTCCAGCTTCCAAGAATTGTGTGCAGATCCTTGCAACATGGGACCGTCCATTATCATGCTGCAACATGAGGTGATGTTGTTGGATGTACGGCACAACAATGGGCCTTTTCTTGTGGCCAGTCTAAGGCACACCTGTGCAATAATCATGCTGTCTAATCAGATTAATATAATATATATTTAATATATAAAAAAGAAGACAGATTTGTTAAGACAGATTTGTGAACAATATTTCAGAGAACTGGTTATTTTGTGTATGTGGAAAATGTTTCACATCTTTGACTTCATACCATAAAAAATGGGAGCAATTACAAAAGTGCTGCGTTTATATTTTTGGTCAGTGTATATCTTGAGTAAAACCTTATGGCATGCTTTACCACATGTAAGGGTTAATGTTCGACAAAGTATGCATTATCACTTTTTATCGCATGGAAGCCTGAACCGTCCGACGCGAAGTGCATTAAAAGGGATAATGCATACTTCGAAGGCCATTAACCCGCTTATACCATGGTCACTTACAAAAGAAATAGATACCTGTTTTTAGTCCTAACTTCTTGTTTTTTCCAATTTTGTATCGCTTTTCTCACAAAAGGCAAAGTAATTTGTTACATGGTGCGGCGCAAACCACGTAACAAATAGTCCGCATCGTGCCGCAACACACCTGCTGTCAAGATTCAACGATATACCGCGATATGTGCATGCTGACCTTTCCGATGGGTTGAATAAAGCATCAGTTCAGAGAGAAAGTTCACCTCTTACCGCTTGTTTTGTCCAAATGATAAAGCAAAAGGTTGTTTTAAAGAAGCCGGTGCAGTGATACAAAACATTTAACCTAGGTGACCGGAACTTCTTTTTTCACCGTGCGATTATCCTGTAGTATATCACTTTTTAATGCACACCCAGCAGCCAATCAGAATCGAGTATTCACCCGGACCATGGTATAATATAAAATAATTCAAAAGCTGTTGCTCAGTGGCGACTGCTCTGATGACTAACTGATAAGTTGTAGGTTCAAGCACAGCATGGAAGTTTACTAAAAATAATTGTTTAATTGTTTCGCAAATTCCCTGCGACAGACTGGTGACCTGTCCAGGGTGTTTCCCGCCTTTTCCTGACAGTAGCGAGGACAGCACAGTGGATGGACAGAAGATGGGTGGATGAATGACTTTCAGCATTTATTCTTTAAAAGTTTAATCTTTTTAAAGAAATGTTAATGGTTTTGTTCTCACCATAAGATACAACGCCCTCCAGTTCACAGGTTGTGTTGCAGAGTTGTGGTGTGGTTAAAAAGGCCGTCCCACTCCCACCCAGATGGTCCTACATTAGACACTGGTATTCTATTAGGAAGAAGTTGAAAATTGACTATAAAAAGAGCCCAGATCATCACACTTCCCCCCCTGTGCTTGACATGCTCTGTGGTTTTTGTGTGGTAGTGGCCATTGTGGTGCTGCCACTTTCTCACAAAATGTACCAAGCTAACTAGTTTTTGTTATTAAAGTATTGTGTAAGTCTTCAAACTCAGTTAGGCATTAATCCCTAGGTTAATGTCAGATCATGAATTTGCTGGCAAGTCCTTTTTTTATCTGGAGTAAACCAATTGCTGTTTTTCTAATGTCGCTGCAGATCGTTCAGCTTTTCTCAATCCATTCAAACTGTCAATCCTCTTTTTTTATCACTAATCACTTAATTTCTATATCTTTTTAAAAACCAAGTAGATGGCAAAAACAGAATGAAAATAAAATGATAAATTAAAAAACAGTAAGTCTAATAAACCAGGGTTAGAGTCCTGATACCTGGCAGGGTAAAAGTGTTTAGTTTTTCTGAAAGAAAAAAAAGTAATTTCTATACTCTGATATTTGCTGTGAAACTGTTAGGTGTGTTAAATACAATGTATTTCTTTCTTTTTTTAGCTCCTACATGATAAGACGTTATTCATCCCACTAGAGGACACTGTATATGTCAAGTTAAACAGCTGCTGATTTCAAATGTGTCATCTAACTCAGCAAACTGTGGATTCCTTACAACAGTCTCACATCTATGAAGTGTAGAAAAAGACACTTTGACAGCTCCTGAAGTTGACAGTGCACAGCTGCATCAGGAGTAAACGTTCTGAGGTCTCCTTCTCTGCTCGTCACCACACACTTTCACACCTGCAAAAGTCTCCCTCTGCTGACCTTTCTTATGATGTGTTTGCATTTGAAAAAGTCAAATCACTTTTTAATCCATGCCCCCTTCTTTCATTCTTCATCCCCTGCTTCTCACCAGGTGAGACTGGGTGTTTCCGCCAGGTGTCGTGGTGACCTCTCTGTAAGTCTGGAGTCTCCAGGCGGCACGGTGTCCATGCTGTTGGATTCACGGCCTAATGATGCCTCCACTGCTGGCCTGAAGAACTGGACGCTGATGACGGTGCACTGCTGGGGGGAGCAGCCACGAGGCCACTGGACGCTTAAGGTCTGAGCCTGCTTTGCTTAAATGCTGTCACTTTATTAAAACTGTCTTTATCCTGTCTCACAGAGAAACTCACAGATTACACAAAGTCTCTTATTTTTGTTTTTTTCTATCAATATCATTTAATTTAAGGATGAGGGGTACCTCTGCATCACTACAAGAAACAAGAAAAAAAACCTTTGTCTACTTTTTTACTTCTTTTAACACACTGTCTAAATCTTTTTGATATACCTGTCCCTATGATATAGAAATAATTTGCTCTGCTTCACGTTGTCCTCCTTCAGTTACTGCAGTGTATAGAAGTTTAAAAATAGCCCAACTCAGCTCAGCTTGGTTCAGTTCATTTTGCAATAGCAAAGTGAATCATCCCTTACTTTCATCTCCGAGCTTCAGCCAAGCATGGCAATCTTCATTTTCCTCTCCGCACTCTTCTTTTCCCTTTTATTTTCCTCCCATAGATGTGTTGATGTTTGATATGGAGGAAGGAGCTAAAATGGAAGGGAAATTAAGACGGGAAGGTTAAGTAACCTTGGTCGGGTTTGACAGACACAATGCTGCTGACGTCTGATTAGAATCCATTCCCACAGACAGTATTGCACTGAGGTCATTTACTGTATATGTGTGGGCAGCGGCAGGAGAGTATGTGTCCGTATGTGTGCAAATAGGCCTCAGTCCTTGTACACAGTTGGAGGTTCTTAAAGAAAGAGCTGTGAAGATGAAACACACCCACCCCCCTGTCCTCCATCACCAAGTTCCTCCTGCAAACTCACACATACACATTTGCACTCTTTTACTCTCCCTCTGCCTTTTTGTCAATGCGTCTCTCCCATGTCCTCCTGCAAATTTCTTGTACCCTCTGTGACCAATTACCAGGGCCCAGTGTGCCGCAGGTATGGGGGTGGGGTGGGGTGGGTGGGATGGGACCGATGCCTTATAACAGCGCTGCTGCTCATTACTGGAGGGCCGAGGCGAATCACAGCCGTGCTCACAAAACCGCCAGCCTCTGAAGTGCTGCATACCCTCACATTTAATCAGCACATACATGTACCCAAATACTTGCCCCAACAGGAACCTGCTGTATCTTCAAAACTTGATGTGTGAAAACCTTTTTTTCACTATTACGCTGATTATAAATTATATCTAAATTTACCTTATTTAACGACTGCTGGAGCAAGATTGCATCAGACAGGCAGCAAAGCCAATTAAACTCCCAATGATACATGAAGGGAAACAGAGGACAAACAGGACTAATGCAAAAGAGGGACTGTGGAGAGCCAAGGATAAACGGCAAAGTGGAGGCTAAGGAGAAAGTCTTTCTCTGGTATCTCCTGGATGAGTGTCGCAAAACTCAAGGGTAGTGCAGTGTAGAAGTAAAGAGGTGTGTGGGGGGGCACATCGATGGAGATTCTACATTGATTTGTCATAATGACAATTGTCAAAGTGAGCAGTGGCTGTGCTGGAATAAAAGCGAGACTGAGGGGAAGGAGGGTTTTATGGCTTGAGGCACGGCTGACCTTCCAGAACTGTGAAGGAGAGCAGGATTGGAAATTCGCTGTTGCTCCTCATGCACCCCCCTCCACCCCTGCCTCCCTTCCTCCATCAGCTGAATGCTTGCAATATTGTAAAGACATTCGTACACACATTAGACTCTCAGCAAAGACAAAGCAGCAGGAGCAACAGTATATAAAGCAAACGCGCACAATGAGCTTTACCAAGAAACTGCTAAAAGTACGTCTGGCTTAATTTTCTTCATCCTCCCTCCGGTCGCTCATTCATCGACAGTCTCTACTTTACCTTTTGACTCAGTGCATGCTGTTTCCATGCTTCCCTTTCATCCTTATCCTGCTGTGTCAAGGTTTTGTTCCACAGAAAACGGTCAAAGACAGCCCTAATAATTCATTAGTGTTTCACATAGCAAGGACTCAGCAGCGTCGCACAGAGGTTTTTCACTCACACTTTTGCATCTGTTATATCATCTGTTCACACTATCATACAAGGTGTTTCAGTTAACTGACCCCCAAGGATATGTCTGTGAAATGTTTTACATTCTAATGTTTCTTTTGTTCATTTTGACTTTGATTTGACTTTGATGTTTGGTTGTTTTTCTTTGCTCTAAAACTCCTTTCGTCCTCTGTTAGCTTTAAGTTCCGTTATCATTGGCAAACTTTTTTATTTCAGATGAAAATGTAATCTTTTTGGGTCTATTCTTTAATATTTTTGGTTGTGTCATGCATCCTAGCCAAATTTGTCTGCCATATTGTTTCCTTGTAGCTCTCTTTAGTTGTATTATGCCATCATGCAGAATCTTAATTAATCTATATACAATGACCAACGCAACCCTTTTGTTATTGCTCCCCATTTTTATGTGTGGATCTAGTAGCCCATGGTGGTGGTGGGGTTATGGTATGGGCAGACATATGTTATGGGCGACGAACACAGGTGCATTTCATTGATGGCATTTTGAATGCACAGAGTTACCGTGACGAGATCCTGGGGCCCATTGTTGTGCCGTACATCCACCAACATCACCTCATGTTGCAGCATGATAATGCACGGCCCCATGTTGCAAGGATCTGCACACAATTCTTGGAAGCTGGAAACATCCCAGTTCTTGCATGGCCAGCATACTCACCGGACATGTCACCATTTGAGCATGTTTGGGATGCCCTGGATCGGCGTATACGACAGCCTGTTCCAGTTCCTGCCAATATCCAGCAACTTCGCACAGCCATTGAAGAAGAGTGGACCAACATTCAACAGGCCACAATAGACAACCTGATCAACTCTATGCGAAGGAGATGTGTCACACTTCATGAGGCAAATGGTGGTCACACCAGATACTGACTGGTTGTCTGGGTCCCCTGACCCCCTCAATAAAACAAAACTGAAGATTTCAGAGTGGCCTTTTCTTGTGGCCAGTCTAAGGCACACCTGTGCAATAATCATGCTGTCTAATCAGCATCTTGATATGGCACACCTGTGAGGTGGGATGGATTGTCTTGGCAAAGGAGAAGTGCTCACTATCACAGATTTAGACAGATTTGTGAACAATATTTCAGAGAACTGGTTATTTTGTGTATGTGGAAAATGTTTCACATCTTTGAGTTCATACTATAAAAAATGGGAGCAATAACAAAAGTGTTGCGTTTATATTTTTGGTCAGTGTAATTTTAGTCTATAGTGGTCACAGTGGACAAACAGGAAGAGGCTTCTTCTGTTTTTTACTACTGTTTACTCGCACATGTCCTCCAAGAGACTTGGTGCGAAATGTCAAAGCAGTGCAAGTTTTGCAATTTGGCCACAAATCAAAAAATAGTCCTTGCAATGGCAAATATGAATTAGCTTCATGTCAGGAGAGTGGTCTTGGGTTAACAATTTTTGAAAAACAAATGTAGATGTTGTCAGGCTAGTCGCCAGGTCTGGATTCACGAGATAAACCAAATTCACATGTCACTAATAAATCAGAGTCCCTGATTGGTCAAAGTTTGACCGAATTTAACTGGCAAAACGTGTTCAGAGGCCACATGTTTTGTACTTGGAGCCTGAAAACGGTTGTAAAAAGTTTTTGAGTTTTGAACACAGAAGCCCCAAATGCATGTCTATGCGCATTTGTATAAACCTTTTATTCAAAGTGCCATGAATGTAGCTTTAGGGCTTTTTGTAAAATAGTTTTAAATAGTTTTTAGTTGTCCTATTACTTAAAACTGTTAATTTCTGTAAGCATGCTGTAGCTCAATCTGAGCCATGGCAAAGCCTGAACAGCCACTTAGGTTACTTGATATTCCTAGGAAGTCATCATTTAATCTGAAGCCATCTTTCTTTGTCTTAAAGAGTTGCCAAATAAAAAAAAAAGTATTTTGAAATAGGATAATTGTTTAAAATGAGGATGGGTGCTTCCAAAAATCCAAAAACTCCAACTGTTGGTTTTTATTGAAAGCATTTGTTTAAGATATAACACCAACAGACAGTAGGACGAGAGGATTTTAGCCTCAGTGTTTCTTGTGGGGATCTTTTCTACCAGGGCTTGCCGTATTAGTCGGTGGTTGTTGCCGCGGTTCTTGCCCTTGCTGGGGCAGCTGGAGTTTAACATTGCAGCCTCATGGCTGTGAATTGGACCCCTTCGCTGTCCCGGTCTGGGCACTGTGGTGATGTTCCCACAGCCGAGCTTGTTCCTGGTATGAAGAGATTCCCAAATACTGTTTCCTCACAGCCGAGCCAAGCCTTAAGTTACTTTTAGAAGTTACTTTTATAGGTATTGATTCTGTTTGGGGTCATAGGTCATATGTTTTAACGAGGGGAGTAGGAAGGGGGAAGGACGGGTCGGGTTTAAATCTTAATATTGTGTTTTTTTGTTTTAATGTTAAAGCGCTTCGAGTTACGCAATGTATGAGAAGCCCCTATTTTCTTTAAATAAAGTGTGATTTGATTTTGATAAAAGTCTTCATAGTTCAGCACATAAAAGCAAAGTCTATATATTCGAAAAACATACAGGTATTTGTCTCAAACTTCCCACTTGGCTTTATCTTCATGCAAACTCATCCGCAGGGACTGTATGAGCACGTGCACGTGAGTGTGCATGTGTGTGTGAGAAGCAGGGTGGCAACAGTCTTTGAGAAATAACATCTCTGATTCCCAGAGGACTTTGAGACTCAAGCCAAACAGAGATGCTGAAGGAATATAATGGAGCTGCTTAGCCTGCAGCACTGTGGACACACAAACACACACCGCCAGAAAACACAAACAACCGCGGTTTCTGCCGGTGACTGACAGATCATATATTTACCATCATCTTTCCCGGTGCTTCTCCAGGAGTCTCTCCCCTCTTGTCTCCTCAACAGATTGCACAAACCAAACATGAAGTGACTAACTGATAAAAGAAAAACCAGGAGATAATGTTGTAATTATGCAGTTCAGCTGATGCACGGAGCCAGCAGGGAAAAATGATCAGCCTGTGTCTGCCACCTGGAATGAATGGATACTGTACAGTTTTTGTTTCTGCAAAACTACTCAGAAAAATAATCAATCCTTTGGTCCTCTGCGGAGAGACGATAACATTACATTTCAAAACAATTCCTCAGAGGCTTATCATACTTTTAGTTGAATCATGGCAGGACGGTTGTGTTTGAAAAAAATGTGCCGCGTTTTAGACATGCAATGAACATTACACTGGATCATACTGACAAACAAGTATTAATCCAGCAAAATGACTCTTCTAACTTCTTATGTTTGTAACAGCTGCAATCTGTTGCATTGCAATAACAAAAACTGGGTTGGATGCTGTATATTAACACTGCTTACAAGTGGCCTTACTGTTATACTATATATGCTGTACATCAACCTAACATAAAATGGAGTGTAACAGGTTCTCTGGATAACAGCTGGAAACAGCAATGATGCAAAAACACAAATGAAAGCAATGCATTTTTATAATTATCAAAGCAAACCTGCAAAGGTGCCTCAAATTAAGTTGAGGTTGCAAAAAAGTCGACTGATTTGAGTTTATTTCCTTTAAGGAATAAATAACTCTTAGTTCAAAGAGTAAAAATTGGACATTCTTTTTGCTGATTAAAATTTTATGCTCTTTGTTTGACTCTGACCTAACAGAAAAGCATCTCTCCGTCTGCCTCTTGAAGCAAGAGCCTGCTGGAATCTTCAGCACCATGGACAGCACACTACCCTAAGATCAGTCAGCTGAATCTTAAGAAAAAGTTAAAGTTGTGTGCTTAACTTATTCAGCTATAATACCTCTGCACACTTTCTTCTTAAAGTTGTTTAACATGGACTCTCGTCCCGTTACTGACCCCACAGCAGTTATTACAGTAACATCAAGTTCAAAATGTGATTCTAGCTTTTACCAGCTGGATTTCTTACACAAACTGCCAGAGACCTCAGTAAATCACACCAAATTTTTCACTCTGTAAAAACTCCCATAAATACATATGCAGCAGTCCCACACCTTTCAGGTGCGAGCTCATCACTGTGCCTTTTTGATAAATCCTGATAGTCCTGCTTCTCAGCCGCAGAACTCGTGCCAGGCACAGGCTTCTGGTTAGATGTCATCCCTATTTTTTAAAACTCATTTCAATGATTTTTTGTGAAATTCTGTAATTTTGATGCAATGCCACTTTGCTGGGAAACACCTCCACCCTCTCCCTCAACATCAGCAAACACACAGTATCAAGTTGGCGGATGTGTTGTCAAAGCTTGAAATGATAACTGAGCCGCTTGCACTTTCAAAAAGACTGCATCTTTCACCCCCAGACACACACAAACTCTCCCTCACTCTCACTGGCCCAAGGTGGATTTCTAGAGGTGCATATATTTGCATTAATCTGCATGTTTAATGAATTTTGGGAGATCAAGCGATCTGAGCGGGCCCTTTGTGGGTATTCTTTTCTTTTTTCATAGCAGTTCAAAGTGGGGGTTTCGGGGGGAAGGGGGGAGTGCTCCATGTAAATATCACCCACTGTGTGTTGGCACCCGTCACAGATGGTCGGGGGCGAGGGCACCCTGTGGGCAAAGGATACCTATTTATGTATGTTTGTGTGACACTGAGCAGCAAAAAGAGTGTGACTGCGTGAATAGTTTGCAGCATATGTGTTTTTGTGTGGGTGCCCTCTTTGTATTTATCTGTGTGCTACTTGCAGGATGTTAGCTTCGATAATTGTGCTGCTGTTTGAAGTCCAGTGCACATTTGTGCTGTGTGTGCGTGTGTGCGTGCGTGCGTGCGTGCGTGCGTGTGTCTGCATTGATGCAAGTCTGGTTGTGTAAGTCGGCTTGTCTGTGCTGAGGCGTGCCGCAGAGTGTGCGTGCCTGTGCGTGCGCATCTCCCAGCATGCAGCACTGCTGTGATGGCCCTGTTTTGGATGATTGATGTGTTGGAAGGAGCAGTGAGGAGCCCAGGTTGGGCCAGAGCCTCAGTCTGACACAGTGCTGCCTCCCTGCTGCTTTACATATGTAGACACAGCAAGACTCCTCTTTCCCTCCCATCTGACACTGCCTCACTCTAACAACTGTGCCAACACTCACAGGTTCCTTTTTCTGCAAGGGGTGGGGGGATTTTATTTTGAAGGTTCTTTTTGGTAGTTGCTGAAGCCTTTTGCTGTTTACTAGCAATTTCCTGTTTCCTGTTTTAGACTGGAATCAAAGTTAGAAGCACAAACACAGTCAGTTCTATTTTTACTTTTTTATTATCATTAAGCCTGCAGCTCTTGTCTTTAAAACACCTGCAGTCATCCAAAGACTTTCACTTACTACGAGAAGCTGTAATCTTTACCTGATATGTCTTAAGTGCATTTGGCATCAAAATAATATCACAATAGTGTAAAACAGGTAAGAAAACAATGTTTTGCCACAGAGTTTAATTAGCAGGAAGCCAAACTGACAAAACAAGCAGTGCTGTAACGCTTGTGCTTTCCTCTGCATTTTAGCATTGGGAGTTGGGTCATCTAGACCCACTAGACAGTGCTCTGAACCTTTTTTCTTCAATGATTTGTGATCTTCACTGGTGTCCATGGATTACATGAAATCTTTCCACCTTTATTCAGCTTTGTCATGGTAGGGAGAACACGTCAAATGTCATGCATGTTCCTGCATGCATGGGTTTGTCTCTGGGCACCTCGGCTTCCTCCCACAGTCCAAAAACATACTTCATAGGTTGATTGATTACTTTAAATGAACAGATTGACGAACTGTCCAGGTTGGAGCGCACCTTCATGCTATGGTTTTCCATACATCCTGTGACCCCAAAAAGGGTTACAGGATGGAAGTCAAACTGGAAGTCACACTGCAGTTTGATCTCTAAGTTTTTGATGCATGAAGAAATTTTGTCAGAACAAGTACAGCTGCACTTTTAGCAAAGATGACAACTCTGTCCTAATAGGCAAGGCTGTTTGGAAATGCTTTACACTAAACAATCAGTTTCACTTAACAATATTCTATGTATAGAAATAGATGGAATGCAAAGATTGATGATGCTGTAATTAAAGTCCCTTTCTGATCATCTTCAGATCCATCTTCAAAGCAGCAGCGGTCTTTTAATTATGATTATGCCGTTTTAAGGAGAAAAAAATAAAACGTGTCATTTAGGACATATTTTCTGCAGAGCGGCAGAAACTACAGTTGCGCCTTCTGAGTTGCGGGTGGAACTGTTGGTGTGGATAAGCCTGCCACCATTTCCCATTATCCATCTGTCTCCTGCTAGCTTACATCCCTTCACAACCCCAAGCTAACATTAGTGGCACAACAAAAATGGCGAGCAATATTGGAGCTATTCAGTCGTACAGTTTAGATCCAGATGCCAGCTTGGACGAGGAAAAGAAAGATGTTGGTCTGCAAGTGGATGAATCAAAAGGGAGTGGAGAAGGGAGCTTGTGACCTGGTAATTTTACCACCTACATCACTGCTTTTCTAACAGCATTTTTCAATACTCAGAAAATCAATTTTAAGCTTAATTTTCCTTAAATATGTCCTTCATCTTTAGACAAATGCTGCAAGATTACAGTTTTCATTGGAG
This sequence comes from Oryzias sinensis, assembly GCA_037389245.1. NCBI lineage: Eukaryota > Metazoa > Chordata > Actinopteri > Beloniformes > Adrianichthyidae > Oryzias > Oryzias sinensis. The sequence goes on along the minus strand of CM074491.1, from coordinate 30,820,802 downwards.
TGGTTCTTTAAAGGTAGCACGGACATACTGCCCCAAATGACCTGCAGCCTAAAATCTTAACCCTTGTTCTATCTTATGGGGTCTAGATGACCCCACCGTTACATTGACGTGTTCTCCCTACCATGTAATCCATGGACACCAGTGAAGATCACAAATCATTGAAGAAAAAAAGGTTCAGAGCACTGCCTAGTGGGTCTAGATGACCCAACTCCCAACTTTAAAGTGCCTAGGATAGCACAAGGTTATGTTGGTCTATGGGTCTTTTTTTTATTTTGGTTACAGGCACCATGAAATCATTTTCCGGTTTTGTCTTCAACTTAGTTTCTGCCTGTCGTTCTCTGCATTCTCCTCCATCATCTCCTGTCTTGTTAAATGTATCACTTCCACTCAGTGTTTTGTTCTTCTCATCCTTGTTGAGCAGAACTCCCACTCTCCCTCTCTGTCTGTCTCTGTCCCGTCTGCTTTTCTCTTGCATTTGCCTACCTCAGCATCACTGTTTGTCTGAGCTCCTCTCACATCTTTGGCTGTCTTTCCCCTGACACTCAACCGCTTCGATATCCTGCCATCTCTCCCATCACTTATCCCCGGTGCTTCTTTTCCCATCCCTTTTGAAATCCATCCCGTCTCCCCTGTTCATCCCTCTCTGCTAATCTTTCCATTTTCTTTATCTTTTAATTTTTTTATTTGTGACTTCTTCAAAGCTGGTTTGTGCTTTCTTGGACATACAGTAAACAGTTTATTATCATTACTGTGTCCCTCACTTTTATTGTTCAGGTGAATGCACACCTAAAGAGCTAACATCCCTCCAAACATGACTGATACTTTAAACAGTGTCCCTCTGGACATTAAATTTAGATAAGTAATTTTAAATTCGCTGTTTCAATTAAAACGTGCTTTGTAATGCATGCCTTTGGTTTCTTAATGACGGCAGGACAACAGCTTCTTGGAGAGCCGTATTAGACCAGCAGAAGGGCATGCTGGGAGGCTGCGAGCCATGCAGGCCTTATTGATCCACCTGTAGCATCCAGCTGTTTGTTTACCAACAACAAATCAATGAAACTCTCAGCTGGGCGCCGCCATGCCTGGACTCAGATCTGCACTGAGCACTCACACACTTCAGGTCTCACGCTAAACAAGAATCCACACACAGACAAAGCAACTGCTGCCAGCTGATGAAGTTTGTCCAGACTTTAGGTGTGCTTTGTCTTTTAGATAGTCACGGTCTGGTTTTGATTAAGACATGTTGGAGCCTTACGACACTTTTTGGTCTGTAAATTTTGGGATTTTAGGGACATGTCCACGTCAGTGATTATGCCATTTTTAGTCATAAATTTGTTTTCTAGGACATAGTTTTTTCAAAGCAGCAGGAGTTCATTAGAAATTTACTTCATACCTGTTGATGCGGCGCAACCATGCCCCCTCTTCCCATCACCCATAACTGAGCTATCTCTATACACAATCTCCCTCATACCCTCAACCTAACATTGCCAGTGCAGCAAAAATAGCGAGCAGTGTTGGAGCGTTCCAGCTGTACAGTTTTGATCCAGATGCCAGTTCAGATGAAAAAAAAACGAAGATGTACGGATCTTTTTGTCTGCAAGTGAATGCATCATAATGGAGTGGAGCAGTGAGCTTGTGGCCTTCTCTACCTAATAGAGAAATGCTCAGAAATGCAATTTTAAGCTTAATTTAATAAATAAATGTCCTCCATCTTTTAAAAAAATGCCTCAAACATGTTAAAGAACGTGTTAAAAATACCAAAAACAAAATTTTTTGTTGGAGTATGTCTTAAAAACGTGCTGTTGAGTGAGACCCAGTAGAGTAAGAATATTTTAAAACCTCTCAGCCATGCCAGTCAACCTAACATGACCCTGACGATGGACATTTTTGGTTGTGTAGTTAAGCATTTTAACATGGGGATCCATGGGAAATTGCTCCCTTTAACAGAGAAACATAAAGCCATTTATCATTTAACAAATTGACTAAAATATAATCTAAAGATAATTGTGAAGAAAAAAGATGGAAAATGTATTTCTTACTTGCTTGTACATGCCGTTTTTTTTTTTGTTTGTTTTTTTGTTAAAAATGTGAATGTTTCCCTTCGGAGTCTTTGTTTTATGAGATCACGTATTTTGTTTCCTTGCTTTAGGTGACTGACCACAAAGGCGAAGTGTGGAGATGCACGAGGCAGCATGAAGAGGAGACTGCTGGAGCTTTACTCACCGCCACACTCATTCTGTACGGCACCTACCACTCACACCAGAGCTCGCCTGGTTAGTGGAAGTGTCCGTCTTTGTTGAGTCTTCCAGGTGCTTCGGTGATGCAACACAAGCACTGAACATCTTTTTGTGATGAGTACAAAAGCACAAAAAAGAACAACAAGCAGAAAGACTTCAGTCCAAAACAGTCCACAGTCCAAACAACATAACATATTTCTGTTATGTTGTAGAGCATACACCATAAAAAATGTCACTAAGACCTTACCCACTAAGTGAGCTCATTTCATGTTTTAATCCCTGATTCAGCATTCATTGTTTCTTCCACACCATGCATGATAAACTCTTATTCCCTGCCCCAGTCATGCCACCATAGACGCTGTTTTATCAGCTCATAGCTGAATACCATGCAGAGTTTTGGTTCTCTTTAGTCCAAAACGTCTATTATCACCAAAATAATGTTTTCACACATTAAAAATAATGTTTTCACACATTAAAAATTGCGTTGTGGTGGGACTTTTGGAGTCGAGCAACCCTGCCCTACTTCCCATCATCCATCTGTTTACACACCCTCTCGCGAGTTTACAGCCCCTCACATGCGCAACCTAACATTATCAATGCACAAAAAAATGGCGACAATACTAGAGCTAACCAGCCGTACAGTTTGGAACCCAGCTCTGACAAAGAATACAAAAACGTACATGGATCTATTTGTTCATAAGTGGATGCATCAGAATGGAGCAGAGCAGGGAGCTTATGGCCCACTCACTGTAGCACCGACTGCTACTGCTACAAGCTTTTTCTAACAGCATTTTCTTATCTACTTCTGATTCACAATGATTTGAATAAGAAGAAATTCCCCAGACACAGGTTTAATGTTGGTATTTTTATTGAAGTCCTCCATCATCAGAAAAAGGGTACTAGAACATGTTAAGAACACAAAAAATACACTTTTCATTGGAGCTATTTGTTGCCTCCTTTTTTGAGATCGGAATCATCAAATTATAAATAAACTAAAAGAATTGCAAATGTTTTCAATGGAACTGTTTCGTTATATATTGTCTCACATGATTTGAAAGTGTTTTAATGTTTAGATAAAAAAAAACTAGGTTGTAATAAATGTGTTTTCATGTCAAATATTGTTTTGTTAAAACATTCAAACTCTCACAGCACAAATTTCTCCTTTTATTGTTTATCCAGTCTGATCTAAAGAAGTCAGTTTGTTGTCCAACCCAACTGTCATGTGTAATTACAGTGTGACCTGTAGCTGCCCTTTCCCAATCCAGCCACCTCCTTCCCAGGGTGCACCCGACCTCCCTTCAGACCTGTAACTCGTTAGCTGCCAACCTCTGAATCCCTGCCAGAGGTTTGAGGACTGTTAAAACCACTGAGACATACTGGGGGGAACACACATTCAACCCCATTTTGCTGTTTATCACTGTCAATCAGTGTTTATTGTGTTCATGGAGGTCATGCACTGTCACAGTCTATTCACAGCAAATCAAGGAACACTGAAAAATGTTCTCTTAATCCTTTAGATTACATTCTATTGTCTTCACGTTGCACTCACTGTAGAAGTTTAGTGATGGACGTATGAATGAAAAGTGAAGGAAGTTCCCTAAAGTGACTCCAGTGGGAAAGCTGCTTCTTGCTCCTGTCCCATTCTGTGTGTGTGTTGCTCCCCTTCCTTTCTTTTTTTGTCAAGATGCTGATCTCTCTGTTGACAAATCAATGCCCCCCTCCCTCCTCTCTTCTACATAGTCAATCCATCCATGTACTTCTCCCCATGCTTCTGGGTCTATTCCAAGTTCAAGCTGTTAGTCAATCTGCTGTCCATGCACACAAATACATGCAATCGCACACACACACACAGGGCTAATTTGCAAATTTGCATGAGCCCCCATTCTTACCATTCAGTACTTCAATACTTTGCTGCATTTTTACATACAGTTTTATACTACAGGCTGCTCTATTGCTGTTTAAAAAAGGACCAGGCCGCCTATATTTACAATGACTTCACAACTTTAAAGGCTTTATGCCAAAACCTTGGTAAGATAATTGCAAAGGTGTCCAAAGAAAAACGTGTTTTACTCAGTCTTTCGAAATGCAACGGAAAATAATTCTGGTAGAAAAAACATTATATGAGAAATAAAAGCCATTGACTAATGTAATTTTAGCTTAACCCTTGTGCTCTCTTAGATGACCCCACCCTTACATTGACGTGTTCTCCCTACCATGACAAAGGTGGATAAAGGTGGAAAGATTTCATGGAATCCATGGGCACCAGTGAAGATCACAAATCATTGAAGGAAAAAGGTTGAGAGCACTGTCTAGTGGGTCTAGATGACCCCACTCCCAATGTTAAAGTGCCTAGGATAGCACAAGGGTTACTGTCGTAAACTGACAAAGAAAACCTAAACAGTTTTTAAAGTGTTTGTTACATCATTTTAAATAAAAAAAAGGGATTCTAACTGTCCCAAAATTTATTTTATGTACTTTTTGAAATTTCAGATAGTACTCTAAAAATAAAAGTAAATTTTCGCTGAAATTTTTTCCACTGATATTTCACTGATCTTTCCAAAGTTCTCAGATCCATCAAAATAACGTGGCAAGTTTTTATATTCATATTTAATCTGTCTTTAACAAATTAAAAGTTTCTGCTAAACTTCTGTTTTCCCTGCAAATCAGTGGCTCCATTCTAAAGAGCGGCAGGCCTGTCAACCTGTTGTGGACAGAGTGTGTGTCTGTGGGGAAACCGTACTGTGAGCTGGCATGCATGAAGAAGTCTACCTGCTAACCAACTTTGGCTGTGGTTTTTGTTAGTTCAGGGCTGAGCCGATCTGAAGCTTTTCTTAGGCTGTAGTGAGCTTTGTTTAGTCAGAGAGCATGTTAACTGCAGTTTGATGTCCCAGACCTTCCAAATGAGTTTATCAGCAGCTTTTTTCTACCTGGAATTTGCGTTAGAGACATTAAAGGTAAGAAAGCGTGATTGGCTTTTCTCGTTTTTCAGATGTTTTGTTCTCATAACTGGCCCAGCTGTGGCCTTACAGCAATCACAGAAATGCCAGTTTCTTTCTTTCTCGCCTTTGCTTTTTTAAATGTTTTGAACATTCATGTGTGAATTTAGGAACTTGTTTTTAGAGTTTGTATTAGGTGGCTTGCAATATTTTTCTGTGTGTGAGGGGAGGGGAGGGGAGGGGGGGTTGAAAGTTAACTTGCCAACAAGTTAGAACAATTTGCTAAATTTTGCATTCTTTAGCATGAGTGGTAATACCCATTACAGCCTTAAATTCTTACTGTAATTATGGTGTGGCGTATGTGAAAACGGAACCTTAGAAAGTGGTTCAAACGTTGAATGAGGTAAATTTAAGTTGCCCCCTCCAGAAGGGGCTGTGGTGGGATTTAGGACTTTTATTTAAAAGATTGAAATCTTGTTTATTGTGACTGCCACAGATCTACTAACACAACACATGTTATAGGTATTAGAAAATGTTTGTCATATTCCGTCTTTAAAAACTTCATATCAGACATGGTTAGAGCTGTTATCCAAACAAAAAAATGGACATAATAAAAAATAATTAAGTCAATACAAATGGAAATGTGGTGTAAATTATTTTTGTTACGGTGATTCATTATAATTTAGTCAGATTTACTCCAATTACAGGTAGACATACATTTTTTTGTTTATGACCCATTTTAACTTACCGGTGCTGCTTGTTATGGATGATAATGTCAGAATTTTGAGTGTACTGGAGAATCAAACTGTAAATATTGAATGTGCTCAAGATATGGTGCCTCATAAAGCCCCCGTGCAGAAACGAGCGTCACCACAGGTCATTCATTCCCACTGCCATAAACTCCTCTGTGTAACTAGGACATAAAAATTATTATTTACTTATTTGTTTGGTGATTTGTGACTGTTTGTTTTTTCCCTGAGCGGCTGTGATCTAACAATGTCTCCCTTGTAAGATTAATAAAGTTTCGTTCAATTCGACTAATTTGAGCGATAAGAAGCTCCTGGATAGATGCTCAGACACATTAGTACTAGTTTTTACATTAATAATTGAGTTTTAAAAAATGTGACTGGTCTTAAAAAAGAATGACAAGAATTATTCTTAGAAAATATATTTTGATCAATGTCTTTTACATAAGGACATTAAGGCACTAAGACTAATGAATCTTCAATAAAGCATTTGCACTTTATTCAGACTTGTAGCTAAGATATCTTTATACATTTAGTGTAGAATTTGTGATGAAAGTCTGTCGGTTACCAAAATTCTTTTGTTGAGCTAACAACAAAGGAAACAAAATACTTTTCAATAGAAACATTTTTCATAAAGTTCTCAAATGACATAAAACCCCAAACTGTTTAAGTGAAGAAAACAGACGAATTTAAAAAGAAAAAAACGATCCATTTCACTTTTTATAAATTTTAGCACCAGAAGAAGAAGTGCAATTTACTAAATTATTTATTGTGTTCACAATGTTTTCTCTTGATGTTGCTGTAGAAGTTTGCATTCTGGATTCTCCACAGACCACCTCACCTGACCGTGTCATTCTCCTGTGTTTAAAATATGATTTTTACATAACAAAATGATGGGAGACAAAAATAATTGAACTGACAAAAGCTGAAATAATGTTGTTAAATGATGGGATTTTCTGCACGATTAGGATGTGGCAGTAATATTGTTGAAGTCATCACAAAGTCATTAACATTTAGGTTCATATGTCGCCAGACTGTTAATTTTTCCGATTCTTTCACATGAGAAGTAACAAGTTCTAAATATTTTATAAAACTGTGAATAAACGTGTTTGTTTTTTTTATCAGCCTTTTAGTATGCCTGCTTGAAGTAATTTTCACTAAAATGAACTGAAAAAAAAAGTTTGCTTACAATAGATCTGTTAAAGACCATTGAGTCAACATTGAAGATTACGGAAGCAAAGAACTCAACAATATGATCTTTAACATTGGCGGAGCTAGAACTTTTATATTGGGGTGGGAGGGGATCAGAGGACTTTTAAGAAAAGGTGGCAAATGAGAACCGCAGAGTAGAAGGCCATTACAAATGCACGGATCAAAAAAGCATATTTTAAACAGTTTTATTATCATTATTGTCAATATTAAAACAGCAGTTCTGGATGCGATCATTAATGTAAAGCAGTAGCAAAACAAAAAACAAAAAAGTGTAGAAATTCTAGAAGCACCTCTAAAATGGAATTCAAGCACAATAAGACATCAAACGTGTCCACATACTGAACATTCTGAACAACAAAAAAGAAATTGTTTTCAAGCAGTTTTTTATACAAACTTTTATATTCCAAAATGGAGTTCATGAACAACAAGAACTCTAACTATTCAAGCCTTGCACTGATTTATAATCGACAAAATACAAGAGAGTTTGAGGTGATGGTTGTTGTGTTTCACAAAGATGTCTGTATCTGGGGGCTTTGCATGCGCTTTCTTTTTTCCTCCAATACTGGGAATGACTAGATTTCTCAGGCAACTGTCAGCTACAGTTGATATTTTACAAGTTTGAAGTTGAAAAGCAGCATTGACATCCAGCAAGATTTCATTGAAATAATGTGCTTATGTTTTTTTTTGATGACCTTTCAATCTTTGTCAATATTGATACTAATGCTGACTAAAAACTTTGGAGCCAAGTAGAGTGGGGGGGGGGGGGGGGTTGCCCTCGTGTAGCTCCGCCCGCCCCTGATTTAAACAACATTCAGCTTCTTGCTAAACTGATGTCCTGAGAGCAGTTTTCTGTGACCAGATAGATAAGTGTGATTATGTCCCTCTTCCTGTTATATGTCTTTCTGAGAGGGCAGTTTATCATTATGCCTGATATCCCAGCTCATCACATGTCAAGTGCATTTATATTTTATATTGTAACGTTTAATGTCCGATCATTTTATAAATGTATCAGTTTTACGAAAACACAAGTTTGCTGTGCAGAACCCGTTATATGACGGTGTAGGCTGTCATGGAGGATGGGTGTCACAAGACGATGCAGTGAAAAGGCTCTTCACGTAAAATGCTATCCTCCGCCTGCAAACTTCCTCCAGTCTCACATGTACCCTAAAGATGAAGCGACATCTCCAGACTGCCCGTCTTTGTGGCTCAACCTCGTCCTCCTGTGTGTGTGTTTGTTTGGCGGTTGTGCTGCAAGTGAAGGTAAATTGCTGTGATTATGTGGCAGTAATTGAACAGGGATGGTGTGTTTAATTGAGTTGTTGTTTCCTGATGTTTCTCTGTAGTAGCGGGAGGTGCCGTGCTGACAGGTGCCTCGTCTCGCCTCGCCAAGATGAGAGGGGGTTTTTTTCTGTACCATAGGCTTTGTTGTGTCTGTTGTAGCTATGTGTGTGTATTTCAAGTGTTTGGCACAGAGTGTGTGCGATTAACTGTTGCCTCTCTGAGGTTTATAGGTTTTAATTATTGCACCTGCATGTGTCTGTGTGTTTACAGACTTTGGTGCATCTTTAGACACACCAAAAGGCCCGTTTCATGATGCATCTTTGCATCTGTGCTGGTTTGAGCGCTCTGCATGCCATGTGTGCGCGTGTGCGTGTTTCATGAGTGATCAGGCATGTGTGTGCAAGCAGCTCTATATCTGATCTGGCTCCTGGGCTCTTTGGCCCAAATCAAATGGTAGGAAACATCAATTTCACCATTTCGTTTCCTCCTTCTCCACCCCCATTCCGCTCCTCCTCTCCCGTCGCAGATTTTCTCCCTTCTTCATCCCATCCTCCCCTCCAGCCCCTCTCCACCTCCACCTCCCTTCCTCAGAATCTCTCTCTGTGGAGGAGTGATTACGTTTCTCCTCGGAGCACCAGTGATCTGAGGGTTTAGTGTGTGCGTGTGTTCAGTTGGTGATCTGAACAGCCTGGTGCTGGGCATTGTGCTCTGCAGACCATAGACGATGTGTCTAGATGAATGCTTCCATTCACAATTACAGCCTCTCCATTAGCTGAAGCCCTTGCTGCCTTGTTGTTGTCTTTTCTTTGACTCTGCAAGAGAAAAAAAAAAAGCAATTAAAGCACAACAAAAACAAGATAGAAGAGCGAAGGCAGTAAACTTGGGAAACGCATAAAAAAATCTGTGAACAATCACACAAACACTTTGTTGGATGTTTGTATTTAATGTTGTTGGCATCTTTTAAACCAACTGACCCTCTTCAAAATATTAACTCAAAAAATTAAGTGAAGTATTTAATGCGGAACATTCTGATTACTTTATCTTTTCAAACTGCACTAAAGGTTACATATAAAATGAAAAATGTCGAAGTTATTTGTATTTTTGTTTTTAGATAAAACATAAATTAAGTCTAAAAACACTTGATGTTTATGACAACTTCAGATTTTCCTGCAGTGTGATGATTGAATGTATCTGGTTTTGTTAATGGCAAAAAGAATTTAAACATAAATTAAGAACATTAACATAATCTTTTATTTATTTTTTTATTTTTACTCGTGCAAAAATGAAGAAATATTATCTAACTGAAAATCCTTTTGTGAAGTTTTGGCCTTGAAGTTTTTAATCTAATCAGTTAATTTTGACACTGTCAAAAAACTGCATATAGCTTCCACCTGCTGATGCTGTAGCTCCTCACAGTAGTAGAAAGAGGAAAACCTGAGCCTGCACCACAAGCTAACCACAAGGCAAGACTGAGGAAGGGCTTCCACACAGAAAAATGAGGGAGAAACTCCCAAGTCTTTTCTGCATCAAACACAGGCTTCAAATGGGAATCATCAGGCCAGTAACAACTGACAGAAAATGTGTTTCTCATTTCTTTTAACAAATACTATATATTTGAATTTCAGAAATCTTGAGCTGGCCTTTTTGTGTTCAGTGTCTGTCCTTGTTTTGTGTCATCATTTAATAATGAGCTTTAGTCTAACTTAAAGTCCCACTCTGATCATCATTGTAAAAGCATACCTAGTGGTATTATAAGCATGATGTTTTTTAGGCATGAAGCGTGATGATGTGCTGTTTTTCAGCCAAAATAAAAAAGCCTTTGCTGTTTTCTAGGATATTGTTTCTGCAGTTGTCACCTCTGAGTTGTCGGCAGGACTGCTGGTTAATGCAACCCCACCCCCCCCCTTCCGGTCACCTATATTAAGAGCTGTTTACACGCTCTCCAGCCAGCTTACAGCCCCTCACAACCCCAACCTTTCAGTGGTGCAACAGAATGGGCGAGCAATATTTGAGCCAAACAGAGGCGTACGTGGATCTGTTTGCATCAGAATGCATCAGAATGGAAGCTTGTGGCCTGCCCAGTGTATTTTCTACAAACAAATAAGCTCTTTACTCCTGATTCTCAATTCGAACAAGTAAATACTCAGAAATGCAATTATCGGTTTAATTTATTTTTAAATCATGGGAAAAATGCCACAAGAACATGTTAAAAACATCATTTTCATCAGAGTGGGTCTATAAGCACATTTAGACATCTTGTGTGATGAGAAAAAATATATATATTTTCAGCTTTGTTGACATGCAAAATATCTAATATTTAAATACTTGAATTAATACTTTACAATTGAATGTAAACATATACAAATATAAACTTTGATGATAAGTCACTTTTCATTCATAGGAAAATAAACTGTTGTACTAAAGGTGTTTGACCATGTAACGAGTTTGTGGGGTGCACACTTCCATACACTCTTTTAATAGCATTCCACTCTTTTTATCTTCTTCAGAGGGCCCCCTGCATAGCATTGTATCCATGGGGTCCCGCCACCCCATCCCCGGCGGTGGGTTGTACCGGAGGGCCCGCCCCCCACCTCTGGATCTGCTTCACTGGGTCTACCAAATGGAAAGAGATAGGAAAGTGCGGGCTGCTGACATCATCGTTCCAGCCAGACATGAGGTACAGTACTTTACACACAAACACATTCTAAACACACACACGCTGTGATTTACTGTTCCAATAAATCATTGCCGTCGCCTAATTTCCTATGGATTTCAATTTCCCCCTGGACACATCTGCATTGATCAACTTCAGGTGTGAGGATGTGCCAGGTGTCGCTCACTGTGACACTGAGGAATGACTTCGAGAGCTCTGCCATATTTTTGTCTGTGTGTGTGTGTGTGTGCACACACCATTGTCTGTAAAGTGTGTTTTGTGCTCATGCAGCATTTACCTTTTACCTCCATCATCACTGTTGTTACTTCAAAATACAACTCCTTGAGTTGAGCAATATCATCTAAAGACCAAACGGCAGCAATGGGTGAAGCCAGATTAAGCTTTTGTGTGTCTGACTCTGATTTTGAGGTACAATAAAACATTACTTTGCTTTTTCGAAAAAGATCAGGTCTTAGGAAATGAGCTATAGCTTCCTGCTGTCTCCATCAGTGACGCTGCAGTAAAAAGCAAACCCTCAGACATGGCTGTCAGTGTGTGTGTGCTGCTTGCAGACTTGTCCTTGCAGGGGTGCACGGTTGCTCAGCCTGTAGATGAGCTTTGAGCCAGTGTTAGAAGGCAGCGACAAGGTCTGACAACGTCTTTACCTCAAGTTCCTCCCCTAGAGGCAGATCTGAATGGATTGTAGATGCAAGGAGGAGAAATAAATTGAAGAAAAGGATAAATCGATGCTCGGCAGAGAGGCAAACAGACCTTCCAACCTCTGGTCCACACAAACCCGCACACACACATGAATGCTCCACATCTTGGCTTTTTTTTCCTTGGGCTGTATCGGATTGGTATGCAGAGCCAAGGAGAGACACACTCAGAAAAAGACTTGGCCTGCAAATGATGTACTTTGTTTGATCCATTAGTTTGAGGGGAGGGGTGTGGTTTGTGGGTGCACAAGGAGGGTCATTGCATGGCGTGAGCAAAAAAGATAGGACCCCCCCACACACACACACACACACACACTGCTCCTCAATTACAGCGTTTTCTCTAAGAGAAGAGCAGAGATCAGATTCAAGAGAAGCTGCATGTCACCTGATTCTGTTGAAGATATGCACTGTGGCGTTCCACTGGGTGAAAATATTCGGAGGCTTTCACTGTATATTGTTCTCTGTTGCTGATCTTTTCACTCTGTGATTGGCTGAAAATGGGGAACTCCATAACACCAGTTATCGAAACATGAACAAAACAAAAACTCATAAATGGACTCCAAAAACTGTTCTGTTGAAGGAGGCGAAAGTCAAGAACGAAAAAAGGAACAGGAGTTCGAATTGATTCAAACTTCAACATGTCGACCACAACTTTATCACTTCAGCCAAAGCAATTCTTGTAAATAGAAGCTTTAGAAGAAAAAAACATTTTTAGCAGAAAGCTCAGTTTCCTGGAAAGGTCATCCAGATGCAAACATTTAGAAAACTGATTGAGTTTGAGTTTATTCTGACTCAGAATTTATACTGAAATGAGTAGAAGCATGACTTTATCTAATCTTGTACATGTTTAGTCTTTTAGTCTTTGAGTGGTCAGGAAAAAAAGATTAATAATAATTACTATTGTTAAAGTTAAGAAAATTTGTGGAAATTATTTATTTTAAAAGATTCATGTTTAAATTTATATCATTTCACAGCTTTTATGAGTTTTACACTAATTCTTTGTTTGTTTTAGATTTTAGTATTGTAGTTTTTAGCTTGTGACCTTGAAAAAATTCACTTCAATGTTTATTTTCCTAATAAAAAATAACCAAATGACAAATAGTTCATAGTTTTTCTTCACTTCAAACTAAATAGCAGTTTAAATGTGTACTCTAGTTACTGCTGGGCCTTGAAATCTTTGATAGGTTTCTTCCAACTTAGTGTCTTTTAAATTACTTCAAGAATTATGGATAAAATCTCCTCTTCACCATCCAATCAGAACAGAAGTATTAAACTTAAGAATTAAACTTTATCCATGGCATCTTGTAAGCTCCTTCCATTGGCTGTAAGAGTGGCTCTCACACAGCACCCTGCAGGGGTAATCAGACCCATTTCACTCTCAAAACAGATTCATAAGATGCAATCAAATGTAAACGTCAGCGTCCCTCTAATTATTGATGCACCCATCCTTCTGCATCAGTGCTCCCTCTGTTTACTCTCCTCCGTGCTATTTCTGTCTCCCATTTCCCAGCTCCTCAGCGTCAGCAGCAGCAGCATACACAACCAGTTCTCTTCAGCCTGGAACTTCTCTTTTCACTGCCTTTCCTTTTATAGTTTAGTCGTTCGTACTGTACTCCCTGCTGTGCGTCTTTTTTCAAGAATGCTGGGAGAAATAATTGGAGCGCCATGTACAGTGCCGTCTGCTGCAGAGCTCCCACTTCCTCGTGCCTTGTAAATACTGTATCACCGAAACCCCTGCTGTAAGCTCCGGGTTTCCTCTCAGCTCTGAGACGTCAACGCTCGCTGAAAACGTGAGCTGGGATCAAACCGCGTAACCGCAGTCTGAGCGTCGTTCCTGCGGACAGAGCCGGGTTTTGACGGTTTTAGAGTTCAGATGTTCGTCCTTGTCTCGTCTTTTCTGTGTGAGCACACAGCTGAGGCAGATTTCTCTGAAGACCTTGCATCCCTCCCTCTGTATGTTTTTCTTTTTTTTTGCTTCCATAAGTTCCAGAAGGAGGGAAAAAAAATATGTCAAAGGAGTCACGACTCCTGCTTCAAGTGCTGTTGGTGTGAAGTACGACAGATGGAGGACTTCAGGGGAGCTTCACAAGAGCAAACATACCGCTCTCACTGAAAATAAAACCAGCGCTTTGAGATGTTAGAATTAAGTTGCTGTCAGTTTGCCATTGAACAGCCGATAGTTTTCACCTTTGATGCAACTGGAAAGCCCAATGCATTAAAATAAAAAGGAGCGTCTCTCAACAGTCTGAATTCATTGTCTTAGTTGTTTTTTGTCCTGCAAGCATAGAGGTAAAGTTCTGTCCCCACTAAACTGTCCAGAAACATCAACTAAAGATGACCAGTTGCCATCAACACCAACTGATGCAGAACACCTCCATCCATGGAGGCCACACATTATAAATACATATCCTTTCATTTAAAAGTGTAAATAAAACTCCTCTTTTAATGTTTGGAGCACAGAATGTAAATTGTCCTCATCAGTCAAAAATGGAGCTCCTGATTCTGCCATCCTGAAGCAGTGGGTGGCAGCAGAGTGGGCTGTAATCACAGTCCACCTTTAAGCCCCTGTTTACCGCTGCATCACCGTGTTGGAAAACATGCAAAGTGTCCTCAGACTTCTGTACAGGACACGCGAACGCATCTCCACTTCTGAGGTCTAATCTGTTATCAAGCAGGAGCAAAACAAAATGTTTTTTTGTCTGATTGAGCAGTAAAAAAAAAACAAAAAAATCCTGTTTTGATGTATTTTCATGCTAAAGATCTCCTCTATTTACCAGAAGCTGGAGACTCCTGCTGATAGATCGGCTAACTTCCTCAAACGTCTGGCATCAAGGGAAGCTTTAAAGGTAAAGAAAATACAACTCAGGTGCAGTATAGAAAAAACAATAATTAAGTCTTCAAAGAATATTTAATGGACTGCCCGATGGTGCAGTGTTTAGCGCTAAGGCTGCACAGTGAGAAGGCCCTTGTTTGAGTCCCAGCTATGTCCTTTCTGTGTGGAGTTTGCGTGTTCTCCTTGTCCATGCGTGAGCTTTCCTCAGGCTCTCCGGCTTCCTCCAACAGCCCAAAAACAAGCTTTGTGGGTTAATTGGTATCTTTACATTGTCATCAGGTGTGAGTGTGTGGCCCTGCAGCAGACTGACGAGCTGTCCTGGGTGTACCCCCCCCCCCTCACCCAACAGTCGCTGGGATAGGCTCCAACAGCTCCATGACCCTAAAGGGGATTTATTGGGTGCAGAAAATGCATGCATGGATGAACTGAACTAGATGAACTGTTTTAAAAGCGCTTTTTTCTTCATGTTTTTTTTATCTTAAAGTGTTTTTTGAATAACTTATAAGAATACATCAGTAAATCTTGAAAACAGAGATAGGAGTGATATTGGTTGAAGCACTGACATCACCTACAGACAACTATGACATGTGCTCATAATGACTGTTGCTGTATTCCACAGCTTCATTCGGCATGTCTTCTACAGAGGTCCTCCGTGAGATCAAGTCCTGCCGCTGGAGAACTTCCTGAAACCAGGGCTGTCAAGAAGGGCGTGAAAGGGGAAAGTGCATCCTTACCATCTTGTCTTCTCAGGGAGGGTATTGCACTGATGAAAAAACAACTGTCGGACTCTTCAGTGGAGCTGGATGAAGGGCCTGTGAGCAGAGAGGCAGTGGGGGGAGCTGAAAGCACAAACATGAACCACAGTTAAATAAAGACGCTTGCTTCCCTCAGTGCAGCAAGCCAATTGATCACAAATCAATCTGTGTACTGTATTTCAGCCGTTTGGCCTGTGTCGATGTAGATTATTTATTGTGGATTCCCAGCCTCTTTACAACGCCATCTTTCTCCCACCTGCAGAAACACATCAATCTTTTCCCCAAAACAAATCAGGAGCAGGTCTCATCTTCTTTCCTCGTTTGCCTTCTGAAAGTTGCAGAGATTAGTGAACGATATGTTTGTCTTTTTCCACTTCAATGAAGGGTGAATTCAGCTCAGTGCAATAAGAAATGGATTACCCATTCATTAGGGAGGCTGTGTCACTCCTCATTGACTTGGACAAATAACAAATTAATTCCTAGCTGCCTAATTTCTTTCTGTTCTCCACAGAATATTCCATGACATCGAATTACCGATCGCAGCTCCCTAAACTTTATCCTCAATTCATTAAAAATTAGGAAGGAAATGCTACTGCTTTGCCAACGCATGACAGAATCCAAAAGTAAAGTGTTAATATTATAGGATTTTTTAAGTTACAGAAAGTTTTCTTTTTTACTTTCTCAGAATCCGCCAAAACTTTGAGATTAGACATCAAAGATACTGAGGTTGTGTTTTTTTTTCCCAGTCAAGTGCAGGTCTGTTGGTGGATGGGTTTGTAAAGAAACAGTGGTGTATTGACAGGCCAGTATTGATGTTTCAATTAGAGCAGCGTTACATCGTGCTGCAGCACGGTAACATGGTGCGTCTCCTGCCATCTGCTCTGCCTCCACGTCTGACGAACGAGGCACGTGGGGCTAATCGAGCCGCACATGAGCGATGGGACCGCAAAATCTGTCTCTCACGCACACAGTCACACATATATCTTATGCACACGTCCTTATGCAGAAAAAAAAAAAAAGGTAGAGGGGGAGGGAGGGGAAGGAGAGCTCCTCAGAAAGCCTGATTCCTCCCCTGCTCCCTTCACAGGAGCAGCCAGCAGGTTATTTCTCTGACAAGGAATCCGGTTGAAGCTCCAGATGCATGAGATGAAATTCTTCAAAAGCCCGTGCGATGGAAAGACAAAAAAGGAGACAGCTTCTGCCAGGTTTTCTTGTGCTGGGATGGCCTCAAATCACTGTGCTTTATGCCTGGCATAACTGCCTGCCAAACCACACGAATCAAAGACCTCATTGTGTGGATTACCTCGTTAATCTACTGATGCCATTGAGCAGTATTGCAGGTGTTAATGTGCCAGGTTTTTTTTTCTCTTCTTTTATTGGGGAGGTGTACCATCAGGTTCGTAATCTGCTTTAAATGCTTTCTGGGGAGTGCCACACTGACACTCTGCCAAGAGAGCTGTGCTATCGCGAAGAGCTCCTCGTCAATGCAGCGCGCAGAGGGGATGGGCTGACTCAGGCTGAGGCGCCGATGCCAGTGGGACTGAACCACTGAGCCACACACCACTTGTTGAAATGTATGACTGCATGAATAATGAAAGAGGAAGAGGGAAGTGATATTGCTGGAGCGGTCCCACAATGACATCCATCACAGAGGTGCCTCATCTCTCTTCTTCCTCTGTTTCCTGCTCAAACTCTGAGCCTCCGTGCCTCTGTACCTGCCGCAGCTGATAGACTGCAGAGGTGAACTCTAAACCAGAATGAGATAAAGAGGAAAAGAGAGGGACGGACAGAAAGAGAGGTAATCCTTGCTTTTTTTCCCCTGCTCCCTGGGGTGGTCTCTTCATCCAGGGCCTCAAAGGGGGACAGAACACACCCCCCTCCTACAATGGAGGGGGACACGCAGGGGCTGTTGCTATTTGAGTGTGTGTGTGTGTGTGAGCGTGTAGTGGGGGTGCAGCTTTAAGCAGGCCTTTGAGTGGCCTAATTGCGTTGGAATACAGCAGCCTGAGAGCTGGCTCAGATCACGGCGGGCTGCTGGAGGGGTTAGCGCCTGCACCTCGACAGCCACACTCAGCAAAAGAGCCCCGGCACAAAGCACACAATTAATGCTCTCCCTCTCGTTAACTCTCTCCCCACTTTTTGTCCTCTCCTACTTTTCTGTCATTCTCTCCCTCTCACCCCCCCCCTCCCCATATCTCGGTCCCCTCTCCATCTCTTGTTCCTCCCTCCCTCCTGGCACACCGGCTCACTGTTTCGTCACTCGCCCACTGTATTAATCCTCCCATGCAGCCTGTCAATCTCCCCATCTTTGATGCACACAACAATTGCAGAGAGAATGAAAGGCGTGGGTCAGCCGCCTCTATTATGTAAGACCTGAAGCAGGCCAGCATGAGAACTACTGATATCTCGCAGCTAATCTGAGATAAAATCCTTTAAGTGACGCATGCTTCTGCATATGTTTCACTTTGAAATAAAGCATGTCTAAAATTAAAAACTCTAGAAGCAGAAAATACTTGATTATTTGTGACGACTGCGATTAAAAGTTTCATTTTCACTTTTGTTTTCCTTCCTGAATGTTGCAGTACAGATTGTTATTTTCTCTGCTTAAGTGGCAGCAGCTCAGCTACGGTTTTATATGTTTGCAGGTCCTTCACATCACTGAGAAGTCAATGCATCCTCCTTCAGATTAACTTCTAGAAAAACGGGCTGCGGTTGTATTTTCTTGTATTTTGGGGTCAGCAGCGGATGGATGGCATGGGTTAAAGGATCTCTGCAGCTCTGATCACACCCCTCTAGCTGTTTTTTTTGGTGAAACTGGACTCCGCATGTGGAACAATAAGCGGTTTTAAAAAACATATTTCATCAGCCCGTCGTTTGATTTTCTCAATTACCCAAACCATGTCTTGATAAAATCTAATCATTTCCGCTCACAGGACGCTTCCTGGTGAGAAATTGGCAGTGGGATGTGAGCTGATGTATGGGCAGACAGTCGCCTAATTAGAGTGTTAGAAATTGAATCTTTACAGCACATGGGTCATATAATTATCCTACTGTTAATTTAACGGTTACATTCTCTACTGTTCATTTTTATTCCCTTAAATGCAGTTTGGCAGCAGGCCTCGTTGCTCAGCACTGGCTCTCCGTGTATGAGGGGAGGCAGCGTGGCCCCTATCATTGGCCCCTCCGAGTGATTGAATAACTGCAGACCCTGCAGTCCAAATAACAAGGCTCGCATCATTTATGCATTGTTAAGCCATGTAATTGAAGCGAGCCATAGTTTGCATATTACACCATTAAAATAATGTGCTTTGCGTTTCTCCCAACACGACTATTTAAGTCTGTGTGGCGATGTGGTAATGCCTTGAATTACAGCCTAATTACCACAATGTTCTTTTGATTTGGCTGAATTCAATGTTACGCCACAATAATGTTCAGAATTACCAAAATGAATTACCGAGCCGTGCTTGAAACTTTTTATGGGAAGACTTAAATCCTGGTGGCTCCATGCACAGCCAGAGCAGCTGCATTCAAATCTATAAAGGATTATTAGCTGCAGGAATGAGATCCATTAAAGACCCAATCACTGATACTTTGTTGAAGAGCTTGAGTTATACATGGAATATAATCATTTTACATTTCTCACTTGATCATCATCGCCTCTTTTAATCTGGTGTGTGCAAGTATCGCTGATGCAAACAGAATTCATCTTTGCATTTAAGTTTTGACTATGTATTATGGGTAACAATCATTTCCAATAACACATTCATCTTTTTTGTGATGATTTTAGCAAACAATACTTTAAAAAAGTCATTGTTTATTATTTTATATCTGTTTTGTCCCATTAGAGACTAATTATGCTTATTTCAGTCAACAAAGCAGCTTCAAAGCAAAAAGTAAAAAAGATGGGTTAAAACGTGAATCTGCATATGAATGAAAGGTCAAACTGAGGTCGTGGGGTTTTAGCAGCTATTGTTTGTCCTGTATTACACGCGTGTTTGCAGTCTGCACGCTTCTATGTTCTGATAAAAGTTGAGATTAAAGATTACACTTCTGTTTTTAAAATAAAAAGGTTAAATCTTCTCTCATAAAAACAAACATAATGAGTTTGCTTTATCTTTATTCTAGTTCATTTATTATGAGGCTTACCTTAATTTAAAAAAATGTAAACCGAGTGTCTCAAAGAGCAGTAATTAGAGAATTAAATATCGTTTCTTTCCACCACACTTCCTATCTGTGGAACCTGTGTTGCCTTTATTTGCACTTTTGTGATTTCTTTAAAACATTAAAAACAAATGCTGGAATGAGTTTCTGTCAGAAAATAAAGACATTTTTCAAGTTTTGTTTGTGGGTTTCCTTCCTTATCTGAGTAGGGAGTTGGGAGCGCTGAGGACAGACATAATCTGTCTTATCTCTCAGTTCTTCCAGGTTTTTCTTCTTCTCACGGCCCTCTGCTCTTTGCTCCTTCTTCCTTTATATCCCTGCAAAGGCTTTGTCCCCGCAGCAGCGGCAGAGAGCCTCTCTAAATAGAGGCCTTTAGATAGTCCAGGAACCGGGGGGCAACAGCAGAACCACGGCTGCTGTTGTTTCATTTACCTCTCCCTATGGCAACCAGCAGCAGTCGGCCAGGAATGTCCTCTCTCTGGACAAAGTCCTCGTCCCTGAGGCTGACACTGAGGGAACGACAGCTGGGGTGGGATGGAAATTTGCCCTTCCTGCCCTGGACTGCAGGCCTGAGTCTGGACTTAATCCTACTCTCCTGTCATCACTTTAGAAGATGATGAGCAGCCAGAGAAGCCTTTCACACACTATTAACTCTGTAACAGCTCCCCACAAGACCTGAAAATAATTTATAAATCTTCCTCCAACCTTCCACCGTGATTTCCCACATAGATCTTTCACAAAGAAGCAGAATTAAACTCTTCACCCTTCTTTTTTCCTGAAGCCACTCCTACACAGCCTCAAAAAAATACATCACAGCCCAAAGTTACTGTTTCTACAAAGATCATAACAACCCACTTTATTTTAAGGAATAATCAAAATAACAGATTGATACAGGTGATGGTGAGGCAGATTCTGACTTTTAAAGTTTAGAGTGATCATAAATTGATGCCAGCAATCACATGTCTGCAAACCAAACCAATAACTTTTAATTAAAGAGCCAATCAGAATATTATTTTAATTTAGTAATATGCAAATTTCTAAATAAATCCAACTTTAGTTTTTTTTAATTTATTTAAACGATGTTTTACTGTTTCTAATCAATGGAAACAAATGAAAGGTATATATTAAACACTAAATAAATGTCTGAGATTTCCTTAATATTACTAAAATGTCATATTTCTCCAATATTTCGTTTTTTATGTAGAAATATTGCATTTTATAGAAAACAAAATCTACCTTACTCAAACTATATATGGAGAGAGTTCCTTAACCAAATATTCAATTCTTAAATATTTTAATTATTACCTTAACACCCTAATTTTCATTTTGTGGACCAACAAATTTTAATTTTCTTGTTAAACTTTTTTTTTTCTGTCACCTGCTGAATAAAATTTCTATTTGTAGTTTTATGGATTCCATAAAGTTGATTTAAGTTACCTTAGTAAAACGGTTGGTAGTAAAAATGTATTTATTTCATTTGTTTTATCGTTAAACAGCAATAATAATAATAAATTAAAAACAAAATGTTCAATCTAATCTACAGCTTGAGCTGGACTAAAAACATATTAAAGAAAATGAAGTGGATCTTACAGTGGCACTGCTCAGCCCGGCGCTCCGTCTCCCCATGCTTCACTCCGGTTATCCGCTTCCACAGGAGCCCCAACTCGCACCTCTCTTGCATAGAGGGTGGTGTTTGTTGAGGTTTGCGTGCAGCCAATCTCCACGGCGTTGCCCTTGACAACCACGTCCATCAACATTGGAGATCCAATCGGCGCAAGGGGAGAGGAGGGGTCCAGGTGCGCCTCGGCATCAACTTGGCAGAGCGCCTGGGAGCCGCCTATGGGCAGGAGAGGATCTGTCAAATGCGAGCCTCCTTTAATGAGAACGACCAGTCCACCTCCGAAAGTCATGGCGACCGCAGCGTCCAACCACTACAGCATCCTCACCTCCAGCGCATCCATCGTGCACTCGGATGCCGGCAGCATGCAGCAAGCCGCGGCGTACCGGGACGCGCAGAGCCTGTTGCAGAGCGACTATCCGCTGCAGAGCAACAACCACACGCTCAGCCACGCGCACCAGTGGATCACGGCTCTGTCCCACGGAGAGGGAGCCCCGTGGTCCTCTAGCCCGCTCGGCGCGGAGCAGGATATTAAACCCGCGGTTCAGGGCACGCGGGACGAGATGCACAGTTCCAGCAACAACCTGCAGCACCAATCACGGCCGCCCCACTTGGTGCACCAGACGCACGGGAACCACCACGACGGCCGCGCGTGGAGGACCACGACGGCGGCGCATATACCGAGCATGGCGACGACGAACGGCCAAAGCCTTATTTACTCCCAGCCGGGGTTCAACGTCAACGGGCTGATCCCGGGCAGCGGGCAGGGGATGCACCACCACAACCTCAGAGACAGTCACGAGGAGCACCACAGCCCGCACCTCAGCGAACACGGCCACCCCCCGTCCCAGCATCAGCACCAGCACCGGCCGCAGAGTCACCACGACCACTCGGACGAGGATACACCGACCTCAGACGATCTGGAGCAGTTTGCCAAGCAGTTCAAACAGCGGAGGATAAAGCTGGGCTTCACGCAGGCGGATGTGGGACTCGCCCTGGGGACCCTCTACGGAAATGTGTTTTCCCAGACCACCATATGCAGGTTCGAGGCCCTGCAGCTCAGCTTCAAAAACATGTGCAAGCTGAAGCCTCTGTTGAACAAGTGGCTGGAGGAAG
This sequence comes from Oryzias sinensis, assembly GCA_037389245.1. Lineage (NCBI taxonomy): Eukaryota > Metazoa > Chordata > Actinopteri > Beloniformes > Adrianichthyidae > Oryzias > Oryzias sinensis. The sequence continues at coordinate 30,798,538 of CM074491.1, read as the reverse complement.
CGGACTCCACGTCGGGCAGCCCGACCAGCCTGGACAAAATCGCGGCGCAGGGGAGAAAAAGGAAAAAACGGACTTCAATCGAGGTAAGCGTAAAAGGAGCTTTGGAGAGCCATTTTTTGAAGTGCCCTAAACCGGCGGCGTCGGAAATAATCTCCCTGGCGGACAATCTTCACCTGGAGAAAGAAGTGGTGAGGGTCTGGTTTTGTAACAGGAGACAGAAGGAGAAGCGCATGACCCCTCCCGGTGGAGCGCTGCCGGGGAGCGAGGATGTGTACGGGGACACGCCGCCGCACCACGGGGTCCAGACCCCGGTCCAATGAACCCTGCTGGAGCGCTCCTATAGGACTAGCTCATCCTTTTTATTTATCCCTGAGGTTATATATAAATCACTGGACTAAGAAGAGATCTAGTGGGTGTTTTATGTATAATAGATCGCAGTGAGAACTCACACAATATCTGCAGAGAATATCTGAGAAATGGAACATGAGTGAGGGGAGTACAGGACATTTTTTTAGCCCTGTTGGAGCTAAAGGAACAAAAGCCTGTTTGTGTTCTCCGAGGATTCATGCCCAGCACTGTGACCCCAGTCGAAGCAGTTCCAAGGTGTAGCTTCTGTTTTGTGCTGAAAATATACTTGATTAAAAAAAGAAAAGAAAGAGACGAAGGAAGCTTTTATTTTTGTGGAATATTTTTCATTTGCCACTTTTGCATCACCCCCTCAACCCCTCCCCTCTCCAAGCAAGTGTTTTGTTGCCGTGCGTAAAAAGGAGACCAAAAGACGCGTTAGACTTGCCGCTCCAAACCGTGCGTCAGGCAGTGATGGGTGCGTGAGTGGTGCAGTGGGACGGGGGGGGGGGGGGGGGGGGTCGTAGGAGCTGCGTCAATAGAAGGCCAAGGCCGGTAGAGAGGCTGTAGCCCCAGTCCAGGAGAGTCCAACCAGCCGCCAGAGTCCCATCTGTCAGCTCAGAACCGCTGTGAAACTCAGACTGCGGCCCGTTCTGTGACGATTGAGGCTGCCGTTAATCTGTTATTATTATTATTATTATTATTATTATTATTATTATTATTATTATTATTATTATTATTATCTCACAGGTGCAGCGCATTGGCCTTAACTCGTTAATTACTCAGAGGTCAGCGGTAAATAAACTGCTTGACCTCTGGTGTCAGCGAGCAGCTCAGTCAGAAATTCCCTTCTCCTTTTTTACACAGCAAGAGTTAAATAATATCATCTCCTCCCTCAGAGCCGCTCCCTGCTCCAGGAGGGGATTCGTGGTTGATTGGAATAAATGGCACTTTCCCACAACAAGACGGTCTCTGCAAATCGCAGCAGAAATAAGAAGACAGCAGCTCTCTCAGATTATTGGGATCCACTCCTGTAAATATTGTATAATTTTGAAAATCAATGTCTTTTTTTTATCTTTCACTGGGGCACTTTTTGTGGATTGTTGGTTTCAAACAGGAGTAAGTCGAGTTTCAGGGTGTAGCCTAATCCATTGCCTTTTATTTCTCATTGTTGCCAAAATTATGCTTTTATTGCCTTGGCGAAGGCATTTGGTTTCATTTAAATTCACTTTGCATCACATCTGTTCGTTTAAATTTGGAGCAGGTTGGTTATTTCCCCCACTGGCCTTTGCTGGATTGTTTTCCAAAACAAAATTTTAAAAAAAGAGAATTAAAAAACTGCGTCAGAGGAGCTTTCTAAGCTTTTAGATGGAATTTGAAAGAATAGAAAAAATCAAATTAAATTATGTCAAACAGAAATTTATTAACTAAAATTTTAATACAGCTTTTTAAAATTTGTATTTTCTTGGAATTAATACTTCATTTGATTTCTAAACAACAAAAACGTGTATTATCATAATTATTATTGTTATCATTATTATTAATATTGTGAGCGCCGCTGTTTTTGTGAGCTGTTCGTCACGCATTTAATTCAAGCCATTCTGCTCCTTTTTGTTGCTTTAACGTGGAGGAAAACTGATCGCAGACGATTTGCTTTGTTTTCTTAGTTATGTTAATGAAATCGTAATTTATTCCGCGATTTTTTTCAACAGATGACGTCAAGGGCGAGATTAAAAATAGTTCTATATACATGAATACATTTATATATAGTAACCGCAGGGAAGGCTTTTGTTTTGTATGGAAAAGAGAAAAAATAGATATTTTGACTTTACAGGGAGGATGCCACAGTCTGCAGCGTCACAGTAAATGTACATAGGCCTTCATCTTTTCCCTGCACCGTAGCCCCCCCCCATCCATCCATCCATCCTTATTGACACCCCCCCCCCACACACACACACACACACACTTTATGTTCGTTCTGTAAAGAGCAGCAGAAAGGATCCTGGCTGTTTTTCTCGGTAGCTTTAATGAAACCATTCTAATGTTGGAAGTTGTTGGATGTAGACCTGTAGCAACCCCAGCGTTGTTTTTCTTTCTTAATTTATTTTTTTGTAAGGTTATTTTTGTTGTTGTTTTTATTCAGGGTTTGGGGGGCGGGGGGGCGGAGGAACTCACTGGATAAACTTGGGGAAATGAAAAAACGCGGAGGTGAAAACGTGTTTCATCATTGGACACATGAACGACGGACTTGCACATTTTTAAACAACGGGGTTGATAATAAACAGCTTTTTTCCAACTTCCAGACTAAATGTTGTTTTTTGTACAGAAACGACGTGATGCTGTCATCATTGTACGTGAATGTGAGGAGTGTGCAGCTTTCTGACAGCTGAGGTGTTCAAATATTGTTTTACTGCAGTTTGCAGCTCTGTCCGTGGCTGTGGGGTGGGGGAGGGGGGTGTCCCAAAGTTTGAAAGAGTTTGAAGATTTTATTTTGAAAATCTCCAAAGATGGGATCTGTTGTTTTCATTATATTTTTATCTTGTCACGTGCAATACGAAAAAAACAAAAATAATATTTTTATTTTATTTTAATCCAAAAAGAAATGGATTAAACTGATAGTTTTTGTTCTCCTTTTAAAAAAAGTTCAGCATTTTTAGTTAATTTATATATAATTTTCTGGACTCATGCATTTAGAAATTTTCTACAAAAATGATGCATTAGTTCAGTGTGCGCTGAGTTTGGGTGTGAGTGTCTTTCTGCTGATTTTGTGCGGGGTCCAGCTTTGTTTGTGTCAGCTGTTGCAGCGGTGAGTCTGCCCGCATTCAGAGCCATTTCCACAATCACTGCAAATATTTTAATCGTAAAAAAATACATATTATTTGAAAGGCCATATTGTCAAATGTGCATAACGTGATGGTTTCTCCCCCTGAAGAAATGAGTTTGACCTCGCTGTTGTTCAGACCAATGCTGCGTCCCGTGCAGGCCTCTCAGGCTGCGAGGACAAATACGGTCTGGACCATGGCGTAAAAACGCGCCAAAGCGCGAGCGCGCATCTCTGCCTCATCACCACCCCTCGCCTGTCGACCCTCCACTTGGAGGCCTGACAAGAAACGACGGACGGAAGCACGTGGACCCCCCCCCCCCCCCCCATCCCCAAAGCAGAGTGTAAGTTGAGAGTTGAAACAATAAAAAATAAAGGACGCGCCCTCCTGCCCTTCATCTGCTCTCTGGCAGATGCAATTAATAGCGCGTCGCGTTAATTACACCTTTCTTTTTATTTAGGTGAAATTTCCCATTAGGCTTCAGGAGAGAGTTAAAAAAAAAAGGCCGCGGCTGCGCGTTGGTGCGGATGAGAGAAGAGGAGAACTCCGGTGCTCTACCGCCATCTAGCGGCGATGCGACCACTAGAAGGTGAGTCTGTACTTTTTGATTCAGGTAGGAGGAAGTCTTCTCATGGAGAAATACATTAAATAAACATTTGTTCCTGTATTTCCATGTAAAAAAAACTGTTTGTGTTGTTCCTGTTTATGGAAGGAGTTTTTTTATTTGCTTCAAAAACCCTTCCAGTATCACAGAGACACATCTGACCTTCGCAATGGAAATCACTGCAAAATATGAATCAATGTAATGAAACAGCTGCTGATGATGTTGAAGATGATGATGTTAGTTTGAATCTTACTGGAAATCCACTCAGTCTTAACTAAGGTGATTTCAGTATGAACACCACTGAAAGATCCCCCATGGATTTGCCTGATTGATTTAAGAAGCTTGCACACTTTTACTGAGATGACCCAGGGATATGTCTGATAGAGACCTCAGCTGTTTTTCTGGTTAAACATATATAAATCTTTCTCTAAAAGCCATCCATCCATCTTCAGAACCTGCTATATTCCCTGTCAGGGGGACTGGGTTGTCTCAGCCAATCCTACTGTCTGGCGCAGACCCACAGTACCTGTTCAGATACACCCTGAACAGGTCGCTAGTCTGTTGCAGGGCCACACAACTACACACACCAAGGGGATTTTTGAGGACAATAACAACAAATACAAACTATTACTGTTGAAACCAAAACAGCAGGCATTTGCAGCGAATCTGGGAATTGTAGTGGACCTTACAGATGTCCAAATATCCCAAAATTTGATGCTAGCAGTTATTTCAGTTTTACAACTCAAACCAGACTGAGTTCATGAAAATTGAATATGAGGTTTAGAATCATCTCAGATTTTTGTTTTTTTTTCTGTCTGAAAAATCATGATTGAACTTTGAAAGCAGATGGACTCTTGTACTGCTTTAAGGATCAGGACGTGGCTAAAACACAGAATGATTATTTTAATATAAAACAGATTAGTTCAGGTGTGGGAGGATATCATCTGTAACATCAGGACATTTCTTGATGTTTAATTAATTCTGTGTTTGCTTTATTTAGTCCTCCAAGAGCTTTTCATCTACTACAAAGTAGAACAGCATGTCCACATGTGGAACACACAAAGACAAATATCAATCACACTTTCAATCTGCTGTTTCTCTGCCCCCTGTGCTCTACACCCACACCCACACACACACACACACACACAAACACACACACACAATAGTGACACAAGCTCACAGGCTGCAGACTATTCCCCCATTTGACATCCTTGTTGTTTGTTCTCACTCAGATGCATCGCAGCTAATTACACTTTGCACACTTAGGCGCAGAAAATGCGCGCATGCGTTCATTTGTAAACGAGTTATTGTTTAATTATAACTTCACATGAACTTTGCTGATCGGTGGGGCGAATCGTGTCTCTCCTTCAGCGCATAATTACTCAGGCTGTAATTGCCGGGCCTGTTGGTGAAGCGTGCTCGTCTTCCTCCGTGTCGGCGCCTCTTGGAGGTGGCCAGAGAAGTTCTTCCACATCTCAGATGCTTCAGCTAAAACCAACAGTTTTAATTGATATTATTAGCAAAAATTACATTCCTAAAGCTCATAAATAAATATTTTGAAAGTTTAAAAAGAGATTTTAAATGAAGTTGATCTAGATAGAAATCTGTAAAAATCCCACAGTGCATCTTCTGTTCAAATAATTTCTCAAACAAAAACTCTGTGGGTTTTGTGAGACAACTCTTCAGCTTGAGAAACAGTGTTTATCTTTCAGCAAGCATCACACAGCCTTCTGAACAGCCCTGTGTGGTCTTGCTTGTTTACAGTAATTACACAGACTTTCACAGCAGGACAACAGCATGTGTGCATAAAAAAACCCACCATCCTGGTGGATTTAGACATGGGTAAAGCAGTGCTGCTTCACAATGCCGTCTGTGGATTTCACTGCTTAAATGGATTTAGGAACCTGAGCTCTGACATTCTCCATATCCTTGAAAAAACACAAAACATAATAAGCACAGACATGGCAGTGAAGACTATCAGGGATGTCTTCAAAAGGAGAGCCAGAGCTGGGGAACAAGGGAGGGAAGAGTGAGCCACATAATGATGGGTATCACAGTGAGGCTCCCCTCAGGCAGCTCTGAGGCCTGTCAGGTCCCAGCCTGGGGCCGGCTCAGAGGAGACCATCTTCACAGCCGTGCTGCTCACTTTGAGGTTGCAGGGAGCTGAAAAAAACACCCGGGACAACAATGTGCCAATGCTCCTCTCCCAGTTTTTATGCAAAATTTATCACCAACACCCGCATCAATATATTCCCTCTCCAGATTCATCAAGCTCTGTTTACAAGCTCTTGAAAGACAAATAAAAAGCTGAACTAATTGCTGTTGATCTCCTCCTGAGTATATCAGCCTCATACAAGAGCATGACAGCGAGACATCAAGCTGCAGAGCAGAGAGCCTCCATGAATCACGCCTGCACGCTGCAGAGGCAGCGGCAGCGGCGGCGGCGTTAGTGGCGGAGGAATAATCATCGGGGAGGCAGGCCAAATTAATACTTCAGCCGGGGCCGCCTCATTCTCCATCATTAGAGCACATTACAGGGCCACAATATACATCATTAAACCAGGCATAAACAATTCATTAAAAGGCCGTTAAGAAGACAAGCTAATGTCACGTCTCCCTGTTGTATTAATAGACTGTAAAATGGCTGAGGGTTAAGGCAAAAACCATCATTCTGCAGCAACTATCCAGTCACTCATCCTGAATAATGGCTGGAAAATTTAACAGGCAAGTCTCTTTCTAATCACACCATCTCACTTCATGAAGACCCAGCAGTTAGACCATTTATTTTTCTGCAGCAGACGGTATAATGTTCATTCAATCAGGGGGAAAACGGAATACGTCTAAATAAGACCCCTGCCTCCCCTTAATAACTGTCTTGTTCAAACTATGTGAGAATTAAAGGAGCCACGGCAGATCAGTCATCAGCGTTCACTTTATTTAAAAACCCTGTGTCGTTGTGGGAAAGACATAACAGGACGTCCTGCCCAAGCACGCCACAGAGGTTAATCACATGACCAGAGTGCATATTGATTACAGAGGAGCAAGAAGACCCCCAGCAGCCTCTCCCCACAAACACTTTGATTCTGACAGCTACCATCAGGCTGTCCTTCATGCTGGCGTTTCCCTGGCATCACTGCAGCGCTTCTATGTGAATCTAGCTGAGGTGAATTCCTGGATTTTTTCAGATAGGCCAGAAAAATGTGCTGCACAGATATGAAACGATCACAACCTGCTGCAGCTTTAGTGAGAATTGCATGATCATCTGAAGGAGGCACTGCTGTCCATTCTGCCCCATTATTAAGCCCCGGGGCTGCAGGTCAGAAGGGACTGAAATACTTCTCAACCCTAAAAAACAAAATTGAGATGAAATGTAATCTTAATGGGGTGTTTCACGCATTAGATCATTAGGCAAACTCACGGTTTGACTTTAGGACTCTGAGTCAATAAAGTCAAGGAAAATAATCAACTTAAACTCTTAATCACATACAACCTCAAAAACTGTACAGTTTAGGTTCCATAAACAAGAATTCAAACCATCAAACCAATCAGGAGAAAACCTGGACACCACAGGAGCAGAGACTAAAGAAATAGATATCATTGCATACGAGTCCACTTGTCTGATGTACAATATATGGCAAATGAACAGATCCATTTCTGACTGTGACACATGACTGTAAATGTACTTTGGTTAAGGAAGGTACAAGCTCTGCAAACCACTACAATCTACAGCATAAGGCACAAATATTTACAAACATGAACATTAAACTCAAAATGTTTCAAAGAGAAAAATGACCAAGTTGAAACAATTATTCCAGCAGCAAGATATTTTCTAAAGCACAACAACAAATGTGAAAGGATTTCTCCTTTGTCTCAGTTCCTGCAGTGTTAGTTTGAGTTTACAGCGAGCTGCACTCCAGAGATGTCCTTTGTGTTGTTGTGAAGCATTCTGTGTGAGGAGGATGCGCCTTTACAAACCCTGAGTTTAACACCAGACACTGAGGTAACAGCGGTCACATGCTGCCCTCAGTTTACATCACAGCTTTTTACTACACAATACAAAATGAAAATTATTTGCAACATAAGTGCAAATCATTTCAGAATATCTGAATAACTTCTAATATCACCAGAGCCTTCATTATAAACCCTGTTTGAACCGAAATGCCAATTTAAAGAAGGTAAAATCACTAACAACTCCTCACTTCTTTATGTTGTTTAAGAGAAATCAGGTTTTCCAATTACGCAAAGACTTTGGTTATTTTGATGCAGAAATACTACACAACACGCTGATAGTCCTGCACCTAAAGACGCACAAAAATGAAATGACCCTGGCACCAAAAACAAAACCCTTTTTCCTAAGGGACAACACAGTTTAATCATGCTCGAGGGATTCTCATTATGAAAGAAAAAAGGTCAAATCAGTGCAAAGATGATTCAGGGAAAGAACCGGAGGACAGCAAGTGAAAAGCTAATGTTTGAGAAAAGTCAACTCAACAAAACGGACTGTACTTTTAAAGGCAGAAACACCCAAGAATGTAAACCAAAACGTTCTCCTTTCTCCTGAAATGTGCTAACAACATCTACACAGCTGAAAACCATTCAAGACTGCAAAAGGCGCATTTTTGGAGTAAAATAAGTAAGATAATCACACCAAGACCAATTGATTCAAACTTCAAATGTGTCTTATTTCTGCTTTTCCATTGACTGGTAAAAGACCTATTTATGTTTTCTGCTGTACGAGTTCTTTCTAAATGTGTCATCAGTGCACTTTAGTGCTACAGCAGCTGAAGGTGTCTCTTCATCTTTACGTCTGCAGTTTGAGCCCCAGAATTTACGGTTAGCTTTACACAACACAACGTGTAAAACATGACCAACCCAGACTTGAATGGAACAGGCTTGGACCAACAACATTTTAAAAAGAATCCACTCTTACTTTTAAATACTTCCAAACAGGCCTACACTAACATTTAACATTTCTTTAATTGATCATCTTTGAAGATGAGAGTGCACACTTCTAAAGTGAGCTGAGAAAATGCTTTAGAAAAACTATAAACTTAATGCTTTAAGGTTGTAACCTAAATAAAATAGCTTCACTCGTGTTCAACGGTTTGGTGAAGTGGTCTTAATACAACCCAGAAAAATATTTCTAAAAAAACGTCAAATAAAACGACTAAAGGAGTCCCTCCGTCATTTGTCTCTGTAAACCTGCACAGGTGTACCATGTAAATGAGGCTGCAGGTAAAGGAGAACTCTAGCAGACTGTAAGGAATTGAAGCGATGACTGACAGCTAACCCGACCTCAACAGGAGATCTGTCTGTTACAACAAAGACAAAAGGGATACAATTTCTTCAGATCTGCAAAAGATATTTGCTGTTTTCAGTTAACCTGGTCTCAGATTTTGAGCAAGTACAAACAAAACAGGAAGATTATGAAAGATGAGCGTACGGGCGGGAGAGCGAGGGTGAAGAACGCTGACATAGCAGAAATGAAGTCCAACCAAGGAGAAACAGGAGTCAGTGGAATATAAAAGGGCTGTAGAAATGTAGGTGTTGTAATTTCTAAACATGCCTCAGAATCATGGGCCTACTGTCATGTCGAAAAGGTAGACAGGTCGTGTGAACACAGAAACCCTAAAGGACAAAGAGAAAACAGTCCCAGCAGACGTCTCTTCTGAATAAGCAGGGAGCGCAGCAACAGAAATCAAGGCTAAACTAAAGTTGGGACATCACCTTTGCAGCTGAAAGCATGAGTGGTGATCATGTGGAAAAGTTTATCTTCCCACAGACAACAGGGAAAAGTCACCAGAGCAAGCAATATTTCAATGTGTGTGTGTGTGTTTAAGGAAAAGTCTAACCTGATTTATTGCAATACCAGAAAAAAGCTCCAGAGAAAGAATTTAGTTCCAATGTTTCATGTTTTAAGTTTATGTTTTACTCAAAGAAAACAGAAAAGCTTCAACACAATGTTCTAACTCTGTTTTTCTTTTGTTTCATTTTTTTTCTTTTTAAATGAGCTGCAGAATTTCAAACAAATCTTTTACAACATTTTTACTTTTTGCTTCTGATGTGCTACAAAAAACTTTTTCTGCTGTCAAGAATAAAAAAAAGAAAAACTCTTTGTTCTCATAATTATTATTGTTTTGACAAAATATGACTTTTACCTGAATTACTTTAAAGATTAGACCATCTTTGCCCGAAGTTCTCTGTGCAAAGGAAAAATAATCATTTTTAAAAAAGTCCACCAACTACAAAAAGCGAAGCAGAAATCTGAAAGCTCTGAGGGAAGAACGTCTGCCGTCTCTTTCTTATATGATGAAAAACTTTGAGTGTATTTCTATTCAAATGTAAGTTTGCATTGGAGTGCAGATCTAGTATGAAATAACCTACCATTTTAGAAGAAGTGATGAATGCAGAGGCTCAGTCAAAGCCCTGAAACCAGCTGCTATAAGCAGAGCTGTGCAGGTCAGTAATCTGAGCCAAAGTTAAGACCACAACCACTGGAAAACTGTAAAAAATGTTTGGTTTTCAATCACGTCTTGAAATTTATCCACAATAGTGGAAGAATGGTGACTTCCTAAAATGATAGGGCCAACATTAATTCATGTTTTACAAATGTATAAGAAGGCACTGAGCAAAAGGACTAAGCCTTTGTGAGATGAATACGTGAGGCCAGAACAGTTGGGACAGAACAAAAATAACTCCTTACATTGGTATGAGATGCAAGCAAAACAAACTGTGCCTTTACTTTAACCTAATTTTAAAAACTCCCAGAGGGCTAAGCTGTTTGTGTTCAGTCGGTACAATCCTCCAAAAGCTCTTTAACTTAGAACAACCTTGTTGTTTACTGTCTAACAGAAGACTTTGTCTGTGGTGCAGGTTCTTCATCTCCTCTGACCCGCCTCCACCTTATTTTGGGGCAGCATCTGTTGGGTAGCAAGCTTCCCTCCGCTTGCCTCGTGGCAGAAAGAAAGGGGACCGTGGAGTCACTGAGTAAAACTTTTCTTGATGAAAACATTGGGGAAGAGGCTGGACAGCTCTTGGACGACCTGCATGTCTATCTGGGAGCAGAAGGAGATGTCCAGGAGAAGAAGTTTAGGACAAGCCTGAAGGAGTTTCTTCAGAGAGGCAGCACTCACCAACCGTGTGCCTGTTTGAGAAGAACCACAGTGATGGGAGAGAAAACGTTAAAGAGACTCTGTTACTGGATAGAAATCCAGTCATTCATTGTACCAAAAGAACAGATTTAAAAATATTAGTCATAATGTCAGGCATCGTTCTTGTTTTAGTGGGTTTATTAACATTGTTACAATGGAGAACACGAGAGTTCTTCAGAGACAAAGTGAGTCACAGTTTATCCTGAAAGTGAATCAATGTTCTTTGACCAAAGATATTAATGCTAAACCTCTAAAAAAAAGCTTCCCGATCTGCTAAACATCTGTGTGAAACATTGAAGACCAGCTGGTGGGAGGGCGTGGAAACCGGGGGGGGGGGGGGGTCACTCTATAGCCGAGGGGCCAAAATCCAAAACATGCAGAAGGTCGCGGGCCGAACAGGAGAAATGTTAAATGAATACACTATAACTAAACTTTTAAAACGTAACTTTTTAAAAACATAAATATGAATAAAAATAGACTAAAAATATTATTCTGGAATAAATCAACTTAAACCTTAAATAACTTATATTTCTCTCTTCACAAAAATATATCCTATCAAAATGAGACCAGTTAGAAATAAGCAAACGTTAAAAGAAAAAAAACATCAACATTTCTTTACCCTTATGCCATTTAATATAGAAAATAAACTTAAATAGTAAATTTACCAAATGATTTTGCTCTCCATAAAAAAAAAAAAACTTGAATTCAAAATAGGTGAATGCTGCCTAACAAAGCAAACAAATTTGTGCTTTTCAGCAATAACAAATCAAATTTAGTTTTCTTTGCTCTTGTCTCATTTTATCAGTGTAATTAAACGGCGAGCTGGATGTAGCCCGCGGGCCTCGACTTTGACACATGATGTAAACAGGTGAGTGAAGGCAGGAGGGGTCGGGTTTCCTCTGCACCAACAGTTCTGCCCACATGTCGGAGGTAAAGTTCTAACGAGCACCTGCCGCTCTGCCGAAACTATGTCCCCGGAAACTAAAAGCTTTTTGATTTTGGCTAAAAACATCATAGTTGAAAGACCACTGGGACAGCTTTAAAAATGCATCAAAAGATAATCAAAGCAGGACTTTAACAACTACAGTTAACTGATGATAAGCTTCACCTAAAAAGCATTGACACACAATGGTGGTGCTGAAAGTGTACCGAGTATGTCGAGATGCTGCAGGGAGGGACACCAGGCAGTCAGCTCCTCTATGTCAGAGTCACAGACGGTGCGGTTGGCAGTGAGGAAGAGCTTTCGGAGTCGAGGCAGACTGCGGGCGAGCTGCTGGAAACAGCCGGTGCTGCTCTGCAGCGTGGGACACCAGCCCAGGTCCAGCTCCTCCAGCATCCTGATCAACCACATGACACACATGAAAACCATGGAGACCCAGCTTTAAACTCAGTCAGGCAGTGATTTCCCTATGAAAGGGAGTCACATTTGGAAGAAACATGGACAGATTTGTGAAATTCCTGCTCTATTAAGAAGCTTATTTCAGTTGAGTCTGTAGGATTTATCACGATGATTAATGATTGAGCAGAAACAGAGCAATCTTTTACAAAAAGAATGTTATTATCAGTTGTATTTTCCACCTGCAGGTTTTGCTCACCTGCAACCAGAAACGAGCTCATTGAGGCCTCGGTCAGTCAGGTTTCTACAGCGCCACAAGTCCACAGAGCGCAGGGAGCGACAGCGCGTGGCCAACATGCTGGCTACAACATCATAGTCATCGATCTGAGGAGGATCCACGCAAAAACCAAATTAGAAACAGGAAAACTGCATTTCCTGAAAATGCATGTAAATGCTGACAGCTGAAGCTGGGCTTGAGGATACAGAGGTACTCGGAAGCAAATAAGGACATGTAGAAAACTGAAAAAGTTGCTAGAACTTGCAGGTAGCCCACTTAGTCCTAATATAGCCAAGTAAAATACAGCTAATGCTAAACCCTGTAATATGCCGCTGTTTATTCGTATTTAAATTGCGCAATGATAAATGTGTTATCTGCGTGTGCCTTCTTCAAAACAGAGTTGAACATGGTTATATAATGAAACCTAAACCTAATATTAAATGTAATATCACCAACACTAGCTAATACAAATGACCAAAGAATTGTTAAATGTAAGAATTGTTGGGCGGGCCACAAGCCCCCCGTTTCACTCCACTTGCTCTGCTCAAAAAGTAAAATAATTTTAAGCAAAAAAGGCCCCAAAAAAAGACTACATTTTTAAAAGAAACACGAAAATTTGTTTTAAAAAGAAAAAATACGTAAAAAACAAAAGGATTTAGACACCAAGATTAATGCTTAATTCTTTTCCCTCCCTAATAATGTGCTACTGTGTTAAAAAGTGTGTATTTTTTCTTTTTAACATTTTTTTTCACATATGATAATTAGAAAATTCTACCACTTTATGTGGTCAAATGTCAGTTAGATTCAAAGTGTTTCCACACATAGGAGTGGAATGATGGACAGATCATTTTTTGCTGTCATTACGTGTGTTTGCTGTGATGGTGTGTTGTTGTTTTTTTGTCATTATAGAAAAAAAAACCCCAACATACCTCAATCCAAATGGTATTTTCCAAAATCGATATAATGGATTTATTTCATTTTGAAATGATTTTTATAACGTACGGAATGACTCAACAACTTGCCTACGATCTGGTTGGATAGTAAGAATAGAAATCAGTTAATCGATTAATTGTTACACCCATTACTGCACTGAAATGCAATTTGTATGCAAGTAATAGCTGGGAATATGACAAAAAGAACCTTGAACCTTAAGCATTACTGTTGTAGTACCTGAGTTTTCTTAAACAGAATACACATCAACCAGCCCACTATAGTGCTGCTGTTTATTAATGTACTCTTTTACTACTTTTCACTTAAATTGATAATTAAAAGTTTAAAAGGTTCTTCTAGCTTGGAGTATTCCAACATTTTTAGCTCTAAAGGAGCAGAATAAAAGTTTCAAAGCTTTCTTCTTCATGATCATTGAAATCTGTAGGACACTCAGATCCATAAACTCTAAAACAGACTTTCCTAAATGCTGCAGACAGTATGTGGAGATAGAGATAATGTTTTGTTTCAAACTAGTTCATTTCTCACAGATTTATAGCAGACTTTGCTATGATTTCTTTATGAAAATACTTTTGAATATATGGCAGGACTATAAAAACTGGTATGAGCAGCCATGAATCAGTCCGTGGTGGATTCTCTACATCCTGCTGAGTGTTTCGACATACTGGAATGATAAAGTGTCAGTAATAGCCGGCATCACAACTTCCCTTTCTCTAGAGACCAAGAAAGACATTACTAACAAAGAGTCCCTTGATCAGACTTTCAGTGTTTTGGCTTAGTGTTAGATAATGTGGCCATTTTTTAATCCTTTCATCCACAGATGAAAGCAAATAAACGCATTTAACAGATAAACATCTGATACCTTAACCACCAAAATGACTGCATTTAGAACATTTCCCTGAGTTATCTTTGGATGAAACTGTCTTTGAGCATGTCTACTGTCAATCACTGATAGCAGTGCAGTTATTATTGAAGAGATCACAAGAGGAACTGTTCTAAAATGTTGCGTTCTTTTCACGTTTTCCTCTTTTTAAATCTTGATTTGAGTTAGATACATTCTGTAGCGACTGACGTTAAGCTGTTTTAATCTGTCCTGCATTGCTATCCTCAGTTATGGTTAAAAGATTCTGTTGTGTTCTGTGTTTCCATTGGTGCTCCAGTCAGTTAGATGAATGTGGTTGGAAGAGTGTGGGTGGGGGCAGAGGAGCGAGTGAATGTAACTCTTGTGCTATCTTATGGGGTCCAGATGACCCCACCCTTACATTGACGTGTTCTCCCTACCATGACAAAGGTGGATAAAGGTGGAAACATTTCATGTAATCCATGGACACCAGTGAAGATCAGAAATCATTGAAGAAAAAAGGTTCAGAGCACTGTCTAGTGGGTCTAGATGACCCCACTTCCAATGTTAAAGTGCCTAGGATAGCACAAGGGATAAAGGATTGTCGTGAGAGAGTGTGTGCGCGGAAATTGAATAAGAAGACAGCGTCAGGGCGAGTTTTCCGTTTTGGGCCGTGTTTGCCGTGGTTATGGCGGACAGCAACCGTTTAAGCTGTCTACGACTTTTCATTATGTCCAACCGGACGTTACAATACATGTATGAGCACAGAGTTGTAGCGGAACAGACGGATCCAGTGTGAATCCACCCTAAAACGAAGATTTAAAGTCCCACTCTGACCATCTTTTAAGCTAATTTGTGACGTTTTCTAGGACTCAGTTTCTGCGAAAATTTTGCTTCTCAGTTGTGGGCTGGACTACTGGCGCAGAGAAGCCCTACCCCCCCTTTCTCTCTCTGTTGCTGAGAGCTCCACGTTTACAAACTCTCCCACTAACCTACAGTCCTCACACCCCCAGCCTAACATTCCTGGCACAACACAAATTATTGCTGGATGACTATATTGGAGCTATCCAGCTGTACAGTTTTGAGTCAGAGGCCATCTCAGCTAACATCTAAAAAAAAACATTTAAAAACAACACCAAAAAGACCATTTTTCATCGGAGTCGGTCTTTAAGTAATAAATGATACAAACACAGCTTGTTGACACATTGCTTGTATCTAAAAATAAAAAACTAAACAAGGATATTTTTAATGCTGACTTGTTTTATTTATGCAAATTGTTGTTAGTTAATAAATGTTTACAAAACAAGGTTATTAAGCATAACTACAAAAACTAAATAGCTTATTCGAGCACTTTCAGTGCTAATCTTTGAGAAATAAGATGCTTCTAAGTCAAAGCAACATTTTGGTATAAGAAATTATCACAGCTCATTATGAGAGAAAAAATCAAACTTTGTGTTTTTGGAAACAAAACAAAGATTTAACAGCACATGTATTTATACTGCAGCGTTGAGTGGATTTCGTGTGGGAACTATTGTATGTCTCCTGAGCCACACAATTAGGGTCTGAAGTATATTTACAGCTATATTTGCGCTACATTCATTACAGTGTTCATCCATGCTCACCCTCACACAGCTCCCCAGGTTGAGATGTCTCAGCTCTACGCAGAAAGTCAGGATGCTCAGGATGGCCGTTTGCTGCAGAGTGAAAGAAAATCAAATGTCTGCAGAGAGTCGGAATGCTTCCATAAATACACTGTAGGACAGGCACTACCGCATTAAAAAACAGGGTAGGAAGGATACCAATAATTGAAGGACCAGGGCCAAATTTCTAGCAAATACAAAACTATTTTCAAAGGTGAAAATATAGTGGGGCAAAAGAGTATTTTTCAGTCAAGTCCGTGTTGCCCAGCAACAGCCCCCAAAACATCACTGCTTTAGAGGAGATCTGCATGAAGGAATGGGCCAAAATACCAGCAACAGGTTATGAATACCTTATGAAGACTTACAGAAAACGTTTGACTGCTGTCATTGCCAAAAAAAAAAAGGTATATAACAGAGTATTGAGTAGAACTTTTGTTATTGAACAAACAATTATTCTCCACCATAATTTACAAATTACTTAAAATCAAAGTAGATGATTTCCTGGATTCTTTAATAGTTGGAATGTATCTGTGATGAACATTACAGTCTTTTTAAGAGGGATAACTGGCAGAATCAGTGATGGACAATTACTTTCTTGATCTTCTTCATGAAAAAAACTTATATTTAAATAAAGAAACACATCCAGTCTTTTCATGTTTGGAAGGCAATTTCTGGTTTAAAGGTAAAATAATGATACAGAGGATATCATTTTGAAATTTTTTAATAGAGTGAAAGTGAGAACTTTTCTTCAGTAGCAATTCAGCTAGGACGAATATAGAAGGAATTCAACGCGATGATTGCCAACACAAACACCTCTGTGACAGAAAAGTTTCAAGTAAGAGTGTCTTTTGTGTGTGAATGACTCTGTCTGGCATTTTCATAAACCTCTTCTCCCTGGCGAGGCAGTCATTTAATTAGAGCGCTGACAGGGTAATGACAGCTGAGATGTCCGGGCCTCAACAGACACACAGCTGTAAGCAACCTGCATGATGCCGCCTGACTCCACCGCAGAAACTCTACCCTGCCTGATGCCCACAGCAGCACTGAAACACCCCAGATGCTGCAGAAATGCTGAGATGCAAGACAAAAACCAAAGTCAGACACGCCTGAGCTCAAACACGAGCTACGCATCACTAACCTCAGTCAACAAGGTTTATCCAAAAAGACAACACTGGGCCGTGGGGGCTATTAGTCTATAACAACTGCACTCTGAAGCATCTTATAAAAAATGCATTTGTTAAAATCAGAAATTAAAAAGATCAAATATACTGTCAGAAAAGTAGAGGAATATCTGAGGCCTCGAGTATGACATTCCTAAAAGCGGAAACTGGCCCAAAAACATTCAAATGCCTTTAATTTAGCTATGATCACACACTGACCTTCTCACTAATGAATTCATTTGATCTCATCTCCAGTTTCAATCAGGATCAGTTCAATACAGTAAGTTTTCCAAATAAACTCTGCACTCTTCCAACTACTCCAAAAACAAGTTGTCCTTAAAGTCTGAAACAGGATTGTTCAGAGTTAGAAAATAAAGAACTGAAAGAAATTCATCTTGCTGCACAGAGTTACTCTGCCTAGAATATGGGAATAAAAGGAAAGATTATTTGGCAGTGGAAGTCTATGTTTCTTCTTCCTCTTTCGGCTCTTTCCCATCAGGGGTCGCCACAGCGAGCAAGTCGCATGGTAAACTTGGCAATATTTACGCCGGATGCCCTTCCTGACGCAACCTTCTCAAAGCAACCGGGCTTGGGACCGGCAGAGAAGTAGAGAATGGAACAGGGAGCAGCCCGGATTCGAACCCTGGTTTCACGGACGGAAGGCGCCGCAAACCAGCACCAGCTAAACCGGCTCCCTCAGTGGAAGTCTATGTTTCAATATTTAATTTTTTTATTTGCCTACAGTACAGACCAAAAGTTTGGACACACCTTCTCATTCAAAGAGTTTTCTTTATTTTCATGACTATGAAATATAACAAAAAAGTCTGAAACAACTAAAAATATGTCATATTCTAGGTTCTTCATAGTAGCCACCTTTTGATTTGATTACTGCTTTGTACACTCCTGGCATTCTCTTGATGAGCTTCAAGTCTCCTGAAATGGTCTTCCAACAGTCTTGAAGGAGCTCCCAGAATGCTTAGCACTTGTTGGCCCTTTTGCCTTCACTCAGCGGTCCAGCTCACCCCAAACCATCTCCATTGGGTTCAGGTCCGGTGACTGTGGAGGCCAGGTCATCTGGTGCAGCACCCCATCACCCTCCTTTTTGGTCAAATAGCCCTTAAACAGCCTGGAGGTGTGTTTGGGGTCATTGTCCTTAGGGTTGTGCCGATGGACAATACCATTGTTGATTATAAAAAACATTCACACGGGTCACACTTTCGGTTGGTATAAATCATTCGCACAAGCGCAGTAGAGCTGAAAATACCGGAAAAGAAAATTAGTTCCGCAGAGGGGCTACATGCATAGATACGTCAGCTCGGTAATACAAGAGATAATCTCCTAAATGTGCTTTTATTATTGTTACGGTTATTATGAAGCGTCTGTTCACTCATCATTTTATTTTTAATCCGTGTGGTCAGTGCTTTTTCTGTTGAAGAACAGAGCCGGACGGAGTTAGCAGTAAGCTAACACGGACTAACAACATTAGCTTTGGATGATCATAAATCCATGCGGGAAAGGCTGCAATCTGCATCTTGGCTGCACGTAAATGTGTGGGAATGACATCAGCCTTTATTTTGTCGGGACACGACTGGAAACACAAATCCACGTGATTGTTTGAACGGTTTCTAAGGACTGAGCGACATGTCTGCTTTGAAGCTTACACCGCCCCAAAAGCCGCTGTGTGTGTGTGTGTGCTAGCGGTCCGAGCTCTGCCCGGACACACACTTTACCGGGACACCCGGTTCTCCTGAGTTCGGTAGCTCGTTCACGTAGAGCTGTGGGACGGATCACAGTCCTAAGTCCCCCACACATAACAAAGCATCCTCCCTTCCCCCTAAACACAAAGCTCTTAAGTCCATCTGCTCTGCTCAGAGACATGGTTGCTCGCTCCACCGGTCCACCTGACTATTAAGTGCAGGAGCGGTCTACTTCTTTTCTATTTTTTTTGTTGTTTTTTTTGTTTTGTTAAAGTCACTTCCCTCAGTTTATACTGGATCATTGCAGATGAGTCATTAGTTGGGAAATAAAATAAATAAAGTAATAAAGTAAAATAATGAATAATAATCATATAATAACAATAAAATAACCCCCCCCCCCCAACGATCCCATCGTCCATAGTTGACTGCAAACAACATCGTCAACTGCCAATTTAAGGGACATCGACCAACCCTAATTGTCCTGTTGAAAAATAAACGCAAACCGGACTGAATAGCATGCCACTCCAAGATGCTGTGGTAGCCATGCTGGTTCAGTATGCCTTCAATTTGGAATAAATCCCCAACAGTGTCACCAGCAAAGCACCCCCACACCATCACACCTCCTCCTCCATGCTTCACGGGGGGAACCAGGCATGTAGAGTCCATCCGTTCACCTTTTCTGTGTCGCTCAAAGACACGGTGGTTGGAACTAAAAATCTCTAATTTGAACTCATCAGACCAAAGACCAGATTTCCAGTGGTCTAATGTCCATTCCTTGTGTTCTTTAGCCCAAACAAGTCTCTTCTGCTTGTCGCCTTTCTTTAGCAGTGGTTTCCTAGCAGATATTCTACCATGAAGGCCTGATTCACACAGTCTCCTTGTAACAGTTGTTGTAGAGATGTGTCTGCTGCTAGAACTCTGTGTGCCATTGACCTGCTCTCTAATCTGAGCTGCTGTTAAGCTGCCATTTCTGAGGCTGGTGACTCGGATGAACTTATCCTCTGCAGCAGAGGTGACTCTTGGTCTTCCTTTCCTGGGGAGGTCCGCATGTGAACCAGTTTCTTTGTAGCGCTTGATGGTTTTTGTGACTGCACTTGGGGACGCTTTCAAAGTTTTCCCCATTTTTCAGACTGACTGACCTTCATGTCTTAAAGTAATGATGGCCACTCGTTTTTCTGTACTTAGCTGCTTTTTCTTGCCACAAGACAAATTCTAACAGTCTATTCAGTAGGACTATCAGCTGTGTATCCACCTGACTTCTGCACAACACAACTGATGGTCCCAACCCCATTTATAAGGCAAGAAATCACACTTATTAAACCTGACAGGGGACACCTGTGACGTGAAAAACATTTCAGGTGACTACCTCTAGAAGCTCATCAAGAGAATGCCAAGAGTGTGCAAAGCAGTAATCAAATCAAAAGTTGGCTACTTTGAAGAACCTACAATATGACATATTTTTAGTTGTTTCACACTTTTTTGTTATATTTCATAGTCATGAAAATAAAGAAAACTCTTTGAATGAGAAGGTTTGTCCAAACCTTTGGTCTGTGCTGTATGTAAGAAATCTCCGCAATGATGAATTAAAGATCATCAAAACAGGAACATCTTTATTAATGTGTTTCTAGACAATCAAAACTTATTATTTGCTATTTATTACCCATACCATTTTATTACACACATGAATACTTCAAAATAAAAAGGTTCTCGTCCACAGGTGATGAACATCAATAACTGTGAGAACGTACCTCTATCTTAGTGCGGTAGAGCACCAGCCTGCGGAGATGTGTGAGTTTAGAGATGTGTGTGAAGGCCTGTGGGTGGAGGCGGTCACAGGAGGACAGATTGAGCTCCTGCAGGTCAGGACAAGCCTGAGAGATGACCTCCAGACGGGCTTCATTCAGGAAGTGACAGCATGACAGTTCCAGGCAGACCAGGCTTTGACCACAGGCCTTCAGAAAACTAAAAGAAAGTGATAGAATGGAAGAGGGACAAAAAAGAATTCAGATTAACCTCCCCAAAAGCTAGTGCTTTCCTTTAAAAAGGTTATCCTGCTGTTGAAATGACTCCCCACCCCAGGTTATTTATCTAAGCACGATGAGGTCTTTGAAGTGTCTCTATGTGAGAGTTTTCAGGGATTTTTCAAGGTCAGTTTTTAGGTTTTCTAGGAATTTGGGCCTTCTAACCTGCTGAAGCCTGTCAGAGTAAAGGCTCCACGGTTGCCGGTCCAGGACAGGTTGAGCCTCTGGAGGAGGGCGCAGCGGCTCTGCAGGTGTCCCAGGGAAGCGTCATTTAGCCGGGACCAGTAGGGTTGCAGACTCAGCTGGGTGTATTGCAGCGGGTCGCAGCAGTGCTGGTGCAGCAGCTTGCAGGTCTGAGCCAGACGGCAGAGGTCTGGGAGGGTCAGGTGGCTCAGTATCAGCTGGATGAGCTGCGCACAGAAGATGGGGAGAGGGGTCAGGGAAGGAGAGGAGGACCAGACAGGAAAAGGCAACAAACTGAAAGTACAGGGACAAAGCATGTTTCGCTCAACACAAGAGCAGTGTAACCTGGTATCAAATATAATGTAAAGAATATTAATTGTGTCCCCTCTATTAGGCAGATCTAAACAGTCAGCACAGAGCTCTGAGAGCAGGATGAGGAGTGAGGTGACTTGTTTTGCATAGTGGTTGCTTTTCAGAGAGAAAGAATGACTGTGCTTGTGTGACTGTCACAGTAAATTAACAATACCCTGTGTTCAAACTGGTATCAGCTGACAGATAATAGCTCTATTGTGTTTCTCCTGAAACAAACACACAGTTGTGGGGGCTGCCGTTAATTGCAGTGGTTTGGGGGAAAGATAAGAGAACAAATATCAAGAGAACCGCTTGGTGTTTTGGGCCTCGCCTCTGTTAACATGGCAAGAAAATGACACTGTGCTCATGATTGTTCGCCAGAACTGTCACGATCTGTCCAAAGCCCGAGTCCTAGTGTGGAGTTCTGCTGAAAACTGAACACCCCTGCTGCTGCCCCAGCTGCTCAAGTTGCTCTCTGTGACAAATTTACACCAGGAAAATACACCATAGAAGGAATTTACCTCATAAGGCAGTTTGTCAAAGTACCCATTGCCGGTCCTCTGGGGCTTGCCGTCTCCTTGCATGAAAGGGCCTCCAGCATCACCCAGCTCCTCCTCACTGTCACTCAGGTCACTTATGTCAATGTGGGGTATCTTATAAAGCGCCAGCATGGTCCTCTCTTTCACCCCGCGCAGGATAACAGCATCCAGCTCAGTGTAGTAGTCCAGCAGAGAGCTGTTGACCTCAAGGCGGAGCAGATTTGTGGGGAAGTTGATGTGCTTGATTTTGGGGGAAAACTGCCGTGCGTGGGGGGTCAGCACCTTCGTGGGCTCCCCTGACCACAACACCTCCCACCTGAACACAGGAACATATTTCTAAATGCTCCACAAGTAAGCCATTTATGAAGCCACTTACAGCTAAGCATGAATATTTTTGCAGACATTTTCTTTTACCTTGCCATTAGTAAATAGTGGCAACTCAATTAAAGCTCTAAAAACCTGCCAACTGTTGGGAAAATGTGCCCAAATTTGAATATTTCAAAGCAACCCTTATAGGTGGACAGCTGTCCAACCTGGCAACCCTCCTAAATGTTTTCCTCACAGCCACATTTGGAGCTTTCAGATGTTTACTCACCTTGAAAAATCTGTCTCCAGTTTTTTTAAAGACTAGAAGCAAAACACATTTTCTTACAGTTAAGAATTCTTATACTGGATCATTGCGCTCCATAAATATTAAAATTTTAATAAAGTTAAGTAACCTTCGTATGGGATTTAGAAAATGTTAAAAAAAACAACACCTAAAAACACAAAAAACCTGCTTTGATGCACACTATTAAGATCATCATGTCCTCATCTGGCAAAACTGAAGTCTGAACACTTGAGATGAAAACATTTGAGCTTCATACATAGTAAAAAACAGCTTGTTTGTGACAAGAATTCAGAAGAGTCAAACTCCAAACGTACATTTCTTAGACCTTTGCATCACACCAGCCCGCTTTCCTTCGGTTTGATAAACTCCAGAAGAGTGGAGAAACCAACCCTCTCAAGGTGTTGAGTTTCAGAGCCCAGGCCGCGCTTGGACGTGAGGCTGGCTACATCTGGCTGACACCTCTCAACTTCATGCAAAAGCTCAGGCTCAAGAGCTCCATCTCTCCCAGAGATGTGAATTCTCATGCCTCAAAAGTCAGATTCCATGATAAACTGTCAGGTAACCAGCTTTAACCACCGCCCAAACCCTTACCAGCTATGGGCCATATAACCACTCAATTTTCGTGAACTTTTAAAGAGTGAAAAAGAAAATTCTCTTGTGCTTCTTCTGCTATTATTGCATGAGAAGTCAAGAATCAACATTATTATTATTATTATCACTATTTGTTTTAGGAATTGATTAGCTGTGCACATAAACAGATGCATGCACTGATGTTATTCAACGTAATATTTACAACACTGTTACCTGACGTCGGTTGCTGGGTTCTGAGAGAATGGGTTGTGAGAGCAAGCCAGAATCTGCACAATGGCTCCGGGGTAATAGGTCTCAAACACTTCGACTGCTGTGGGGTAGACCGGCTCCTCAAAGCCCAGTTCTATGTAATCCTGACTGTAGAAACCTTCAGGTGTGCGACGAAAAGGTAGTGGAGCGCTGGCACACTGTTCCCACCATTTCCCATAGGTCCTGAACACTGCAGTCTGGGTGAAGTCCCCTGAGCTGGGGTAGACATTGGGCACCCCAGCCAGGTTCCACATGGTATAGGACATGCTATTTTCACTGCCATAATGGGAGCTGAAGTCCAAAACCTCCTTGGCATACTGCTCAACCTCCACGCTGACTGGGAGCACCGCCCTCTGACCAGACTCCACGGCGCGCCGGCTGTTCAGGGCCTCTCCTCGAGTCCCACTCCTGGAGCGCCGCCGCAGACATATATAGTAAAACATGCTCAAGAGGGTTAACATAGGGAAGTGTGGGACGGATTGGGGCAGAGAGGAGAAACTGAGATTAAAAGGAGGAAGAGCCTCCAACAACTGCTACTGCATTGTCCTAAAGGCTTGGGGGTGCACAAAGCACAGGCTAGATGGCTGGCTGCATGCATGACCTGTGGGTTAGGCAGAGACAAACACATACAAGAGTTAGAAAGGCAAGGCAGAAGATACCATAAAATACAAGTCCTGCTTGATTCTAAAGATTGACAGTCAGTATTTACATGGAAGACAATTCTGTTATTAAAAGCTGCCATTTCATTTCAACTTAAAGCACATTTAGACACCAAGAAGGCAGCAAATCTGACATTTAACTGTATTACAGTGTGTGATAAATAAAGAATGTGATCCAGCCAAAGATGGATTACTTGCTAAACATATGTTATTCAAACTGAAACTGTGGGTTAACCGTTGTCATAACTATTCTGAGTTGCATTTGTGCATGATAAACATATTCTATTAAGGATACCTTTTCTTAAAAACAATTGCAACAGAAATGCTACGGTGAGAAAAACATTTTTTCTTCAGAAAGTGGAATGACTCTGCAATTGAGGAAATGTATTAAGCCTCCTGGGTACCATTTAATTGTTCTTATTATAAAACAAACTACTCCTTGACTTTTTTTTTATTTTTAAATCCACAGAGATAAACCTATATGATCACCTAACAGTTTAACAAAGAGAAATAATGCGCCAATGCTGGTGTTTTTTCTTTCTAACCGAAAAGAGCAGAGAACTGCGGTTCTGCTGTCTTTCAGCAGTTTGACAGTCAGGACTAAAGCTGTCAGTTCAGTTTATGTACATTTTCTTTGTTATGGATAGTGAAGAGTGAATAAAAACTACAGATACTCGACCAACTTGTGACGAATAAGCATGCTTTTGTTGTTGTTGTTTTTTGCGTTTTAAATGAGTTCTTTAAGTTAAAAATTAACTTGTGACCTCCTTCATACACGCTATCTGCTACATTACCTGCCCATAACATCGCTTTAGAGGCTAAAAGGCTAAATTGATTAAGGACGTACCATGGTGGTCATATGATGTCCTAAAAATGTACATTACTAGTTAACCACTTTAACTTAGGCGAATTTAAACGCTTTCCCGTCACTGTCAATGTTTTTTTTAAGTGACGAGATTCGTTGATTTCGACAGCTAAAATAAACATGACTGAAGTAAAAGCGCCCACAGGAGAGCGTTTCTGACTGCCTACGCCGCCGGTGTGTTAGCTTATGCTGAATTCTGTGGATAGTCAACCGAAACTAAGCTAACTAGCCGACCGGCTGACTGAGCTGTCAAAATGCGAGCAGTTAGCTTCTGTTAGGTAGCTTTAGCGTAAGCATAAAAACACAAGAAAACAAATAAAATTGAATGTACAGTAAACGTAGGTCGAGATTTCCATTCATGAGGAGGTCTCCTCTTCTCTTCCAAATCTTTTTCCAGCTATTTCAGCTTGCAAACAACCATTCGTGTCGTTTACCTTCTGATGCGACCTTCAGGATAATCGGAAATCTACGACCTTAACATTGCAATACTCGAATAAATGCGCATTTGGAATAAAACATTAGTCAATAATCGAGTTAAAATTATCATTCGTATACTATTAAAATAGTCTGCATCTACAATCAAAGCTTAAATCAATATTTTCCTTGTGAAATTGTTGTCTTCTCCATCCACTGTTACAGCATTTTGTATGTATGTATTTTTTTAGAAAAAAGTTTAGAAACGTTAAATTATTATTCTTTTAAGGTTAATAAAGGGTTTATATCAGATTTAAAATCAACTGCTTTGTTTCAAGGACGATAATAAAACTGAGAATAAACTGACATTTTTTAAATGAAATTCAGAAGTACGTGTAGTCTTTAAACGCCACATTATCGTGTACAACAAACTGTCAACATCCGGTCACCATTCCTCCAATGCAAAGGATCACGGGAGTGATAGTTTATTGTTTCCACAAAGGATATCTTCTACTATATACCATACCACCGTGTCTTTTTTTATCCCTTGATTATAGTTTAATTTTTGTACCCACATTATTTGGATTAAAGATTTATCCACCATAAATTAGTTTTATTTTTCCACTTTTTGCTGCTTCCTTTGGGTGTCGCCGCAGCTGTCTCGAATTATCTTCTGCCTTTTCGC
The DNA here is from genome assembly GCA_037389245.1 of Oryzias sinensis. Classification (NCBI taxonomy): domain Eukaryota; kingdom Metazoa; phylum Chordata; class Actinopteri; order Beloniformes; family Adrianichthyidae; genus Oryzias; species Oryzias sinensis. The sequence goes on along the minus strand of CM074491.1, from coordinate 30,772,550 downwards.
TTCTACAAGAACTCTTTTACTAAATGCATTTTTCTTTTATTTGGTTACGTTTTCTAATACTCGGAGTTTAAATTTGTTGAGAATTTATGTTAATTAATTCAAAGATGAAAATCAAAGAAAGTTTCTTCTGGTTCTATTCTCTGAAGCTCGTTTGTGGTTTGTCACTAGGGCAGTTAATGAATGAAACTGATGAATGTTGATTAAAGGTGCAGAATCTTTGCATTGTTTTTCCCTTGCGATCATTTTTCAGAAGCAAGTATTTAAAGTCATACATGTTAATTTTGAATTTACTATAAATAACTTTGATACATTTTCAGTACAAGTATAAGATATCTTCTGTCTTACTTTGACTTGCGTTTTCCCATTGTTACTGCAGTAGTAATAAATAAATAAATAAAAATCAGTTAATTGTCTTTACTTCCCAATGAAAAAAGCAATTCAGCCATTATATACCCTATTAGATCCCAACCCTGTTCTACCCTCACATCTGGAAATAATTTTACTTTGGGAAATCCTTTGAATCAACAAAGTGCTCATTTTTAATATTAAACAGTTCCTATATTGCAAACTTCATGTTGAGACAATCCAATTAAATCAGTTCCTGCTCAGATGTTTTCCCTCAAAAAAACTTAGATGGTTCTCCCAGCGTAACATGTTTGTTAGCTTTCCCGGTAGTAGTTTTTCATCATCTGTTTTGTTTGATCTTCAGCTGAAACCGGTCTGTGCAGCTCAGACGGCAACACCGGAGCACATCACAGAAAAAAGACAAAACCCCAACACGCACTTAAAATATGAAAACAGTCTCCAGACAGATTTAGAGCTAACAAGATGGTTTAATGTGAGTGGAGCACTGCTGGGCATGCTCAGTGACTGACAGGCCGGGCTGCTGTCACCTCCTCCAGGCAAGGATCAGCAGGCAGCAGCTCTGCTGCTGTCAGAGATCTGTTCTGGTCTAGTGTCACCCAGACACACGCACATGGTTCAGCACATGCAAATGGGGATGGACACACACATGAGTGCTTGTAAGGACATGAGCACGCACACACATTAACAGAAGATTCTCCTTCAGTCTTTCGTCAGTCATATGTACATCCTCTCACTGCTAAACCTTCTGTCCCTTTAATAAGCCAGTTAAATAAAAAGTCTGCACAGAAATAGCTGTTTGGCTGTTGCTTGTAGGAAACATTTTTATCTTTTGCATGTGTTGGTGTTCTACGTGTCCTAAAGTTGTGAGCAAATCCAAGCTTGCCTATTCAACCTTTATACACTGAGAAGCAGTTTTTCCATATTTAATTGAAACAGATTCTTGCTCCCGTCAAGTTTCAAGTCTTTAAAGAGTTGGTCTCAATTCATGGCATCAATGGAATTTCTGTCCATTTCAAGCCAAGAGGTTCTTCCTTAAATAAAATAAAATAAAAATGTTAAAAGTCTACATTCCTTCTTTGTTTTTGTGAATTTACACAGCATCTTTGTTTTTTGGCTTCTGCGGCTTTCAGAGTCTGAAGAGTTCTCAGTTTATACTTTCAGCTTCTCTACATCAGCGGTTCTGGTGTTTCTTTTTTCATCTCATGTCTGCTCCTCTCATTCATGTGCTACTTTAAATAAGCTAAAAAAGAACCATTAGAACTGACAGTTAAATGACAATAATATTTGTGCTAACTGGCTCTTTTTAGTCTTCACCTAAGTTCACAATGTAAAATTGATATTTAAATCCTCTCTTTATCTTCGCTACTTGTGGTTTTGGTTGATAGGGCTGCAGCTGCAATGTGTGAACAATGCTTTCTTTTTTAATTACATATATAGAATTGGGTTGTAAAGTGACCTAAGGTGGGCAGCATTTCATTTGTCCCCCATACTCCCATATGGGTTCATGGATCCCTGGTTAGGAATCACTGATCCACTTCATCCCAGCAGCTGTGTGAAGCCTCAGTAACAATAACATATAGAATCACAATCAGATTTGCAGCATAGTTAAACTGAAGCCAATACACTTTAAAAATGTTAGATTAAGAAATGCTATAGAAAAGCTATAGATATGACATTTGCTGTGTTTTGTGCTAAAGCGTGCTTCTACAGGAATTAGAAGACAAACACGTCGCAGCAAAAGCTGCAAGCATAGGTCCTCAGAATGCAGGAAATAACAATCCCAGCTGCTTGTAAATGTTCAATACAAGGTATAACAAAACATTTCAACTGCTTAGTAGTTCAAATGAGAAATGTGAGTCATTTTGAGGAAAACAACAGCTGAGAGTACTGAGGATGCTCACAGGCTTCTGCTTTGGGGCGATAAAACAATAATATTGTAATTTTGTATTTTTTACACCAATAGAAAGGCACTTTAGCATTGGGAGTTGGGTCATCTAGACCCACTAGACAGTGCTCTGAACCTTTTTTCTTCAATGATTTGTGATCTTCACTGGTGTCCATGGATTACATGAAATCTTTCCACCTTCATCCACCTTTGTCATGGTAGGGAGAACACGTCACTGTAAGGGTGGGGTCATCTAAGATAGCACAAGGGTTAAAATAGCCCTTCATGCCAACAGTTCTGTCCAGGTTTAACTCTAGATTATCTTTTGGCCCACCAATCTGAACTTCCATCAACCAAACATTTTTAATTCTTTTAACAGACTGCAAAACTTTTTAGACGTTTTAGACCTAATGAGAAAATCTGCAAATATAATTACCGCACCAAGAAAACTGAGTCAAGATAGCACAGAGAAGCTGTCATCAGCTATTGTTTCCAATCTGTGTCCTCCAACTGAACTTCACCAACCGACAGTTTAATTGGTTTTAGGGAATGGAGTGTGAAAAAGAGTCATGACCTTGATCTTTCTTTCTGATAAATGATTTTCCCCCCTAACTATACATGCAAATATGCAGACTCTGTGTGTCAGAGTGTTGAGAGGGAGGTAAACAGATCGTCTCATTTTATTGTGTATTTAGTGGCTGATTAGGGGCCTAATTAAATACGCTGTTAGTGAGCTCATAGGCAAACAGAGGAGACACTGACCCTGCGACTTCTAAGGGACCCTGGAGATCATCTGAACAAAGAAGGAAGATGCACACGGCTGATGGGAAACACGCATTCAGAGAATCGGAACAAACGTGCATCATCAGACCTTTATCACCATAACCTGTTCTCAATACATTCCTCATTTGGGCTGATTAATATTATTCAGAATCCAGTGAGAACTTCCAGAAAACTAAGCATCAGGTAGTGGTGATGCTCAGTTAAGGCTTGAGATGGAAAAGCACAAAACTGCAAATAATGTGTGAAAATGTATAGCACTGAACCTTTATTTAAGAGCGGAAAGTGTTCATATCACAACAATAGACGTCTGTTTTTTAAGGACCCACTGTAATGAAAATGGTGTTTCTAACATGTTCTTGGAGCATTTTTCTGATGATGGAGAACAAACTCCGGATTGCATTTTTGAGTATTTCTTTTTTCAAACTTTTGTTAATCAAGAAATGCAAAAGGTCGTATTTGTGATATAGAAAATAAGCTGGGCGGGCCACAAGCTCCCTCCTCAGTGTTCTAAGCAATGGGAAAGGTGTTGCACCAAGACAAAAATCCTGCCCACAACTCAAAGGTGAATTTCTCATGAACTCCTGCCGCTCTGCAGAAGCTATGTCCTAGATAACAACACAGGTTTTTTGATTTTGCCTAAAACAGCATAATCATAATTAAAAGACCACTGGGAACACTTTAAAATAGATCTTAAAAAAGGGTCAGAGTGGTACTTTGAATTTACTTTATCCATAACCAAAGAAGAACTTCATTGTTGAAGTCTACAAATCACTGCATAGAGTATGTTTCATCAGTAAATCAAACACTTCATCGCTTACCTGTCACAACAATGGTCTGAGCATCTTATGCCGACATTGGGGCCACTAAAAGAAGTTTGCATGTCATCTCCCTGTTCCTTTGTAAATGTCATATGCAGTACAACACATCACAGTGCTGCTGCATGTCTGTTTGCAAGAAGCCACGGTATCCCAGATGCTCATGTATGGAGATTTTAGAGGAGAAAAAAATGTGTAATTTAACTCTTCAGAAGGCACATACTACCCATCCATCAATCTTCTGTACCTGCTAAATCCCTTTTGGGATCATGGGGTTGATGGAGCCAAGCCAGCTGCTGTTGGGCAAAGGCAGGACACACCCTGAACGGGTTGCCACACACTATAGTTGCCACCTAGGGGAGATTTATCTATGAAGCGTGTTTTTGGGCTGTGGGAGGAAGCCGCGGACGGCAAGAGAAAACCCACGCACAACATTCAAACTCTACACAGAAAGGACCAGCTGGGAATTGAACCAGGGCCTTCTTGAGGTGAAAGTGCTGACCTCTACATCACTGTCCAGCCTGGCACATACAACAGTTCTTGAAATTAAGTATTTCAGCTTAACCTCATAACTCGTAACCTTTTTTGCCAATCAATTTTTGCCGACGTCCTTATTTGCTTCTATTCTAATTATGATGGATCAAAAATGACCTGCTGCAAAAATATCAAAAAAGACTAAAAGCCTTTCTACTGAATTGAACAGACATAAGTTCTGTATAGTACATACAGCTTAAATTATGCAAAGTATGAGCAAAATTCAGGGCAAAAAAATCCATCTAACATCTTAGAGACTAAAATGTACACATGACGAAAGTATAAGAAAGAAAATAAACATTTCCTAAACCTCATCAACAAGATGGGACAAGTAGGATTTGTGATTTCTTTACATTAGCAGGTGAATAGAGGAGTGTGTTCTGCTCTCAAACGTAGGTGTGACCTTCACAAAACACTAGATAGAGTATTGATTTCGAAGCAGAATGTGTTTGAACAAACTGTAATGTGGAGCCAAAGTGGCTCCTGCTGCCCAATAACCGTCGTCTTATCCTCATCCACAGAGGCAGGCAAAGTGTCTGTCCATTCTCATTAGCAGTTGTTTAAAACAAGGGAGGAAATTGTTGAAAATGAACTGAAATTGTAGCCAAACCTTTCATTTCTATGTAGCTCATGCCCCTCCAGAGGCCTTTCAGAGCTCTTTCACATGTACACCCCCCCTCCTCTACTCCCGTACCCCCTACTCTCCTTTATATTTCCCAACCCTGTCATCCCCTCTCCACCCCATTGCCGCCAACAATACTCCTCTCGCCGCACCGCCCCGCTCTCAACAGGCTTCTGTGGAATTTATTCAAATATTTTGACATTTCGCCTCCCCTCACTTCCCGAGCAGAAATGATTTGTGACAGCTGGAGATGGGCTCGGTCGGAGCAGCTTCCTCAAACACCCTGCTTTCTTTTTTTCCTTCCGTCCTTCTTTGCAGAAGGGCAGATTTTCCCCTTTCAACCCCCATCCCCTTTTTACCTCAGCTATTTGCTGCTGCTCCTCCTGTCAGCTGAAGCCGACCTTGAAAGATTCTTGGCTTGTTTTTTTCCTGCGATTTCAAAGTGTGATAGACAAACAGGGTGATATTCCTATATTTGTTGACATTGTGTGTTTGCTGTCTTTCATGTGCCTTTTGCTCAGTTCCCACCTACTGTGTGACTCCAGGCTGACACCATGTATCTGCAGCATTGAGGGTAATCCTCCTCTGTAACGCCTTTCATCCCATTCCTATGAGGATACAGAGCAACAAAATCCCTCTAGTTTGGCTTTTAGAGCAATATCAATTACACCACCACTTTTATGCAGTCGGATCACCTGCAGAAAGCAGCCCATCCCAGACCATAGATAAAACTGGACAGCAGTTTGAAGGCACCTTATTTTCCCACTTGGTGATGAAATGAAATGGCATTAAAATAAGGATGCTGGGTGTCACGCAATGCTGCCTGTGACAGCACAGGGTGGACTGTAGCACAGAGCAGTGACAACAAAGAGCCCATTTGAATAATGCTGCTCATTAGCTCGGGGACAGGGCCTTTTTCTGTCGCCGTCTGTCCCTGGTCAGTGTGCGGCACTGCGATAGACAAACACACACCAAGGTTGTCATCCATCACAGAGAAAGGTATGAAAACGCCCAAACAAATGTATCTGTCTGTCATCTGTTTTCTCTTCATTGATTCTGCACTTTGTGGTGAGTATTTACTGACAAAAATCAGAGAATCTGGACTTTACGATCCTTCTGCATTTTAAGGAATATCAGTGCTAATTGTAATTATAGCTAGCAATTAATAGGTAGTTCTACAAAACAAATGCAAATGCAAATGTTCTCACTATTGCTTTATCAACTTCTTGAAGTCCAGTGCTGAAAACATGGTTAACGTGTGGTTGAACTTACAGTATCTGACATTTTTCTTTCAGACCCACAATATTAGCCAATGTTTCCCAATATCTTATGTGCAGGTAATTTTGTACTTCGGCCAAAGCAGATAACTAATTTCTAAACGTTTATTTTCTCATTTATTAAAGCTATACCATAAAGTCAAAACAAGTCAAAGAAAAACTCTAATGTTTTTGCATGATTTACACAAAAAATGCACTAACAAGGCAGTTCAAACCCATCAAACAAAATTTAAGACTCAAAATTCATTTAATCTGACTTAAGGTCTTTCAAATAAAACTATTGAAAACAGGCTGTTGATTGCAAATAACCATAATAGACTTTGGTTATACCCACAGATATATGGCCTCTGGACCCTGACAGCAGCTGTTAAATTATGAACAGGGAAAACGAAGTCTGAAGTGAGACGCTTGTTAACTGGAGTTCACTCCATCCAACCCAACGTTATTCCAAAAACACCATTTAGACAAAGTAAAGTTTAAATCTTTAGTTCCACTACGCTCCAATCAAAAATACAAGCAATACAAGCAACTTAGCACAAATTCACATTCCAATAGTACAGGACTAAGACAGCTGATCACCCCACATACTCACACACAAACCTCTCTTGAGTTGGAAATATAGCAAATAGTAATCAAAGCAATCCATCCATCTTCAGAACCTGCAGAATCCCTTTTGAGGTCACAGGGTGTCTGGAACCAAGTCATCTACTGTTGGGTGAAGGTGGGGTACACCCTGAACATGTTACCAGTCGGTCACGGGTCATACACACATGCACACCTGGGAGCAATTTTGAGATATCAATTAACCTATGAGGCATGTTTTTGGACTGTGGAATAAAAACCCACCCATGCACAAGAAGAAGATGGAAACTCCACAAAGAAAGAAACAAGCCGGGATTGTAACAAGGAGGCCAGTAAGGATAAACTCAGGAGGAGGAACTCTCGAATAGATCCAGAAACAAAGAGATTTAATTGTGACACCAACACATAGCTCAAATACGACTTTGAATAACAAGAGCAAATAGGATAACTCAATGGAGCTGCAACATTCTCCAGAAGCACCTGGGGGTGGCGCCTCCAGGACACAGCTGACCCAATTAGAAAACAAACCAAAAAAAACATAAACATAACAAGGATTCAAACCAGGGCCTTTTCGGTGTTAGCCGAGAGCACTAACTACTACTCCACTGTGCAGCCCCAAGCAAAGCAATCTACATCAAAAGGAATGAAAATGTAATTAGTTTTGGTATAAACTGTCGCTTCTTAACCGGGGTGTCAATGTTAAATTACTCGCTTTTATATCCTGCCCCGTGTGGTTTTTTTAAAGAACTGCAACATTTGAGACTTTCTGGTTGTGTCAAATTTGGATACAGAAGAAGGAGGATGAGTTACAACTGAATTTATTGGCTGGTAGCAACCATTTTAAGGATTTCAAGACTAATCATTGAGCAAGTCTGGAAAAGCAGAAGCAGGTGAAGGAAAAACTACAAAGAAGAGGCAATGAGTTAACATGCACAGGTTTTCTAACACAAAAATATTTTACAACCTACCTTAAGCTTTGACATTTCACTCAAAAACAGCAAAAGAGAAAAAATGTTCTTAGGTAAAATATAAACTGTAGAACACAGAACAGGGAATCTAAGTCAATCTACATAACAGCAGAAGCAGAAGCAGAGGAAATGAAAACAGACATCTGTAACTACAAAATCCATAAGATTGTCCATGATTGTGCTTTTGCGGGAGATCTGGATTGGCAAAGGTCCATGGTTTTTGGTTGTTCTAACACTGCTAACTAACCACTGGACAAGAGCAGTCTTTCTATTTGAACAGACCTGATGGGAAGATCCAGCTATAGCTCTCTATAATAAGAAAATCGTTACTCTGCCATGGACAACTGAAGCTAATAAGTGTGTAACATGATAGAAAAGAAAATTAGTTCATAGCTGTCATCTTATTGATGAAGAGGCAATCAAAATCAAAGTGAATCATTTCATGAGGAGGACTGTGTTTTGGAATTCAAACGGGCAATACTTCAATATGACAAATCAGCCACTGTGGCGCTTGCTGATTGATTCCGTCCATGAAAACCTAATAGATTTATCCCTCTGTGAATTTGGCTCTCATTAACCTCGCAGCGTTTTCATACAAGAATGTATTGGAGCCATTTTATCCACCACTCAAAGGCAATTCAGGGGGCGATAAATCCTCGGGCTTATCTGGCTGCAGGTGACAGCACAGCAGAGCACTGCGGCTGACAGGGGCACAAACACACACACACACACACACACACACACACACACACACACACACACATTCACATGCCACATGGAGAGGCATCGCCATGGCAAGCCACGTGAGCAAAAACCCGTGATCTAACCCGAACTGAAGACACGCTTTTTGACCCAAGCGGCCAGCCACAAAAAAATCTTCCTTCGGGCTTCCAGTTAAGAGCAAGAAATAGAAGAAAAAGCAGAATTCAATTACACAGTCGAAACCCTGTCTTTGCCCTTGGGGAGTGATATCAGCACCATTTAAAAGTCTGATTACTCACAAAACCAATAACATTTTGACTCCATGGTAATGGACCAGTAGATTAGAAAATTTAGATTACATTTAACTGCCTGTAGATTCTCATTAAAATGCCACCAAGTAGTTAGAAACAATAGGTAATTAAGAGTGTAATGAAGCACAGTAGCGTTGGTGCACGACGGCTTTACGCTGCTCTGGTGGGACCAGCCTTACTTTGCACTTATCCTGCAGCAAAACACAAACCAGTGGCTCAGTTGGGCAATACAACATATTTAATTAGATTAATATGAGTTGGGGCCGTCCCGGCGGGGTTGGCTCTTCCTCTTGTGGTGACAGCGTAACAACACATTATATATGACCGGTGCAGGCTGGTCCCATGACAGAGGTGCTACGTGTGACAGTTTGGGTGGAACCTGTCTCCGACTCCCTCCCACTAAATGATCAGATGCAAATAATTATGAGCTGCTGTGCTGCACCAGCAAGCACAAACTCTAACCCAAAACTAGATTCAATTTAACAAGCTGAGACCTATTACACTAAACATGATTGACAGTAACACAGTGGAGACATGAACAGGCAAAAACGTCCAGATGATAAATAGCTGAGTTGAGAACCTGTGGTGAAGTTTAAGTTGAGTTTCTCTCTTGGCAGCAAATCAACGAATGCTTTCATTAATAAACCAAAGGAAAGGAATTGATGTATGATGTCTTTAGAGCTAAAATAAATGTCTTTAAAACATGAAGACTTTCCTGAAGCAGCAATATATCTGTGGAGTTTACATTTTGTAAAATACAAATTAAATTTCAGATACGCAAAGTATAAATGCTCCTTGATTGATGCAAAACTAAACACAGACTGTTAAATATGTGATAAATTGATCCCTTTCTGCTGCTGAAAATGATCATTTTTAGAAAAAGACAACATTTATGAAATGTTTTCTCAAAGCAGTAATTATTGCAAACAGCTTCATGCGGCAACTCATTCATGTTCCGGCAGAAACGTCTCGGGATTCTGACACATTTGCAACACATCAGCATTTTTCAGTCTTGTTTTGGAGGTGTAAAAATTCAAACTTTACTGATGTCTGAGGGAGATAGTGACTTAAAGGAGGTAAAGATAAGCAGAGATTTTACAGAAAAATTATTTACTTCATGTTAGATCAGGAGGTGAGTCCAGGACAAATGGCAATAAGGAGAGGTGTAACAATTAATCAATTAATCAATATTTCAATTTCTTTTACAATCCAACCAGATTGATCTGTCAGAGGCAAGTTGTTAATTAAATTGAATCAAACTGTACCATTAAAAAATAGTTTCAAAATGAGATGGATTGATTATTGATCTTGAAAAATACCATTTGGATTCTTTGGATGTGGAAAAACAACAGTGGGCTAAACTTAAGGAAACTAAAATGTGAATGGATTTGACATTCATTCTTGTTTACTTGTCTGTACGCATATTTCATTTATTATTGATAATCAGGAAAACTTCACCCGCACTGTTCAGTACCAGGTATTTCTCTCGGAGTCACACTAGTTGAATTTTTGTTTAAAGATGTTGTGGATCCATTTTTAGGTCAGTGAATCAGATCGTTCAAAATGAACCAATTTGGACTATAAATTGCATCGGCAACGGCAAATTATAATATAAATGACATCTTTGTCCAAAGCAAAAAGTATAAAGACAGTTTTACAACAGATCATCACAACAGATGAAATCTACTGACAGCTTTTCTTCTGCAACCCTAACAACTCGAATATCAGAGAAATTCATTTTTGCATTTATTTTTTTTTCCTGCAGTAACTCGTTATGCATTAAAAGAGCAAAATACTTTTTGCTGTAAAATAGCGGAGGGGGAGAATCACTAATCAATATTTTACTCAGCACATCAGTAGAATTTGTATTACAACCCACAAGACCAGCTATCAATTGATCAATGCAATGAGACCATGAGTTATAACAACTCAGAAATGCCACAAGAAAGTTAATTTTCTGCTTGTTAATCAATTTAAGCTGTATTGATTTTGACCTCAATAATAGAGTCATATATGTTTTTATAGTTCGTTTAGATCCATGCACTTACATCTAATTTTTCCATTCTTTTATTCTTTATTTCTTCCTTAAATGTCATCATTCCTACCGTCTCATTTTTGTAAATTTTGTGGAGTTATTTTAACTTTAATAAACATATTTTTTGAGGTCTTTTTAAAGTCTCATTATCTGTCACACACCCAGGTGTCTGCAGCTCACCTGGGGGAGTGGCGAGCTGCAGACACAGCCGCGCTCGGGAAGCATTTGGGGGTTTAACCCCCAAATCCAACCCCTTTAAGCTGAGTGTCAAGCAGAAAGGCATTGGGTCCCATTTTTAAGAGTCTTCTGTACTTGACCTGAACTTATAACCTTCCAGTCTCAGGGCGGAAGGTTATAGGGCACATCTGTTTTTTTACTTTTATTGACTGAAATTATTTGACCTGAGAGGAGATCGTACAACTGTTCATTCTGTAATAAAAATTAAATGATAAATAGATAATAAATCTATGTCCACCACACTACCCTGTGATGGAGATATAAACCTCCGGATTACAACAACAAAAAAGAAACACTTGCATTTTGCCTTATAGTTTACATGCAAACCTGTCTAACATGAAATAACTGAAGCTCGTCACTAAGTTTGTCAAACAAACACTTGAAATCTAAATTTTTAAATTATCCTGAATTTAATAAGTCTTTGTATGAATGTTTAACTGCTGATTTTATTGTTTCGTGCATCATCCTTGCTTTGCTGGCTTGAAATAAACCACTTCAAATCAAAATAAAAAATAAAAATTTGAATTAATGTCTTATACCAGAAACAAATTGATCAGCTTTTTTTTTTTTTAAAGTGAGCCCGTTTGTGAATGTCATTTGGTCAGATCAGTCAGAGTAGCTGGTGATTTACAAAGATAGTAACAAAAATAGTATTGGAGAATGAAACAATTTCCATAAAATTACATACAATTTACCAGACTTTACAAATCAACGTATCAAACCAGCTAGTTTACTTACTGATAAAGAAAACATAAATGTGCTCCCAGCCTTCTGAAGAAAATGCTCCCCAGCTGTTGATTCATAGTAACACACTGCCCTCTGTAGGACGTCTTTTTATATTTCCTGTCTTCAGCCTCAAAGAATATTTTTAATCTCATATCCTCCCCAGCTGTTTCACAGGCTCCACAGATTTACAGTTCAGATCAGAGAATTACACTTGGCTGACAGGCCTGTCAGGAACACTGTCCTCAGCCTTTTTCAGCGTCAGCATGCATACGACTTCTGTACATGAATTTCTGCAGCGATTTTGGCGACAGACACAGATGTCACACGCCTTGAGCATATAGACACAGGCCGTATGTGAAGCTCTGAGGGGAAAGCACATACACACTCGTGCACTTCAAACCTGCTGGAGTGTTTGTGCTTGTAAGCACTTGAGAAACTGAGCCAGAATCAAACACTGTCCTGATGAAGGAGGAGGAGGAGGAGGAGGATGGGAGAAAAGTAGAGCAGATGGCCCTGTGCAGATAGACTCGCACACCAGGAGCGAGGCGTTTTCTCTGAAGGACGAGGGCATGCATTGTTGTGGCAGCAAAGGCCGCTCCACTGCACTGCGCTCCAGGGGTCCCCAAAGAGCGGCGGTCTTATGGTGTCAGTGTCCCCGCAGTCCTCGTCCCACAGCCCTGCTCCATTGTGATCCCTGCTTTTTAATTTCTCAAATGCAATCAAGTGTGACACAAACTGTTTACCTAGCGTGTCTGCCACAACCAGGGGGGGGGAGGGAGAGTGGTGGGAGGGGGGGGGGGGTTCACAAGGCAGAATCTCTGCACAAAATAATCCTCCATAATACCAACGAGTTTAAAGAGGCTTTGCCAACACCCCCCTCCCACCCTTCCTCCTCACTTTGCTCTTTTGAAAAAAGGGAGCAAGAGATAAAGAGAGGAAAAAAGCTTGGAAAAAAAACTACTAAAGGAGAGCTGTTAAAATCGCCCCTCAGTCTTGTTTGGGATTGCTAATTATTGTTCTTTTTGAGCGCAACAATTGGGGTATTAAGGCGTAAGCAGCTGTAGATAACATCCAGAGGAGGGCAAGGAAGGGAGAGGGGAGAAACGAGCAGCAGGGCACGGGGGACACAGATAGCTGACAGAAGGGGAGCTACAAGGCGATAGGTCTGGTCCATGACCAGATGCCTCTGTTCTACAACACACAACAAAAGACAAACCCATTCAGCTTTCTCCCAAAAGCTGAAAAGTTTCTATTCTTCTGTTTTGACCTCTCTAATGAGAGGGTCACAGCAGGGCAGCTAAAGGTCACCTCCTTTCTGTACACCTCTGAATTTATGTATATTTCACTAAAGAAAATAATGACAAACTATTTGATGACTAAATTATTATATTTGTTTGTAGCATAACTTTGACTCATAGTTGACCTACACGAGTAAAAGAAAAAATTTAACTCATGATCAAATATATTGAAAATGACCCAAAACAGTTCTGATGAAAACATTTACCTTTAAAAGAAAATGTAAAGGTGTTAAAAAAAATAAAGCAAAAATTCAGCATCATGTTAACCTCTTTCAGCACCGCACCCCAACACTATCTGAAATTTTGTCACGGTGTGAGGAACACTACCAGAAAAGACTCTTGGCTTCTGATTGGAAGCAGCATAAAATCACTGAACAAAACAAAAAAATAAAAATAAATCCATGAACTACTTTGGTCCAATTTTTCCATATGTTGCCAAAGCTAAATAACTTGAAGAGTCTGGAGGGACAGAAATCTAAGATTTTTCTTTTTATAGTCATTGATTAGATCTAAGACTGATCTGATCTGAAACTGGCTCTTCCCACCCCAGGAAGTTTGCTTAAAAAGATGGAAACTAAACAAAATGGAGAATTCCTCTTGAAGCTCCTGAAGAAGCAATTCAGTCCATTTGTAGAGTAAAAGTCAAATTTGACATGCTTGTCTGCAGTGCTGCTCCACCCAGCAGTGGAGCCCCGCCAGTGAGAGACAGCAACCATGAGACTACTTCAACATTTGCAGTCCATACAAGACCGCGTGACCTGACAATGCGTGCAATGGTCTACCGTCTCTGTTCATTGATGAGTGTCGGGTCACCTAACGTGAGAAATGATGACCAGCGTTGCTGGAGAAGACGAAGTGAGCGATTCGCCGAGCTCAACATGGTCCTCAGGGTTGGCTTTGGTGGGAGGTGCAACAGGTAAAAATTTAACAAAAATGTTACAACTTTTTGTGGAGAAGCAGTTTCCAGGAACCACAAAGGAACCAATCCAAAGACTTTGCATATGTTTGCAAACTCTCCTCCCAGTGCCTATAATTGTAGCCTGTGTGTACAAAGATGAATAGTAAGCAATAAAGCCAATCATAAGGAATCGCCTACGAAGTCTAAAAGGTGACCAACCCATCATCAAACATCAAATGTTATAAAAGTAAACTTTGCATTCGATTTTTAAAGAACATTTTTAAGCTCGCTTCACAAACTTGAACTTTTGCATACTGAGGAAAAATAAAATGGAAACAAAACTGTCACAGAGAAAAACATCATTTTAAAAAGATGTGTCTTCCAGCAGAGATTGAAGGCCTTCAGAACAGAAGCAAGCAACCTGGAAAACACATGGTGTCACACACACACACACACACACACACACACACACACACACACACACACACACCACACACACACACACACACACACACACACACACACACACACACACACACACACACACACACTATTGTCCTGAGAGAAGAGGCTGGCCAAAGTCATCTGGAAGCTTCAACATGCCAATAAATAAATAAAGCTGTAATTAGCAAGGAAAGCAGTGCCACCTGTTGGTGTCCCACCCCTGTGAACTCAGACTATTATATGGAGCGGTGGGACACACCTGAGCCTGCAGAGACTCTGTGTAAATGAGTTGGCACACGCTGAATGCTGTGTGAGAGCATGCGCTCGTAAGTTTTTGTTTCTCGTGGGCCACCCATGTAAGCACGAGTGTTTTGTGCTCCTCCATTTGTATAGGAGCTTACTGAGCATATGTGAGGCTGTAGAGAGAGGGGAATGTTACGTCTGAAATGGGGGTCCAGCTTCATGTCCTGGGGCCCACCTGGCAGCACTGAGCAAACTCAGGGGCAGCTGGCCTGGGGTGGGGGCTGATGATTGGTGTGGGGGAGGTTTAAGAGGGGAAACTGAGGGGGTCTTGCATGGTCCCTGCCCCACCAGAGCCAGACAGTGGGAGGCAGATGGACCAGCCATGGCTCCTGCCAGGGGGGCATCAGGGCCACAGAGCTGAGGGAAAGGGCCAGCGTCTTAATCTCAGAGAGAAGTCAAAAATGATGCACACATGAATAAACAAACCAATCATAGATTAAAAAAAGGAAATCCCTTAATTGGAATTACTAATCATTTCATATGTGGTGTACTGAATGTGCCACACTTGCCCACATCCCACAGATGAGCGGGAAGTGCGATCAGAGAAAGCACAGAGGAAAATCCCCACCTAATAATCAGGTCTCTTAAAAATCGTTTGCAGTGGCTCCAAAAGGAGTTTTCTAAACCTTGACAGAGTGATGTGCAGGAACACTTTGCTGTGAGACTGACAAAGTCTGTTGTGACTGTGCGCTGGAGCTTGATGGAGCCGGTGGCTGAATCCTGCAGTCCAGAGAGCCACAGATGCTGCACTGCTCGAGTGTTGACTCTCTGTAATTTGTTTGCTCTAATTTGTTTAGCTGTGCCAGGGGAGTTCTGATTTTAATTTTGCTCTGTGTGTGTTTACCCCTCTTTGTGGATCACTGATCTGCTAAGCACGGAGAGAATGAGAGACAGTCAAGAGAGGAGGGTGGGCAACACACAACCAAATTAAAAAAAGAAGCAGTGCAGATTGTTTTAAGCTCTGGCAGCCCCTTCAGGCCCAAAGGCCTAGCTTGCAGCCTGCACCTGCTCCGTCCCCCGGGAGTCTGGTTCCTGAACCATGGCCCTTGTTTCTCCTCAAGCCCCCTAGCCCAGCATCCCCTAGTCCCCTTTGCTTTTCTCCTCTCCTCTGCAACTTCGGTGCCTTTCATTCCCATTTCCTCTCTTCTCCTGTTTGGTGGTAGCTCCTCATCCCCAGCCTGTACACCACTCCTCTGCTCTGTACCACCTGCTCCTCTTCTTTTCCCACTTCCCCTCTGCTTCCCTGTTATTTTCTCTTCATATTTCCTCCCAAATAATCCCCTTCCACCTCCCTTCTCCACCTCCCGTCCCTCCTCCTGCAGCTTGCTGTCTGGCATCTGAATGAATTCTGGGCTCTGCAGCATCATCAACCCATGAAAAGCATCAAACTCATGAGGACCACTTGTTCAAAACTGTCACTGATGTTCTTTATTGAAACTTTAAAGTCACTCCACTTTTTAAACTTCATATATTTGGGTCTGTCAGTCTGTATATTTACACCCCACTATTTGCAAAGTTCCAGAAACATCTCATTATACTATGGCTTTTTTTTAAAGCAGTCTAGCTGTGGTGCTTCTAGATACAATGACTGACGAGCATGTCAGTCAGGTTGCGGCGGGTTGGACCAGCGTGAGATCGCTGTTGCAGTTCCATCTCAGCAGACGCTTCTTTTTTGGTCATCTAAGTGCATCAAAAATGGATTTGACTTTTGGTTTCCTTGTTTATAATCTTGTTATGTTGAAAACTGCAGTTACCCAGGCAGTATAAGGAAAAATTACACCACCAGCACATGTTGCTGCTGTAAAGAACATTCACCCTCTGTTTACACCTAATCATGAATATAGCTTCTCCTGGAAGAAATGTGGCTTTACTGTGATCCAGTTCCCCAAATCATCGCTAAACTGGTCTGTACTAGTTTAATTATTTGTGAACAGACCGGCTTTCTCAGCAAATATCGGTATAAAAAGAAAAAAACTGCAGAAAAAGAGGCTAAAATATGCTGCAACTAATCAACTGAGACAACTGTTTATTAAATTTGAGTATTTTTAACACTGCTTAGGGTTGCCTTTCATAGAAATTGGTGAAAAAGTTGGTATAAGCAAAAAAAGGGCTGTTACTTGATTTATAGATCCTTCTTTTATTTGCTAATCTTAATCCAGGTAAAATATACCAAATAAAATTAAAAGTGTGATCTCTGAGGATGCACAAAAGGATAAAAATGCATTATGTTTGGAAAAGGAAACTCAAATCCAGAGTTCGTCCAACTTTTTAGCTCCTTTTTTGAATGTGACACTCGGTTCATTTTAGCACTGAGAATCATCTAATCCTACGTTTTCAGTGCTCCAAAATGAATACCAGTAAGTTAATTAGATATTGGGAATAAGCATGACCTGCCCCTGAAAATTCTGTACATTTTATTTACCTTGCATGTACTAAATTTGTTCCAACCATCACATCTCCTTTCTGAGCACCACGAGCAAAATGGGACAGTGTGTGTTTCAACTCAAGAATTTTACACGCATCCCCGACTCTGTCTGCAAAGACCTTTGTGTCGCCTGCCACCATGACGAGCATTCCAACCAATAACATTCAACTAACCATCCATGTAAGCTGCGCAGTGCTCTCACAGGATTTATATTTAAAAATACACTTCATGTCCTGCTGTACATCTGTAGTTGTCTCTCATTTGGCCTGTTCTGTGGCTCCACAGCAGACTCCTCACCCTGAAAAAAGGTGAAAATAAATTTCCACTAGTGCAAAACATATTCTCTCTTTGAGAGCAATTAGAAAACAAATATGAACAAAGAAACATATTTGACACAGAAAGTCAAATTAATAATTACATGGCACTAATAAATCATATTACAACAAAAATCACTGTAGGGTGGTTTTACCACTTTAAGAAAAAAATAAAAATCTGAGCACTAAGGCTGGTTTAATGCTGCGCTCAGTTTGGGTACACAAGTATGCATGCACGCTCACATGACACCAACATAGCTAATGACAGGTCACATGACTACTAAACTATGCAGGTCTTCCTGCAAGAATAGATATTTTTGACAGAATGGAGAAAACAAGATGATTGCCAACTCTACCTTGTGGTAAAAAAAATAAAGAACTACACCTCAATAACAGAAGAAGGTGCTGGTATAATTAAATCTCAATAGATTTGGTGCAAGCAAAGTTACTTGCAGGAAAGAAACAAAAGTAATGGCTGTAATGAAACAGGCACAAATCTGCTAATATTCCCTCAGCGCTAGTCGACGGCCCTGCGTGTGAAGTTTTGTTGAAGTCTGATGGAGACGTTTTCCGTTTAGGATACAATTTCCTCCCACAAAAGCAGCATTAAGAAATGACATGAAGATCCATGTGAGACACGATCTGGCGCTCAGTGTTGTCTGTGTTTGCTATTCAGCGCACGGATGGTAAACAGCAGAGACACGACAGCTGTTCCTTTTATGCCACGTGATCAACCTCCACCTGTTTGAACGGGTGTTTGCGTTGCAGTGACACTGGCAGAGTGGCGATTAGTTGCATCATTTCATCACAAGCGAAGTGCCACCTGTTTTCCCTGCAACACTCTTTCTTCTTCGATACGTTTTCCTCACAAGATCAGACATTTACTTTGCGTTCACCTTCCACAGCTACTTCTGATCTGAAGACGGGACAAATAAGGCAAAGAGGAACTACGCCGGGGGCAGTTCTGACAGTACAGGAGGGGACAAGCCACACAGCAGCATGTGCAGCAGGATGAGGTTCGGTTTGCATCCTCTGCATACAAAAACCCAGGGACTTGCAAAGTGCCGGGGTAAGACGCTGCAATAGTTTCTCCAGATGATTTTCCACCCAGATTCTGTGGAACTACACAGAAGACTGTTGACCCTCCTGTTGTTCAGTCAAACCTCCAGATCTGGCATAGACTCCTCTTTTGGTGGAATGTCATTTTCAGACCCTGTGCCCATGTCTGAGTCAAAGAGGGAATGGTCGGAGTCAGGGGTGGCTGTGTGCGAGTGTCCCCCTGAGTGGCTGCTGCCATCACTGTCGTCCAGCGTGTCAGTCCTGGAGAAGAGGCCGAAGTCCAGCAGGCCTGCGGGAGTGCTGCTACTGCTCTCGCTTTCTCCATCGTAGTACATGTCCTCCACCTCCACGAACCACTCGGGCCAGAACCTCCTCCGCATCCGCTCACAGAACATGGCCAGGTTGATCAGCTCTCCTGCGGATGAACCAGTTACACCACACCTCAACTGAAACATACAGATAAGGAGCTCAGCACTCTATTCCTCAGTCATTTTTTTTGGTAGGGTGTCTTCAAAACAAAGCCCATTCAACATGAATTATTCATCAGCATTCAAAATGTATATTTTGCTATTAGAATTTTTAAAATTCTTCCTTTAAAATAAAAATGTTCATTCAATTGTGATGGAGCGGCTGCAACATTACTACACTGTTGAAGAACATTACTGCCATCTAGTGGATAAAACAAAAAAATATAAAATTTTATTCAGTGTGAAACTTTTCAGAGCAAATTTTGCACATTTCTTGATAATCTCATCTACCGGTAATATTTAGCTTTGGAGCATATAAATATTTTAAAAAGTATATTAAATACATATTTAAATAGGTATTCCTACGTGACCTGAGCTGTACTTGGTGCAACATGAAGGGAAAAGACACAGATGGGTGTGAAACGTCACCTGAAGCACAACTCCTTCGCAGGTTGTCTGGATTGAAATATAACACAAAATGTTTAGGATGTTTAGATCTGTGACTGGCTTAAGCTTTGCATTAAGAACATCTTCAGTTTGCAGGAACATTATCAAAGCGTTAACACATAGATTTTGGATTATAAATGTGCTTTTACTGAATGTGCACATGGTTGAAAACAGATAACAACAATTAAGACTTTCCTCAAAGTGTTTTGAACTCAAACGATTTTGTTTGTGAGGACATCAGCCATCAGATTCCCTTTAGTTTTTGCTTTTTGTTAATTTGACTGTCTTCAACCTTATTTGGTTTATTTAGCTTATGTGGCAGTTTAAGGATAACCTTGTCACACTTTTGGAAGGTTGAAACTGTTTGGCATTCTGCAATTTATCTTAAAAGATATTTTTTTGGAGAGGTTTACTTTTTAGAGTACAGTATTTATATACAGCACAGCTTTTCCAACATCATTCCTGTTTTTTTAAGAGGTTTATTGCTTGAATTTGTGAATTGAAATGTGTGTTTAATTCAACAGTAATATATGGCATAACACAGAAATCCTTCAACCTGGCCACATAGAAAGGAAATTCAGCAAAGAGTTTGAGTTCCTGCTCTTTTGACCTCCATTCTAACATCTGATAAGAACTTTCTGCTGCTGTCCATCCATCTTCTGAACTTGCTTTATCCCTATCAGGGTCACAGGGTTGCTGGAGCCTATCCCAGCTACAGTTGGGGCAAAGGTGGGGTACATCCTGGACAGATTTACAAGTCCATTGCAAGACTGCTGTTATTACTTTCATAAATGTCAGTAAGTGCTGTATAACATAATAAGCTGGTTGCACAGCTGCAGACAGCAGTTGATGTCTCACGCCAAAAACATCAGCACAGACCTTTCATTTTTACTGTTGATCCTTATTCAAAAACGCGAAGAGAATTACTTCTGGTCCCGAACAAAGGCTGACCTTTGATAAGTTGCTCCGGTGGGGTCCCAGGCAGGGTCCACATGGCCTGAGCCAGATGTCCAAACACTGTAGCATCCAATGTGGAAATCTTGGAGCCCATAAAGTATTTCTTGTCCCCTTTAGAAAAGACAGAACACAAAATATTGACGCAGAGACATCAGTTACTGCAGAAGAGAGTCCATTTAAAGCAGTCCACGGAAATGTTTACACTTAAATTTTTACAGCAACTAAACATAAAAAAAGAATCATTTTTATGTTAAATGACTGGCTTTGTTGTCTTAAAAACATTTTACCAGAAGCAAAACATTCAGTTGCTGCCTTCACTGAAACTCTGTACATTTGTGTGTAAGATAGAGTGACAGGAGAAAGTTGAGGAGAGGATTTGTCATCAAATAAAATTCATCCAACAGTTTGCAAATCTTTAATGTTATGGAGAAACTTTGAATTCCTATTCTTTAGAGTCCCCCCCCCCCCCCCGATGATTTTTGATCTATTGTAAAAGCGTTCCAAGTGGTCCTATAATTGTGATTATACCGTTTTCAGCCAAAATCAATGTGTCGTTTTCTAGGATATAGGTTCTGCAAAGCATTAGAAATCCACCTCTAGTTGTGGGAAGGACTGTTGGTGCAGCGTATTCCCTTTCCCTTCACCAACAACTGAGCGCTTTCTGTGTACAACCCCAACCTAACATTAGCGCTGCAACAAAAATGGCGAGCGATATCGGAGCTAACCAGTTGTACAGTTTAGATCCAGATTCCAGCACAGACGAGGAAAATGAAGATGTTCATGGATCTATTTGTCAGCAAGTGAGTGCATCAGAGCTTGTGGCCCTCCCAGTGTATTTTCTACATAATAAATAAGATCAGCATCTGCTCCTGATTCACAACGATTCAATTTAAGAAATACTCAGAAATGCCATTTTTAACTTATTTTTCCTAATATTCACCTGTGACTTTTTCCAGTAAACCTTGCTAGTACCGGGTTGGACCCACTCTTGGCTATAGAACTCCCTTAATCCTTGGTGGCATTGATTCAACAAGGTTCAGGAAACATTCCTCAGAGCGTTTGGTCCATATTGACATAATAGTATCACACAGTTGCTGTAGATTTGACTCCAATTTCCCGTTCCACCACATCCCAAAGGTGATCTATTGGGTTGAGATCTGCGGACTGTGGAGGCCGTTTGAGTCCAGAGAACTCATTGTCGTGTTCAAGAAACCAGTCTGAGATGATTCCAGCTTTATGACATGGTGCCTCATCCTGCTGGAAGTAGCCATCAGAAGATGGTTCACTGTGGTCATAAAGGGATGGACATGGTCAGCAAAAATATTCAGGTAAATGGTGTTGACTTGCACAGCACTTTCTACCTTCTTTGAAGTCCGAAAGCGCTTTACAGTGACAGTCCCATTCACACACCCATACACACACACATTCACACACGGATTGCAGCTCTGCTGCTGAACGCTGGCACCACCTTCCACCAAAGGCAAGGTGGGGTTCAGGACAAGGACACTTCAATATATGGGCGGGCAAGTCAGGAATCTTCCTCACTGCAACCATCTAGTCAGAGGTCGACCGCCCTACCGCAGCACCGCAGCCAACCCGTGGGGCCGCCTGTGGCGTTGTAATCTACTCAACTGCTACTAAAAATGTGCCAAGAAAATATCCCTCACACCATTACACCATCACCACCAGTCTGAACAGTTGATACAAGGTAGGATGGATCCATGCTTTCATGTTGTTGATGCCTAATTCTGACCCTACCATCTGAATGTGGCAGCCGTAACCAAGTCCAGTCTTCAATTGTCCAGTTTTGGTGAGTTTGTGTGAATTGTAGCCTCAGTTTCCTGTTCTTAGCTGACATGAGTGGCACTCGGTGTGGTCTTCTGCTGCTGTAGTTCATCTGCCTCCAGGTTGGACGTGTTGTGTGTTCAGAGATGCTCTTCTGCAGACCTTGGATGGAACCAATGGTTCTTTGAGTTCCTGATGTCTTTCTATCAGCTGGATCCAGTCTGGTCATTGTCCTCTGACCTCTGGCATCAACAAGGCATTTCCGCCCACAGAGCTGCCAATCACCGGATATTTTCTCTTTTTCAGACCATTCTCTGTAACCCTTAGAGATGGTTGTGGGTGAAAATCCCAGTAGATCAGCAGTTTCTGAAATCCTCAGACCAGCCAGTCTGTCACCAACAACCATGCCACGTTCAAGTCACTTCAATCACCATTCTTCCTATTCTGATACTCAGTTTGAACTGCAGCAGGTCTAGACCAAGGATTCCCAAAGTGCAGCCCAGGGGCCAATGGAAGACTTTTTGTGGCCCTCAATAAATCCTAATTGATGGTTATTAAACCAGCTGTAGATTGCTTGGAAAAATTTTATTTTGTGGTTTCTGGTGACATCTGCAGGAAAAAAAGGTCATTACACTTGGGTGTTAACTGTACAGCGTATTAATTTCACCACAAGAGGGTAGACAACATTTTCTATGTTACTGCCTCTGCGAAAGGAAAGACCGTGACGACAGAAGTAGAAAATAAATCAGAGCCGGAGTCGGAGAGAGAACCAGAGCAGGTTCCTTTGAGGAAAAATGTTGTGTTGGTGAGGAGAAAAAGAGATTTCAAGCTAAGTGGACAAATGCTTACTTTGTCGTAGCTCATGGGCTACAACCTCAACTGGGAAAACATCTGGAGGGCCTGGTTAATTGTACAAATGAAACTTGGCCATTAAAGTTGTTAAAAACAATTTTTTCTATTTATCCAATTTTTTTTTTCTCACCAAAATTGACCCCCACTGGTTTAGACTCTAGACCAGGGGTGTCAAACTCATTTTGGTTCGGGGGCCACATTTAACCCGTCTGATCTCAAGTGGGCCGGAACAGTAACATAAAAGCAAAATAACAGCTTTGTTTTAGTTTTTTACTCAGTTGGAAAAAATACCTCAATCAACATAGTACCCTAATCACTTGGGGCCAATGGATCTCAAATAAAATTAATTTCAATTAAAAAAAGTTGGTCTATTCAAATTAATACAGACTGAATATTTTACATCTGACACTGAAGTAATCCAGAAACTTTTCTTTATGGTGAGTCTCTTAGGGGTGCTGAATGTTATATATTCTTTGAGCACTGCGATGTTGACGACATACCAAGCATTTGGGTTTTGCATTCAGCTTCGTGAAAGAAAGAAAAAACTCCATTTTTCCTGGAAGGCTCTTCACTCCACTTCACGTTTGACAACATTTTGGTCATCAGGGTGTCACTAATGATCATCCTTATAGCAAGATAACAGTGGTAAGGCTCATAAGGAAACAAGGTGCATCCTACCCAGACGCAGAGCTGTTATGTTTCGCTTTTGGCACGGGCAGAGATATGCTGTTTCAACTGTTTTTCCTTTCCTATGCTCTCCCTCGGCCCGCGGGCCGTATGTTTGACACCCCTGCTCTAGACCATGTCTGCATTCTTCAATGCATTGAGTTGCTGCGATGTGATTGGCTGATTAGAAAATAGCAGTGACAAGCCGCTACACAGGTGTACAAGATAAGGTGCCCAGTGAATGTCATTGTCCTCCATTATCAGAAAGATGCTACAAGAACATGTTAAAAACACCAAAAACAGTTTTTTTTATAGGAGTGGTTCTTTAACTGAAACATGTACAATACATGAACACACTATATCAATTCAAGCATCTGTAATTGTAATTGTATCATTGGACTAACTAAGCAATGTTCTCTGGGATTTATAAATATTTTCTGAAAAATACTGGGACAAATTTTATAGATTATATAGGTAAAATACCATTTTTTGTGTTTTTAAGCTTTTATTTTGTCCAAAATCAGCAGTGTTTGACTTTAGGGTATTTTAACTCATTTCTGATGCTCTCATTAAAGAATTGGGGAAAATTAGATTTTGCTATGGTAAACACAAAGTTTACACAAAGTTTTTAAAGAAACTTTTCCCCTAATTAATGATCCCATATTAACAATGATAAATGCCTCTCTGGAAACGGGTTACGTGCCACAGTCTTTTAAATATGCAGTTGTTAAACCTCTTCTAAAAAAGCCCAGTTTGGATCCTAGCATCTTGGCCAACTATAGACCGATATCAAACCTGCCCTTTATTTCTAAAATCCTAGAAAGAGTTGTAGTTAAGCAGCTTTACTGCCACCCACAGGACAACAGCCACTTTGAAGACTTTCAGTCGGGGTTTAGACCCCACCACAGTACAGAAACTGCACAAGTTAGAGTCTCTAATGACTTGTTATTGGCCTCAGAAAAGGGACTACTTTCTATTCTTGTCCTGTTGGACCTCAGTGCAGCCTTTGACACAATCAACCACAGTATTTTACTCCATAGACTAGAGCAGGACATAGGGATCAGAGGATCTGCTCTCCAGTGGTTTAAATCCTATCTGTCCGATAGGTATCAGTTTGTTAATGTAAATGGCCATTCCTCTCAGTGCACTCGAGTCAACTATGGAGTCCCACAGGGCTCAATCTTGGGACCGATCCTGTTTACGCTTTATATGCTAACCCTAGGAAACATAATCAGGAAACACAGCATTAATTTTCATTGTTATGCCGACGATACGCAGTTGTATTTATCCATGAAGCCTGACCAGAATGACCAGATAGAGAAACTGAACGCCTGCATCAGTGACATCAAGACCTGGATGACAATTAATTACCTCCTCTTGAACCCAGAAAAAACTGAGGTCATTATACTAGGTCCTAAAAACCTCAGAGATGCTCTGTCTGCTCAGATAGTCTCCCTGGATGGCATAAGTATAGCCCCCAATTCCACAGTTAGAAACCTTGGGGTTTTATTTGACCAGGATTTATCATTTAAGGCTCACATATCTCAGGCGTGTAGAACTGCCTTTTTTCACCTGCGGAATATTGCTAAGATCAGAAATATACTTTCTAAAAGTGATGCTGAAAAACTCATTCATGCATTTGTTACGTCGAGGCTGGATTACTGTAACTCCTTGTTAGCAGCGTGTCCTAAGAGTTCCTTAAGAAATCTCCAGCTTGTTCAGAACGCAGCAGCTAGATTGTTAGCTGGAACCAGCAGAAGAGATCACATCACTCCTGTGTTGGTTTCGCTCCATTGGCTCCCAGTTGATTCCAGAATCAAGTTCAAGATCCTCCTGTTAACCTACAAGGCCTTACATGGAATGGCCCCGTCCTATATTAAGGACCTCATAGTCCCTTACCATCCAATCAGAACACTTCACTCACTAAATGCAGGACTGCTTGTGGTTCCTAGAATTAGTAAAAGTACGGTTGGAGGTAGAGCGTTTAGCCACCAAGCCCCTGTCTTATGGAATAAACTCCCAGCTCATGGAAGAGAGGCCGACTCAGTTTCTACATTCAAAGTTAGACTGAAAACATTCCTCTTTGGACAGGCTTATTGTCAGACTAGTTAGTATTCAGAGATTATATAACTTAATGTTAAGTTGCTTAAATTAAACTTTATAACTATTTGTTTTCAAAGGCTGCTAGAAGTTGAAGCTGGGGTAACTATGGTGCACTGGGGTTCTGTCTTCTTTTCTCATCTACTTCTACCCTTCCTCTCTTCTCTATTCTTGATCATTATTCATCATTTAGTTCTCCATGCCTCTGTTTGGTGCAGTGATTCATGTATTGTCCCTCTTTTCCTCTCCCCTCCTGGGGAGTGGGAGTGCTTCCAGATTCCAGTTGGCTCATCCGTGCTCCAGTTCCTGACCGTCTACCTCGTCTTTGCTCCACTCATACACCTGGCTGTGGATCCTGCCTCTGGCTCATCTCTGGCTCGTCTCTGCTCTGTACCTGACCGAGTACCTCGTCTCTG